>JAMFLB010000011.1:3000000-3599665 GCA_024611085.1 Exophiala sp. LBMH1013
ATGAAGGACTGGGCTGGCCAAGAAGATCTCCAACGGTATTTTCAGCCGGCCATGATATAATGCGGGTGGGGGGTGGGGCGGGGCCTCGATTTTGCCTGTCAAAGTTCCGACGAAACTCAACCTTGATAGATACGGTCAAGGTACCAGGTATGTCTTGTACGCATGATTTTGGCCATTATTGCATTGGAAGCCGAGCGGGCGTTTACCGGCGTCGAACTGGGGATCTATTTCGGCGTTTCCGCACTGCACGCCGAATCTGGATGCGGTGCCAGTGCTTGTTATCATTCGCACACGGACGCGGACACGGACGGGACAGGGACAGGGACACGGAGAGCACGCTCATTGGGTGAGCTGTCTTAACGTCATGTTCTGGAGTCATGTACAATTGTGGCTGGATTTGAAAGATAAGAACCCAGTCATGCAGCGGTGATGGTGATGGACATGTCATACCATATCATATCGGTCTTGTGTCATGTGAAGACGACAGTTGCAGTTGGAGAGAACTGGAATGCGGCCGCCCGCATCAAGACTGGTCGGGTCATGTTATCTTCATATCCCTTCTACATGTGAGCTCGTCCAGGATCAGCCTTGACCAAATCCTGTTGATGAGCGATATGTATCTGGACGAGGATGTGGTTGATGATATGGATATGGACATTGATATGGATATGGATATGAGCATGGCAGACATGGCTATTGACATGGACACGGATATCTATCTCACGGAACGACGGTACTACTTACTCCCCAACGCGATCGCCACCCCAAAGAGAGGTGTGTGTCGCTGCAATGCAAATCGCAATCATGATCTTATTTATCTTATACCGGCCTTGTTTCGTTATTCTGGTCTTTTTCATTTGTGTGTCCGAGTGGAATTGCAGACGTACCTAGGAATTCAGGTACTGTGGTACCTAGGTAAGGTGCCCAGGTCGATCCCTAGGTCGATCCCCGTTGTATTACCTTACCTTAGGTACCTTACCTTACCTACCTTACCTACCTACATTGTTGTAATTGTATTACCCGACATGTTGTTGCATAAAGCATACCTAGGATCTCGAGTCATTAGCGTCACGGTCAGCATTATTAGGATCAGCAGTCCGCATACCTAGGGATCAGCAGACTGTGCATTAAGATCGACGGGATGATCAGCTAATTACTAATGAGTCAGCGGAAATCCTTGAACCGAGCAATTGACGCCTATTGTGGCGACAGCGACAGCGACACGTAGTCTGGTTCTAGGAGCTGATCATCATCCATTACCTTATTGTATGGTACCTAGGTAGCTAGGGATTGTTGTTCCGGGATCCCTGTAACACGGTCCTTGTGCATGTACATGTGTACCAGGTAGGTACTCTACAGGGTGTCCGGCTTGGACCTGATTGCTGAGCTGCTGAGTTACTGGGATTCTTGCTTGCCAGTGGCAGGTTGCTTGCTGACTGATACTATCGTCATCATTGTAGGTGCCAGTGGTTGCACACGTTGATTGGGGTCATGTTGTCATCTTTACTGTACAGGCTAAGGTAGGTATTTTTGCGCTAGGTACAGATATCAGTGTTCAAGGTACAGGTAGCCGTAGGTTCATTAGGTGCCTAGGTAACCGATAGTATGATTCGACACATGTGTTCTATTGAGGCGCGTTCAGCCTACGGGATTGAGTTTGAGGTTCGATGCTGTAAGTACAGGTACTGTGTACCTTACCTAAGGTACCATATGCTGTACCGTGCTCGATCTTCACATGCATGGCAACCTTTAAACTTAGCTCAGCATCGACCTAGGTAATAAGGCACCAAAGGTAAGCTTTCTTGCGGTGATCCAGTCAGGAACTCAGAAATCACACCGTAGGTAGATGTAGGGACTGACTGCGCACTGACTGAGCAAGTGAGCAAGGGAGCGAGCTTTGGCCGAGGAAGGATCTTCGTGACCAAACCTTACATTTCGTTTCATGCAATTTAGCGAGCCAGTAACCTAGAAGCCGTTAGTCTGATTACCAAATCCAGAGGTCTGGACCTTTCAAGATAGTACGTAGTCGGTTCGGTGTGATGTCAGTGGTGCGGTATCTATGGTAGGAGGGCAGCCATCTGACTCGAGGGAGGCCTTATCACTGGGTTTTGGTGCGAGATCCTACCTTACCTACCTACCTAGGTAGCAGGTATGTCAAGCGATTCATTGTATATGTGATTGAGTGAGCGAGTGAGTGAATGCCTGCCTGACTGCGTCGATGCGTTTCCGTTTATTGTTGCCTCTATACGTCTTCCTGAAGCTTTGGCCGCCTCGTAATCAATGAATGCAATCAATCGATCAATCCCGCTTCGGCCTTTGAAACGACAACTAGTACTTTTTAGGTTCTAGATCGGAGTTTAGCCTCCAACTGACGTGACGTGGTGCAGCTTCTGGCTCGAACGGGCCGCTTAGTCAGGAAGGAAGATTCTGACATAACATGGACCCCTCTGGAAATCTGCAGGTGGTTTCGGATTCTGCCGTTGATACTCTGCCGTACTTAGGTACCGACACCTACTGTAACTTACGTAGGTACCTACCGACCTGAGATAGTGTACTAGGTGTACAACTTGTGCTGTCTATATATCACCGGCAAGGGCCTGCACGTTCAGGGACTGGGTTTGGGGTGTCTCTACTTGAATATTGACTCGAGGTGATAATGATAATGATGATGACAGATGCATGTTCGCTAGTTGATGGAAATTGGAATTCCTGTATTGGGATTATCCTTGCTACCTTGTCCTAGGGCTACCAGGTAGATGCCGGTACAGGAGGGCTAGGTACCTCCTTAGTGTACAGTAATTAAGACACCTTAGGCACTGATTGAGAGGCTGTACGAAGCTGACCGTGTCTTTATCCTGCTCTGGGTTCAAGTTGGTGGTGGTGCTAAGGCGATATATCCATCGTATCCCCGGTTTGACTTTGTTTTTGTTTTTCGCCATGTGCTGGTAACCTTCACAAAGCTGAATATTCTTAGCATATTAATCTATGCAGCTGAGTCAGGACAAGGTGCGTATCTCAGAGCTAGAAGGTTGATGAGGTCAACACAAGAATTTGTGGTTATGACAGGGTGCGCGTCATGGTTGGCACCCGCCAAAGCCTCGTCAAGTTCAACTTGTTCATGCACCATCCGTCCATCTACTGTTCAAATCTTCTCAGCTTTCACCATCATTGAATCCGGTGTCATCATGTCTCCCTGATGCCTCACTATACAACTAAAAGGTCAAGGTAGGTTTGTTGTTGTCTAGATTCAGCCTCAGCTCCGGCAAAATCCAGGTCACGTCGTGCTCCGGGTAAATGGAAAATGAAAATGACCACCGGCGTTTTGCTGGCCACTCCCACCACAACCACAACAAAACCACAGCAACACCACCGTTTGATTCAGCTATCTTGTTGGTGATGACTTTGATCTTCTCCCAGCAGTAGTATTGTCATTCCATCATCTTATCCCGTCGACATCGTAGACTCACCTCCACGTCATCCATATCGCCATTCAGCCCTACAGTCATGACATCAGACTCTGGCTTCTCCTTCCTCCCGCAAGGCGCAATCATCCAAGAATTCAAGGTCGCCGGCCACAACATCGTGCTCGGATATCCCAAACCAGAACCATATGCGACATCGCCCTTTTTCGGCGAGACGATAGGCCGGGTAGCCAATCGAATCAAGAACGCCGAGTTCCAGGCCAATGGCAAAACTTATAAGCTAGCCGCCAACAATGGCCCGAATTCCTTACATGGCGGAACGACCGGCTGGGGCAAGAAGAAGTTCAACGGACCCAAGCCTGTCAATCGTGACGGCAAGGAAGGTGTCCTATTTACCTATGTGTCACCCGATGGCGAGGAAGGGTATCCTGGAACCGTCGAGCTTCGGGTATGGTATACGGCTTGGACGGAGGATGAGGATGGCGTGTCCAAGACGGTATTGCAGACCGAGTATGAAGTCGAGTTGATTGGGAATGAATGTGAAGAAACCGTGGTCAATGTCACGAACCATGGGTAAGTAGGACATTATCTCGTTGGCATCCAAGGAAGCATATGTTTAACATGTTATCGTCAGCTACTTCAACATCACCGACGGTCCTACAATCGAAGGAACAGAAGTGACACTCTACACGGTCATGCATTTACCTGTCGACGAAACCGACATTCCTCTCGGCACGATCACAGACTTTCCGGGCTTCGAGGCCGGCGACCCTTTTGTCCTCGGCGCCACCGAGCCGGACTTTGACCACTGTTTCATCATTGACACCGACCCGGCCGACATCCCTCTCGACACTCGTCAGAGACCGCTTCGACCGCTGATTAGTGCTTTCCATCCTGGCACAGAGTTGCATCTGGACGTCTTCAGCACCGAGCCGTCTTTTCAATTCTATACCGGCAAGTATATCGATGCTCCGGCGACAGAAGACACTCCTGCGCGAGGCCCGCGTGCGGGATTCTGCGTGGAAGCGGCTCGCTACGTCAACGCTATCAATGTTCCGGAGTGGAGGAACCAGGTTTTGTTGAAGCGTGGTCAACTCTGGGGATCAAAGACCGTCCATAAGGCTTGGAAGGCGTGAGGATGACACCCACCTCATGACTAGATCTGGATAGCCTCGTCTAGGATGATGAGAGATGCCATCTATGGACAACACATGGACACTACCTACAAGAAGGCCTGAGGGTGATTAGAGGACACGGTCGAATGATTATGATACTACTGTGTGTGGTGTGTACTGTGTATGTGTGCCGGGTCCAGTCCTTATTTAATTATTTGTTTATCAACGCCAAAGACAGAAAAGTGTCACCATCTTTTTCGTTTTCTTCTTTTTTTTCAGCGGTCCATCCCCACCAGCCGTGGGCCGGAAGTGATCCTGATCCATTCGACTAAATCCTGCAAACGAGGACCAGGACCCAAAGAACTCAATCCATTCAAATCACAATCACGCGCCGTGCCGGTTTTGTTTTCTTGGATTCAAAATCGTAGACTCTTTTTCGCACAACGTCGGGTTTATTTTTGTTCTGGAAAAATGCAGGTGGTGTTGGAGGTTCTGGTCGGAAAGGTACTGTACAGTGTACAATGTACGCCTACCTAGGGTACAGTACAGGTACGTCAGCAGGGAGAACCACTAGGTACTTATTACGGTGCTTACGGTACTTACGGTACTTACTTACCTACCTAGACGACCGACCCAGGGGTATGGTATCCGAAGTGAGGTTTGATGAAAATCCCTCATACATACCTAGGATGTACGTACCTTGTGGTAGGATTATTCTAGACTATAAGGTAAGGTAGGGTACGTCCTTACTAAGACGTTAGCAGTGTTACAGTCCAGTGTAAGTAAGTAAGTTACCTATGTACTACCTGATCACAGCGGTGGAGATAAATGGAGATAGAGATGGAGATAGAGGTATGTCGGGGTTTAGAGACATGAAAGAAGGTACGTAGGATGCCAGTGAGGACTCAGGCGTTAATATGATTCCTGGTTCCCATCTTGGACGTTTACTACCGCCGACGACTGATCTGTCTGTATCGGGGGTGAGTCTAAGGTTTCGGGATGGATGGCTAGCCAGGCTGACTGATGACTGACAGACTGCCTGTGGCTGGACGGCAGGAAGCGTGGAACCTGAACCCGAACCCGTTAACGATCGCGAATTGTCTCGATCAGAGATGTGATCGGTTGTGTTGAGGTCCTGTTGTGTTGTGTTGTGCCATGCCGGTGCTGTTTGTCCGTGATTCAGGAGAAGCCGAACGAAAAGCCGAAGGAAGAGAAGGACCTCAACTACATAGGTACGTATGTCCAACTACCTACGTACTGTCTAACTACCTACTGTCCTACTACCTATGTCCATCAACTACATATTGCGTCTGTCGGTCGGTCTTCGATGTCAAATTCCCAGCGAGACGGATATGCGGAAGCGGAGAGGAAGCCGGATTCGTACCCGACCCCGGCTTTACTCTACTCTGACTTTCTAAGTACTTAGTACTACGTAGTGCGTTACGTCGTACTCGTTCTTTGAGGTTCCAACTTCCAAGGTTCGACGTAGAGTTGGTCGATTCGACTTGACGCTCGAGTACCTCTGGTCGATCGAGAGATGGACCTGGCTTGAGAGCCATCACATCATCGTTTTGGACACATCTTGGAGGACCAAGGCTAACGCTCAGGCTCCAAACTGGTTGTATTTTGGTGTGGACGACTATAGTCATGAGTAAGTCCTTTGGTTAGGGAACGGGGGAATCTACAAGTACGTGAGGTAGGTAGGTGGTGGCCTACATTAGGCTCAAATGTGCCGTGCCTTGCCTTGCCTTGATCCTCCTCGACCCCAACTTGTTATGATGCTGAGGTAAGGATCATGAGCCGTCTCAACCGATTGTGACAGTGACAGATACGATGTCAGAGGAAACAAGGGGTATCGTTTCGACGGTCCTCACCCTCCTCCTCCTCCTCCCTCTCGCTGCCCAAGGCTGTGCTGCCATTCGTTACCGCCATCAAGACTGCTCGAGGTGCTGCAACGGAATTAACATCATTCGCCGAGATACAGGAGTCCTGATCATGCATTGTCCGATCTTCACAACCCTGCCACTGGAACTGAACTTGGCTTGGGATCTAGGTGAGGATGCTCGCTCCCGACGTCAATCAAGACTTGGGCCTTCACTTCGCCTTGATCTACGACTTCGGCTCCGAACATCAAGGCTGACTAACTGATGATCGACTGGATCGTCTGATGCCAGGACTAGGCCGTTCAGTCAATGTCTTTCAGGTATGGTATAAAAGGTAAAAGGTACTGGGTAGGCTAAGGTAGGTAGCTCAGCCGAGCCGACAGGGTCCACGCAAGTTGACGCAAGAACTGAATCAGTGAAATAAGTCCTGAATACGAGGCCAAGAGCAACATGCCAGCAGCAGCAGCAGGATTCACTCCAGGTCTCAAAGTGGCGCGAGGAGTAAACCAACTCAGGGACCTTCTTCTGAGGCAGACCAGTCCTGTTCGAGTCAATCTCCCAGCCCTGGCTAGACAGCCTTGACTGATCGACGAAACCACAAACTGATCCTCATAGAAACTACCATTGTTGATATCTATAAGCGAGCCGAGGTGGATGGTGGGGTGCACTGCCGATCAAAGTTTAACGCCTCAATGTCAATACGTGTTTCGGCGTCGATCAACCCTTCGTATGGGATGGAGGGTGTCGTGCCAACTCCTGGCATGGCCGAGCCCCTGTCTATCGAAAGTCATCAGACTCACGAGAAAGTGATACGTATCGGCTGGTATGACCTGACTGACACTGCCACTGCCACACTGGCGAAAGATGGCGCTGGTTAAAGTTACTTGGATTGGGCGGTGCGAGACAACCACTGCACTTGTGTCTTTATCTTGGATACTAGGTAGGTCCCTTGGTAAGGGGCTAGTAGGTATGCTGGAAGTTAAACGGTGAGCCACAAGGTACTGTAGGTATAGTGAAGTGTACGACGAGTACAGTAATACTAGCAAATAATAATAATACTTGTACATGGGGGGCTACGAATTCGGTTCCGCACTTCTTCGTAATTAGTCAGCCGCCGACCGAACCTTATATCCGTCCGCCGCGTATGACTCATCAGACGGAAAGGGACTCGACCAGCATAAGTCTGACATGGGGGCATAATTATGCGCATAATTCCTTTTTCACTCGCGATTTCGAATAACGTGTGTGGGCCAATGCAGTATCGTAATACACTAGGGTGATTCCAGTCAACAGTCAAGGCTGGGAGTAATGTCATTTCATTTCAACCTCGCATGATGTTTTCTTATTAGTACGGCACGTCTATACTGTACGTTAGTCTATTACCATTACTGTCGTTAGGTAGGTACCTAGTAGGTCCTGACTATACCTAGGTAGGTACGGCGCTTAGTTGATTCACTGCTGCCTGTTTGTTGTTCTTTCATTCAGCAACCTCATCTCATCTTATCGTTATGTGTCATTTCGTGTTAAGCTATACCTATGTCTAGGTGCTGAGGTACTATATCAGGTAGGTAACCTGCCGACTCTCCTTTCTTCTACCTACCTATGGTGCCTTACGTGTGTCTGTCCTGATCGTGTCATTGTTGTCTCAAAGCTGCTATGCTTGTATACGGTACTAGGCCAAGTACCTGAAAGGGATACATCGCCAGCATACCGAATAAGGTAGGGAGATAGACACGGTACCTCATCCGTACGGTGTACTCGATCCAGGGATAGGACTGGATATCTCTTTCAGGTCTGGCTTTTATCCTGACGCCGAGATTGCTCTGGGAGCATCAGACCTAACAAGAAATAGTATACCCACGCATTTCTGGATGATGATGATGTTGATGATGATGACTGGACCTCCAGTTCCACCTCTACTACCCTTACCGTCTAGGCAGGTAATCAGGTGAACAGCTGAACAGGTAGGTATCTAGGTAGGTGGACGCGCAAGAAGCTCCTTGTCCCTGTCATACCAGCCCGACAAGACGCCGCGGCGGAATCCCGATACTCGATACTATATTTGTTGGCCTATTCTGCCATTCGAGCCCCATCTGCCTTACGTATCACTTGTTGATTTCCTATGGACTCGGTCAGTGTTTATCCTATTCTTAGATAGGGGGTCGGGTCTAATTGGTCCTGCTCCTGCTGAGTCAGTCTGCTCATGCTGACCCAAGGCTGTGTCATTGTCTTGTGGTGCAGTAGTCTCGCTTGACTTTCTGGAGGCTTGAGTTTGACTCCGCCTCCGCCTCCGCCTCCAATGTTTCTGTCTTAGTCTTGTGACTGGCACATATGGAGACGGGAAAACAGGTGAACAGGCAGACATGAAAACAAGCAGACGGGCAGCCAAACACAAAACCAAGCAGACAGGCATCCTCCATGAAGCGCTTATGGCGCACGCACCAAGCCTTCCTTCTCCAGACTATTTCTTCTAAGGCTCTAGTCTACGACGAAGGCATCCTGCCTTTGCAGCTGGTCGTTCTGTATTGCTTGCCTCATGTACATCAAGGAGAAAAAGAGGAGAGGAGGATAACTGAGCAAGGTAAGTACCATTGATTACAGTGATCCAGAATCCAGTCATTCTTCTATACGTTTCCACCAACCAAGCCAGCAAGGAGAAATCATTCGTCTCTCTTCAACCTTCTCTGCCTCGACAAGGCATATCCCGACCATCAAATATATCAAATATCATATATTAAGGATCCTTGATCCTACTAGCCTACGACGTCTTTCGAGGCTCAAGGTTCAAGGCTTTGAGGAACCCTCAACTTCCAACAAATGTTTCAGCTCTCAACAGGTCCTCAACCCTCGATTCTCATTCGCAACCCTCGAATAAACCGTATTCCTGAAGAAAAGCTGTATGCAGGAGATAGGCTAGGCAGTATCCTCTGAACCTAGAGCAACCAAACCATGCATGGTTGAGACCCTGCATTGCATGGCATGCCTGACTCATCAATTTCACCTGGGATCATCTAGGATCTGATTGATAGTGGCTTATCCTCTGTTCTTATGTGCTGCATCTACATTACCTGACCTTACATTACCTTACCTTATTATCCCTTCCAAGGTTGTCTACCTACCTACCTTACCTTACCTAGATACCTGTACTGTACCTAAGGTGGACAATACAGATTCTATTCATCTAAGTACTACTTATTACCTTTACCCTACTGAGCAGACAAGATCCCCGTGTTCTATCGTATGATTTCGTATTGTATGTCGTGCTATTACGTCTTGCGAAACAGGTCTATGCTCGTTTCTTTCTCTTGCTAACACTGGTCTCTAGCGACGTGTCATGGCACCGGCCCTGTTATTCAAGTTCGGTGCGCCAGATCATCCTTCATCTCGGTTCACTGTGCGACCGCCTCTTGTGGGAAAGAAGCTCTTCTATGACTGTTCATGCGTGGCTGGCTGGCTGGCTAGAGTGTAGAATGAGAGCATGTCCCGCTTGGAACAGTAATGGATGGTCGATGAGATGCGTGTTTTATGCCTGGGCAGATTCAGATCAGGACTGACTAAGCATGTGTTGTCTACTGCCACTCATTGTCGAACCTTTGTGGAGTGTCGATGACAGTGCATTGCCATGGTAAGCATTGTAGAATGTCTAGGATAGTGTATACCTCAGGGACCATCCAACTATCCGCACTCGACTTAACGTTGTCTTCCACGTGTGGAACTCGCAACGTGCTTTGTGCTGTAACCAGACGAGGGCTGGCTCACGGATTGTATTCCCATGTAGTGTAGGTGAACTGGCTTTGTCCATGTATCGAGCAGGCTTTGCCCACCTTCATCAACCATGCTCCAGTCAGTTTTCGCCCAGACGAATAGTTTGGAGACTAGTCGACCCCTGCACATTCTCGAGTGGTTTTGGTTGCAGTGTATACCTGATCACCCTGGTTTCGCTCCGGCTCATACGATTTCGGTCCGCGCCTGTTCGCTTCATGCTGACCGGATTGCCCGATCGTGGAAGCCCAGCCGTAGAGGGAAGGCCGTGTCTTTGAGCGGTGGAAGAGATGGTGGCTTCGTGTCGCGTTCAGTTTGGGAACCACAACCCGGGATGTCGAGGAGCTGAACTCTCGGGTCAGGTTATACGTGTGAAAGCGTCACCAGCGAGTATTTTGTACTGAGATCTGGTTGCAAACTGTTGACCTCCACTTCGGCGGGCCATAAACGATTTCGCTTCGGCGGCAATGGCAGGACTGTCGTGCAGTGCAAGAACCACCATTCAGCCAGACCTGTCGGCGCCATCCTGATGCCCCTGCCCTTCTCCTGCCTGTCCTGACGAGGCTGCCGTATCCATGACTTTGTCACATTTCATCCGTAGCTCATCGACCCCACCAACACCCTTCCAGTGATCCAACAGGTCCACGACGGATTTATACTCCTTGCGGGCCTCGTCCTGGCAGCCCCGATCAAGCATCTCCTGCAACCTTGCCGGCGCATCCAAAGCCCATTTAACCGTCTCTTTCTGCCTTGTCTTTTTCCTCGCTTCGATGATCTGTCTTGTGCGGTCCGCATCAGCCACCGGAACCAACTGCTTGATCATGTTAAGCAGCCCGTCCAACTTCTCCGCCAGCTTCTCTACTCCATCGAGCCCCGGTGTTTGGGTTTGGGATTGCAATTGCATTTGGTCATTCCGAAGCGCCAGACTTATGGCCGCCACCTTGTCTTGGTCACGTCGGTGCATGCCCTTCTGCATTTCCGCAATTGTCCCCACCGCTTTGATCAGTTTACTGTAGTTATCGTAGACCAGTGCTTTGCGCTCGCCATCCAGGTTCCTGATCTCGCTGACGAGCATGCTTTCTGTTTTCAGGATATCCCGCAACCCGGCGGTCTTCAATAGCTCTGAAACATATGTTTCGGCGTCGAAGGATGGGTCGTCGAGGCGTGCGGTCACTGCCGATGATGTCGGTTCGGTGGCAGTGATGTTGGATGTGATGGTCGAATCGGACGCGTTGGACGCGATACTCGTGGTGCGGCTTATATTATGGCCATGGTCGGGGTCATGAGAGGCTGTGGACGGTGCCCGGCCTTTGAGATTGTAGTAGTCGCGCAGAGCGGCGCGGTTGCGTCGATGTGCTGGAGCTGGAGCTGCAGACGGAGCAGGAGAGGAAGGGCTGGTTCGGGGGATCTCGAACGACGGCCGGACCGAGGACGTCGGTGTTCCGCTTGTACTTGGGAGAGTAGGTGATGTTATGCGAGATAGACTGATGGCGGGAGATTCGCTGCGCGGAGATGTTATTGTGGCCATGGTGGTGGATGCGGATGTGTCTAAGGTGTAGGTGGAAGTGTAGGTGTAGGACTACATCGTCGAATCCATGCAGATGATATTATGTCTCTTGCTTTGTAACGGTGGGTGTCGTAAGTCGTTATAGTCGATGTGGGAAGTGTTGTTGCTACAGTGTCGTGGTTGGCAATGCGGAGAATATAAAGACGTCAGCCTTGTGACGCAGCCTTGTGCACGCAGCCTTGCACGCACCGAAGTTGTTCCGGTGTATTCAACTCCGGTCAACATCACTTGAACATACCATACCTCCCAATATCCTGATGATGAGGACTACTTGGTACAACAAACCTACCATGCCATGATTCTATTCAGCAATCTCCTGTCCATGTCTGTTAACTGCGCTGTGACTGAATCAGCGAAACACAACACTCACGCCTCACCCCGCCTAGCATATTTAATGACCACCGCCCTCTTGAGGCCCTACACGCCTTTTCTATTGGATACTCTCAAAAACCCGTCCATATGAATTAATCTTACTACCTTACATCTACTACCTGATCCAACCCTCAATACCACCAAGACCAGGAAGGAGTTACTTCGGCCCACCAACCCCAAGATCTCTCTTCTCTCACACTCTCCCAAGTGAGACACAATGTCAACACACCACAATCTCCACCAACAACTCTCAGCATCCCTCCAAACCCGCCACAACCTCCCCGTCTCCCCGCAATGGCTGCACGACTTCCTCTCATCCCGCGGCTCCAACCCACCACCCCTACCCGCGCTGGTATCGACAGCCCATTTCCGCATTCTAGCAAGCGACATCACGACTACTCTCCGTCCCTGTACCACAAAAGACATGCTTCCCCGGGACGTGAGCGACGTCAACATCAAAGACCGCCGGCTCACAGGCCCCGTGATCGTGCAAGTTCTCGACATCATCGACGTGGGCACCAGCAAATGGAGCCAAGTCGAGGCCATTGAGCGTGTGGAGCGGGGCGAGGAAATGCGTGGCAGAGAAGTCATTCGGACCGTTGACGACCGAGATGAAGGTGGTCCAAGTTTGAGGCCCGGCAACAAGCTGACGGTAGGGCCGCATAAGCTGCTTTTACAGGATGCAAAGGGTACGAAAGTCCTGGCGTTCGAGCTGGTAAGGGTTCCGGGGATTGCTATTTCGGTGGCTGCCTCTGCGTCTGCTGCCCTTTCCGCTTCGAATCAAACCCAGAATCAGCATTCGATGGCCAGAGTTGTCGAAGATCCAGGAATGTTTATTGGATCCAAGTTGCTCCTCAAGCCTGGCACCGTGGTGCGTAGGGGCATGGTTATGCTCACACCTGATAATTGTGTCGTGTTGGGCGGCAAGGTCGAGGCTTGGGATAAGAAGTGGAAGGAGGAACGGAAGGCAAGGCTTACGACTCTGGTGAGTGAAGAGAATGGTGCTGGTGCTGGTGCTGGGCGTGGCTAGGAAATGAGAGAAACAATGGCGAGCCAAGGAACGAGTCTTAGGTATCCAGCTCTCGTACAGAGACAAAAAGCGGTGCGGTGGCTTTGATGACAAGTCTTACAGCTTGGCTGGTCCATACTATCGGCTCCTTTGCCATTGTCAGATCGTGACCACATATGATCTCAACTACACACCCTTTTCGGTCTATGCGGCTTCTACAGCGATCTCCAACCGCCACGGCGCAAGCATCTTCGCCTTGAAAATATCTTCCGGCGCACCAGTTCCCTCGTACGCTCTGGCCAGGTCGGCGGCCGACAAGCTGCCCCCTGGAGGGATCTGTCTTTGGGCATTAAGGACAGCCATTTCTGCGGCATAGTCGCCTCCGACATCAGCTCCCACAGCCTGTGCAAGCTCAAGCCAGCCTTGTGGTTGTCCTGGCGCAAGCATGATCCCGTTGAGAGCATCTGCAATGACAGCCAACTGCTCGGCCTTTTGGTCGCTTGGTCGTTGTTGTGTTTGGTATCGACAGCCCACGATCCCAGCCAGGATCTTACTGATCCGCATCTTGTCCAGCACGCCAATCTCGTCACCACGTCGCAGTGCCTTGAGGTCCTCTTCGACCGCTTCCAAGATATCCTGGTCATCGTCGAGAAGTCCCGTCACAGCCAATAGCGCCACGGCTTGCACATGCCCCGGATGAGCCTCGACAACCTCGAAGAGCTGGGACCTGGCGGCTTCCTTTTCGGCCGCACCTCCTTTCGCCCATAGAATCTGCGCAAGCATGCAGACAATGTCTGGCTCATCTCCAGTCTCCTGAAGTGCCGCTTCAAACATCTTGATCGAGCTTTCTGTCTGCTTTAGATGACTGTGTGCAAGACCTGCCGTGATCAATGCAGACAGCCTCAATTTCCGGCGTGTATCTGCGTATGCAGCACCAAGTTCGTCCGCATCGCCTGATAGATCGAGAGCAGTCTGTGCGTTTGATACCGCCTCTGAGTAGTCGCCGCATGCGAGCTGCGCGCGGGCAAGGTCTGCTTTCGCCTGGGCGTATCTGACCAGGTATTCGTTGGATTCCGAAGTCTCGTATTCCGCCTCGGCAGCATTGCACGCCTCCACCAGAGATTCAGCGCTGGTCTCATAGTCTCCCACTCTCTCAGCAAACAGAGCCAACAGGTGTGTGGCGATCATGTCAGAGGGTTGTTGTGCGTGGTACTGGCGCATGGCGAACAACGGTTGCAGAAGAGCACTGACTTCTTGGGATCGGGAGGGATCTTTGAGTAGATGATCAAATGCAGAGACTGCATAATGCCGCCTTGCAGGCAGTATTGAAGCGTCTGCAATCTCAAAGGCGTGCATGAATAACCCCCTAGCTTCTTGAAGATTGCCAAACAATGTCGCCAAAAGGCCTTGCCCGATCCATGCGTCTGCATATTCCGGATCTTCGGACTGAGCTCGAGTGAAAGCTTCGTTGGCAAGTTGGGTGTCATTGTTGATTAAATAAAGAACCCCGAGATTCGTCCATCCCCTCGCGCTGTGTTCATTGAGATGTAGGCTTCGAACAAATGAATGCTGCGAGACCTTGGGGTTCAGAGTCATGGTGACCACTCCCAAGGCGTTCCAAAACTCGGCATTACCAGCCTCCAGTTCAATGGCTTTCTTGAAGCATTTCATTGCTGCTTTAAGGAGTCGGCGAGCCTGCTTGCCTTGGCCTTTGATTACTGAGCCACCGGAGAAGTATGCATCGTATTCTGCCCAGCCGAGATTATACCACGACACAGCCTGGGCGTGTTGATCGGCCAAGGAAGCATGGATGGCTCGTTTATGGGCGAGTATGGCTGCAAGAAGCCATCTGTCGGCAGTGTCCGAGTGTGAATCGCCATTAGCCTTCACTTGGGCGAGGTCGACTTTGTCCACATCTGCCAGAACATTCAATTCCTCATCGGCTGATATTTCCAGCAAGTGGAGTACCGCTTGGAGATCATCAGCAACAGCATAAAGTTTGACATGGCCGAGAACGGAACAGGAGTCACCGATAGCCTTCCAGAGATTGAAAAAGTCCTTTCTGTCCTGGGCAATTTGTGCTGCAACCTCGAGCGCCTGTTTGGCCAGCCTCACCGCCTCGCCGTACATTCCGAGACCAAGCTTTGCCCAGGCGCTCTCGGAGATTGTCTGGAGCAATGAAATCAGAACACCGAACTCTCCCGGTTTGAGCGCGAGGACGTCTCTGTATGCCGCGATCGCTTCATCGAAGAATCCCATTTCTCGCTGGACGTTGGCAAGCATGTACTTGGCAAACCATGTTTCCTCTGGTGGCAAATCGTGGCCGATACTCTCGGCCTTTGCGAATGCCTTGGTGGCAGCAACATGTCGACCTGCATTATGATAGCTCTCGCCCAGACCGACCCAGGAGTAATAGTCGTCTGGCGTGATGCGTAAGGCGGCCTGGAAGGAGACTATGCTCTGGGAATATTGCTGTTTGTTCATTTGAACCACGCCCAGTGCAGCGTATGGCCAGCTGTGTGCTTTCCTCTTCGAGCCAGGTGCAGGTCTGGCTTTTCCTGAAGCCACCACACGCTGGGCCACAAGCTCGACAAGGTCCCATTCGCCGTTATCGGCGAATGCTTTGGCGAGTCTGTGCGCTGCTTCGAGTTCCGATGTCGACAATTCGAAAGCCTTTTGTAGCGCGACGCGGGCTCGCTGCTTGCTTTTTCCATAATCCTGAAAGTACGTCCCTAACAGGGTATATGCTGGAGCGTAGCTTGGGTTTGCCTTGATGCATGCAATGAGGTATTGGTATGGGCCGGACTTGTCTTTTCGTGCCGAAGCGGATGTGTTGATGTGCCACAAACAGTAAGCGATTCGGTAAAGGGCGACTGATTTCATGGACAAATCCTGAGTTTTGAGAGATTCGATGGATGACAGAACCTCTTGGAGTTCATGAAGGCCTCTTTCGAGTTCCCCATTCTGAGCACGGCACCATGCAAGTTCAAGCTTGATCCTGACATTATCCGGATCCCGGTCTGCAGCTTGCTGTAGAAACTTGACAGCTTCCGCATAATCTTCGTCCTCTTCGAAAATCAAGCCTATTCCCAGCAAAGCTGCAGTAAGCTTGGGCTTTCGTTCGAGAATACCTTGGAAGAGGGCTTTCGCTTCGGGATGATGGCGAGGGGATTGGAAGGTGATCAGAGCTTTGGCCAGAATCAGGTTCACTCCGTCTAGGCTGTTCTGCAAATCTAAAGCGTATTGCTCCTCTGTCTTCTTGTACAAATTCTGGGCTTTCCGCGCCGCATCCACGGTGCTTTGCCAGTCTTCGAAATGTAGGTAAGTGTGAGCCATGATACGATGACCTAGAAGAGAGTCAGGGCAATCTTCGAGACCTTCGTTCATGAGAATGAGTTGATCCGCCTCGGTGAGTTTTGCAGGAGTATCGTCGTTTTCGGTGACCTCGTCTGGCAGTTTCGGGAATGGAGATGCGTTGCTCTCAAGAAAGCCACGCAGCACCTTGCTCAATCCATTCTCAGGGAAATACTCAATGAACTCGCGGAAGATGTTCACGTCCCATTCAACTAGATCCTCTGCATCAACCCACTCCAAGGCGACTTTCCAGGCCAGAAGACACCGTAGCTTGATGATGACCATGCCATTTGCCATGTTGAGAACCCTGTCGCGCTGGCCAGGTTTCGCATCTTTCGGGAGGACTTGCAAGTTGTCGAACATGCGCTGGAACAGCTTTTGTTCAAGGTCGTGGCGCGCGTCGTCATCTCTAGTCCAGTCAATCAGCGCGGCATATTTCTCTTCGATCTGGAATCTGGTAACGGCCTCTGCCTTGACTTGACGAGTCACCTGATCGATCTTGGCCCCTAGTCGTGTTCTTCTTTCACCAATCTGCGTGTTGATCCATTCCTTTTCTTCCGCTTCCGCCGACTCGAGTATGCGTTGGTATGTGGTGCTGGGTTGCATGACACGACCTTCGAGGGTAGGATAAAGTGGTGAGGTTGGTAAGATCAGTTCCAACGCCCGCCGATACTGAGCTCGAGTACCGTGTTTCTTTGCAAATAGTTCGTATTTGTCAATGACATTCTGACATTGCGCTCTGTCTTCCTGCTGCGCGTATATCTCTGCCAATTTGAACGCCACCTCGTGGTACTGATCTAGCTTAGCACTGCCTTGTTTCTCGTATAGTGTGATTAGCCCTTTGTATGCCTGAACATCTTGGGGCTTGACATCCGCAGCTCTGCGGATAGCCTTCTCTGCTGCCTCAAGATCTCCCGTCTTTTCTCTCGCGAATCCGAGAAAGAGCAATGCCGTGTGATTCTTGTCATCTTGTTTCAGGAACTCCTCAGCTTGCTCGGCGGCTTTCGCATACTGGCCAGCGTCTAATGAAGACTTGATCGCTTTCAGTGCCGCTTTGGAAGCCATTGTAGAGGTGAAAGGACCGATGATGCTTCACAAGTGTTTCCTGGGTAGACCGAAGACTGGACAAATCCGTCGTTGTTCAAGTCGAATCAGACGCCGACACCGTGACGATCAAGCAGTGGTTTGACGTGCTGAGGTGTCATTTCTCAGGTCGTGTCTTTTACCTCCTTCTCGCACCCCTCGTCGCCTTCACCACTTCGGCTCTGGTCTGCTCCGTTGAGCACGGCGTCCCCTCAACTAGAATTGTTGCCCACAGGTGAAATATAACTTTGGCTTGTACCAGGCTCGTAAAATCGGAGATGGGAAAATGACATCGACGTCACTCTGAAGGGCGAAGCATTCGGCAACGAAGCGCATGAGACATCATCAATCATCGATCCGCATTGACTACAAGTAACGGCATCAGGTATCGATCATGGTTCCCTCTCCTGACCACCCTTGATACTCTCCTCCTTGCCTCAGCTATTCACGTCCTCACAGCCACCAAGTTCGGATGCAGCCTGCCACCACCAGCTCTCCCTGACAGCATCTTACCCTGAACCCGAGCAGACCTCATCTCGCCGCATGCTTCCGCTGGATATATCATATTGGTCCGTCTCGAATGGCGCCTCGTGGCATTACGATCGATGGGACCAAGCTCAGAGATGCCGAAGGGCGAGAGATAACTTTCCGAGGTATTAATGTCGCCGCAGAATGCAAGTTCCCTCGTTATCCGGATCAACCGTCTCACCAGTCGAACGGCTTCTTTGACTCCGATAACATCTCCTTTGTCGGGCGGCCATTCACCGAGGAGGAGGCGCATGTGCATTTTGCAAGGTTGAAGAGATGGGGCTACAACGTTATACGCTATATCTTCACCTGGGAAGCCCTTGAACATGCTGGACCGGGGAAATACGACGAGGCTTTCATCGATCATACTATCAAGATCCTACGGATAGCAAAGTCCTATGGATTTTACATCTTCATGGACCCTCATCAGGACGTCTGGTCAAGGTTTACTGGAGGATCCGGTGCTCCATTATGGACTCTCTATGCCTGTGGATTGGATCCTGAAACATTCACTGTAAACCAGGCTGCCATCGTCCACAATACTTGGCCGGATCCAGCCCAATTCCCGAAGATGCTCTGGCCTACGAACTACACCCGTTTAGCTGCCCAACTTACCTTCACACTCTTCTATGCTGGGAAGGACTTCGCACCGAATGCGATCATAGATGGCAAGAATATCCAGGACTTTCTAACAGATCATTTCATCGCTGCGTGCGCACATCTGGCCCAGAGAATACACGAAGCTGGAGATTTGGAGGATGAATGCATAATTGGGTGGGAAACGCTGAATGAACCCTACAAAGGTTTGCTAGGCTGGGAAGACCTGGACGCCATACCAGACGATCTGAAAATGAGGAAGGGAACGTGCCCGACTCCATGGCAGTCAATTCTTACAGGCGCTGGACGTGCTGTCGAGATAGACACATACGACTTTGGAACGTTTGGCGCATATAAGAGCGGACGGGAACTGGTCGACCCCGTTGGGGTGTCGGCCTGGCTCTCCCCAGACTTTGATGATTCAAAATATGGATGGAAGCGAGATCCAGGTTGGAAACTCGGCCAATGCCTCTGGGCGCAGAATGGCGTCTGGGATCCAAGCCAGGATTTGCTTCTGAAGAAAGACTATTTTGCAACCATGCCAAAATCAGACACCAAGCTGGACTACGAAACCTTCACCAACACATACTTCATGGATCATTTCCGAAAGTATAGGGATGCCATCCGAGCCGTCCACAAGGATTGCATAATATTGATGCAGTCGGCCGTGCTCGAAATACCTCCTACCATCAAAGGTACCCCGGATGACGAGAAGCGGTTGATTTTTGCAACACACTACTATGACGGACTGACGCTGATTCGCAAGCATTGGAACAAATATTACAACGTGGATGTTTTCGGGATTTTACGTCACCGGTATTCGAGTCCAGTTTTTGCAGTTAGAGTGGGCGAGACAGCGATCAGGAACTGTCTCCGCGACCAACTTAAAGCCATCAGAGAGGAGGGTGCTGAACACCTTGGTGAACATCCTACATTGTTCACTGAGATCGGAATACCATTTGACATGGACGACAAGTATGCATACAAGACTGGCGACTATACGAGCCAGACTTCGGCTCTGGACGCCAACCACTACGCGCTGGAGGGGTCCGGTGCCCAAGGATATACATTGTGGACATATGCATCTCAGGTAATGCGACATTTCAGCAATCAATGGCATGATGTGCTAATGTTTCCTAGAACAATCATCAATGGGGCGACTTATGGAATGGTGAAGACCTGTCCATAGTATCTGTTGATGACCCTCTTCTTCCCGCCAGCTCATCCTTGTCCGGTTACCCATCTGCAAATCCTTCAGCAACATCTTTGGGCCAGGTGGATGGCTCTTATTCCGGCACCACTCTATCCGATTCCACCACTATCAACCCTTCAAATCTCAAAGATGCATTGAGAACTCCCGACATCCAGCAGAAGCAGACTACGAATCTCGGCCTTCGCGCCGCGGAGGCATATGTCCGCCCATCGCCGATCGCCACGGTGGGCGATGTAGTTCAATATGGCTTTGACTTGGCCCATGTGACATTTACATTCAGCCTTGTCGCCGATGGGGCCACCAAAGAAGATGTTCCCACTGAGATCTTCTTACCCGAGTTCCATTTTCCACCGGGCAAGACCAAGGTGGAAGTCAGCGGTGGCAGGTGGAGAATTGATGTCGTGGACGTCGACGGCCAAGGCATGCAACTTATGAAATGGTGGCATGGTGCGGGTGAACAGAACATGACTGTAAAAGGCGTCAAGAGAAAACCTGGAGCAGTAGAGGAAGAAGAGGATGCTGACGGAGGGTATCTGGACTCGGTCAGGTCCTCGGTGCAAGATTGTTCTGTTATGTGATGGAACTACGTACGTGATCATTATGCATATCATTCAAGCATATCCTATCGCAGCGTTGGGGATTTGCATTTTCAGGTGGCAAGGAAGCTGTCAATGGGACTTCTCCTTGCGTTGATCAATCATCTTCCCCGATGTTCAACTTGCTTCGCTACAATGTATTCAGAGGACCGTGATTTAAAGGGGAACTTTACGAGTTACGACCTCCACAACACAAAGCCTGATCACGACACACTGTGGCTCTGCTCCTCCTGCCCAGTCGTCCCATTGTCAATCTCGTCGGCCTCTTTCTCGTCATCGTCGTGCTCGTCATCGCCCGTCACGCTCTCGCTGTTCCCTTTCCCTACATCTCCTTTCAACTTGCCGCCTTTCCTCTTCGGAATGACTTTCAAAAACGCCTCTCCCCAATCCCCACATTCGAGCCATCGAACCATGATTTCCACTACATGGTTAGTGGCCAACACTTTGCGCGACTGCATCTCCATGTACTCGCCGATAGGCAGCTTTGCGGTCTTGACGCCCTTCTCGCGGGCGATTTTGTAACAGATGCCCTTGTGGCGGTTCTTGTCTACGAGTCCGCCTACGATATACGTCGAGTATGGCGACAGTTCGGTCAATGTGTAGGGAGAGTCGGAGGTGAGGTAGACTACCTCTCCAGCGGTCGCGGGGTGGGAATCAGATGTGGACGCCATAGCAGGTTGGTCTTTCTGGGCAGACTCTGGGTTTGGGGATGCTGGCGTATCGTTTGTTTCCGGGTCAATTTGGCGTTCGTCCTGGGCTGTTTGATCATTAGACGGCGCCGAAGAGGCTGTATCTCGTGGAGTTGGACTGTCAGAAGGCGCCGACGGAACTGCATCTTCAGGGGCTCGATCTGGGTCTGCATCCCTCTGAACCTCAGCCTTGGCCGGATCTGCCTTGGCGAACTTCTCCAGAGCACCCAACAATTTCCCGCCTCTGGGACCTTTCATGATCTCCTCTGCGCGCTTCGCCGCCGCGACAAAATCGTCTTCCGTAAACGTCACACCCTTCCAATTCAGATAATGTTTGTTGAGAATGGTGTCGAATCTTTCCTTCAAAAGCCCACCCCACGAGCTGATCACCAGGTGCGCGTGGAACGGAGCGCGCGAGTTGTCCGAGTACGATCGGGTGAGCTGCGATCCAAGGGATATGCGCTCTTTCTCCATCATAAGCTGGTCGAAGCCACAGTCTATGATGATCGTCACAGGCAACTGGATTGGCCGACGAGGTCTGGGCTTGGGGTTGGAAGCAGTAGTAGGACCCTGCTGTAGGGGCTGTTGACTCTGGCCATCTTGAGGCTGCTGCTGTTCCTGTGATGCGGAACCTGTCTGTGCCGTGTCTTCCTCTTTGGCTGCTCTCTTCCTCGCCTTTTTCTCCTGTAATTTCTGCTTCCGCTTCAGTTTGCGGTACTCGCGACCTGCTTCCCATTCTTGTTTTTTCCGTAGCTTTTTCAACTGGTTCTTCGACATGGGTTGGCTGGGTCCCGATGCAGATTGCCCATTCTGTTCTGCTTGGTCGGTATTTGGTCTCTGTTGTTGGTCGTCAATGTCGACACCTCCGTCCGACTCATCTTCACTGTTGTCTCCATTGGGGATCTCTGCGCCGCTATGTTCGTCGGGAGTTTGGGAGTCTGCATTGGTGGCGGTGGGAACAAGAGCGCCGTTCACTTCCACCGCCGGCAACAGTGGTTTGTCCGATGCGCTTTCTGAGAGTGACCCATCATGCGAATCTAGCTTTCGTAGCTTACTCGGCCGCTCGTCCGGTTCCATTGTCGTTGTCGTTCACACTGTTATATCGGTCGACCAAAAAATATCCCCCAATCAGAAATGGCCGACGACATTGAGGAAAGTCGACGCACGTGATGAGGGAGTCGTGCCGCTGGGCAGGCATTGAATCTAATCTAATCTCACGTGACATCCCTTGTATTACCTAAGCAACCCATGGTCCAATTGAGATGAAGTGAATTCCGCAAGCTACGATAGAACCACTCACTGCACAGCACAGCACCACCACCTCCAACTTGAAGTTCCTCGTCGAATTGTCGTCTATGTAAGGCCAACCCTCTCGACGACGACAACTCGACAGAAATGCCTCAGGACCTCCCGCCTGTTGGCGGGTACGAACCCGTGCAATACCGAGTACGTCTGAAACCCCGTCTCTTCCCTCGCCTTGACCTTGACTTCTCGTCCGGGTCAGGTCAACAATCACATCTGGCGAAACGAAACCCAGCCTCTCCCCTCAATTCCAATTCAACTCCATACATACAGCAAGAATGGCAAAACTGACACTGAGTTCTTCTCGCCTGGTGTAGCGCAATATCCCGACCCGCGGCCTCCGACCCCTCTACTATCTTGTTGCCTGCGGCGCAGTAATGGCATATGGCTGGCGCCAGGTGTTCATCGGCCAGCGCGAGAAGCTCGAGATGGCACGCGAAAAGATGTGGGCACGTATCCACCTGACGCCCGTCCTGCAGGCCGAAGAAGACCGCGACCAGGTCCGTCGCTATTATGCCGATTTGGCGCGCGAGAAGGAACTGCTGGGCAGTCAGAGCGGAGCGTACAATAGCAACAGGTACGTTTTGTTTGTTTTTACTCTATGGAACATATTCAGCAATCGTGGCCGGGTTTTGTGCAATCAATCAAACAATCCGCTCCCACGAACTGGTTTGCCATCTACGCGGGTATACACACACACACACACACACACACTCCGAAGGGGGTTGGCTTGAAGAAAGAAAGCTGGGCGAGTCAAGACGGTGCTGTTGAAGAAACACAGATCATCTCTGTCGACCCCCCTTGTCTGTCTCTTCCTCTCTTTGGATGTGGATGTGGATTTGGATGTGTGGATCCATATAAGAATATACCACCCATACGATGCATGCATGCATGATATTACCGGTATTGGAAACCCATGAATCAAGGACTAACGATACACCCTGTTTCCGTACAGATTCGTCCGACCGACATTTGCAGCCACGCCGAACAGAACAACAGAGTAAACCAAACCTGGACGGACAGGGCCACTTGGAGAGTGCTTCTACAAACAATCAATACTCTTTTTCACCGGTCGGAATTGGACCTAGTGCCTTTATTTGAGCGAGGCATCCCTTGTCAATGTAGTATGCCATGCCATGCCACTCTCGACGTCTGGGGGCAGGAAGGGTAAACACTGTCAGGACGAAAAAAGGAAAAACAAAAAACACTATCACCCGGCTCTACATGTGTTGTTGGTTGGGTTGTGACGAACCAAGATCCTAACCTCACCGACTCGCCCACGCCCACGGCCACAAGGACCAAGGAACAAGGACCAACCAAGTGTAAAGACGTACATACATACAAACAAACAAACTTGGACTCGAGGGGAAGGGGAATGGGAGACCCAATTGCATTCCGCAGCGAGAAATCTCGAAACGTCCATACCTTAGAAAGCAACTCAATGGAATTGAATTGAATCGATTGAATCCATGGCGCCAATTCAAGGTCTACCTACCTTTACCTACCTACCTACGTATGTACGAGTTTCGTAGCATCGATGGCTGGTACACACAGTACGATTCCTCCATTCATCCAGCATAGGTACCTAAGGTATGCCGTTGCCGACAGCTACGATAGACCAAGGTAGGTAGGTAGTGGTACCAGTACCGGGTACCTAGGTAGGTGAGGTAGTATTGACGGCTACGGCTCAAGCACCAACCGACGGCGGAGACATGTATATTTCAAATGCCTGCTGTTCCTCATTCATGCTCGTTCTTTAGGCTGCTGTTCCTCATTCATTGCTCATTCTTTAGGCCATAAGATACAGGTAACAAGTAAGTCAGGTAAGTAAGGTATTTGCCGTAAGTACCTTCCTTATTTACATGTAGAGTCTCACTGAGGGTAAGGTATTGTTTTGTTCCTCTCTCTGCCCAATTCAGTATTCTGACACACACACACCATAAGGGGATACTGAAAAGGGAGGAATCAAGTGCCCCAAGGCACGCAGAAGGCGATTCTTACACAGAGGAACCCAGCGCAATGCAATTTAATACAAGTGCCGGAACCAAGAACAAAAGAACATGGAAAAGGGAAAAGGGAAAAGGGAAAAGGGAAAAGGGAAAAGGAATAGGCGGCTTTCTCTTCTCTTTTCTCCTCTCTTCTCTTGTCTGCCTCATTCATATCGAGTGACGGCGCTTTTCGGCGACTGGTGGCCCAACCCGCCCATCATGATCCCAGTTGTAACTGTCCAGATCTAGATCTAGAGCCAGAGCCAAAGCAAGAGCTTGTTCCTAACCAGCAAACATGTCAGCGACGCCAGCAAAGTCGACTCCTCCGTCCCCTCCATCATCAGAAATGCGCATGCCAATGCCACCCCCGGCAGCCAGACCATCATCGACGCCCTGCATGCCAATGCCCAGCAGCTCGCGCTGCTTGTATTTCTCCAGAATCTTGGACTGTTGCTGTCTCGTATCGATTTTGCCGAGCTCGCTGACTCGCACGCCGCGCACGCCCTCGAGCAGCGACAGGATAATGGCTCGAAGCTTCCTCGGTTTGGCGTTCAACCCTTCCTGCACGAGCTGGGCGGCGGCCTTGTCGACTTTGGCGTCCGTCATGCCTGGCAGGCTGAGAATGACGTCGCGCGGCGTCGAGGTTAGAGGCGGTCGCTCGTGTGCGGGCGCCGTGTCGGTCGCAGGCACATGCACGGGTAAGCCGTACGAGAGCCAAATCGTGGCGATCAAGTTGGCGTAGTATTGCTGCTGGTCGGCGAAGTAGCCGTCGTTGAGACATGTGATGGCTGTCTTGAGCATGTCTGTCGAGATGTACTCGCGCACCGCGGCGGCTTGCTGGCCCGTGATGAACTGGTCGAATGCAAAGTCCGGCACCATGCGCTGCACGGCCACAAGCATGGTGTAGCATGATCGCGTATCCTTGAAGGCCAGGGCATGGGTGGCGAAGACAAGCAATTTCTCAAGCAGACGCACGTTGGAGAGCAGGAATTCTCGCATCGTCTGTTGCTCCCGCTGGGTCAAGTAGTTGCCGTTGACGATTGACTTTTTCGTGCTGAGCTGCTGTTCGCGCTTCGGGTTCAACCAGTGCGCCACCAGGTTGATCGATTTATATGTTGTCTGTCGGAGCACCGAGTCGTCTCTCATCTCCTCGTCCAGATTCTCGCCCTCCTGTTTGGTTTGTTTCCTCTGGTCCATCTGCGCCCATTCGCTCGATAGCTTGGTGTCCACCTGTTCCAGCAGAGACGACAGGATAGGCGTGAGGAAATGTTGGCGACTGTCGGGCGGACACTCGTCGATCAATTTCGGTAGCATCTGAAGCATGACGGAGAAGTGATGCGGGCTTAGCGGCGCCGCCGTGTCGATGGCAGTCTCGGCAATCATCTCGGGAAGTTGCTGTAAGCCGTAGAAAACCGGGCCTAATCTTCCTAACGTGTGGAGGATGCTGTAGCATTGTTCAAGGTTGTTACGGATTCTCCCTCGCACAGACGACGCAAAGCCCTCGAGGGTCGACTTTGTAGATTTGACCCTGTTGTGGAACTCGTTCATTGAGCCACCAGATATGCCTGACTGCCAGTACCGGTCCCGTAGAACCCGGCGAATGATCCCCTGCAATTCCGGTGTCACGTTGGGCCAGGAAGTAGGGTCATGTAACCGGTGGTTGTAGCTGGTGAATCGTAAGACGTGGGTGAGCATGTTCGGGATCATAGGGGACCACAAATCGCAGATCATTTGGTGGATGGCAGAGCCTTGCACGAGTCTCTCGGTGGATATGCTGAGTAGAATCCTAGTTTCCCGTAGAGGCAACTTCGAAAATCCCGCCAACATGTCTTGTTGGATCTGCACACCACGCTGGTCGTAGGGGACTTGAGACCAATCGTCCACATTGCCTGCCTGTATTGAGGCCAAGTAGGGGCCGACCTGGTCAAAAGCTTGTGACCGAGCAAAAGTCTCGAAACTCTGAAGCGTAGACTGGAGGCTGTCATCGGCCCATGCTGCAGCAATCGGCTGAAGGAATCCTTCCAACTTGGCCTGCCGCTGTGCGTAGTCCACTGCTCCGGCACGCTGGATGACGGAAAAAAGCGTGGATTTGAGGTCGATTTGCAGACGCTCATCGGCACCGAGCTGGTTGATAAGGTCGGTAAATTTGCTTTCAAGCTGGTCATAGAAGGTGACGAAATAGTCCGCATGTTGAAGCGCCAGCCTCCTCAATTCGCTGGTGGCATAATTGTGAAGCTCAGCGACAGCTTCGGCATAAACAGAGTGTTGTGGTTGCGTGATGATGAATGACGACAGGATGTGTTCCAGCACACTGAAAGCAAACCCGGTGTCTTTCTGTAATGCCCGGTTGGAAACCTCGACTGCGGTCTTGATCTGTCGTTGTCTAATCTGTGGGTCTTTGAAGTCTCTCTTCTTCAGCATGTTCAGCATCCAAGCCTTGGAAGCCTCCCTCATTTTATGTGCAAGTTGCTCTTGTTCCGGGGTCGGGTTCTCTCGATGCCTCGCTTGCCAACGATCAAGCCCCTTGAAAGCTGCATCGATTATGGCAAAGTATGCATCGGCTCGCAGGACATTCACGGACACTCTCTCATATCTGGCGAGATCCAGTTGCTGTTCGGCCACTTGAACCTCGTCTAGAAGCTCATCGACTCTGCTCATGACCGCTTGCATGGCTTCCTCCAATTGAGCGTAGCAAATCCATTCGATCACCGCCGAACAAAGTCTACGGTAATTCATGTAGAACCCCTGACGGTCGGGGTACAGTTCAATCTCGTCGTTGACGAAGCCGACAACCGCTTCTTCCTGGCCCCCAGGAAGCTGATCATATTGAAGGAGCCGCTGGGACGTGAGTTGCAAAAGTGGACCAATGCATTGGGAAACTGCCGCTGTGTTTCTCCACGCTCTGACCTCCAACAGTTTTACCCAAGAATGGATCACTGGAATGGAAACAATGAGACTTTCGTGCCCGGCGATGGTAATCAAGAAGTGCAGAAACGGTGAGAGATCAAATGTGCTGGCGTCCGGGGGTGCGAACTGACACATGTGATCGGCCAGGAAGGACATCAATTCGGACAGCTTTTTCGAAATGACATATTTGCTGCTGTCAACCTCATCCAGGGAAACCACCGACCACGTATAAAGCTGCCTTAGTGTGTTGATGCTGTCGGGTTGGATAAAGGGGTAGACGAGAGCCTGCACCTCTAGCTCTTCGAGGCGGGTTCTTCCATACAAGGACAGGAGAGCGTCGACGGCAGCCATGACGAGGTCTGGGTCTGTACTTGTCAGAAAGTTGCATGTAACCGCCAATGACATGGAATGAACTATGGACGGCGTCATAACCCAGATGAAGACCGATCGTAGAGTTGCCAGGGCTTTGACGACTATGTCTTTGAGAGAACCCTCCAGACTGGGCCGTTTCCCACAGTCATCCAGGAACTCTCTGATCCTTGTAAGCCAGCCGTCATCGCCGCAGCGGACATGATGTACAGAGTCACCAATCTTGATCCCCCCGGTGTAGTTGGCCTTTGAGGTGAAGATCTCGACCAGGGCCGAGTTAAGGTCTCTTCCACGCAGAACGGCGATGCTGTCATCACGAACGAAGATGTCTTCAGAGAGATTTTCCAATACGGTCAGCACAAAGTCCTTGTGAACAAGCTCTTGCGACCACAATCGGACCAGCTGTTCGTCCAAGTCAAACCAGTCCAACGCCCAACTTCGCTTGGCCAACTCTATCCACAACTCTGCAATTTTGTTGCGAATGAAAGAAAGATCGGAGGATAAGATTGACTGGCCCAGTTCAAGCACACAATCGCGAAGTTGGCCGTTTTCTTGCTCGGTGAGGTTGTGTCCTTCGTGACGGATGACGTGACTGAGCAGAGAAAGGCCAAAATGCCGAACCATTGGCGCCTGAGATCGATCGGTGGACAAGATGAAGCCATATTGAGGTGCTTGGGGGCTTTCCTTCAACGTTTCCAAGTAATGGGACGCTTCCCGCCGTACATCATTCTTGGTTGTTGGATTGTGAATGACTTGAAGAGCCTCTAGGATGTTGGGCGTATCGTAGGAGAGAGAACCGGCTCCAGTTGTGACGCCATTCACGGTAGGCGTGTCTGTCATTTCCAAGACAAGTTGACTGAATGAAATGGCGCTACTTATGATATCTTGGAAGCATGTCGTTTCGCCATCAAGTGAGACGCCGGTTGATGATCTCTGGGTTCTCTCAAGGCACCTTGGATATCGCCTAACGTGTTTACGCCGCTTAATTGTACTGGAGAGAAAGGAGTGTCACCACTGGAAAGATTCATGCGTCGGCGCAGAAGATTTGTAACACGAGACTGTCTCTGGGAGTGCTTGAGCGGACAAAAGACGAGTATAATCGATTTCAAAGGGCCTGAACAGGACAATATCGCATCAGAGACCAGAAAGACACCCAGCTGTGAGAGAAAAGTGGTGGTGAGAAATGAGAGCGCCAGGTGACTGACTAAAGTGAATGAATCCGCTGTCGCTGCCGCCGTTTGCGTTTATAAGATGCAAACACGACAAACAAAGATGCCAAGCCGTTCCGCTGTTCCTGAAAAGGCAGCTTAGCCGGTCATTACAAATTCACCCCTTTTCCAGATATCGATACCAGATACTATGTGTAGTAGACGGCACCTAGAGTCAGACATCTCCATCTACCTACTAGAGGTGACCTTAGGTTGTCGCAATGATCAGAGCTGGCAGCCTCTATGACACCAAGCGGACCCAGTGCTCCAAGTTGCTTTGAGGACATTTCTTCAATCTGGCGTCTATCTCCCGCGAGGTTCACCTCATGCCGCCGGTCCTGACATGCCTCTGCCCATCTTTCGGGCTCGACCTTCGCGGCGGTTATGATTTGCTCCGCCTCGTCCTCTGCCTTGTTCCTTTCTCCTCCGTGCTGCCTGAGTTGCCGCATCACCACTCGGTCCGGCAGTACTGCCCCCTCGGCCACGGCCACCGCCACGGCCCGATGAGTGGGTGCCCCGTCCTCTTGGAGGTTGGCCAGTACGAAGACCGCCTTCACCATCTTCACTCTCTTCAGGTGTGCCGCCCTGCCACTTCGTGGGACCAAGAACTGTCTGATTGCCCCTGAACGCATGGGATGCCGCGTACTTGTTTTCCAGCTGGTCTTGCCGTTTCGAGTCCTTCTTCAACATGATGGCCCATCCCTCGATCTGCTCGTCGCTCATCCCCGTCTCGCGCTTGAGGTCCTGACGAACCTTGGAGATCCGGGTCTTGCTGTCTCGGGCAAAGAGCTCCTGGTTATCCTTCCATGCTCGGTAGAGGGTTTCTTCGTACGGGTTCTGCGAGGGGCCAGTCTCCGGCCTAGATCGCCTGTCCGTGTCAATTGTAGAATCCACGGTCCCGCCAACATCCGCGACATCGTAAGTGTCGTCTCTTTCGTCATCGTCCGAATCAAAAGCTGCCAAGGCCGCCATAATGGCCGCTTTTCGTCGAGTATGCTCGTCACCCGTTCCATCCTGGTCAATCGTGAGTTCTTTCCGGCCTTGGTGCAATCGACTGGATGATATCCCGAGATTGTCAAAGTCATCCCCGTCAAACACGTTCTTCCTCTGCGGCAGCAAAGGAGGTGTTGGACGAGGCGCGAGGTCACGGTGAGATCCAGCAAGATTCGGTAGAGGCTCCTCTGCTGTGCCCTGGTCTTGTAGACTAGGCGGAAGCGAGTCAGGCTCGAGCAAAGCTGCAATCACGGCTTCCACATCATCATCGAAATGATCAAGCAGTCTGTGAATATAATGACTCGATAAATCCGGAAAGAGATCATGGACTTGCGAGATCTGAGAAGCCCGGTGCACATGTATTTCTCCATGGACATCGGCCTTGCCTTTGCCCTTGGCCAACCTCCGCTTACGCGGACCAACAGGTGGATGCAAATGCGACGTGTTTTGACGATAGGCAGACAAAGAATCGATCAAGGCCTGACCCCTCTTGCCGGAATTGACCAAGTCATCGGCCGCCAGGTGTCTCAAGAACGAGGTCGTACAGACCAGAGCCGAGCACAACGTGGGCTGAGCAGGCTTCGATTTCGACATTCGATCGGCCTCCGACTTCATAAAGTAGAGATGGTCCAGCAGGAGTGAACCATGAGGGAGACCATCCGACATAAGACTCCGGAAACAATAAAAGACATGTTCCGTGAGTACTCTCTGAGTGTTACCGCTGTTCAGCTTCGAATGCAAGGCAGTGTATGCCTCCATCATCGACTCAAGGTAATCCGAGCCCGTCATCAGAATGACTCCAGCATCAGGCGAAACTTTCAGAAAAGCATTGAACCGGCGATACTGATCCTGCAGCGGTTCCGGTTCCAATTCTGGCTGTGAAGACAGTCGACCAGCGGCATGCTTCTTCCAACCTTCAACCGCCTGTGTCATCTGGGCGGCATTCCTCTTCCACAGCATCCGAACCGTGCTCTTCCAATCCGCCACCGAAGCATATTGAAGACTAGCCAGACATAGCAGGTCAAGCAGCTCTGCACCACCGTAGTCAAACGGAACTTTCGTCACGAGCAGAAGTCTGCGTAACAGCATATACGCGCGTTTCAGCAGCAAGCGTTCCTTCTGGGGCTTCGATGAGGCCGGACCTTCGTCCCGGCTCGCGGCGAATAGAGAAACCAAAAATGGTGTACCGCTTGCATTTTGCGAGAGCGTAAATTCCGAGAAGTGGCTGTCTGGTAAACGTAGACGAACTTCGATACTGACGAGCCACGAGTCGAGACAAGCGTCCCATTCAACAGGGGGCAGACTGGCCTTCACATTGGCAGCAGGATATACTGCCAAAGCTGGGACCCGACCAGGAATGCCTGGCACCTCTTCCATGATCACAGCATGCAAAGTTGTTGCGTGGCGCACACCGTTTCAACTCAGATCCAGGACTTATGAGCCTGTCTAGGTAATACTCAATGTACAGTGTACAGTGTACAGTGTAGTCTGTAGTCATAAACTAATAAGCTCAATACTTGTCGGTCATCAGGCTGAATGACTCCAAAGTACGCAAATGTCCAAATCGAGTTAGCGCCACCACCACGTGATGCTAGCGTGCGCCAAGATTTCCGCCCACAGTTGCAACCCATCCGAAAATTGAACTTGATGCGGCCTTGGATTGAACCTCTTACTGTCCTCTCCTCTTCTCTTTTCTTTCTTCAGCCTCTCATCACCTTACCGAACCACGCCGTTCAGGTCTTGATTGGCGCCGACACTCTCCGGTCTACCACACACCATCAGCGCAGAACCAAAACCAACCCCAAAAAATCCAGCAACAATGTCTTACCAAAAGCCTGAGAAGGATTTCGGCGAGGGCCCAGTACGTTTTTGGATCCCGAGCGACACGGACACTGGTGTGCGCATGCATGTGTCTCGAGAGAAAAACTAATCAGATTGTTTTCGTCCAGAAAATCCACAAGATCCGCATCACCCTGACCTCGCGCAAGGTGCAGTCGCTGGAAAAAGTGTGCTCGGAGCTGCTGGAGCGTGCCAAATCCAAGAACCTGCGCGTCAAGGGTCCCGTGCGTCTCCCGACCAAGGTCCTCAAGGTCACTACTCGCAAGACGCCCTGCGGTGAGGGCAGCAAGACCTGGGACATGTATGAGATGAGAATCCACAAGCGCTTGATCGATTTGAATGCCCCGACCGAGGTCGTTAAGCAGATCATCATTAACATTGAGGCTGGCGTCGAGGTCGAGGTCACGATCGCTGCTTAAAATGCGCGTTGCATTGCAATGCCTATGTGGGAGATGGAGATGGAGACGGAAATGGGAATGGAAAACAGGCTGGAAAGATGGGTTGACGATCCGGTCCGAGTGTCATGCAAGCAACAGATGGTGGTCGGGCGCTCAGCATTCATGATTTGGGTGGCTGATGTGCATACCTGAGCTTGGTCACATGTGCTTCGCCAGAGTCGTCATTTGCTTCAGAGCTTCTAGATGGCTCCGCTGGAGCGGGATCAGATGCAAACTACGGACAGACTTAATGTGAAAACGATCCCAGTCGGAAAAGAAATATCCATTCTACATGCGTAAATACGCAATGCCATTGTAGGAAATCAGACCGCTGGCTCTCCTGATCAATACTGTGTAATGCGCTGGTCTTCGGACTGGTATGCTCTAGCTCTGCTACTGTGCACTGGCGCCATGGACTCCAATACAGCCGTCGCCGTCGCCGTGACCGTGACCGGATTCCGTTCTCAGAAATCATAGACACTCCACTCCCTCAAAGGCGGCACCAGCGGGATCTGGCCATTCTGAAACCGTCCCTCCAAGAACAAGTACTTATACTTGTCCACGATCTCGTCGATATATTCCTCCGCTGATCCCTGGGTATCTTGGATCTTGTCTTCCCGGTTCAGAGCGACCACGTCAGGAGTAGCCCCGGCATCCGGAAACCAGATCTTTTCCAGGCCTTTACCATCAGGCCGCCTGTAGCATGGGACTCCGTCGACATAGTCTACACGTTGACCGCGGTAGGCGGTGACTTGACCTGAAGCATTCTTCTGCGTGGGCTGCAGTGGGAGGGTCTGAGTATAATGTACGGCATGGGGAGGTTGCCCGGTTAGCGGATGTGGTGTTGTGGAAGTATTGACAATGGGCTTTGCAGATGCGGATGGCGGTTGTGCGGATGATGGTGTAGTCTGCTGGGTCTGGCCAAGAGGGGCTCCGAAAGGATTTCCTTGGGAAGCTGGCCTGGACGGCGCAGGCGTCGTCGTTTCCATCGCCTGGTCATTGGGCTGATCTTCGGCTGGTTTGACTCCGAACGGGTTCGCTGGTGCAGTCGGTTGACCGAAGGCCGGGGTGCTGGCGGTGGCACCGAATGATGGCTTTCCAAACGGAGACGAAGTACTTGCTGCTTGGCCGAATGGCGATGCTGTGGCCGGTTGTGAAGGCTGGCCGAACGCTGAGCTGGGCTGAGATGGTTGGCCGAACGTGGATGCGGACTGGCCAAAAGCCGGCTTGCCGAATGTCGAAGCAGGCTGGGATGGCTGACCAAAGGTCGATGAGGGCTGGCTTGGTTGCCCAAAGGTAGAGGTAGGTTGGCTCGGTTGCCCAAAGGTAGAGGTGGGCTGCGAAGGCTGACCAAATGTGGAACATGGTTGAGATGGTTGTCCGAATGTTGTAGCAGCCTGACCAAAGCCTGATCCTGCCGACGCCGGGGCGAAGGGATTTTTCGGAGCAGTTGCGCCAAAGCCAGTAGACCCAAAGGCGGGCTGGCCAAATGCCGATGTCGGCTGCGAAGGGTTCCCAAAGGTGGATGTTGGTTGTGAAGGTTGTCCGAATGTAGAAGTAGGCTGTGAAGGTTGTCCGAATGTAGAAGTAGGCTGTGAAGGTTGGCCAAAGGCAGAAGTAGGTTGTGAAGGTTGGCCAAAGGCAGAAGTAGGTTGTGAAGGTTGGCCAAAGGTCGTCTGGGCTCCAAAAGCCGGCTTTCCGAATGCACCTGTCGAGGAGGGCTGGCCAAAAGGACTTGAACTAGCTGCTTGTCCGAACGGGCTCGACGTGGCATTCTGGCCTCCAGCGGTGCCAAAGCCGGTTTGGCCGAATGCTGGCGTGGCGGCCGCAGGACTACCAAACACAGAAGGCTGAGCAGGCTGACCGAATGTTGACGCCGCGGGCTTTGCAAACGGGTTTGGCGTTGGAGATTGTCCAAAGCCGGTGCTCGAGGTGCTGTTTGTAAACTCCTGGGCAAATAGGTCGCGAGGCTTGGTCCCATCCATTTTCACGAAGTCGTTCCTGTTCGGATGCTTTTTGTTCGCTTCCTCCATGAACTTATTCACATTTGCGGCGTTGTTGAGGACCTGGGTCATGTCTTGGGCGGCCTTGTTCCATAAAGCCCCGGCTTCCTGATCGGCTTCGGCTTCCTTGCCCTGGCTGGCTAGTTCATAGAAGCGCACGCGGACTTCTTCAGAGCTGAGCTCGTTGGCTTCCAGGAGCGAAGCCGGCGGCGACTTTCCTGGACCGTAGGCTGTCAAGATCCATTTGGGTCGGCCTTTCCCTTCCGTCAAATCATTTCTGATATCTTCGACGCTGACTCTCCAGTTATCTTGATTGCCTAAATCGAATTGTGTCAGTGGTGTTAAGGGGTCCCGAGAGCGCTGGCTCGGCATCGAGGCTCGAGATAGGCCACAGTTGGGGCTGATTCGAGAGTAACTGACCTTCATTGCCTCTTGCTCCTCCAAAGCGACCGCCGCCACCACCGCTCAAGGCGCCATATCTGTTTTGAGATGCAATTCCGGCGCCGGGATGCTCGTTTCTGCAATTAGCTAGCAGACGACGCGTCAGTCATGGGTCTCAGGGGAGTGCTGTGCTGTCAGGTGCAGAGCCCAGCGGACGTACCGCCAAATTTGCAATTCCCATTGAGGAAGTATTTGCAGACGACCATTTTGGTAGAGAAAGGAAGTCAATCAATGCAGCAAGGAACAGACCGCACGGATTCGGGATGGCTGTATATCGCGAGGTCCGCACGTGAGTCGGTCGGTTATCTGCTGTGATCCATGGTTTGTTCTTGATGAACGAAGAGAATCCCTGGATCTACTGAGTGATTGAGATCGTCCGGCTTGATACCACAGTGAAGGGTTCGCCTAATGGAAGTGGAAGTGGAAGTGGAAATGTGATTGAAGTTGATAGACACGATTTGCGCCAACGCGCAGGTGCCCAGAACGGCTTAGCTCACATTAATATATTACACAGCTTTAGCATATAGGACATGGCTACTGCATTGAGCATAAAATGGTTGCAAGCGCATATTCACTCTACTGACTGAACCTCTTCATGTGCATCCATTTCGCTCTATCAACTCTCGATGATTTGATGAAGATCATCCTTAGGCATCGTGCCGTTCATGCAACCCATTCAGTCGGTCACTCACCCACCGGCGAGAGTAAGTTGCCGAGGTCGAAGTCCATCATATCGGTCTTGAATCATGCTGAACCACCTCCCGCGACTTCCACAACACAATACAACATTACAGAACGAAGTCCAAGACAGGATGACACTCGTCTGCTGTGTGCGTCTAGCGGGGAGAGTCCAAGGAGCATTTCTTGATCTGATCTCCCACACCAGGAACCGGGATCGACTCGCATGTGCTGATGCTCGACAGCATTAGTCAAATGCCGAAAACTTGCTGAAGTTCACATGCTAGCTGAAGACTTCGGCTCGACATCTGTGGTGACAGACAGACAGACACCCAGGACCACCACTGTACCACTGTAGGGATCCCAGGATGCATTGTACAGTGTACAGTGAGTGATAGTGTCTTGCGTCCTGGTGCCCCAACGGAAATGGTGAGAGACCCACCTACAGCTTTGCCATATTGAATGGACCAATCCTTGAACACCGCAATACGACATACGTAGATAGGCTTGTTGGGTACGTACTATTCTACACATCTATTCCTTCTTCTCGATTTTCTTCAAGACACTCTCACGAGGGCCAGATTTCGCCCAGCTGTTCTAATACTCATGGCTTGTTCGCGTTAACGACACCAAGACACCATTGTCACGTCTACGATGATCGGAACATCGCCACTCGAGTACGCGTGGGTCGTGACTTGGGTTGTCATATTACATTCCATCGGTCCGCTTTGCGTCAGCTACTGCGTGGTGGCTAGATTCCTACCAGACCACCTCCGACTCTGGAGGTATCTGGAATACTGGGCTTACATTGAGACGACATTCTACTTTGCAACGTACGCGTACCGGAAATACCACCTTGAATATCCGGCGGCACATCCTCCGCCTCTGATCAAGGAAGAAAGAGGTCGACTTTTCCGTCGGTGTTTCGACACGTACCATGACCTGACGACGTCCTTGTCAAGGTGGTTCTTAGATACCCCCATTGTGGCGGTCAAGCGGGAGAACATCAAAGAATGGCTTCGCTGGGCCTTTCTCAACACCGCAATGGAGGATCCGACCCATGAGGACGAACTGGACAGTTATGTCAAGGTTCTCGAGACCAAACTCGGGGTGACATTTGAGCCAGGCAGAGCGGATGTCAAGAGCATACGACTGACGTTGGACAAAGTCGACGCTCTCCATCGAAGTCTGACTTGGTACCTCGTAAGAAGCGGTTCCGGACGAAAGCAGTTCCAGAGACGCCATAAGCTAACATGTCACGCAAACAGTGTATTTTCGTGGTGGACATTCTGACCCATACTTACATGTGCATCCACGGCTTCCATTTCTACCGAGGCTCGATAGCCAATTCATTCGGGATGATTCCTCCACGACCGCAAGCTCTGCTCACGACACATCGATCACCAAGCCAGCACATGAGTTACTGGTACCGTCGTCACACTTCAGCGACTGAACTGCCGATCGTCTTTCTGCATGGCATCGGCGTCGGGCTGTGGCCATACATGCAGCTCCTCAAGGAACTCAACCAGGGCCGCCGGAAAGAGGATGGGCAAATCGGGATTCTGGCCATCGAGATATTATCCATCTCGTCCCGGATCACGACCCCGGTCCCCCACAAGGACGAACTGTGTCAACGACTGCGTTCCATTCTGCAATATCATGGATTCGACCGATTTGTTCTGGTATCGCATTCATATGGCTCCGTGATCGCGACACACCTTATCAAGACGCCAGACCTGGCCCGTCGCATTTCCTCGGTGATCCTGGTAGACCCGGTTTCTATTCTGTTGCACCGACCGGATGTGGTGTACAATTTCACGGTGCGAGCGCCCAAATACGCCAATGAATGGTTGCTGTGGTATTTCGGCTCCAAGGACATGGGCGTGGCCCATACTCTGTCCCGTACGTTTTTCTGGTCGCAGAATATCCTGTGGAAGGACGACCTGCTGGCCCATCGTTCGACGGTGTTTCTTTCGGGCAAGGACTCGATCATCAATGCCCGGGAAGTGCGAAGATATCTAGAAGATCAGGAAGAGCAAGACATCAAAGCCCCGCAAGTACGACGATACCTAGAAGATGAGGAAGAGCAAGACATTGCCAAAGACGAGCTCAGACAAGGGCAAGGACAAGAAAGTCAAGCGTCGAGCACTTGTAAACCTGGCAGTTTGGTGGAAAATCAGGAACAGCAAGACATCAACGCCCCGCAAGTGCGACGATACCTAGAAGATCAGGAAGAGCAAGACACTGCCAAAGACAAGCTCAAACAACGACAAGGCCAAGAGCAAGGCCAAGAGCAAAGGCAAAGGCAAGGCCAAGGGGAGGAAACTCAAGCGTCAACCACCTATAAACCAGGCACCGTGGACGTGATATGGTGCGCCGACCTGGACCATGGGCAGGTCTTTGACCTTGCAGTCTGGAGGGAACGACTGAAGCGAGAAATCCTCCACAAGGCACGTCATTGAATAAGCGGACTTGGTTGACTAGTTTGGTCTATGTTTCGAGTCATGATATCCATATTCAATATACCGGTTTCGCAGTCATGTCTGCTGTCCCCTTTGTATGTCTTGCTCATATTATAGGACGTATCCCTGCGAAACTCTCTGGTCATCTGGCGTATGCCTCGAAGGGATGGGATGATACTATACTCGATAGAGTGAGACTCACTACACTTGTGTCGGTCAGAGTGTGATCGAGCCTGTTGATCCTACCTAGTAAATACCCAACTTGAAGGTACTGGTACTTAGGGGTAAGGTACCTGAGTTACCTTTCCCTTCATAGCTGGCTACGTACCTCACCATGACCATGAGAAGCCTCGACATCCACCTCTCACAGGATTCTGGGATGATAGTACAATCAATGAATGTCTCGTTGTGTTGTTGGTTGTTCTAGCCATTGCTTGATCCTAGACCAAGCGACCGACTGCCCATTGTCCATTATCCATTGTCCATTCGCCATTCTCCACTATTCATTCACGTCTCAGCTGAACCAACCCCTCTAACCACTGAACTCTGACCCATCAGAAGAACTATCCGGATCAAGTCCGGGCAGCTCTTCCGCCATCGCCAGCAGCTGCTCCTCAGTCAATGGAGCAAACAACCCCCCTATCGTCCCAGCAAGCAGAGTTCCCTACGACTCGTCTCTTGACTGGTCGGCAAAGCTCACGCGTCTACTTGTGTTGCGGCTGGCGGTGGTGGACTTGGACTTCAAAGAACCACGGTCTGAAGTGGCAGAAGACAAGCTCGGGGTCGTGGCCATGAGGGTGTCTTCTTCTCCCAGCCATATGTCGCGGAATTCCTCACAGCGAGCATCAGCCTCATCGGTATCGAGAGAATAAGCCTGTGAAATATTGCGGATGATGAAGCCATTCTCCAATAGAGACTTTCGCGTGGTTTGGAAGACCGACTTGAATGGAGGCGAGCTGCGGATCCAGTCTTCCAACCATTTGTGTTTCGGGAGGAGCTTCTCGGCCTTCTTGAAGATCTCGACCATGACCCCGGTTCTCAACAGATTGAACCGTGAAGTTTTGAATTCCTGTTCGAAGAGAACCTCCAGACAGTGATCCGCGCTCTTGCGGATTTTGCTGCCGTGGTTGAGAACATCGGCGTCCGACAAGATCCAGAGTTTGGTGGCGAACCGAGCCTCGACTTCGGTACTGACATGGAGGGAAAGCTCGGATTCACCAGGCAGAATGGCGGACATGACCAATATCTCCAGCATGCCTTCCAAATCATCTTCCGGCCAAAGCTTGTCAACCCAGCGTGTTAGAACCGTGAATCTTCCAGTGTAGAGCCAGAGCAGGTACAAGTCCATGCGGCAGCTGGTGAGGTTGATATCGTCAATGGTCAATGTAGGGTTCAATTGAGAGCTGTTGAGTCGGAGCTTCTGTGGAACGATGATATGTTAAGCCGGCACCTTTCGTACAGCCGCCCGAAGTAACTTACTGGACGAAAATATGGCGATTTCAAGGCAAAGCGACGATGAATCTTCCATACGCGGCCACCACATTCAATGGTGATGTTGTGATCATCTCGGTTCTGGTCGAGGAGTCTTGATCCAAGTTAGTCGAGTCGCACGGCAGTAGCTTGAAGCTCGCATACAGTATGTTTTCCCTGACTTCCTCGGATTCGCCCATCACGAAATCCAGCAGATGCGGACTTTGCCAGCTGAGATCCGGTCGACGAGCATCATCCGGTCCAGATCCAGTTCGAACCACAGGTGGTTTGGGAGGCGGTGGCAGCGGTTGCATGCCGCCTTCCTTCTCATCCTCCTGGATAGAGCCAAGGGCTGCTAAGGCATTCGGCCGGCGAATCAATCTCACCGAACGGCGAAGGCGCGGTTGGCGTTCAATACGATTCATACCCGCTCCGAGGCCGTCTTTCTCGAGGTTTTCGCTCGACATGGTCCTCGGTTTGAGAAGCTGGAAGCAAAGAAGCCCTGCCAGTAAAAGGTGTTCTCGAGCCGGCCGTTGAGCGATCAAGAAAAGTTGAACAAAGAGTGGAATGAGTGCAGGATAGCAAACGGAGTGAGAGATGAACCAAATAAGATAGATGTGAAAAGATATTCGCACCGTCGTCGCGCTCAAGATGCCATGTGATGTTGTATTGCCGCGCAGAAAGACAGCTGGGAGTCTGGGACTTGTGGATGTGTATCAATGAAATCGGGCAGCGGCAGGTCCAAACAACATAACAAACATCGCGACTGCCAGGAATGAAAGAGGCAGACTTCCGACAGACTTCTATTGTTGCTATCTTCTCAACGACGACCAGTCTCGGCGGTGCCGCTTGTTAATGGAGTAGGGTTCACAGGACTTTGGTCGGTCAACAAGATAAAGGACAGTGACATATCACATCCCATTGCACCCCATCCTTGTTGCTTTGAGTAGTTTCCCTGGAGTGAGGTGGGCGGCCGCAGGCCTGGTTGGTCAAATAAATACCGTTCTTGAAACCCTCCCAGTGGTGACAAACCCTCATCTCGAAGACTTCAAGGCTCGATGCAGTCTTATACCCTCGTAGCAAGCCAGTTTTTGATTGTGACTACTTCACCTTGATCGTTATGTCCCAAGTAGCCAAAACCATAGCTCATGATCTCTTCTCCGGGCGCGGGATGCCTTGAGGCTACTCGCCGTTCGATCCGACAGTCAACATGCTCGGTGGTGCTGGACTTGCATCGGTTGATATTGGGCCATCGTCGAGTCTCTCCGTACATAGCTGCCAACAATGATCCAGTTCTGTTATAAGGGACATGACCGATATCTTCGTGGGCACTTTGTGATTGGGATTCTGGCTGGCTAAGAATAGCAGAACTTCTCTAGCTGAATACAACTAGAAAAGAGACAGCAGATCCTCATTTGTCTTCTTGCCGCTGGCATTGTCCAATTGCTGCTGGGGTGGAGGTGGTTGAGATGACGAGAGATCCATCGACGCGAAGCCATTCATGATATCGCTGTCCGACATGCCTCCGAACCCCTGACCACCAGCAGCCGTTGCAGACGAACTTCCATTACCAAAGACCCCTAGCAGATCATCCATATTGTTGGCTGCGGCCGGCTGGCCCGCCGAAGGCGAGGCCACCCTTTGAGGTGTTCCCGCAAGGCCCTCCAGGCCTGAATGTCCATTAGTAGGTTTCTCCGATGCCGAGGCTGGGGCAGCCCCGTCGAAATCGATATCCAGGAGATTTTCCAAGTTGTTCTGTGGTTCTGGTGCTTTGCCTTGCACCGCAGCAGCTGCAGCGGCCGCGGCCAAAGGATTCTCTTTGGCGTTCTGCATTTGTTCTTCAATGGCAGCTCGTTGGACGGCATCGGCCCCAAACCGACCTTGGCCAACAAATTGCTCCGGCGGTTTGTGATATACCGATGCTAACGTGGAGAGCTCCCCGAGTAATCTATCCAGCAATGCGGGTGGCAAAGACTGGATGGTGCTGGTGATTGGAGGCTTCTCGGAAAGTACTATGTTTTTGGGAGCGTTGGGGTCGCTCGTGTTGGAGAGAAGCCGCCAGTAGATGTATGCTCGATCACGAATGTCGGGATTATCGGACTCGGCGGTGGCGGCATTGAGAACCTTTTGAACAAGCCCTTGAGCAGCCTGCGGCCGTTTCAAGAACAGCTTCACGACTGCAGTGAGGATCTGAAGTTGGGTCTATGCAATGTCAGCAATGTACACAGGGCGCATCACACTGAACCTTACCTGCGTGAACTCTTCCGCGAAGCCATCGACGAAGCCAGCAAGAATGTCGCCGGCGTTGCTGATCTTCTCTGCATACTCGCCGACAATCCAAATAAGCGAGCCCCGGGCGTTGGGCTCGTCCAGCTCATCTATGCACTTGCAGAGTGTGGGAATGATACCCTCATACCCAGGGTATTTGCGGAAGATATCTTTAATCACGACAATGACTTCCTGAACAACGTAGTTCACCTTCGTATTGATCAGATCCAAAAGCGCATTGACGCATCTTTCGCTGGCGCTCTCGATCTTGATAGCGACTTGACCAATCGCTTTAACCGCGCGTCGTACAAAGTCCATGTCCACTTCGAGAGCGTATTCTTTCAACTCGGCCAGCAATTGATCGAGGTTGCTCTCGTTGGCGATGCGGACCATGATTTCGAGTTTTTGAAATTTGATGTAAGGCGGGTCGTTGTATTTGCAGAAGAAGACTCGAATTTCTTTGCTAAGGATATCGGGTTGCTTTTGAAGGAGGAGGTCGATATTTCGCAGAGCCACGTACTGCACCTCAGGGGCAGAGGACACCAGAGTGACAAGCGGCGGCGCCATTTTCTTCAGGTATGACTTTTGGGTGTCCAAAGGGAGATATCTCATGTGAAGGAAGACCGCCTTGATTGCGGCTATCACAACACTCGAGTTGACATGCTGGAATTGAGGGGCGACTCTTTCACAGACATGTTCGGCTTCTTTCACGTCTTGTGCCTGGTATTCCGCCAATGTGCTGAGAATCGTGACACGGCCCCATTCTGTACACTCATTGAGGGCCATCAACAGCTTCTTTAATGTGTTCGGCGTAATCTGAAGCGCATTGGTTTCCGGGGCGGTTTCCTTGATTTCGGCCAGGGCTTGAACTGAATTGGCGACCACCATGGGATTGGGATCACCAATCATCTCTTGCAGGGTTTCCAGAAAGCCGTTCTCCAAACACATGGCTGGGTTGAGGTCGAATAGCTTCGCGACGCAGATGGCAGCCGTCTTCCGAACGTAGGGCGATTCGTCTCGTAGGGTCTTTCGTAGTGGTTCCTCCATATAGTCGATCATCTTGTCAACTCGGATGCACCCCATCGTTCGAATTGCCAGGGCTCGGATCAGGGGGTTAGGATCTTCGGAGTCTTGGACGAATGTGTTGACTGCGAGAATGCACAGGTCTGGATGTGACTTTGCATAATTCCTAAGGGTCCGTTCAGTATAACACGCCTTTCACATTGTCGCCATCGCAGCACTAACATCAGATATAGATACACCAACTTCTTTTGATCGAGGTCAGATGTTGCGATATTCTTGAGGACATCGGGAAACAATGCAGAGACATCTTTTCCCAGCGTCATGGCCATGATCGTCTTCTGGATGGCTTCTTTTCTGCGTACGAGTCAATAAGGATATCGAGGGATCTTCTGCGATGTCGCTCACCGTTCGTAGGCATATTGAGAGCTGGCATTGTCTAGTCAGCATTCACGTGTAATGGCGCATACATAGGGGTTGCGAGGTATCATACACAAGCCCGGCACGCAGCTCGAATGTCTCTCCCTTCTTGGGCGGCCCAAACGCGCTCTTCATCCTGTTCATTGCCATCTTGTCGGAAACAGCGGTTCGGTTGTGAAGCCTGATTTCTCGTCACGGAGTAGGGGTTGGTTGCGGGACTACCGTGCCATGTCCAAGGTTATGGGGCACTTTGTCGACGACGGACAACAACACTAGAGGGATCAAAGGGTGACCTGGCACTAGTATGAAGTGAGGTCTGATTCAGAGGTACAAGTGCAGTCCTGTCCCTAGAAAGGAGACGAAGTCGCTTCCTAAACCTGTCCTCTGTCATCTACGTCTTACTGACTGATACACGGCATCATGGCGCGGGTCTGGAGCGCCAAGATCCAGGCCTGTTTATAGCGTATATTAACGCCGCTCTACAGCAACCCCAAATGTGGATTAAAGCAGCAATCAATTGTTCATTGTGTGAAGTACCCTCAACGGATGGATGACTTCTCATTCAACAGCTACACAAGCTGGGAGTACTTTTCGTATAGATCTGGATACCATCTTTGACCAACATCCGGATGACTGATGATACGGTTGCGTAGGTGGGCTTCCCCAAACTGCTTGCAGTCAGTACATAGACAGAGAGTATTGTAGAAAAGGGGCTACGAACACAAGAGTACAAGGGAGAGAGGAATTCGCTGGCAACCTCGGAGGAAGGGACTTTTCTGTCTGCAGACCCTGGTATCTGGCGGACAATATCTGCCGCCGATTCTTTCAGTTGGTCCAGGGTGAGATCCAGTCTGACTCCCAGGAAGAAGGGTATACTGTATCGAGTGGTTCTCGTGGGTGACTGTGGGGTCAGTGATGAGCATACGGGATTTGGTGAAGGGTATGCAACGTGCACTTACAATCACTCGATGGCTTGTTGCTGGACACCTCCCGCCGGTTATGGCCTCGAATCCCTGTGCAATGTTGACCACAAAAGTCCCTTCAATATAGGGGGCGTCAATCCATTCCCCGGACCGGTTCAAAACCTGTAGACCACCGACCGAGTCCTGCGACAGGAAAGTAAACATGCCCGAAGAATCTTTGTGTGGCCCGACACCTTGGGATCCTGGTTCAGCCGGGGGATATTTCACGAATTTCAAGCGGTCCATCTTGCCCAAGAAAGGCTCAATGGTGTTTTCGGGCAATGAAAGGCATTCGGCGACTGAGTGTAAGAATGACTTTGAGAGCACAGAAAGCTCATGGATGTAACGGTTGACCAGGCGTGCGACGTCGTCGTTGGGAAACTACCGACCATTAGTCCGCGTGTCTCCAATCCAATGCATCCAGAGCATGCCTGGCTTGGTCCCTGTAATCTCTTCCACATCGGATCACCAGGCTTCCAAATGGCATCTACCGGACTGCCAAAATCGAATTGCTAATATAGTCAGCCTTGAACTTGGGGCCATCATGTGGGAAGGTAAGTAGGTGTTCATACTTCCCGCAAGTCGGTCCGTTTGGCCGTCGTCTCCGCGCCCAGAGCTGTATAGCCAAGGAATGCAGGAGAGTTGAGCATATTGCACTTTTCTTTGACTTGGTCGGGCAGATCGAAGATGGCTGGCAGCGCATCGTGTGTTTCTTGAATTAAAGCCTATAACATGTTGGCGGCATGTACTTTTGATCAGCCTGGCTGAGACCCACCTCGAGCCCGGTGTTGGCCAGGTACAAGAACCCGACACTGAAAAGAGCATGCTTCAAATCTTGCAGGGCTTGAGGTTTCGCCTTTTCATCCCTCAGAGCCTGGAAGTCGATGATCGGTAAACTGCGAAAGGAGGTCGTCATTGTTGCAGCCTGTACTGAGAGCAGGATGGATCTCCCTGGTACTGCAGTTTATCTTAATAACCCCGATATATTTAGGTGAGGCGCTGGATGACTGGGAGAGAGCCGGAAAGACGTGATCGCGAGGCTACCACGAGACAATTCGGATAGAAGTGGCTGCTGTGGACTGATGGAATGAGAGAACATGATCCCCGACCGCTCCACCTGGCAACCCACAAGCGGCCGAGTTGCCAACTGCTCCAGATGGGCTGACCGAGAGCAAAGCCGACGCCGGTCCAGAGGCTACACCGAGGGAGGGGCTGGTGCGCTGGAAACTGACCAATAGCCAGCTGACAGGGTTGAGCTAAATCAAACATCAGATCATCTCCTCAACATACACACAAACCTTACGCTCTTCTCACCCGAATAAGGATTGTTCTTACACAAGGGCAGAACAAGAATCCGGAGGGGTCAGCTGGCGTCGTTTCGCTGTTGAGGCCTATAATTGCTGTCTTCCAAAAATACATGCTTTTGCCAAAGGAGAGAGCGTCGAGTTGATGCCATCCGACTAGGGGATGGCGTGCTCGAGCAGAGGTATATTTGGCTTCAGAAAAACATCGTACACTCCACTCGCCATGAATATTGATTGCTCCTAAGGTATGCACTTTTCGACTTGAAATTCCCCTCTTCGTCCTGCCATTTACGCAGCAGCCGGACGGCGATGTGGTTGAATACGCAGGACAACGGCTGGAACAAGCTACCAAGGACACAGCTACGTGGTGCAATGTAGACTGTCAAGGCAGGCCAAGTCACTCATGGTTGACGGTCCCTGCCAAACGAGGTCTTTAAAACGGCGTAAACTTCTCGCGACCGTCCCAGAGACTGACAAGAAGTGATCTCTTGCCCACCCAAGGTGAACGCGCGTGCTGAGAACAAGTCAGTACAAATACGTGCGCAATTAAGGCGCCAAAGCTGACCTGGACTGTGTAGTTATCAATCAAGGCCACATCTCCAGCCTCCCAAGGGACCAGGAAGCCAATCTCATCCGACAGCTCCAGCAACCGGTCCAAGTAAGCTGTTGGAATGGGCGTGTTGTCTCCGTATGTGGTGGGAAGGTGGTACTTTCCATCTAGTCCACGGTAAGGAGCCTCAAGGGCATCATTGTCTTTGGCTCGGCCATAGACTCCTGCAAAGCCGTTGAAAAACGTGGGTTTCCCTGTTGACTGTATACGCCGAATAGCCGGCAGCCGTTGCAAGACATGCAGTGCTCCGTTGGGTTGCCATTCAGCTTCGGCCTGGAGGTTCTGTCTCAGAACAGCTTCCACTTTGGCTTTCTGCACTTCAACCGAATCTCCCGGTTGGATGTCGAAGCCATATGAGTCCTTGGAAGAGTCAGTCTTGGTGATTCTTGGAGTTGAGTCTGGAGAAGCAGAGATTCACCTTCCAATTCCAGCCAATGTGCTCCGCTTCAGGGTCATCTTTCGCGGGAAAGTACTGACGTCCTATGATGCCTGCGAGTAGCTACCGTTAGTAGCTGACGGGACACATGCGTCTGTTCGGGCGTGGGCCTGGATCATACCCTTCGTGGCAAGATCATGCGCAAACTCTGGCAACTCTTCTTTCAGTCGGTCATACAGCTCAAGCGAGGACAGCAGTGGAGTTTGCCCGCCTATGCACTGTCAGCCTCAATTCCAACTGCTGGCTTGGATAACATTGACCTTGTTCCGGGACAATCTCAGAGAAGAAAAACAAGACTCCAGGGAAGTGAGCGCTTCTGCCATACTCGGAGTGATAGTAGAACTTGACATCAGGCGGCTCCTCGTTTGCCGTCTTCACTGCGTCGTTGATGGTGGTTCTCTTCCCAGCCAGGCCAATCTCTCGGTGAGGCTGTGGAAGCTGGAAAGCCTTGACGAATCTTGAAAAGTCGGCCGCTGTTTTGACGGGAAACCCACGAAACAAGATCGCACCATCTAGATTTTGAGCCCAGTCAGTGTCATGTCAAGACTGTCTTTGGGGTTGGAGTTGTCACGTACGATTTTGTAGCAAGCCGTCAAAGAGTCCTGTCTGGGCCAAATCTTCAATATGCTGTACGGCTGTATCAATGTCTTGGACGTGATGGCCTTCTTTCACCCGAATACCAAGCGGGAAGACATTGCCATGGACGGTTCGGCTCTTTGGGACTTCGAAGATCTCGATGGGCACGTCTCCTAACGCTGAACCATTTGAGGTCGAGGTGATAGGAGCGGCAGTCGACTGGACAGTGGTCGCCATATCTGCGAATGTATCTGAATACCGATGTATGCAACAATCTGCCTTGGTGAGTGATAGTCCAGAGCCTTACCCATGAGAAGTATATCAGTCCAAGATAACGGATCGATCTGGCAGGGGCATAAGCATGGCCCACCTCCCATCAGATATCAAATCCGAGTCATCGAAAATGGTGAATATCTCAACAGAATGGTGCCATACTTGGCGAATGGTACCATCCCGTCCCAGGGCCTTACAAGTGGAGCCATCGCCTCTCCTGACTGTCAGAAATGGAGCCAAAGCATGACATATCAACACATCCAAGATCGAATTGTCCTTGTTGGGCCTTTTCTCACCTGTTCCGGGGTCCTTCTATGCATATTTTCGGGGACCACATCGGGGTCTACGGTGTATGGAGACATTAGCGATCCAGAAGTCTATGCCGCCCATGCTCCACGCACGTTGCCGAACGGCTTTACTGGCATACACTCTGTTTTTGCATGGTTCTGGAACCACCTTGAGATGGAGATTTGCGCAGACATGTCTAGATGGACTCTCCTCCACGAGACACACGGCTCATGGTGAAGACGAAGTCGCCATAGACGCCAAAATGGCGAACTGAAAGTATCCTGATATCAGGCTTATGCAAACATCAAGTTGGTTGTTGTATATATCTGATGGAGAAGGCTGCCATTGAGAAACATCTCATACCTTGTGCGAATACAGCCCTGTACCAGCTATCATGTCGCTTCACCCGCTGGACGAAAATGTGAAACGGGAAGACATCGAGCATGTCGCCCCCACGGCCGGAAAGACAACCTGGAGATACTACTTCTGGGATGCCTGGGACAAGTCACCAGAGGTAATAAGGAGTCTCTTCAAACGTGCAGTTGGATCATGCTAACATTGACGAAATGTAGGAGAGGAGGTTGATACTCAAAGTATGTCGACACCAGACCACAGTCTCTTTTGCAGCCGCTTACACGAATAGCTCGACCTGAGTTTGATGACGTTTGGATGTCTGGGAACATTCATCAAATACATTGATCGGTGAGCTGGATGGATGATCTGTCTGTTCGTTAGGACATGAGATGGCTGACGAGGGAACAGGTCCAATTTGAACTCTGCCTTTGTTTCTGGAATGAAAGAAGACCTCTCTCTATACGGCAATGTGGGTGAACTACTCTCGGTCACAAGCCAAGCCCACACTGACCGATCTTAGCAACTGAACTACGCGAATACTGCCTATGCGGTTGCAAATGTGAGAGAAGACGACCTGTGAGTGAGGAATGAAGCAGGCTGATACAGCAACAGATTCTCGGGCTATGGCCATGCAATCTGGCACTGACTCGAGTCAACCCGAAATGGTTTATCCCATTCCTTGAGGCCGGATGGACATTATGCACCTTTTTCCAAGCCGCCATGAAGACCCCAACACACATGTACGTGTTGCGGGCGATCCTCGGACTCTTCGAGACGGGCCACTACTCAGCAATGGTGTATCTCTGCGGCGCATGGTATCAGAAACGCGAACTTTCGCGGCGGCTCGCCATCATCAACTGCGCCACCGCGATCGGACCGATGTTTTCGTCCTATTTACAAGCAGCGGCGTACAATGGCTTGAACGGAGTGCACGGGATGGCTGGGTAGGTTTTTGTTGTCAACAAAGTAGACCAGCTGGCGCTGACATTTCGTGCAACAGATGGCAGTGGCTATTCATTATCGACGGGGTGATCTCGGTGGGCATCATCATTCCACAGTTCTTCTTCTTCCCCGACGTGCCTGCGCGCCAGAAACCAGATCTCGTCTTTACAGAAAGGGTCAGTGGTGCTCTCAGTCACATTCCTCGTGTGTATCTCTAACGTTGCTCAGGAGATTGAACTTGCTCGCGACCGCAATCCGAAGGAAGGCAGAGTCAAGCAAGGCGCATTCACTCTGAAACAAGTGCGACGCTGGCTTCTGACCCCTGATATCTGGTTACTCTGGGTGATTTCAATGTGAGTGGTTCTCCCCCTATAGTTTGACGAGATCGAGTCTAACAAACCTGACCAGCTGCAACTCAGTCGGGCAACAGGTGTCGACATCCATGTCTTTCTGGCTCAAAGCGTGGAATAGCAAGAAACCCCACTCGTACACAGTCGCTCAAATCAGTAAGTTCAAGTCCAGGACTGCTTCTACCGTCTTGTGTCGTTTGATCAATGATCAGGTCACTAAGATATATCTGCCATGCTATAGACAACTACACCACACCAATCCAAGCCGTCACGGTGGTCCTTACACTCCTGATGGCCTGGGCCAGCGACACCTGGCTCAAAGGCCGACGCTGGCCAATGCTGGTCGTCGGGGCCGTGGTCAATGCTATTGTCTGCATCCTGCTGGCCGCCACGCCGGTATACCCGCACAACCGAGCATTCCGGTGGTTCTTGTACTACAACTCGGGCTGGGCGCAGGCCAGCAACAGCATGTTCTGGGCCTGGACTCAAGATACCTTGGCAGGCGACCCTGCGACTCGAGCCTGGGCTTCAGCTGGTCTGAACGTGTGGGCTTGGACGGCCATTGCCACGATTCCGCTGGGAGTCTTCAAAACCACAGATCAACCGGGCGTGGTGTCTGGTAATTGGACGGCGGCTGGGGCTTTGTTTCTGCTCGCGGCTACGGCCCTGGCTCTGGCCTATCTTCAACATAGTCGGTCTTTGCGTCAAGGACAAGAAAGCAACGAGACTTTTGCGAGGAGGATCTCGGCCTCTACCCAGGAGGAAGAGCCGGTGAAGGTTGCTCGAGTGTCCGTCGACAAGGTGTAACTTTGTTGGAGCAGGGATAGCTATGAACGAGCCAGCTTGCAAACAGCCAATGAATGCCAACTGGGTTGTAAGTGTGGTCCACGGGTAGGTCTGGTCGCAATGAACAGGGACAAAGATCTATATAGACTCTCACATACGCCCTCTTGTCAAAAAGAGACACCTGGAGAAACGTAGCCAGTACGCAACGGGTGCGCTGTGTATAGTTCCACGAGGGTCGTTCAGTCTCACGTGACCACAGCCTTGTCCAAAAAGGGGCGGCGCCTTGTGCGTGCCTCCTTGTGTGTGCATATCCATCCTACCACGAAACACGACAATTGACCCCTACTGTGTCAGTAGTCCCCGATCCTCATGGTTTTAACCTAGATCATAAGCACTTCACCTACTGTGTCGCTGGGTGTCGATATGGCGTGATCAATGCTAAGTGGACCCCATCCATACAGACAGACATATTGTTCGAGCAGTGGACAGTGGACACTGTCCTACTATAAAGCCATGCTTCTGCTCTCGAGTCTGTGTCTGTATGCTTCTGCTCTAGAGTCTGTGTCTGTGTCTCGGTCTCAATCTCAGTCTCACTCTCTGTCTTGGTTCCTATCTCTGTCTCTCCTCCTATCCCTTCGTCCGTCCAGACCACCTAAACCCCATTCTAACCCCCAACGCAATGGCAATGGAATACCGATATCTAGGCCGCAGCGGGCTCAAAGTCTCAGCCTTGTCCCTCGGCGGCTGGATCACATATGGCGGCCACGTCGAAGAAGGTACGTACAGTACATCAGTACATCCATACGCACCCTGAGCACATGTCTCCCTACACCTGAATCAAAATCAAACCGGTAGACTGGCGAGTCTACCGGCTGTCTAGGGTATTTGGTGGATGTTGGGTGTTAGATGTTGGACATCTATGCGCACCCTCGATCTGATCAGACATGACATACCAACTGACTAAACGAAAAACAGACGAGGCATATGCCTGTTTCAAAGCGGCCTACGACACGGGCATCAACTTCTTCGACACGGCGGAGAACTATTCGGCGGGCAAAGCTGAAGTGATTCTCGGCCGAGCGATCAAGAAATTCGGATGGAAGCAGAACGACCTGGTGATTTCGACAAAGGTAAGGAAGTGAAGTGAAGTGTCTCTCGACTTCTATGTTTGATTCCGATCGGCATGGCATGGCATGTATGTGCATTGCTGCTGCTGCTGTTGTACGGCAATACGTATCTATTCATCATACACACCACACACACACACACTCTCTCTCTCTCTCTCGTTCCTTGACAAAGCGGTGGTAGACAGGCACGAGGTCAGCGTGAGGTCTCTGCTGGCACTACACTACTCACGGCACCCCCGTCCATGGGGTCCTATCGACAATTGACAACTGACAATTTGCAATATGACGATCCACATCTTAACCCTCAACCCTCAAGTTTCAACCCTACATATACCATATACCATATACGATATACCATATACCATATTACTGACAGACACTTTTCTGTGTCCAAAACAGGTCTATTTCGGCTTCAACAACTCCTCCCACCCATCCCGCCCACCACTGAACAACAACGGCCTCTCACGAAAACACATCATCGAAGGCGTCAACCAATCCCTGGCACGCCTCGACCTGCCCTACGTGGACATCGTATTCGCGCACCGCCCCGACCGCGACACACCCATGGAAGAAATCGTCCGGGCCTTCAACCACCTCATAACCACAGACAAGACCTTCTACTGGGGCACGTCGGAGTGGTCGGCCGTCGAGATCGCCGACGCATGGCGCATCGCCGACCACCTAGGCTTGATCGGTCCAGTGGCTGAACAACCCCAATATAACTTACTAGTGCGGGGGGAAGGTCGAGGACGAGTTCCGCTGGCTTTATGAGAAATACGGGACGGGCTTGACGGTGTTTTCGCCGCTCAAACAGGGTGTCCTGACGGGCAAGTATAATGGGGTGGAGAAGCCGCCTGTGGGAAGCCGGCTGGATGTGGCGAAAGATAAGTTTACCGTCGCGTATAGTAAGACGTTTGGCGATGAGGTGTGGCAGAGGGATTTGGCACAGGTGGATAGGTTGAGGCCCGTGGCGGAGCGGCTGGGTGTCTCTTTGGCGCAGTTCGCGCTGGCTTGGGTGCTTAAGAATCCTAATGTCTCGTCTGTTATTACTGGTGCTTCGAGGCCGGAGCAGCTCCAGGAGAATCTGGGGGCTCTGGAGGTCGTGAAGAGGTTGGCGCCCGAGGTGTTGAAGGAGGTTGATGACCTGTTGGGGAATGCTTTTGATGTTCCGGCTAGGAGATTGTAGGATGGGATGGGATGGGATGGGATAGAAGAGGTGGCGGAGGGGGTGGGAGGAGATATGTATGAATGAATACCTTAGGTATGGTTGGTAGACTTCAAAAGCCATGAGATTGAGATTGGCATCCTCTTGGTCGCCAAATAGGACATAATGCAATGGCTGGGTCAATGGTCATTATCAAACGTACTATGCCCAAGGTAAGGATTTGGCTGAGATGAATAGGGGTGTACCACTGCATGTTGGGGTGGCGGTTATTTCTGTATCGACGCAAAAGGACTGCAGTATCCTGACGTATACAATCCATCACAGACGGAAGACTCGGCCATCACCATATCAAATAGTCAAAGAATGTTTGGATTGGTTCTTTTTGGCGGAAGATGCAGTCAAAAGCAGCGGTTAAAAGGTCAGCAGAAGGGAGAGTGAAGGCCACCAACCACTGGACAAGGCTGAGACGCCCCTTTTCCATACTACATACTAACCAACGACTGGCCCGTTTCACGCATCTGCCACAGCGCACTGGACAAAAAGACATGGCTCATAGAAACGGAGTTGATCCATGGACTCCAAGTATTCTTTCCATTGATGCATTCTATTCCTGTTTCAGATCAGTCTTTGGCTTCTTGATTTCCACAATGTGGCAGTGTCAGATCATATCCCTGACAGCCGTGCGGTAGCATACCAAGTAGTAGGTCGGTATCTATCTTCTTCTTCCTTTTCTAGAGCCTGGAGACCCTAGGTTCGCTCTCCAGGTCCCGAAACCGCTCAAACGAAGCGATACAATCCGGGTTCTGCACCGTAGCACTAGGCGTGACATGTTTCCCGCTAATGACATTCTTGACGGCAATCTCAACCTTTTTGCCATTAATCGTGACAGGAATGTCGGGAACAGCCAGCACGAATCGGGGCACATGCCGAGGCGATAAGCCGTTACGGATCGCCGCCTTGATTTGCGAGCGTAGGTCTTCGGTCAAGGTGTGGCCTGGCTTCATGACTAGAAAGAGAAAGACTTGCTCGTCTGGATCTTGGGGTCTGCGGCGCCCGACACACAGACTGTTGCTGATGGAGTCGGTGAAGGGGTGGGTTTCGACGATGGCGTAGATCTCGCCGCTGCCGAAGCGGATGCCGGAGGGATCTGGTGTTGGATTTGACGGTTAGCTAGAAACAAAAGACAAAAGGTGATGAAAATGAAAGGGAAAAGAAAGACATAGGCAACCAAGGGACAACAAGATCTCTTGTTTGCTTCTTGGGAATCTTACTCAAGACGCCATCACTTCTTCCGTGCATCGTATACCCTCCTGTTCTGGGGTTTTTGCTCAGCCAGTCATGCTGGGCCCAGACATCGAGGTTCAGATACTGAAACCGCTCAAAGTAAGCCGACCTGTAGATTTGACCGGTCTTGTCGCCCCAGAAGAAACATGGCATGCTGGGAAACGGCTTGCGCACTACCATCTCTCCAGCCTCACCCGTGTGCGCAATTGATTTGCCAGTGACGGGATTGAGAATGTCGACGTCCATGCCGAGGCCCGGAACTTGCATTTCGCCTGCGTGGACAGGACCAGAGGGATCCAAGGCCAGGAGGGATGTGGCTGTATCCGTCCCTCCTGCTGTGTTGCAGATCTGCACCGCGGACGGAAACGAGCGGTAGAACCATCGATACTGCTCGGTCGACAGAGGAGCACCGGTCGTGTAGACCATCCTCAAGGCTGACAGGTCGAATTCCTGCCTCGGAACTGTTTTGGACATTTCGATTTCCAGCAACAATCGCGGAGATGCACCGAGGAACGCGACTCTGTATTTCTCACATATTCGTAGAAGCTGCTTTGCGTCAGGGTAAAGCGGACTGCCGTTGTATACTACCAGTGTGGCGCCTGCTGTCAAGTGGCCGCACATGACATAGAACACAACCCACGAAGTACTGGAGTATTGCATGATCACGTCTCCTGGGCCCAAGGAGTTGTGTAGCACTGATATCTTCTTGACTTGGATGATCAGCCCGTGCTGGTGCACAATGCATTTCGGAGCTCCTGTCGTGCCGGATGAGTAGCAGATCATGAGAGGATGGTTGAATGGTACGCGCGTGAATCTAAGGTCGTCGCCGTGGTTCGATCTCTGCAGAAAGTCGTGTATGGTTTGAAACCCAGATTGCGTCGGTGTCACCGGTACAACGAACACTTGAGGTCGTGTTTGCAGCCTTCGGAGAATGTCTTGAAGCTTCTGTGCTGTAGAAACCGTCTTGCCTTTGTAGATGACATCGCTGTCGACGAAAAGTATGCTTGGTGTCACCTGTTGCAGTCTGGAAACACATCCTTCGACTCCCAGCTCTGGGCTGATTGACGTGAAGATTGCTCCGATCGAGGCGGCTGCATGGAACAGAATGACGGCCCAGTTTGACGTTGCTACAAGTGCGCCGACTCGATCGCCCTTTTGGACGCCAGACCGTCTAAGAGCGCTGGCTGTCTGTCTGACCTTGTCTCGAAACTGTCGCCAGCTGATGACTTCGGGTTTGTCACGGTATATGTCCTGCCCTTCGCGTATCCCGATCAACGCAGTCGCGTCCGGGTTGCTGTTGGCAAAGAGCACGTTCTCGGCATAGTTGATTTCGTGTCCAGGGAAGAAAGGCGGGATACTGCTCATGGGAAGGATGTCATCATACGCCTGTTTCAACGTGCTCGGCAAGGGAGGAACAAGGCCCAAGTAGCCGTACAGGTCGATCCAGAAATCATGCGGCTGAGTGACAGACCATTTGTGGAGGTCTTTCGTGTCTTTCAGATCTTGCTGGTACTTCTCATTGACATGTAGACGATACTTGTCCATCGGCATCGTCTTGCCCGGTGGAGGCTGCCAGAGCACTTCGGGTTCCCCATTGTCGCTGGCCATGGCATCGGTCATAGACTACAGCCGTAGCAGTCGATTGGTCAACCTGCAACAGGAGTGATATATATTCAAGGCATGGATAGTTGATGATACTTTGCAACCTTTATCAACCGAGGTGAGTCTGGAGCGCCCGTTGACCGAGGCTCCCCGCGTTTGACAGCCTTGGACATATTGTACGGTATATGAGGAGACTGGAGCCTTGGTCGCTGCAATGGAGATCATATCAGCAGTAGACCAGGACCTCTGCAGTAGGGAAATACTCTGTGGGCCATCCTCCTCTGGGTTTGCCATGTTGATCGGAGAGTACATATGGGAGATTGTTATATAGGCTTGAAAAGGGGCTCGAATAAAGCTGGCTGAGGCAACCCGTTCCGCCGGTTCCGGGACTTATCTGGCCCGCAAAAAGCACTCTATATGCATCAGTAGGTACCTTTCCCAGCCTGACACGTCAATGAGTTTTTAATACTGCACAACATGGCATGCCAGTAAGTCTTGCATCCGGTCATTGATACAGACCCGGACCACGCCGTCCAGGATACCGACAAGACATGGAGACAGCGGCTTAGGATACTTCCTGCAGAGTTGTCCCTACCAGTGTCGCCGTGGGCCGGAGTGAGACAGCGAGCGGTCGCACCGATGGAATACGGCACGAGTAACAGAGGGAATGATCCCTCGTTATTGAGCAAACACAAAGCCGCTGTATCCAACCTGTCGAAACAGATCGCAGACTTCCACAACCAAGGGATCCCTTTTCGCATATACCACGGAACCACGAATTCTACACGGCCCAGTGTCCGCACACGCGCAGCAACCGTCGACATCTCATCACTCCGCAATGTCGTCTCCATCTCCGTCGCGAAACAGACATGTCTCGTCGAACCCAATGTGCCGATGGATGCGCTTGTCGCCGCGACGTTGCCCTATGGTCTCGTACCGCCCGTGGTACCTGAATTCCCAGGCATTACTGTCGGCGGTGGGTACGCCGGCACAGCAGGGGAAAGCAGTAGCTTTAAGCACGGGTTCTTCGACCGGGCGGTTGAATGGATCGAAGTCATCCTCGCCGATGGGGAGGTCGTCAACGCCTCGGAATGTGAAAGGCAGGACTTGTTCCACGGCATGCCAGGGACGTTTGGCACTCTGGGTGTCGCCACCTTGTTCGAGGTCCGGCTGATTCCTGCGAAACGGTTTGTCGAACTATCCTACCTCCCGGTAAGTGACATTCGTCACGCGCAACAGGTGTTGAAGCAGGTCATGGACGGAGGTGTAGGTGAAACGGACTTCCTGGACGGCATCATGTTCGCTCGGAACGCTGGTGTTGTCATGTCTGGCCGGTTTGCCGAGCGCGATGAAAAGAACGAGCACCTTCCTATTGTCACGTTTACTGAGCCTTGGGACCAGTGGTTCTATCTCCATGCCGAAGAGAGAATGAAGCAGCAGCAGCAGCAGCAGATAGACGTCGACCGGTCTATGGCCGACACCCAGAACCAGCGGCATGACTTCCCCTTGCGAGACTTGATTCCACTGACAGATTATCTCTTCCGGTATGACCGTGGCGCGTTCTGGACGGGTCGCTATGCATTCACCTACTTCTTGACGCCGTTCAACCGTTTCTTCCGCTGGCTCGGCGACAGATACATGCACACTCGCATCATGTATCACGCCCTGCACCGTTCAGGACTGATACAGCGCTTCATTATCCAGGATATGGCGCTGCCCGACGCCAATGTGCCCGAGTTCTCCGCCTGGCTCGACGCCGAACTGCCTCACATCTACCCTCGCTGGCTCTGTCCGCTCAAGCTGCACGGCAGCAATGGGAACATGCACCCACACGTACCAGCATCGGCAGAACCACACCTCGCTGACGATATGCTTTTAAATATTGGCGTCTGGGGGCCCACACCACCAAATATGCGTCAGGTCACCGTCAACCGGCGCATCGAGTCCAAACTGAGGTCTCTAAATGGAATGAAGTGGCTGTATGCGCAGACCTTTTATACCGAGGATGAATTCTGGGAGATCTATGACAGGAAGTGGTATGATGCGCTGCGGGCGAAGTACCGTGCTCAACGCTTACCCAGCGTGTACGAGAAAGTTGGGCCCAAGTTCGATGTCGAAGCCGATAGCCTGCCAGCCGATGGTGTGAGATTGGGTATCGAGAAGGGTTTCTGGAGTATCTGGCCTGCGGCGGGTGTCTATGGTGTATTGAGTGCAATCAAAGGCGGTGATTATCTAAGGAAAGGTTGATGTCAGTCAGGCCGTGTCTGAGATACCTTGCATGTAGCCCGGGGCAATATAAGCTGATATCGAAGGCCCAACACCATCGGAAAGGTCATCCTCAAACTGCGCACCGAGCAGAGGAAGCGCAGTCAGGAGTGAATGCTGAGAGACTGCCGGACAATCCATTGATCCGGGAAAGGGAGCGATGGATCTATCCTTCCATCGGTCTTACTAGTGACAGATATATTGAAGAATCGGATTTTCTGCCACCAATCTAGATAGCCATGGTGCTGGTGTAGCGGTTAGTACAGTCATAATTTCATGACTTACTACACCGTTTGCACTATGGTCCTAGATTGTAGGGGGTTCGAGTCGCGGACCTGAGCTTCGGTATTAATTACCTTTAGCTCTCCCTCCTACTATACCTAGCTATACCTAGGTCTCGCCGTTGTCCTCTTTCGAGGGTTCGAATCCAGTTAGTGAGACTCCCTGAAAAGGGTCAAAAGTCTAACATTCGATCCTCCAAATGACACGGCATAGTAGGAGGGCGGACCCCTGCCAAACAAAAAAAAACTAGGTTAATTCCTGGTTTCACTTCCCTACCAGACTTGAGAGCTGGTAGGGCAGTGTTTTTTGCTCTTATCCAATCATCCAAAGAATGGAAAGCGGCGAAGGTCTCAATCTCTTTGTCGAAGTTCGAGTTGAGATAGGAAAGGGAATTCGTGGAAGGAGATAGATTGTTTGTCACGAGCGCGGCCTCATGACCAAGGTGGTTAACTGCTTGGTATGCCCTGTCCTATTTTCACCTCTAGGATCGTGTGGATTTGATTTCCGCCGTTGAATCCTTACTTGAAGGGCCATCCTCCAAGGATGATTTTGAAAAGAAATGGATCTCCCTCAATCTCCCGCTTCCGCGCGACCAACTCTTCCACATCCCAATTCGCCCACAAATATCTCCCCCTCAGGAATTCCGCTTCCGGGCTAGCCAGCCAGACCATGAAGTGTGCCGGTAGCTCTGGGGTGTCGAAACTGATCTCCGGAGGGGGCTGCTTGCCTCCAAAGGCTTTATTTGCCATGTTGGTCAATACAATGCCAGGTTGCAGAGAAAATACTCGCAGATCTGGGTTTTCGATGGCCAGGTACTCGTCGATTTTGGCCACGGCCACCTTCGAGGCAGAATAAGCAGAAGATCCGGGCAAATACGCCGGGGAAACATGGGCGGCGCCAGCATTGACACCGATGTAAGTGGCATTCGGCCGCCGCTTGGGGAGAAAGTGTTTGGCGAAATGGACCGAGAATTTGACATTAATCTCGAACGCACTGAACCATTCGTCCTCATCTGCTGCTGCCAAAGTGGATGGCGTGGGAAGAACGGCGGCGCAATGGCCAAACACATCCCAGGCGCCTAGTTCGATCCTGATGTTATGTGCTGCCAGACCGACACTCTCTGCTTTCGACACATCTGCTGGCGCAACTGAAACGGTGGCATCAGGATACGCCCCGATGATAGCGTCTTTCGTCTTCTGAAGAGTCGCTTCTGTTCTGCCTACCAAAGCAATCTTTCGTGCGCCGGCTTGCGCAAAGGCGAGGGCCACAGCAGCCCCAATGCTTCCTGCTGCAGCTCCAGTCACTATTACCGTTTTGCCCTTTGCTGATAATTCTGGTCGGGATGGGTCGATGGCCGGATACGGAGCGTTGTGATATGCTTTAGTAAAAGAAGGATGCGCCATGTCGTCTTCAATTAGTTGGGTGGTTTGAAGGCTCCTTAGTGAGTATGGTTGCGGGATGGGTTGCTTCTCTTTTGATCTCGATCTTGGTTTCTGTCCCGACCGTTGTACGTAGTTGAACTGCCTGACTAAGTTCGCTCACCATTATAACCGCGATGTCTTGTGGGCTGATGAGCGTCCACTGCGGAGTCCCCCGGCTTGCATGGAGTCGGTATTCCCCCAACTCTGGGGAAATGCTTATGTCACCGCATCGGGAGCCGGCCTGTTGAGTGGACACTCTGGAATCCTACACCGGGAGCTCACCGCGAGCTGACAGAAAACGGTGAACTTGATAGTCAATGACTCAAAACATATTGCGATAGTCACAGCAATGATCACTCATAAAGAATGAAAAGGTATAGCTCCACCATGCGTCATCCCGCCACTTTGTTCTAGCGATCCTCCGTAGTTCATACACTGCTGTGGCACACTATGGTACGGTGCATCATGCGGCGACTGCCACACCCCGCCGCAGTTCGGTTATTGGCGGCGCGGGCCAAAGAATAATCCCATAGAACGTGATCGGTCTGGAACTGCCTGCGAAGATTCACGCCATTGCTGTCGGAATGTGTCTCATGGCAATGACTTAATTTTCGACGGGCTTCTGCCTCCCATCCTCCTGCTAAATTTCTTACACCAATATCAGATCATAGCTAATATTTCAGGTCATATTTTCCCTATCGAATCTGAAAACATGGCTTCCGTCAATGGCCGTCTCCATGCACCCGGCACCCACGAGTCGGTATTAGAACTTATTGGGCAGACGCCGCTTGTGCGTCTGCAAAAGATCCCCCAGTCCCTAGGCATTGAAGCGGCCATCTATGGAAAATGCGAGTTCTTCAACGCAGGCGGAAGCGTCAAGGACAGGATTGCTCTACGGATGATCGAACAAGCAGAGAAATCTGGACGTATAAAGCCAGGTGACACGCTGATCGAGCCCACCAGCGGCAACACGTAAGTTGGAGCACGTCAGCATGCAGGTCCAAGACAATAGTACTGACATGTATGCAAGTGGCATTGGACTGGCTCTGGTCGCAGCAGTCAAGGGCTACAAGACCATCATCACACTCCCCGAGAAGATGTCAGCAGAGAAAGTCGCAGTCCTAAAAGCATTGAACGCCACCATCATTCGGACGCCGACACAAGCAGCCTACGATAGTCCCGAATCGCATATCGGCGTGGCGAGGAGATTGGAAAAGGAGATCCCGAACGCTCATATCCTCGATCAGTACGGCAACCCGGACAATCCGCTAGCACATGAACTAGGAACGGCGGAGGAGATTTGGGAACAGACCAAGGGCACCATCACAGCGATTGTCGCTGGTGCTGGGACTGGAGGGACGATCACTGGTCTGGCGAGAGGATTACACAAGCACAAGAAAGACGTCAAGATCATTGCCGCCGACCCTCAAGGGTCGATCCTCGCTCTGCCAACCCAGCTGAACGAGGAACACGCCAACGACTCCTACAAAGTCGAAGGGATTGGCTACGATTTCATCCCTGACGTCTTGGACCGAAGCGTTGTGGATAAGTGGTACAAGACGGACGATAGGGAGTCCTTCCACTATGCCCGCCGCCTCATCGCCGAGGAGGGGCTGTTGGTCGGAGGGAGTAGCGGCTCTGCTATAGCTGCGGCAGTCAAAGCTGCACGAGACTTGAAGCTTGGAAAGGACGATGTTATTGTGGTTATACTCCCTGACAGCATCCGCTCCTATTTGACCAAATTCGTCGACGACGACTGGCTGGCAGCCAACAACCTCCTCCCACCAACCCCGCCTCCCGAGCCAGCCTCTCCGGAGCAAGAGAATGTGAAGAAGAATGATCCCTTCGGCGGCGCAACAGTGCGTTCGTTACGTCTCAAGCCCGTGCAGACCATCACTGCCGACTCGCCTTGCTCTGCCGCGATCGAAGTGATGCGCGAAAAGGGCTTCGATCAATTACCAGTGCTGGCACCCAAGGGCCGTCGGCTCGTCGGTCTGGTCACGCTGGGCAATCTTTTGTCAAGGATCAGCCATGGACGGGCCACTCCCAAGTCCCCTGTGTCGGATGTCATGTTTGATTTTAGCAAGATCCCCGAAGTCAAGGTTGACCCTAGTGATATCAGCGACATTGTGGCCCAATCCGAGTCGCTCTTCTCAAGCGAGTTGTCGGCCAAGGACAACGGCGAGGAGACCAAGTCGCGTCCACAACCCCGACCGAAGAGGAAAGAGTTTGTCGAGATCACGGTGGACACGCCTTTGAGCGCCCTGAACAAGTTTCTCGAATGGCAGAGTGCTGCTATCGTCACCGAACGCGATTCCAGTGACAGCTCAAGCAATGCGAACCGGCCGGCGTTGAAGCCGGTCGCTGTGGTTACAAAGGTTGACCTCCTCACTTGGGTGTTGAGTCAACAAAAGTAGCGATAAGGCGGTCAACAATAGACGGCGTTTCGACTCTGATCGCCTGAACAAGGAGAATTATGGAGGTATTTGCGCATTGACACCCGCATGACTAGCAAGTTTGCAGAAAGGGGCGGGAATAAGGGGGTACGATGTTTCAACACCAAACGTGGAATGTAAATTATAATCAACTTTAGCCTATGCATTAGATTCTTGAAACTGAATAAAAGTGCATACGTGAGCAACCCTCATTTGGCAGTGTTGCATTCATTGTGCTATTCAACAGTGATAACGTCCCCAGGCATCTAGGGTCAGCTTGGAAACCTAATAAACCTACCTGCGTACTGTATGGTTCACAATTGCGATGCCACTCGATCATCATGAGGGTTTGCAGCTGTCAAGACGATCGCAGCAAACACGATATAGCAATGAGGGAGAATGGGGATGGGGTCAATTGAGAAAGGAGAGTATGACCTAGTAAGGATATAGCAGTGCGGATGGAGGGACGGAACGACGCAGGCGGCAGGATCGTGACGCTAAAGGCCGGATAACGAAGGAGTTGCGAAGGAGGATCGAAAGTATGTGGTAGATGGACCGGATGTGGACGTTTCGATTTCGTGGCGCGAGAAGGGAATCAAAATGTGGACGAGAAACGATGGCTGAGAATTAGGGCGTATCGATGAGAACGGAAGCAGCGAGGGTCGGCGGCACAAGTTGTTCAGATATCGTCCGATCGTTCGCATCGAGGATTCGATCGATTACGCTATCGAAAGTAATGGTTGATCTGGAAACCCGCTCGCTCTACAGGATCGTTCCGGGACCGAGAGCTCGAGATCGGTTCTAACCTCATGTCAGGTTAACTTAACCACCAGCATCAGATCCCTAGACACTTCAGGTCATGCTTCGCTGTCATATCACCATGCAGCACTGTCGACAGAAGTAGAAAGAAAACCTATCACTTCTTGTCCTTTTGATTTTCGCTTTCTTTCCGACGCTATGCCATTACTCAGCAGTATCCAGCTCATCATGAGCCGGAGGTGGTGAGTCCACGGCTGATTCGGGTGTCAGCTTCAGTCCTAAATGTCGTCGGTGTCGAGGTCCATCGTACCTTTTCGATCGTCACCGTTGGGGGCTGCATCACGGTCGTCGTCACGGCGGTCTCGGTCATCCTTCATTTCGCGGTCCCGGTCCCGGTCGGCAGGACTACGAGACCGGCGGCGATCATCGTAATCTCGGTCGCGTTCGCGTTCCCGATCGCGGTCCCGATCACGTCGATCATCCTTGCGAGGGGAATAGTCGCGACGTCGAGGTGATGGAGATCGGTAGCCCCGTCGAGGAGGAGTTCTGTCACGGCGCTCACGCCCACCACGGCCAGCTTCATAGCGCCATGTAGCGGACGGAGGTGTACGAGCCCACTAGGCAAATTTGTGAGCTGCGAACCTCGATTTTTGTGTGGAAATGTGTTCGTACCTCGATCTTCAAGACATCATCTCTACCGATCCGCTTGTTGTGCATCTCATGGTAAGCGTCATCGGCATCTCGGCGGCTTTCGTACTCCACAAAGGCGAAGCTACAGAACATCGTCAGTTGGACAGGCAACAAAAACAGATAGCGCCTCAACTTACAGTCGGCTAGAGGCGGTTCGGGGAGCTGGAATGTCGCATCTCACCAACCGTCCATAGTGCTCGAACTCGTAGGCAAGGTCACGAGCTCGAGTACCATGACCAAAGCCGGTGACATACAGTGTAGTTCCCGAGCGCGAAGACATTGTGGAGGTTAGGCAGCAACGGGCACGCTGAATTGGAGCGATAAAGTCTCGGGCGACGCAAGCAGACTGTGGACAGCAGGTAGTCCAGCAAGGCCACAAATTAAGATGCAACCAACAGTTGAAGAATGGAAGCTGATGGACGATAGAAGAGGCACTGGCACAGCAGTGGAAGAGAAGGCGCTCTCAGTTCTCCAGAAGAAAGTCGGAGACTGCGCCTTGTAGTTCGGGAACGGAGCTAAGCCAAAAGCAGATTTGGGCTTGGCAAGACATCGAGCCGGGGAACCAGTCATTGCTCGTGTGATAAGTGGCAGTGAAGCGCAAGTCGCGAGATGAAAGGATCGAGGTGCAACAGTGAAACTCTCATACTTGAATTTCACTAAATCATTCACTCCCATACGCTTCGGTCAGGAATTGATGCCACAGTCTCCAACCGCAGTTTTACCGTCCTAACTTACCTACAATTCCCCTGTTTCCTCCCTGCGCTCCGCCATCCTCTCGTCCGGGGCGACCATCACGACTTTCGATCGTCCGTTGATCTATTGTTGTGAGCTGGGATCATAGGGATTCGGTTGCAAATCGGTCATATACTCAGGAGAATTCACCGGCGTGCACTGCTAAAGCAGATATCGTACCAATACACTATGTTCTCCTGCAAACACCGATCCTGAATTTTTCCATGGACACCAAAGTCTCCTTCAGCACAGAGAAAGCAACTGCTGTCACGCCCTTAGACTCACTATTTGCTCTCTTCATATCACTACATTCGTCTTCGCATCTCAAACTGCTGGAATTAGCCCAAAGAGCGCCTCAGAATCATGCGTCTGGGAGAGAAGGATTCTGCGACCGACAACGGTAGCATTGGCCAGAGTACGACATCGCTCCGGGATTTAACAAAGCTGCCAGAGGTGAGTTTGCACAAACATGGTTATGAATGTCTCCTGACCGGTGTAGAATCCCGCAGCCATGGCCACCAACGATTTCCTTACCCAAGTGAAGGACTTTGTCTCTACTCCTTTCACAGCCGCGTTCATAGCTGGAGGCATCGCAGGCGCGGTCTCTCGAACCGTTGTATCACCATTAGAAAGATTAAAAATTCTCTACCAGATCCAAGATGCAGGACGCAGCGAATACAAAATGTCCATCGCTAAGGCCCTTCGGAAAATGTATAAAGATGAGGGCTGGAAAGGGTTCATGAGGGGGAATGGCACAAATTGCATCCGCATTGTACCATACTCCGCTGTCCAGTTTGGCAGCTACAGCATCTACAAGCGCTTTGCTGAATCTTCACCTGGCGCTGATCTCGACCCTCTCCGTCGCCTCCTGTGCGGTGGCTTAGCGGGGATAACCTCCGTCACCTTCACGTATCCTTTGGATATCGTGCGCACGCGACTGTCAATTCAGTCAGCATCATTTGCCGCGCTTGGAAAGCACCAGGGGAAGTTACCAGGCATATGGCAGACCATGGTCACCATGTACAAGACTGAAGGCGGCATCTTCGGTCTGTACCGAGGCATCATACCAACTGTTGCTGGTGTTGCACCCTATGTTGGACTCAACTTCATGGTCTACGAATCGATCAGGAACTATTTCACAGAGCCCGGAGAAAAGAATCCAGCTTGGTACCGGAAACTCGCTGCTGGAGCCATATCTGGGGCTGTGGCTCAGACTTTCACTTATCCATTCGATGTACTTCGAAGACGTTTCCAGATCAATTCGATGTCAGGTATGGGTTACCAATACAAGTCGCTATGGGACGCAATAAGGACTATCATTGCGCAAGAGGGGGTTGCGGGCCTCTACAAAGGGATTATGCCCAACCTGCTCAAAGTGGCTCCCAGTATGGCATCTAGCTGGCTGAGCTTTGAGATTGCTAGGGATCTTTTGCTTGGACTTGCTCCAGAAAAGGAAGAACCCATCTGATGAACAACACGAACGCCGAGGACAGTGCCTCGCCTTTTGGCAGAATCACTTTCTAGAATCGTCACCCCAACACTTAGGGTCGAACGGCTCCCACATTGGAGAGGATATTGGCGCGATGCCGGGGCTTGGACAGCGATCATGGGAAGAAGGCGCTTGTAGAAGGTTTACCCTCCTTTGCAAACAGCGCTATTGTATAGTTCCTTCATATCCACCGTACCTGATGCCGGCATTTCAAGGAGTCGGTGTTATCGTGACCAGGTTAGAATGACGGTTGGAGGCCATTGTGAGGAAGGACACGACAGAAGCAGTGATTCTTTCTGCGAGTCTGGACAAGGTATGAAGAAAGGTTCTCGACAGGCATCTAGGCATTTCCAGCTGGGATTACACTTACGAGAATCGCATCATGATTGCATGCTGAACGGGATCTCGCTTGCACTTACTACCTAGTAGCTACATGTAGTACTGCTGTAAACTTGTTCGTCCTGTACAACCAGGATGCATGTCTACCTCCTTAAGTACCTACGTACTACCCGCTACCTGCGTGATACTGTAGCACTTTTGATGCTGCAGGTACTTGATTAGATAAGACAAGGCTCGTTTTCTGAAGGAACAAAGGTGGGTCTGAGGAAGCACGTGACTGAAGCCAAGCGTCAACTCGAAAATAGTTTAGCTTGGAACAAATCTTGGCAAGCGCACGACTTCGTGGCTTTTCGTCTCTGAATTTCAAGTGCGGTGAGCCGTTGACGACGTTCAGACACCTTCAATCAACCACCACCAGCGTCAACAGCGATCATGGGTACGAGGCCCAGAGTTACAGTCTTTGCTATTGCAACATAACTAATTCTTGTCCATTAGGTATCGACCTCGATCGCCATCACGTCAAGGCTAGCCACCGCAAGGCGCCCAAGAGCGACAATGTCTACCTCAAGCTCTTGGTGAAGCTGTACCGCTTCCTTGCCCGTACGTTACAACACCCAAGACCCGGAAGAGATTGCATTTTTGCAACGAAGAATTTGAGCAAGGAAATCAGCCAGAAGATACAGTTGACTGACGATTGAGATCTTGAACAGGCCGAACCGACGCCAACTTCAACAAGGTCGTGCTCAAGCGCCTGTTTATGTCCCGCATCAACCGCCCTCCCATGTCCATCTCGCGGATTGTCAGCAAAGTCTCGACCCCCTCGGCGCAGAAGGCCTACAAGGACAAGACGATTGCCGTTGTTGGCACCGTGACCGATGACAACCGTCTCCTGAACGTTCCCGAACTGCACATTGCTGCTCTGCGATTCACAGCGACTGCCCGCGCCCGAATTGAGAAGGCTGGCGGCGAGTGCTTGACCTTCGACCAATTGGCCCTGAGACACCCAACCGGAAGCAACGTCGTGCTTCTGCGAGGACCCAAGAACGCCCGTGAGGCCGTCAAGCATTTCGGTTTCGGACCTCACAGCCACAAGAAGCCCTACGTCGAGAGCAAGGGTCGCAAATTCGAGCGTGCCAGAGGCCGAAGACGGTCCAAGGGTTTCAAGGTGTAAGTGGCTCGTGGTAGTGGTAGTGGTAGTGGTTGATATCATCTTCTCGGCTTTTCTGGGTGCGATTGAGTCCAGGCATCGAAGAAGACGAGGTGGTGCCAACTACCTGGATTGTGGTGGTGCAGCGAATGGCGCATGACTTGAGAGCGGGAAACGGCCAGGCCACGATGAAGAAAGTTTTTTTTTTTCTCTCTACAAGATGCAATGGGGGGGGGAAAGGAATGAAATCGTGTGCCGCAAACACCTCTACGAAATGAACCCAATCCGTGCGAGGTGACATGGTCTTCGTGCCCTGCAGGGTTACGATCAATCAAGTATCTTGAGACGAAGACCAAAAATTTCATGTTGATCAAACCAAGCTTCACTCTACTTTTTCCAGAGCTCAATGCGTGTTCCGTCCAACGCCATCACCATCATCGAATCTTACGGCAGAACTGTGGAACTGTGGTTTCTTTTATTTCTGAACCAAGCTTCAATTTTCGGCTTTTGCTACGTACAACGCCACACCATTCCATCAATACTGTGACCATGCTACGATCTCGCTTGACCTTGAACAGAACAATCCCGCCGGTTCAGATCAAGGAGCCAGCTTCTCGTGTTTATACCTCCTCTTGCCATTTCCCTCGCCATACTCGCCTGCGGTCTGCCCGTGCCCCCTAAGCTTGTACTTGTAAATAGTGAGGCCTTCTAGGCCAACAGGTCCTCTAGAATGGATCTTATTCGTACTGATACCAACTTCGGTACCGAATCCGTAGCGCATCCCATCGGCAAACCGGGTAGAAGCATTCCAATAGACGCCGGCCGAGTCGACCGCAGACATGAATTTTTCTGCAGCCGCCGACGAAGTAGTGACTATGCAGTCTGTATGTTTCGAGCCGTGGGTGTTGATATGTGCGATGGCCAGATCGAGTGATGTGTCATCGTCCTCTGCATCTTGAGTCTGTCCATTCGTGGCGGCCAAAGCAGGCACCGTCTTTACAGCCATGACAAGATCCAAGAACTCAGTGTTATAGTCTTCCTCAGTAGCGCTTTGCACGAGCGCCGCAGACGACGGAACCAACGAGTCTCTCAGCGCGGCTTTACTCTTCTCATCACACCGCAGCGACACACCTTTGGCCAACAGCGCCTCCGCGACGGCGGGTAGCACAGTCGTCAGGACATCCTGATGCACCAGCAGGGTCTCCGCGGCATTGCAAGCGGCAGGGTAATCGCATTTAGCATCGACGACGACTTTGACAGCGACATCCTTGTCGGCATCACGGTGGAGATAGACACTGCACAAGCCATCGGCATGGCCGAGGACCGGAATCTTAGTATGTTCCTTGACATACCTGACCAAGTCGTTGCCGCCGCGGGGGATGACGAGGTCAATATACCGATCCAGCCCGAGCAGCTGGTCGATGACATCTCTAGTCTTGACGAGCTGGACCGCAGCGTTGGGGACTTTCGTATGCTCGAGCGCAGCGCCAATGACCGTGGCAATAGCCTCGAACGACTCCGCGCTTTCTTTGCCGCCTTTCAGGATCGCCGCGTTGCCGGACTTGATGGCCAGCGCGGCAATGTTGGCAATTACCTCGGGCCGGGCTTCGAAGATGATCAACAGCACGCCGATGGGACATGATACCCGTTCCAATTCCAGCCCGTCGTCCAGCTTGGTGCGTAGGTCCACTTTGCCGATCAGGTCGTCGAGCCGTCGCACATCCAGAATCCCCGAAAGCATGTCGTCGTATTTGCCCGGCCGCGACAGATCGAGCCGTTTGAGCACGCTCTGGCTTAGATGGCCGGACCTGGAGGCTTCTGTGGCGCGTGTCATGTCGCGCGCGTTGGCTGCTAGGATGGCTTCTTTGTTCGCGAGTAGCGCCTCGTGCATCGCTGTGAGGGCTTCATTGCGCGCTGATACTGGAAGAACAGCCAGCGTTCGTTCGGCGATCGAGGCCGCTCTGGCCGCCGACTCGGGCGTCGATTCTGTAAGAGACATGGTAATCTGGTCTTTTTGTTGTATACCCTACCCAATACCGCTCAGGCTGCGCAGAGATGTCAGGTCTGATATGCGAGACTTCTCGCAGCGAGCGAGGCTGACTTGGATGGTAAAATGACTCAGATTCGAGGGTTGCTTGAAGAATTTTTGTGCCCTTGTAGGTCCAAGTCGACGGTATCGAGGGTACTGTAGCTTGCCTGTGTTTCCAATATCGCACACAGAGGGTCAAGTACTAGGCGAATCTGGTCCAGTCTGGTGCACAGTATTTGCGAACGAATAGTTGCATATATGTATGGGCCTCCGGATTTCACAGTAGAAGCACCAAGACACTTTTAGTATGGCTTATGTAATCAGAGCCGCCAGCCTTGTGCAGCCTTGTTGATACGCATTCCAGGAACGCTCCTTTAATATGCTGTGTAGATACTCTATTCATCTGCGTAGCCTCGTCTTCAAGTTGTCTATAAGAATATGATCCAGACAGTCAAGGTATGTGTCGTGCGAACACGGCCTCTCCAAGACGACATGGCGCCTCGCAGTCGAAACACCACTGCAGCGTACCTAATCAATAGTAGTGGCTGTCCTTCAGCAGCACCTTGTTACGCTCCTCGGCGTCGACTCCGTCGCCTGCGTGGCCGAGTGGGCAGTCGCTGACGGCCTTCACTTGGCTCCAGTCTATCCATCTGTTGGTCTAGCCACATCTCCAACCGAGCCACAACTAACGATATATTTTGCCTTGTCAGAGTTCTAGCGCGGGTGCAGATTGCAGTGGGTGGTCGGCGAGGATGCTATTCCTCCGCTTCTGGGTTCAGTGTGCTTGCCTTTCGTCTATTCTCATGTCTCATCAGCTCATGTCTCTAGTACTACAAAGCTCGCAATCTTTGTACAGCTGGGCCTTGCCTTGCTTAAAGATATTGCTAAGAATACCTCGGCCTCGACTTGGTCCACTTACTTCTTGATCAACAAACTTGTCCCGGTCATCTCTTCAGGTTGCTCCAGTCCCATCGCCGCAAGCACAGTGGGAGCCACGTCACCAAGGACACCGTCCTGTTTCTTCAAGCTCCAGCCTTCGGGAGCATTTGCCATGACGAAGGGGACTTTGTTGGTGGTGTGAGAGGTCTTGGGCGTGCCCTCCTCGTTCAGCATCTCCTCGGCATTGCCATGGTCGGCAGTCACAAAGAGGATGTAGCCCTCCTTCTTGCAGGTTTCGTAGACGGTGCCGATGGCAGCATCGGTGGCTGTGACGCCCTTGATTGCAGCTTCATACACTCCCGTGTGACCGACCATGTCGGGAGGGGCGAAGTTGTTCATCAGAAATTCATACTTCTTGTCGGAGATTCTTTCACTCAGCCTGTCCGCCACCTTTTGGGCACTCATGGGAGGTTCCAAGTCGTAGGTCGCCACTCTGGGACTTGGGATCATCTCTCGGTCCTCGCCTTCAAACTGCTTCTCAACGCCGCCATTGAAGAAGAAGGTCACATGGGCATACTTCTCGGTCTCAGCAACGTGGCATTGTTTGACACCCTTCTTGGCGAGCCATTCAGCAAGGACATTGCCCATATGCTGAGGCGGAAAGGCGACCGGGAAGGTAAACTCCGTCTTGTATTGAGTCATGGTGGTGATATGGATATCCTTTGGATACGGGAAGTCCGGCTTGGGCGATCGGTCGACATCGCCAAGTAGCTGGGTAACTTCTCTAACACGGTCCGAGCGGTAGTTGAAGAAGAACAACGTGTCGCCATCTTTGACTCTTCGCTCGTCCCCACCCACAATAATGGGCTTGAGGAACTCGTCATTTTCGCCCTTCTCGTAACGCTCTCTGATCGTGGCGACGGGATCGGACGACTCCTCCCCCTCCCCTACGACGACACCCTTCATGCCGATTTCCACACGATCCCATCTCTTGTCCCGGTCCATGATGTAGTAACGGCCAACCACCGTTGCCAGTTCACCAACTCCTAGCTCCTTCGTCTTATCCAACAGTTGTTGCATGTAAGTGGCAGCGCTCTTTGGATCGGTGTCTCGGCCATCACCAAAAAAGTGGATGAACACTTTGGGGACTTTGAGTTCTTTGGCCACCTCGAGCAGGGCAAAGAGGTGCTTGATGTGGCTGTGGACACCTCCGTCGCTGACCAGACCAAGAAGATGGAGCCTTCCATTGCCGTCAACAGCTCTCTGGAAAGATTTCACCACGTTTGGAACCTTGTTCATTTCACCATTCTTGATTGTCTGATCGATGCGCACCACATCTTGCCAGACCACTCTGCCGGCGCCAATGTTCAAATGGCCGACCTCCGAGTTTCCCATGAGACCGTCAGGCAAGCCAACAGCAAGCCCGGAGGCGTCCAATTCGGTGTATCCCTGGGCGGTTTCAGATCCCTCTTTTTTAAAACTGTCCATGACGGGAGTTTCGGCTGCGGCAATGGCATCGCCTTCTGGAGGCGACTTGTCGGAAGGGGATGCCCCATCCGTCAATGACGACTGGGAGTTTATGGTAAGCCCGGTTCTCTCGAAGAATAGAAATTGAGGTTGGGTCTCTTACTGAGGACAGCCTTGTGCTCGACCTTGGCCATGGTGAACCGGAGCTCGCGGAATGTGGGCAATCAGTAGCAGGAAAGGGAACGCAAGGAGGACGACAGACAGCAAAGTCTAAATGTTTCTCTCTATGCTGAAGCTGAACTTTGTACCGCTACTGCGAGTTAAATATGGAAAAGGATAAGAATTGCAACCTGTTGACCTGAGCACACGGTGTTGGCGGGGGGGTTGAATTGGGCGCAGTGGTGGATGGTTTTTCTTTTCGGAGCTCCCCTCACTGGCAACGGACTGTCAATAATAATGCACCTCAGGGACACTACGTAGGTGCCTTCCTAAGGTACGTCGTACCTCACCTTAGGAGTGATTTTTTGGTGGGGTGAGACCCCGACGTCACCGCCACCAACAAATTGCGCCTGCGCCTGTGTTCCTGGCGACAAGCAGCCAGCCCATCCATTGCTGGTGGTTGTAGGCATCGGACATGGAGCCTTTCTTCTGTCTTTTCTGGGTTCAACTCTTGTTACTGTCGCCGCCCTTTTCCTCGTGCATCTCGATCCCACGGCTCGATCGAAGCGACTAGATCCTAGTGATCGGGCTAGCAGGAGGTAGAATAGCGGTATCTTTGTGCATTTCAGCAGTCCAGAAATACAATACTTTGATTCCAGGGAAGACCCTAAAAATCTCGAAGGTGTCACGTCGCTGATCGTGATCCTCGGCGTTGCGGTCAAGATGTCTTCAGGTGGACGCACTACTCTCAAAATATGAATGAGGTTCATGAACCGGCATCAACACCATGGCAAGCAGGACACCCAGTACTCAGATCTACATCCTCCTACAGTAGGATGGGAATCTGGGAGCAACCACACTTTCACACACTACGCCATCACAGGTTTTGTGTGCGCTTTGCCGAGAGCGACTTTCACCAATAATGCCCGTCATGACTGGCCGGACTGCGATAAGGGATTCGTTACGGGTGGATATACGACAGATCGAACCCCTACTTATTAAATCTGCAGCAAAGCAAAGCAACGACCAGACTGCCTCGACCATTGAGGGAGACTCTCAATCCAATAACCCCGAATTCCAGCCTACTACTACGTAGTTTCGACCCTCTAGGCTGCGTGCCCGCTCCTGGACCCAGCTTTCAAGCTCTGTTGACCGCGCTGTCGCAGGTGATCATTTGACAGACCTAGACCAGCTCGTCGCTTGACGTTCAGCCTCCAGGAGGACTCTGCACGCGGGCAGAGGATAGAGTCTGACTTCTCGCCATCCTCCAAAAACCACAGAACTGGGTTGCCTCTGAAGCTCCAGCGGGATTGACCTTGGTAGCACTTGACAGGCTACGGGGCCGGCGCAGGCATGTGAGCGACCGAAGATCTATTGGCAACTTAAGCAGCTGCCGCCTGTCCTGGTATTATTACGCAACTCGCACATAGCCTGACTGCCACCGGAAATAGGTCCCGGACTACCGCCCATTGTTGTTGAAATGCTCACCAGCGCTGTCCACCGCAGATGATCCTTGGTTTCCGGTGGATTTCTTCTTCTTACTTACGCTTGGGATCATTCTTCTGCTTCAATAATAACTCTTTTGATTGTCAAAAGGCAAACTCGCGGGATCAAACCATTCCCTCCCTTATCCAAAACCATGCTCTTCACGTTTCGTCTGGTTTCGACCTTGATGAGCTGCGGCTGCTGGCTTTGCACATAAAGAACAGATCTGTGACAATGTCGTCGGGACTCGCCAAGTTGCTTTCTCGCGGAGACCCCAACCACGCCCCCCGCCCTTCGGATCGAAGTCCCTCAACACCGTTGTCGCCGCATGCTTCTGGTATCACGAAGGCCCGCACGTCGCATGCTTGCGATCGCTGTAGGTTACTGAGGACCAAATGCTCGGGGGGAGACAGGTGCACGAAATGCACCAAGGACAATGCGGCCTGCCATTACGGGGACCGCAAGCGAGAACGCAACAAAAAGTATGACCTCTCCAAATGCGAATTGTCGAGCGCGTTTGTGTTAATGACTGGAATTGCAGGGACCTCGCAGAAACCGAGGACCGCAACCGTGCGTTAGAGGAAGAGCGCACGCAACTCCTGGCTGCGCTGCGTTCGGTGGTCAACGGGCCCGGCTTCCCCGCTGACGACCACGGAGACGTGCTGGAGCTTTTATCCAAGGTGACTCCCCGTCCTCTTGTCCTTGCAGTCCTGGTCGTTCTGAGTTATTTCCCTTCCAGTATTCCTCGCAGGATAGTCAAGATTCCAGTATGAGGTCGCAAAGCATGTCAAGCCCATCTCGGGAGCGGCAGTCATGGCCAGGCTCCGAGTCGCAGAGCCGGCCGGTAGCCGTTGGACGACCAACAGGGGAGAACGCAGTGGCATCTAGCGTCGGGTCCCCTGGCCACCAGGGAGAACTGTTCGAGGCCGTCGACCTCGGGGGCGGGTCAGGGGCCTCGGGCTTTGTGGGCAGGATGTCTGAAATGTGGTGGATCCGGCGAGGCTTCGAATGCGTGCGTGCTAAAGGGGGCCAGGTAGGCCCCGATGTAGGCGTTTCGGAAATCAGCCATCATCTCACCACAGCGCCAGACTACTGTTATTTCATGGACAACAGGGATGTGCTGGCCGTCAATGAGGATCATGTTGAGGCGTACGCATGGCCGCCTGGCGACGGCGCCTTGATACTGGCCGAAGCCTACTTCCACTCAATGCAAGGCGCCTTTCAGTTCATTCTCCGCGAGCAATTCCTTCCGACATTGTTCCACTTCCCACGGCACGGGATGCCATCATGGAGTCAGCGGCGCTGGCTGGCGATGGCGAACCTTGTCTGGGCGGTCGGTTCCTTGTGGCTAGAAGTCACAAAGTTGGACCGGTCAGAGCAGACTGACACCCATCTGCTGTACTACGCCCGGGCTCGGGTCCTCGGCATCGACCACAGGATCTTATTCGATCATCCAGACATTGATCGGGTGCAGGCAATCGGTTTGCTAGCCTTCTACCTACTGATCAACGGGTCAGTCACAAGGTAATCACATCGAGACCCATCCCGAACATGCCATTTCTGACCGTGAGCTCAGGGCATGGAACACTCTGGGACAGGCCATCCGCCACGCGATCGCGCTGGGCCTTCATTTGAAAGTTTCCGACCATGGCCTTAGCGAGGCGAATCGGGAACGGCGGGCTCAAACCTGGCATTCCTTGTACAGCTTGGAGATTCTGCTATGTGAGATCGTTGGACGCCCCAGAGCCGTTTCTTTGGAAGAGGTGACTATCCCCTTAGTGCTTACCAAATTGCCACGTGCGGCGGACGAGGAACCCCGAGACACCCACGAGTTGCATCTTTTAGAAGAATCAAGAAAGTTGTGGGTCGCCTTCTTGGGGGCAGACCGGAACATACCACAGGCCATGGGGGTCGGAGTCCTCCCTTGGAAGAGTCTTGTTTCGGTGGGACAGGACATCCCGGCTGCCTACCTTCCTCAGCGACTGCAACTATGTCGACTCAGTGATAAGATTGCAACACAGTTGTTCCGTGGCACGTCGGAATGCACATGGTCTGAGACCCAAAAGAAGATTAGTGAGTTGCAGGAGGATTTCAAGAACTGGGCCGACAACCTGCCCGCTGAGCTGACCATGCAGAGCTCGCTTTCCCTGGACACGGATCCGCGGGTCAAGATCGAGTTGGCATTATACTACCACAGCCTACAAATGATTTTGTATCGGCCATGTTTGTGCGAGATCGAAATTGAAGACGAATCGGTCGAGTCACAGGAATTTAACCGCAACGCTGCCAGAGCGTGTGTGCATGCTGCCATGTCCGTTTTGGCCATTATGCCCGACAATCCCAAGGCCCATGAGGCTCACCAGCTACTCCCATGGTGGGCGTTGCTGCACTACGTGGCACAGGCGACGGCAGTCATACTGTTGGAAATGTCGTTTGGGACGCCACATTTCAACCACGAGACCAAGGAGCTGGCCAGCCACTTGCGTAAGGCTATGGCATACCTGTACTGCATGACCGAAGGCTCTCTTTCGGCCTATCGCGCCTGGAGGATATTTCAGCAATTGCTGTGGCAAGTGACCAATAAGTATGGAGGTCTGGGTCTGCAGGATATCCCGCGACACGCTGTGCAACCTCATGGATGGCGTCAAGACCACGAGGCAGCCCTCAGAAGGGCTTTTGGTTGAAATGAGGTGGTTCAGGGCAGTGTAGTAGTATTGGATGAAGACTGATATTTAGGTAGCCTTGAATGTCCCAAAGCCCAAATCGCACCCCGAAGACACGTACCTAAGGTAGATGGGTAGTAATAATAATACTGGTAGTTCTGCCTGTCGTTTATGTTGTATGCTTGACAGCGAGCGAGGCTGAAACAGTGACTCTGAAAGTTCCTCGCTGCACTGCTGTGGATCATACAAAAAGTTGCGCAGGCATTTTGCACCAAATCATGCGTTGAATCTCGCCTTAACATCGGGTACTTTGATATTGCCAGACTCTCGCGGTAAGACTTCACTCATCGACGACACCGACGCCTGCAGGCTCTGAGGACTGTCAACCGACGTGCCTACTGCCTGCCCACTACCTGCCCTATGCGCCTGGCACCACCTGTCCACCTACTCTTCGTGTCGTCTCGACTTTGCACCAGATGACAACCATCGTCACCGTCCCGACCGCTTCTTCCACACTTCAACCCTAAACCGTTCCCCGCGCAATCGACTGTGACAATGAAATCTTCCTACTCCATCGTGAGCCTCAAGCGCTGGTCCTGCAAGACCCAAAACAAGGATGTCCCCGGCGTGCCCATCATCAAGGCCATCCACGTCTATGATTTCGACAACACCCTTTTCAGCAGTCCGCTCCCAAACCCTCAGATATGGAACCCCCCTACCATAGGAATGCTGCAGGCTTATGAAACACTCGCATACGGAGGATGGTGGCATGACTCTAGTGTTCTGGCGGCGACGGGAGACGGGATCGAAAAGGAAGAGCCTCGTGGTTGGGAGGGTTGGTGGAACGAGACCATCGTGCAGCTTGTAGAGACGAGCATGCAGTCGAAAGACGTTCTGACTGTGCTGCTGACGGGAAGAAGCGAGACACATTTTGCCGACCTGGTCAACAGAATAGTCAACGCGAAGAAGCTCGATTTCGACCTGGTCGTCCTCAAGCCTGAGGTAGGCCCCTCGGGTCAGCACTTCGAGTCAACCATGAGCTTCAAACAGGAATTCCTGAAAGAGCTGGTCTTCACATACAAGAACGCCGAGGAGATCAGAATCTACGAAGATCGGCCGAAGCATGCCAAAGGCTTCCGCGATTACTTCGAGCGTTTGAACAAGTCGCTACTGTCCCATCCCGCCGACCAGCCTCCACCTCCACGCAAACCCATCACCACCGAAGTCATCCATGTTTGTGAATTGAAATCCACCCTCAACCCGGAGACCGAAGTGGAAGTTGTACAACGAGCCATCAACCGTCACAATCATGCCATTGCCACGGGTGGCCCCAACCCGACCAAAAGTGTCCGCAAGCAGCTGAAGATTGTCGAGCAGTTTTCCTACTTTGGATATTTGATTAACCAGACCGATTCGGCCCGTCTTATTAGTCTATGCAATTCACCACCACATCTGATCGATTCCGGCGAGGTGCGTCTACTTGCTTCCAGCATCCTCATTACCCCGTACATGCCTCGCAAAGACATTCTTAGGAAGGTGGGGGGCCGTGGTCATAAGGTGACATGGCAAGTGACGGGGATCGCCAAGTTTGAAGATCGCATCTGGGCCGCGCGTGTCGCCCCGGTGTCAGAGACCCAGATTTACACTCAGGATCCCATTCCATTGGTGGTTCTGGCCATCCGAAAAGGTTCACGGCAGGTTGATGCGGCCAGGATCCAGAACTGGCAACCGGTCGCTCCGGAGAAGGCGTTCATGTTCGAAACCACTGTAGGCGACAAGGTTATGCTGAAGATTGAGGAGGTGGATAGCCCTGACCGCCATCATACTCCTGTTGGAGCGCGAAAGAATCAGCGGGCTTTTGACGTCGATGGTGGCAACAAGCGCAAATACGTCCCAGACGATTCCGATTTCAAAAGTAAAGAAAACCACTCTAGGGGAGACGGGGCTAGCTGGCCTGCCAAACAGGGGTCCAATGCTGGAGGCGGCAAGTTCTCACAGCGGAACTACATTAGTAAGAGCCAGTTCAACAATCGGGGCAATCCCAACGTGGGCGGAGGAGGCAGAAACAACAATCCCAACACCAACAACAACAACCATCAAGGACAGAACAATAACAACAGACAACGTGGTGGCGGCGGCGGCCCAGGTCTAGGATCAGCCAACCGAGGAAGAACCGGAGGCCCTGGTGGAGGAGGCGGCGGAAATCGAGCACCACCCGGGTACAGGAGTCTAGATGACTACGGACCGGGGAACTTTGACGGCACGACCGATCCCAAGGCCGGGTCCGGGGAGGTGGTGATGAATTATTGACGGCGAGGAGGTTGAGGTATTTTCAAGAATGTTGTATTCTCCATTGTCGAACCTGGACCTGAAAAGAACGGCGTTAAGGCACCGAGGGCTACTGGCCGCTGCACAGCTCAGGGACGAGCTGGGCTGGGATGGGATGGGATGGGACTTTAGTATTTCAGCGGGACTTGATGGAGGGAGAGCAAGAGAGCCCTTTACGCTAGTGAATGTATTTCTACGGCCATGAATGTGAAATGTCGGGGGCAGAAACCATGACTGCCAGAGTACCTTAATACCATGTTTCATTCCACAAGTGACACGAGGAAAGTAGTAGGATTGGCAGATATCACCACCTCTATCTGTTACCGGCTCTGGCTGTTCCTGTCCCTCTACGCCGTCCTGTGTCTCTATCTGTCTATCTGTCTGTCTGTCTGTCTGTCTGTCTGTCTGCTTGTTCCTTGTATGGTTCTCTATCGTGGAGAGACAGATAGATGGCAGGTGGATGGATGTATTGATTGTATGTTCGAATATTTATATATACATCTATATATATCCGGATATATCTGTGTCCATATCTGTCTATACCCATATATACCCATATATATGTCTATGTCTATAGTTTGAGACCAGTACCGTTGTAGTCGGAGTAATGGTTGTTAGAAGTCTGTCGGACTATATCGAGTCGACCCGGGGAAATAGGTCGGTTCGAGAGGCCGGTGTGGGAGTTTCGGTCGTAGATTTGTCCATGTGATGCGATTAAGTCGTTTGATAGATCGTAGAAATGGTGAGGGATGGAGGGTACGTAGAATGGTCTTTCAGGCAACCATTCATGGAGGTAAAACTGGTCCAATTCCAGTTCCAACATCCAACATCCAATATCCGACCATCAGATAAACTAGGACCAGGCAGACATATGTTGTATAATGTGATTCAGTAACGGATGACATCTGGTGTTGAAGTGCATGGCCCGTCCCATTCAGCAGTCGTATTCGGTTTCGATGCAGATGCTGAGAGATGAGATAGGCGGAATGTTGGCGATCGTGACAGTGGACAATGGACGGTTTAGCCGATCGAAGTCGATAGCCATCGAGATCCTATAGCCGGATTCGGAATCTATGCCTTGTCCTGTCGGTGTTGGATCCAAGTCAATCCGATATACCAGGGTGAACGTCTGGCATCCTGGTGGACTGATGGACTGATACAATGGTCCAATTTGACCCTCAGATGGCGTACTGATAAGGAGTGGGACGTTCATTGCAGAAGGTCGAGACTTGGGTCATGGGCGTGCTCATCATGTGAAGTCGCCGAGCTGACCACAGATAGAGAGAGCGGTCATGTTGATCATGGTGGATGGTGTTTGGATGTTGTATGCCGACAGGGACATGTTTGCAATTGAAGAGCCCGATCCTGTCATCCTGCTGTGTAACCAATGGTCTTCAGCCAGGAACAGACCGACTTTATCCACGGCCAAGAAAGCTGTAGGTGTAGACGTCAATCAAGACCAGCTTGTCCAGGCAGTCGGACCAGGTCGTCCATACTCCAAGTTCATGGCGATCAAAAGCCATCGCCCTCATGCCATTCACGGCCACACTCTTCCGCTCGAATCTTGGGATCAAACCCCCTGTGGACGGCATTCTCACGCATCGTGTCCAGCAACTCACCCAGCCGCTTACTGTCCCTGGCCAGACGCTTATAAGTTTCGCCGGAGGATGTGTCTTGATCCCAAGCCTGGGTGAGCTGGCGGTCAACCTTCTCCTTTTCCTGCAAGGTGGCCAGCCAGGTGCGCAGTCCCGCCTCGCCTTCAAAGCAGATCCCATAACCGTCACAGTAGCATTTATGCTGAGAGGGGCAGAACTCGAACACGCCCGCAAAGATATACTGCCACGAGTACTCCATGATGCGACCCGAAGTTTTGTCGTCCAAGTCCGTGGCCAACAGCCAGTTGCGGTAGTGGAGGTAATCTTCGCGCGGACGTTGACGGATGCGCTCTCCCGAGACGGCAAATTGGGCACAGCAAGGCTGCGAGATGGCCCGCGGCACAGGCACATCGGCGCCATGCAGGGCGCGGAAGAGTGATGCCGTCAGCGCGGGCTCTTCCGGTTTATGTTTCAGGTCGTGTCGCCAGCGTGGCCGGTCGACGTGCAACCAGTCTGGACAGCCGGGGTCCAGGTGGCATCGGGTGTTGAAGTAGCCTTGCCGCACGACGTGCGCGTTGCTCAGTAGCTTGATGGTCGTGGCGCTGTCGACGTCCAGAAGGACATTGTTATGCCATGCTCGGCGATGAGGGTGGAAGAACAGAACCACGTCCGGCAATGAGTCGTAATGGTCGATGATGTACGTCAGATAGACCATGGCCTCGTGGCCTTTGTTTTTCGGTACTTCCGATGGAGCGTCCTCGTCCTGATCCACGATATAGATCTTGGTCGATAGTCCGGGCAGCTCGGTCGATACCCAGCTCACGTCTTCGCTGCGTAGCCGGCCCATGACCAGCACTTGGGTGTAGTTCTGCCCGGCTGGTTTGGCCGTCCCGGGCCTAAAGAGCGTAGGGTTGTACAGCGGCCCATCTTGGCCGTATAGATAGTCTGGTTCCGAGGATAGAGCCAACCGTCTGATCAGGTATATCACCGTCACTAGTCCTAGGGCCAAAGATATGGTCGATGTCTTCCGGAGGACGATCATAGTACCTAGTAACACCAGTGGCTGTGCAGATGGAAACAACCCACAAAAGTACCGTATATCAAGTCGTTCCGCCCCTTGATTTCATCCCGATCGTATAGATCGCCAGCCCAGCCCAGGCAAGTGAACGTGAACCAGTTTAGGTTTCAAACAGCGCTGAGAGAGGCCCGACAAGCACCTCAAACGAATAACACTTGATGCTCCAGAGTCCAGTGACAGATAAAGATATCTCTTGTGAATGACGCGTAACAAACAACTGGCAATATATATACGGGAAAACACGGAATGCAGTACGTACTCACAGGGATGTAGAATGGTGGCCAAATGCCTGATGCTCATAACTCAGGGGGATCAATCGCTGACGGGATTGACATTGTATATTGCGGGTCTCGCACTGAGATCTCGACGAATTGAAGCGTCAACTCACAGCAGGCCTCGTATGCCACATTTTGATACGCTTGGGATGTTCTGCTGCGTACATGATCAAATATCTGGACTCCCTCAACATTCGTTAGTTGAGTTGTAGTGGTTCTTTTCGGATGTTGAGCTTGTAGGGGTGACGGCAAGGCTGGGTGAGTACGAAGCCTCCCTTCCGCGACGCCATTGTGCAACATTAACTATAGAGTCTGGTATACACCGCAGTTCACCATGTTTGTACGCATACATATATGTATTAATTTTGAACTCCAATATGAGCATTTGAGGGGAGACGCGCCGTCGCTGATGCCTCTATATCGCAGCCGAACCCATCAGTCTATTCCAACCATGCATCCCTCTTCGTATCTGGTATCATCCATACCAATGAATCCCTTTTATTCGTACACATACAGATACAACCCCCAGATCATCATTTTTAGTTCCCGCGTCAATCGCATCTCCCATCCTTCCAGCCATCCTTCCACCGCTGTTTCCACAAAGTACAGTCGAACTCGGATTTGCCCAACTTGACATTGACAGCATTATGAGCCTGACACATCCACATGCCCAGTTCATCCTGGCCTTTGACTTTAGGCTCGTTGCCCGGTCGTGCAAGCCAGTTCCGGAAATCCTCGGCACATACCCAACAGGGATAGAGTTTCGAGAAGGTAGTCAGGAACTGTTGCATGACCGACTGGGTCTCGAGAGGCGCATTGGCAGGATATGTAGCGGCCATACTATGCAGAAGCGTCCAGGTCGACCGGCCGAGTTCTTCAACGTCTGGAGGACAGTCTGATCGTGGAGGAGCGGCGGCGGCGACGGCCGTCTTGGGCTTTTTCCCGGCCGATTTCATCATTGTCACCCATGCCGCTGATGATGTACATGTTCGGCATCTAAACCTGTCAGTGAGTCTCGAACACTCGGAGCCACCGCGCCCGTTGGACACTTACGGCTTCCCGTCTGGACCCAGCACGACTCCGGGAGCGTGCTTGGGTGTTGCCGGGGCATCTTGACTGCCAGTGCTCGAATTGTCTTTCGAGCTGGATGCCTGGGTGAAATCGGAAAGAGACATCTGCTCGGCTGGACTGGACTTGTCAACCCACACTCACTTCTCCTGCTGTCCTACAACGCCAACAATAATAAACCCTTAGTGAGAGATGCTTATGAATCGAATTTCTGGGATTCTGATTGTCAATCCGCAGCCTGAAAGTCCGATATGTCCGATGCAAGTTCGGCTAAGTTGCCGTGAATCCCAATATCTATCACGTGAAAGGCTGCACTTGTATTAGGTAATGCCGGTTGTTTTGCGGGGGAGAATCAAGAATCTCGCGTGGATCGTCAACCAGAATCCAATCCCAATGCTATCGACGCGTCGACTACGTGTTAGCGACAAACAGAGACAATCTTGTCACACTGGTCCCCGCATGCATTGCTATAGACAGGACGTCTCACCTGCCTGATTTGCCCAGCTACAGGTTTCATCCGCCAATCCCTACACGAAATGTCCGACTCGGAACTCTCTGAAGCCTCGGCCACGCCTGTCCCACCCGATCGTGAACTTGAGAAGAGCCTGCGACGCGAAGTAGTAAAGGCGCAGAACCAAGGAGTGGAGTTTTCCTACAATTTCATCCGTGCCGCGTCGGAGACAAGTATAGGCCTGACTCCAGGCTTCTACAAAAGTCATGCGGAATGGAAACAACGCAGTAAAGACGTAATAGACAATCAATTGGTATTTGATTCTCGACACCTCGTGTGTCCATGCTGCAATTGACGCTGCCAAGGAGACAGAAGAAGCACCACCAAGCTCGCCCGAACAGCCCAAGTCGAAACCGAAGCCCAAACCCAAGCCCAAGGAGAAGCCCAAACCGAAGGAACCAGCAGGGCGCTCCAAAAAGCGCGCCTCGCCGGAAAAAGACCCAGTTCCGAGAAAACGACAAAAGGTAGCGGCGAAAGATAACGACGCTTCAGAAGACTTGTCCTCGCCGCTAAGCGATATCGAGTCCGATCTTGCGCAAGAGAGACCCAAGAAGAAGCAGCCGCAGGCGCAGCGGAAGAACACCGAGAAACCACGTCCTACCAATCCTCCCAAGTCTTCTTCGGGCAAAAAGGCCAAAGCAGCGAAATCCGAATCCGAGGAGGGAGATGAAGATGAAGAGGAATCCCACGAACCCAAAAACACTTCGTCAACAGGTGACAAAGGCACCGCAGCTGCGGATGTGGATGACGGATCAGATAGTGAACTGTCAGTTCTATTAGACGAGGCGCCTCCACCGAATAAGAAGTCGAAATCGAAAGACGCGCAGAAACCAAAGCCCAAAAAGACCGCCAAAGGCAAGCCAGATGCTGACGGAGACCCGGATCAAGCCGAGATCAAGCGTCTTCAAGGCTGGCTTGTCAAATGCGGTATCCGCAAGTTATGGGGCAAAGAACTCAAGCCGTATGAGACGCCCAAAGCCAAGATCAAACATCTCAAGGAGATGCTGGCTGACGCGGGCATGACGGGTCGGTATTCTATCGACAAGGCCAACCAGATCAAAGAGGCGCGGGAGCTGGCGGCCGACATTGAAGCCGTGCAAGAAGGTGCCGAGCGATGGGGAGCCGAAGGGGATGAAGACCAAGATGGAAAGCAGGATGGTCTGGGCAACGGCGGTGGTGCTGCTGGTGGGCGTCGGCTCGTCAGGGGTGCTAAGAATTATGATTTTCTAAGCAGCGATGGCGAAGAGACTGATTGATTGAAGTCGAGTCGAGTTGAGTCGAGGATTCGACAAATATGTTGCGAGTACAGGAGGCTGGCGGTCGGCCGGTCGAGATGGGTAGATATGCTGCATTTCAAGAGGGGCGTTGCCCATAGCGGTTGTCGATCCAGCTGCGATGAGGATGTAGTGTGTATATCAAAATATCATCGTCCCAGGGTACTGGTTGACGGTCTGGTTGACGGTTGACTGTTGACTGTTGCTGGTTGACGATTGCTGGTTGACGGTGACTGGTCGATCGTCGCTGGCCGTTGTCGAGTGTCGAGTGTCGATGGTTGATGGTTGATAGTTGACGGTTGACGGTTGACAATTGACGGCAACGGTCAAGGAGAGTCGTGTCCCATCAAATCTCCATCTCCGCTTCAGACTCATCATTCGTCATCACCATTCATCACTTTATAGTCTTGCCAGCATTCCCACTCATCCGTTGCGCCACAAGACTGAACACCGCGACCGAAGAAATGAAAAGAACCAGATTATAGAACTACACCACATGAGTAAGTCAGTCAGTCAATCAAGTAGTCAACGTAGTCAACGCAGTCAATGCAGTTCATAACACCCTAACTCCAATTGCAACTTGATACACACTGGCTCACTGGCTCAGTAGCTCACTCGCAGGCTTGCTTGCTTGCTTGCTTGCTTGCTTGATCCATCGCAACATAGGAAACGCGTAACGTAAGGGAGATTGTAGATTGTGAATATAGATGTAGATGCAGAATGAGGGCATCTTATGCCACACATCTCATAGCACACATCTCATAGCGCACATCTCATGCCGCATATCTTATATCATCTTATATCATACCTAGACAGCCAACCAAGAGAAGAGAGAAAAGGACATAACTGAACACCCAGCGGCCGCAGCCGCAGCAAGCAGCAAGCAGCAGTAACAGCGAGAAGCGAACAGACAGAAGTAGATCAAGTCAAAAGTTTACATACCGCGTTGCGAGAATATTCGTTTTCCTCGGCTTCGGTACGTGCTTCGACGAAGAGACGGCGGAGATTGGGGAGAGCCATTTTGTTTGAGACTGATAGTAGCTATTTATGAATGAATCACTGATCATGTGTGTGTATGATATACGATGTGATGTATCTTATGTCATGCGGGATATAGTGGAATGAGATGCGATAGGATGAGGTGAGGAACACAAGGTATGATAATATACTGTATATATATATATCTCGCAAGGCTGTGATATAAGCTTGGCATTTTCCACACTCTGGTCTGACCAACAGAAACAATCGAGAAGTATATACAGACACCGTTATCGCCCATCCAAAGCCGATATATATGACCTATAAGGAATGTTATCGTAGCGGGAAGCGTACTGTTTGGTTTAGTGGTCTTAAATAAACATGCGCGGTCTTGACTGTATATCCGCTACTCATGGCTGTACTGTGCTGTGTCTATTCCGCAAGGCTGAGAACCAGGGAGATACGTAGGCTGGTTTGGGACGTGTGGACGGGCCGGGCTACTCACTCACTGATTGATCAATCATGCTCCGGGCACCGCTGCCTGATATTTCATCGCATGAGCCGGCCGGCTTCAGAGTCGATGCGAAACATGTGACGGGCACTCAAGAGCAAAAACCTCAGACGGTTGACCAGGTTTGGTTATTTGTACAAATCTATATCTACCACGACAATACTGATCTTTCGTTATTCCAATCATAACTCATCCCTCTTCCTGCCTGTGTCTGTACTTCCATCTCTCCCTTCCTGATGAGCAGCTCCTTTGGCCGACTCAATGACCGACGCAATCTCTTCATCATATTCCGTCCATTCTGGAACCTGTCGTCTGGCCCTTTCCAGCTTGGGTTCCTTGGTCAATGGGTTGTTGCATAGATCAATTGTCTTGGCCGAGGCCAAACTCTCATCGCTACACCATGTCTCGCACCAAAGCCACTCTTGACTCAAACTGTAGATGGGTAGAGTATGTTGCATATGATTCGGCAAGTCCTGGTCCAGATTGCTGAGACTGTTAGGGTCGGACGAGAGGGCCTGATATTGTTGTCTCAGACGGTCACCGGCTGCGAGCTGTCGGAACCGTTTGAGGTCGACAACATAAAGGGCCGAGATGTGGTACGGTTTGCCCCTCAAGTAAGTCTCCCAGTACCCCTGTTTCCAGAATCGAAATCCTTCCATTTCCGTCCGTGAGTCACACATGGGAGTAAACCCGTATGGTGCACCTTTCAGATCGACCTTGACAAGTTCAATCATGTCGGTCCGAACAATCTGGTCAGCGTCAACAAAAATGACCTTGTCCAGGTCAAGTGGAAACAGAACATCCAGGAACAGAATCTTGTATCCCCAGATCTCCCGTTGTTTTTCCTTTTGTCCTCGAAGCCAATGAGGCCATTTGTAGGTCACCATCTCATATTCGAACCCATAGTGCTCTGCAAGAATCGGCACCGTGACCTTGAATGAGGGCGACAAGAATTGCTCGATGAACCAAAACTTGACCGTATGCTTTGTATGCTTCATTACCGACACCATCATGATATTCAGCATACGCTCGTAAAGGTGGCCAGACGCCACAGAAAAGATGTTGATCTCAGCATTGCTGGAAGCCGCCTTTTTGAACCCCAGAGACGAGAGCGCCGACGAGGCAATGGATGCGCCTTTGCTGATATATTCCAGAGGGCCCCCATGACCTGATGACTCCAACACATCTTCTTCCTCCATTCCTGGTTTCCTTGAAAGACGAGGGAATAGAGTCAACCCCTGAAATGAGAGAAGTGCCACCGACGTGGTCTCATCGTCCGGTTGAGCAGAATATCCATTAGGTCCTACACTGTCGATGTTGAAGATCTTGGATGAGCGCCCGGGCTTCAGTGATATCTGCCAATATCCAGGATTCGCCTTGAACTGAAAATATCCCAAGTTGGCCATGACAATGGTGTCGGTAAAATGAGGCTCCTGCTCAGTTCCAAGCAGTAACTGTACACCCCGAGGTGGCGGACCCACCGTCACGTCCCGAGCATGGCCTTCGATGAGAATGTACTCAAGTTCGTACAGGGCATCGATGTTTTCTCCCTCGGCTAGATTGCTGAGTTTGATATTGTCAAGATCATGAATGCACATCTTGGGGGCCACCAGCCATGACGGAGGGACTACCATCCCGAGGTTGAAGAGAGTGTCCTTCGGCACCGCTGAGAACGATGCACCTGGAGTCGCCAGTGAACCATCTTCGTTGAAGCTGGGCTTTGAGCTAATGACCTGGCGATAAAACCGCTTGACAGGAAGTTCAGACAACCTGTCCTTGGGGTTCAGGAAGATCTGAACACTGACACCATGCAGTTCCGACAAGGCTTCCAATATCGGCACCCACTGTTGCGCAACTTCAGAGGCCGGGTCTACCACAGCGACAACTTCAATGGATGGATTATCGGCATTAGAGACCTTGATCGAAGTGTGTGTACCGTCCCACACCTTGTACCGGTTCATTCTGATGAGAGGTATCGAGTCTCTCAGACCCTCTGGGAGGTCGGATTTGAGAGCTCTGGCCACAAGCGAAGTGACTTTGGCTAAATCCAAGGGGTCAGAAAACCGATCTTCTAACCCTAACGACGTGATTGCGGTGGTAACAGGAGCGATCCTTTCTCTTCGTTCTATTTCCAGCAGTGACTCCATGTCTTCGCTGGTGAACTCTTGTATCAATGGCCCCAAGACACGACCATTGAGCCACAGGCCACTTTGGCCAGGAGAGAAGCCCAGAGCGCGCGTTAAGCTTGTTTTAGAAGTCCAAAATCCCGTACAGGTATCCGCCCCTGAAGATTGATCGGCCTGGCTGTGGTCGCTTTCCAGAAGTGGTTTTAGCGCTTCCGGCGTGATATCCCGACCGCTGTCCTGTGCCAGAGCATAGAGAGCGCATGCCAGCTCGGACGGCTGTTGTTCTGACGCAGGGTTATGCAAGATCAGCACGTCACTCTCGGGGCGTTGTTCGTGGAACGCGAGGACATTCTGCAGGAGCTGTCTGCCGTGTTCGGAATCCAGATCCGTAACAACTAGAAGATGAGCTCGATCGCTCAACAGGCTTGACTCCGAGCCGCGAATGCGAGGTAGAGTGTCAAAGTCTTGTGGAAAGTCCGCAGCGAGACGACTTATATCCAATATTTTGACATCCTTTGGATCATGGGGAAACACCATCTCATTCCGTCGTGGGGAAGCCTCTAAGAGGAAGAATTCAGGAATCCAGCTATCATCCGGCACGATGCCCTGGTAGACGGCCTGTTGCAACAGTTGAAGGTCTGCAAATAGCCGGGAGCTCATGAGCTCGAACCAATTGTCGGTTCGAGGGAGGATCACTCCGTTGATGATGAAGGGAGGATCAGATGTGTTCAGAGCTAGGCGGTTCAAATAGCTGTTTCGTGCTTGGAGCTTTTGCGACAAGTCTTCCGATTTCAGGATTTCATCGTACGACCACTGCTGTTTTCCCTCTCGTACTGGACGTCCTTTCACCGCTTTCTGAAAAATCTTCTCTGGACTCGCGGGCAGCTTTTTATGCGCGGCTATTTCTGAAAAGAAGTCCATCAATGGCGCCAGACCGTATGTATCCAAAATGTGATATGCCACTCGGGAGTACTCATCGGCCGTTGTTCCGGTTCCAGTGGGAACCAAAGCCACTCTGAGCGGCACCAGTCTTCTGATAAGACCCTGTAGGGATGTCGCAGCAATTTCGATATCTTTGATGTTGCTCATATCTAAGGGCACAACGAGATTGTGGATGTCGCGGCGTAGCTGGGGCAACTGTCCAGGGTAGACCCTTTGGAACAGGTTTCGCAAAGCTGACGGCCATGCTGCATATCGTTTGTCTTGTTCCAGGTCATTCAACCACATCAACACCTTGTCGGCCTCAATATCGTCTCGCCAGTCAAATCTCTGAGGTGATTCGTTTGCCTGGGCTTCCGCAATGATCTCGCTGGAAAGAAGATTGATGGCTTCCGATGAAGTCAGGCCAATGCCTTTGAGGTCGCCGATAATCCGTCTTTCACGTCGCAAATGGTCAAGGAGTGAGTAGGCATTGATTTGACGAGGCTCAATCTGGACCCCGTTGATCCATAAGACATTGTAGCCTGATGGTAAGAATCGTTCTCGATTTGATCGGTGCTCCGCTAAGAACTCTTTGCTGGTGTTTGCAGATGCGAGAAGCGAAGAATATCGAGGGAAATTCGAACTGATCTGCAACAGGTTCTGCAAGGGATTGGAGCTGGATGCTATGAAGCTAGCAGCATTGAGGCCAAGGTTGACCACTTCTGATGTTGTCAATGGCTTCAAGTCACTGACCTCGTCGTCTTCGGCCTTTTCCAGAGACATTTGGTCCGGTCCTGACGTTCCCACGGTTGAAGCATCCCGATCGTCAATTACAATATAATCCGTCCGCTTGAGAACCAACTCCACACCATAACCACTGACGAGGAGCGGTTTGTGTCCGGCAGAAGCTGATGGTCTGTAGCGTACCCTGTACGTGGACCGTCCTTCTCGAGCGGTCCGACTGACAACCTGGTGGAACTGGCCGAAGAGCGGATGCGTAATGTCTGCGTACAGGACCGAGGCTGGCCCGCCAGAACTCGAGCCTAGGACACGATCGAAAGGGAGATCCTCCGAGACGTCTGGAAGCGACACTGCTTGCTGTGCACGATCTAATTCTGGTGAACAATACTGCTGACCATCCAGGAACACCCACACTGGGCAAGCAGCGTCCTGCGCCGCCATTAAATGTGGTTGCACCGAGGTGTTGTAGTACTGGAAATGAGCCTCCACTCGAGGAGCGGCGGCATGGAGGGCGAGCGCAAACTTGAAGGATGAAAGGGTTTCTGGGTTGGAAATGTGTCCATCTTCTTGTAACACGTCTATGAATTTATTGTACAGCTCTTGTTCGGTTTGCAGCTCCGAAAAGACGCCTTCCGCAATGCGATCGAGAAGAGGGTAATAGGACGACGAGTTCTCGAGACCAGCGGTTTCCCTACCCCCGTGTTAGTCGTAGAGTCCATTGGAACAGGGGGAGTCGGCGCACAGCAGTTCCACCAAGTACGGCGCTGCAGGAAACGAAGCCTCGAGGGCAACATTCACCGAAGGAGAGCATAGTGCTAAAGGGACAAATAGACTCAGAGGCCACAGAGCGAACGTAGCGACCCTCCAAGGTAGGGCGGAGGGACGCATGTTGACAATAACCACGGCAAATTGTTTAACGCAGCGATTGAGTTGAGAAGCGCTCAAAGACAAGACTGTAGAATAACCACCACCATGATTGAATACCAGGGAACCTGAAGCTGGAATGTCGAGACTCAATCGAGAGGGATGGTAAGGCCAGATGTGCAGCAAAAAGGGTGTCAGTTGTATCCTCCATCTCCATCTCATCTCCATCTCTGCCGTCGAATCGATTGCGGAGGAGACGAGACATTGCGGCCAACATCATGATGACATGTCCATAATTTATTCCCGTACTATTTATTTATTTGCATGATATACAACCTCTTTCTGCGCCCTCATCCTTCCCACTAGGCCTTTCAGTACCACCTCAAGCCCAAGCGACGCCTTTCCCTTGTGACAACGCCTGCCACTTCTTCTGTCTGCCCTCGAGGCATGTCAACGAACTTCTTGCAGTGTCGAAAAGCCATCACTTTTCTGCACCAGAAGCCCTGCTACAAACATAATGTCCTCTTCATCCCTCTCGCATCGACCCGCAAGGTGACAACATTAAGTCGGTCTAGACCAAATTCACAGATCCCAGGGAAACGACTGGAAGATGTCTATCCTGAACTTTTCTCTCCAAAACCGCAGCACAGAGACATTAATCTCCGACCTGAAGACCCCAAGAATGGATTCCCCTCCGACCTGTCCTCTTTAAGACCGCCAGTCTTGGAATATGTGGAACCACCAACGGCTGGGCCGGATGGGAAGATACCTATTACCCAGCGATTGAAATACTGGCAAGGCCTAGCAAAGACGCACTACAGGTTCTATAAAGAGGGTGTCATGAAAGTATGGCACAATCAAAAAGAAAGACGAAAGATCTTGGAGCGGTTAGGGCCGACGTGGTCAAAACCGGAGCTGTTGCATGTGTGTGCCATGCTGGGGACAGAACAACATCCCAACAACGGCGCTCCTCCCAAGCTCACGAGGAGAGAATATCAACTATGCCTTCGCACAAGGAGCGACATCCACCGATTGATTCCCTTTGCGATTGTACTGGCCGTATTCGGTGAATGGACGCCTCTAGTGATGTAAGTTAGTGAAATGCTCGTGCCCTTTTCATCACCTTGTGGCTGTCATGCCGACTTGTGTTACCAACTTGTTCAAGATCGCTCCCCGTCCTTATACCCGATGGGGGATACATCAATGCTGACTGCCTTGTCCGGTAGGCCCTTAGCGTTCATACCAGAGACGTGCTACCGACCCAAAGACCAGATCAAGATGGTCGAAAGGTGGTGCAAACGCGGCGATTACTTCACAAAGAGTTTCGACGACAACATCGACTCGGCCGCCGCTGACAGTGGCAAGCAAGAACCCACGTCAGGTGCGAAGACCATGTTCTACCGTTACCTACTGTGGGCGTACACAGCGAATGCCTCTTTTTCAGTCAAACTCCTTCCGTACATTCCACTCAGTTGGACCAAGTACCTGACGAAAGAGGGGGCCGCCTTCGTACCTCGACATAGAGAGATTCTGGCCGACACAGTGTTGATCGTGCGAGAAGGCGGGTTTGGCAAGCTCAGCGCCGAAGACATCTGCGAATACTGCATGAAATGTGGCTCGACTATGTTTTTGGCCCAAGCCAAGCAGGCGTTAAAGGATGGTGTCCATCCTGCAAATGAAGCCATGCGAAAATACATGGCGCCTATTCTTACTCAACATGCAGAGCGGATGCTGGATGTTGACTGGACCAGACTGAATCCGGCCTTTTGGTGGCTTCAAGAAAGACATGTTCGATCCGGACTCGATGGCGCCGCTGAAGACGCATGGGCTATGAAGATGGGCAAAAGTCGGCATCCGCGTTGACAGTAATAAGGAAGGAGAGTTGCCATAAAACGACTGACTTGGAGTTAGCATGGAAAAGGCCACACCTGGTGACTAGCATACTTGAGCCACCATGTGTGCTAAAGAACAAGCGAGGTTCTTATTGCTTCGTCATCTTTTATGCGCTGTTTCATCTCGACAGTTTGGCTCGGGAAACACATCACATCTACCCCTCAAAGCAGATGTGCGTCCAACCACCGCTCCACGTTGTCTCGTTGGCCCATCAGTACATGGTTGGGTCACGCATATATCTTGATCCACCTATCGAATTGAGCGGGCGTTGGGTTGTGTTGCTCCATCAGAACAGAAAGATCGTCCAGCGTCTGCTGTCAATCGACTGGTTAGATGCTAGGCGTGGAAAAGTTGTCGAGGGTGTCCACGAACGAGCTCTGTTGCTCCACGGTGACAATGAGACAAGAAAATCCCTCGCCACCCCTGACTTCGGGAATTCTGACCTGACTATATATGATTCCGCATGCTAGAATGCTCACTGTAGTAGCGTATTCGGTCTACGCTTCCAAATCAACACCCACCCTATTGCAGTCCCTAGCCGTAGCATAGCACAGTCGACATGCGGCGTCCATCCCATATTGCACATCCTCCTACAGCTCGCGTAGAATAAGCAACGGAGGAAGAAACTGCGCAACGCAGAAAAGTGGATGCGTGCCCCATAAAGAGCGCCTTTGCTCATGCCGTGTCCTAAGATAGCAAGCATACCTAGACCTATTGAAATAGCTGCCGTTGTACGCCAGACCCAATCAAATAAGACGCGACGTAGTAACATGGATTGCGTTTATCTCGATGAAAAGAAGAGCCAAAATGGTTAGGCCGCTGTTCGACATGGACTGCGCAAAATCGAACGGGAAGTGAAATCGAAAGGGAACGCGAGCTTTCCAAACGCCGTTGTTAAGCACCCTCACTCCCAAACTCAGCCGTCCATTCGGCATTTCGTTTCAGATCTTCGGCCGACACCGTAGGTCTCGAGGCCTTGATGGCGCGGATGAAGTCTTTGACCTGTAACGGTGGTTCGAGGAGTTTGTCCGAGTCGATGTCCATCCAGGTCATTTCTATGGCTCCAGGGTCGCCCGGGGAGCAGGGCGTGAGTTTCTCTTCGCCGTCGACTGTGACCTATAATACGACAAAAGGTGGTTGTTAGTAAACTGTCTTCAATCCCTTTCTCGTCCTTCTTTGGCGCTGCTGTTCATTTGGAACGAACCAGCGACTGACCACCGCCGAAGGGGGAACTGAGGTATATACAATTGATATGACAGGCTTACCTTCTTGTAATGTGTAGCTGTCTGGATTTTCCTGACCGGCTGCATCAGGGCATCTTGAACCGCTATGCTGATATCACTTCCAGAGTAGCCCTCGCTCAGATCTGCCAGGGTCTTGTAGTCGGCTTGAGTCAGTTCGCACTTGGTGTCTCCGACAGCCAACTCGAACATGCGCATCCGAGCAGGCTTGTCGGGTAAAGAGATATGGATTCTGCGCTGGAACCGGCGGCGGATGGCCGCGTCCAGTTGCCAGGGAATATTGGTCGCGCCGAGAATCAACACTCCTTTCGAATCCTTGCCCACGCCGTCCATCTGGACCAGCAGTTCTGTTTTGATACGCCGCGAGGCTTCAGACTCGCCTTCCCCACGGGGCCCGCATAGAGCATCGACTTCATCGATAAAGATGATGGCTGGCTTGTTTTCCCGCGCCATATTGAACAACTGCTTGACCAACCGTTCCGACTCGCCCATCCATTTGCTCACCAGATCCGATGAGCTGACGCTGAAGAAAGTACTGTTCGCCTCCGTCGCTACCGCCTTGGCCAGGTACGATTTACCTGTCCCAGGCGGGCCGTAGAGCAATATACCCTTCCAAGGTTGTCGTTTACCCTGGAACAGGTGCGGGAATTTGATGGGTAGAATGACCGCCTCTTTCAAGGCCTCTTTGGCCTGCTCCAGGCCAGCCACGTCCTCCCATTTCACATTCGGTTTGTCCGTCAAGATCGCCCCCGTCAGCTGGCCTCGGAGCTTTTTGCTATCTGCGTCCTCATCCTCCTTATCGCCGCTCTCGCCTTTTCCCGAGCCATTGACCGCTTTCCCATTGACGCCCATGGCCGCCGGTTTCTTGCGATTACTCGAGTCGTTGGCCTGGATGTGTGCTTTTAACTTCTCCGCCCGGTCCATGTATTCGCCTGCTTTGGCCCGGATCATCTCTTTGGATTTTGGGTTCTTCTCCCATTTCAGCGCAAGCATGAATAACTCTAGGGCCGCATAGTATTGTTGGTAGGCTTGTTCGTAAGATCCTGCCGTGTCAAGCTCGATGGCTTTTTTGACTGTGTCGATCGCTCGACCAAGGAAATCGGTGTTAGACATGGCGGGAAATACACCGAGCAAGAACACAGCTCCTCGCTCAAGGTAGTAAACAAGCGGCGATTAGGTGACGAGGCTTCGAGAGTTGCGACAGACTGGAATGTAGTCTCTTGTACAGGGTGTTGCTAGTACTGGACAAGGCCCGCGAAGCGACTGTGATAAGTAAGGCGACCAAGGTTGGTATCTGGACTGCCTCTCGTGGCAATCTTTGAAGTGGCAGAGCAAGAGGCCTGCGTAGAGGTGGTGAGGAAGATGTGATGGATCACAAGTACCGACTGGATGTTGTTGTATCGGGCATCATGATCAAGCGCCATCGGCAATTGCCCCGCGGATAATTACTGTGGCTACAAACACTTGGATTCACTTTACTACGTAGGACCTGTCAATCACACTTTACACTTTCTGCCTATCCAACACCCAAGACCCATTTCAATACTGCGCAAGGTCCATCTCAACGCATTCCCACTCGAAAGTCCTTGGCCATGGAAGAGGATCGGAAAAGACTGCAGACATTGTCTGAAAGCCTGCAGAAGTTCCAAGATGGTGAGTAGGGCACATTTCCAAACGAATCTCTCTGCTCCTTTGCGTTCCGCCGTTGACCAGACCGTCTTGTGAACAGACCTGCAAAGCGCAATCGAAGCCCGTCAGAAACTTGAAGCCCAGCAACAAGAAAACAAATCGGTGCAGAAAGAGTTCGTGTCTCTCGCCAATGATGCCGGCATCTACAAGCTTGTGGGCCCGGTGTTGCTGAAGCAGGACAAGGCCGAGGCCGTGAGTGCTGTTGAAGGACGCTTGGAGTTTATCGGCAAGGAGATATCCCGAATAGAAGCCAGGATCAATGAGTTGCAGGATGGTAGTGAGAAAAAAAGGGTCGAGCTATTGCAATTGCAGCAGAAATTACAATTGGCGGCGCAGGAGCAGCAGGGTGGTGGCTGAGGCTGGTAAAGAAACCAGAAGCGTTTGAGGCGGAGCAAGACATATCGACCTGACCAGATTTGTGTCGGCTCACTGCATTCCTCCCGTGCTCATTTTACGGCTAGCAAATGCGGCGCCTCAACCAGCTCCCGCCGGACATGATCACCGGCGACGTCTCGGACTATCAAGTGGCGGCAGGAGTACCTTCGTCCGCCTGCGCCACTTGGGAAACCTGTTTGCGCAAGGTGTGCCCAAAATGCGCGCCAGCTGCAGCAATTCACGGACTCGCCAACCAGCTTCGGAAGGAAGAACACCGGAGGTCGTCCATTGCTTGTCAAAGAGCACTGTCAAAGAGGCTGAGCAGTGGACGGCTGCTGACTCAGAGTCGTAAGGCCTCCTTGACAGAGTCGAAGGCCCCTTTGCAGAGTTGAAGGTTCCAGAGCGGCAAGCAGCCTCTGATCGTTTCTCAAGACAACTGTGTATTCCTGTGAGTACAGCCTCGCCCTAGGGCGCCATGCTGGTCCGGCGTCCCGGTCATTATTTGCCCGCGCCCATGCTGAAATGGCACACATGGCTGTGACACTGGAGTACTGGGGAAGCTGAGACCGCAGAACCTCCCAAGTCCGTCGAAAGATTTACAGACGGCACACAGTACATATAAGGGCTCTACAGGCACGAAGCATGGCTGGATGGGGACGAAAATCATTTAATGTCTACCTTAATGTAGGCTGTTGCCCCTTAATCCTTATCATCATTTTTCTACTGGATGTGTGAGGTCGTACCTGAAAGCTGGAATGCATTCCATGCTAACTGCCAGCCTCGTTGACCGCAGCCTTGTGAACGCAGCCTGGTACGCCACGTGATCCAATATCCAAAGTGGTCTAATGAACTAGTCCTGTTATAGTAAAGCAACCCGCCCGCCAATTGGCCACCCGGACGGAGCCCTTGGCACATATTTTTCTGGGTCAAACTCGAAGTTTGAAGGAGTTGGACTCCAAGTTGTAGACGTTCAAGCAAACAATAATCTGTCAGTTCGGGGTCTTTGATAGAGAGTTTCCGTTTTCGTTACTTGCGTTAAAGATGCCTCGGGAAAAGAAGAAGCGTGGTCGGCGTGATGAGGCTAAAATCAACAAACGAAAACATGACGAGACACTGGAATCATCTGCGAAAAGGCTGAAATCAGACGACGCCGTTGATGAACAGGTCCCCGAGGAGATCGTTGTCAGCGGCGATGCTGGAGATGACTACATCGGCTTCGGGATGGAGCCTCCTTCGGGCGTCCAAGCACCCCAAGAAGAAGACGTCTTTCACGGGCTTCTCGATCCTGAGGAACAGGAATACTACTCGAATGTCAACACCAAGATCGTGGCCAACGATTTTGAATCCGCCGAAGACCGCGCAATCTTCATTGCGGCTGTCCACCGAGAGACGCAGGGCAAAGAACTCAAGGTCGCTTCAAGCCAGTCGTGCTCGAGGTATCTGGAAAAGATCATCATGTTATCAACCGCCGAACAACTTCGAGGTCTGTTCAACAAGTTCTTAGGCAATTTGACCTACCTTGTCCGACACCGTTTCGGCAGTCACTGCTGTGAGACTCTGTTTCTCGAGGCTGCGAAATATGTTGGCAAGGAAGATAGGGAAAGCGAAGAAGACGAAGCAGATCTTCCCACGATGGAACAGCTTTTTCTGCAGGCCGCCGAAGAGCTTGAGCCAAACATGGGCTTTTTGCTAACGGATCGATTCGCGTCTCATACCGTTCGAGTGTTGTTCCTGGTCCTGTCCGGAGAGCCATTGGACGATGCGTCTGTGAAGGCCATGCTTGCAAGTAAAAAGAAAGAAAAGCTTGACACTCCGATACGCGAGGATGTCGAGCCAACCAAAGGCAAACGGGTTGTCCCCAAGACATTCCGGCCAGCATTGGAGAAACTCATTCATAGCGCCATCTCGACCCTTGACACCACATACCTAAGAGCACTGGCCACACATCCTACGGGAAATCCGGTGCTCCAGCTTCTTGTACGGCTGGAATTGTCGAATCCCGGCAAAAACAAGCAATTAGAAGGGAATTCAGTCTTCAAAAAGTTGCTGCCTGATGAAGATTTGGAGGATGATACGGAAAGTGCAAAGTTTATTTCCGGATTAGTCTACGATCCGACCGGATCTCATTTGGTTGAGATCTTTGTTCAGAGTCTCTCAGGCAAGACTTTTAAGAAACTCTACAAGAATATCTTAAAACCACGATTGAACAGTATGGCAAAGAATGACATTGCAGGCTTCGTTGCAATCAGGGTTCTTGAGCGCCTCGGTAAAGATGACCTCACCGAGGCCAAGACCTTACTACTACCAGAGATCCCGACATTGATCTCTCGTCGGAGGGCTGGGCTCATCAAAGTCCTTGTCGAGCGATGCGCTGTGCGGGGGGTGGATCTGCAAGACCTGTCGGATGCACTGAAAGCAGAGTACGGTAGCGAGCCCGCCGAGTTCCTTACGAGACTCCTTGACTTCAAGCCGACCGAAACGAAGAACGAGGGTCAGCTTGAGAAGGAATCTAAAGACAGGCCTCCTGCTGCCGTCCACAAGACAGATGTACACCATTCGTTATTAGCGCAAGCCATGCTGCACGCTCCCAAAACCGACTCTGTCGTGCAAGACAGCTTATTGGCAGTCGACGTCGACACACTTATACAGATGTGTCAGGATGCAACCGCTTCACGAGTGATACAGGCTGCCCTTTCTCCAACGACTTCCAACATCCAATTTCGTCGACAGTTTGTACCACGCTTCTTCGGACACATTGTGACGCTGGCACAAGATCTTACGGGTTCGTATGTGGCAGATGCACTGTGGGCTGCAACCGACGGATTGCATTTCATGAAAGAACGCTTGGCCCAAGAACTGGCGGGCCACGAGAGCGAACTCCGACAATCGCCGTTTGCTCGAAATGTTTGGAAAAACTGGGCGATGGATTCATACCAACGACGACCGGCCGACTGGCGCGCATTGGCCAAGGGGTTCGCCCATGAAGAGACAAAAGGGGAGGCTGTTGTGGACGCAGGCGGGAAGAGCGGGAAAGCAGCGCCGTCGGAGAAGAAGTCAGCCATCCAATTGGCCAGGGAGCGATTCGCGCAGAAGAAAGTTCAAGGCGACAAACACAACCATAAAAGCCCTGCAAGAGGTGCAAACGCTGTTGTCCCAACAAATGCATGATAGCGCTGGACGCTCCACAGGGCGTTTCTATCGTGTGAGCCAGGTTGAGAATAGGATAGTACGTAGTGATGGTAATGACATGGCTTTTGTCACGATGCTGTTGATTTCTATATCAATACTTGATGATAGTGCACCCGTGCGTTGTGACCCTGAATGGATCAGCCTCGCAGCCTCGTAGCCTCGTCGACCCCCTGATTGCGTCATTTGGAGAAGATCAAGCGACAGCGAAAATTTCACTACGCAAAAGGATCAAGACAAGATGATGGATGAGTCTCGCCATGTACATAGTAGATGAACTCCATTCCTTCCCCGTCTTTCTGTGCTTTCTTCTACATCTGCAATATAGACTGTTGCTGTTCCTTGGGTTGGCAATTTTTGTGCTTTGTAGCCAACGCCAGACGTTATATCATATACATCATATACATGAACATCTACGCAAACTATTTATAACTGTACTTACAATAGACGATATACTATAAAAATGGCCAACGGTGCACATTCACTCCAACAAGTCAACGGTGAGCCACGCCCCAACAAACCTACGAATGGCCGTCATCAGAATGGGCAGGATTTGGCATCAGTCAATGGGAAAGACGGTGCTCTGGACAGCACAAGTCGGGCGCAGGAACTGAAGACTCTTCTTTCGGCGGTCGTCGACCGACTTATCCCGTTCATCGAGTCAGCGGACGCCGAGATAGAAGCACACGAGAATCGAGACACAATCAGCAAATCCTCGCTAGTGGAGCCGCATTCGCCGTCCGAGCTGCGCGCAATCCTGGCAGCGGACGGCACGCTATCAATACCGGACCAAGGGACAGGCCAGGACGGACTGCTGGCCACGCTGGCATCCGTCCTGAAATACAGTGTGAACACGTCCAGCCCGGGGTTTCTGGACAAACTGTACGCGGCGCCGCTGCCTCCTGGAATCGCAGCAGATCTGGCGCTCAGCGTGCTCAACACCAATCTGCACGTGTACCAGGTATCGCCTGCGCTGTCGCTGATCGAGACGCACGTCGCGCGAGCGCTGGCCAACAAGTTCGGCTTCACGGGCCCTCGAGCCGGCGGCATCAACGTGCAGGGCGGCAGCGCGAGTAACATGACGAGCATCGTGGTTGCGCGCAACACGTTGTTCCCAGACACCAAGACGCTGGGCAATTATGCTGCGGGCCGGTCGCTGGTTCTCTTCACTTCCGAGCATGGCCATTACAGTATCGAGAAGGCGGCGCAGCAGTGCGGGTTCGGTAGCGCCAGTGTCGTTTCTGTGCCTGTGCATCCGGTCACTGGGGAGATGGATCCCAAGGCCCTCGAGGCCTTGATTCTCCGCGAGAAGCAGCACGGCAAGACCCCGTTCTATGTCAATGCCACGGCTGGCTCTACTGTCTTGGGCTCGTTCGATCCCTTCCCTGCTATCTCCCAGGTTGCGAGGAAATATGGGTTGTGGCTGCACATTGATGGTGCGTGGGGCGGCAGTTTCGTCTTCAGTGACACCCTGCGCCAGCGGTGTCTGAGGGGCAGCGAGTTGGCCGATAGCATCGCCATCAATCCGCATAAAATGCTAGGCGTGCCTGTGACTTGCAGTTTCTTGCTGCTCAAGGATCTGCGCAATGCCCATCGAGCCAATACTTTGAGAGCAGGGTATTTGTTCCACGATAAAGAAGACGACGACAATGATCAGGGAGAGGAACCCGAAGCATCTAACGGTGACCTCGATGATGATGATGAGGAGAATTGGACTCATCCTGAAGACCTCGCCGATCTCACATTACAGTGCGGTCGACGCGGCGACAGTCTGAAATTCTTCTTCGCCTGGCAATACTACGGCACGTCCGGGTACCGCGCGAAAATTGAGAATGCATATTCGGTAGCGCGCCACTTTGCCAATCTGATCGACCGACATCCCGATCTGGTGCTCGTCAGCACGAACCCGCCTCCATGTCTGCAAGTGTGCTTCTACTTTGCGCCGGGCGGCAAGTTGGTATATAACGTTGAAGACGAACTCGCTGTCAAGAACGGAGGAGGACTGGCTGCTGAGAACAGGGGAGAGAAGGACGCAAAGAACAATCCCCAAATCAAAAGTCGCATAGGGAAACGCAACTCCGCGCTCACCAGCCGAATCAGCCAGTCCTTAGTGGCACGAGGGTTCCTGGTTGATTTCGCTCCGGCCTTGAGCCACGAGGTGGAAAAGGGCTCGTTTTTCCGTGCCGTGGTCAACATTTCCACCACCAAAGCGACGGTGGAAAGACTGGTTGATGAGGTCGGAGCCGCTGGACGAGCTCTTCTACAGAGTCAGAAGAGGGTATAGACCGCTAATGGATGAGAGGCTGCAAGCTGGCCGGGGAATATACTGTATATGCCTGTCTATATGGACAGATACCTGGAATTGCCACACGCGGCGTGGATGGCATGTCTTTGCACAGATGAGCGATATTTCTAGCAATTCCAGATCAGATTAGGTTGACAAAAAGAGAGGCGAGGATTCCGTGATGGCACATAAGATATCAACTGGGAGAGTGCATAATATAAAATGTCATGCATGCTCTGCGTCGTCTCGAGAGAGCATTCGACTGCCATCCAGATGAGATGCAAGTCTCCAACTCAACCTCACCGATCATACCGACGAGTGCCACGGAGTGCACGGTTATGTAAAGAGTAATAATTGAGAGGAGACTCATGGTGCAGAGTTGAAGTGGTTTTAGTTGGAAATTGGCGGTGCTACTACAACAAAATCCCTCGGCTAACCTACCTGCGCTTGGAATTCTGCCACCCACGGCATTGGCAGCCACTCGTTTCTTGGCAAAACATGCAAAATAATTGGGTCATTCATTTAATAGATTTCCCAAATTCCTTCCAACAAATGTGATGCGGCTATAGCTCAGGTAAATACCATCATTATACCGCAAAACTTTCAAATACTAACCCCTTAATAGTTGGGAGAGCGTTGTAAGTAGAAGTCAAACTTCGATAGTTGGCATTCAACTAATATCAAACAGAGACTGAAGTCAAACTTCGGGTCAGATTATCTAAAGGTCCTGTGTTCAATCCACAGTGGCCGCAATCTTTTTTGCTCTTTTTGCTTTTCATTTGCACTTGGACTTATTCTCTCTCGGCCCGCAGCACCTACCCTATTGGTAATCAATATCAAGGAAGTGCTATTTGCTTAGACATCTAATGGGGCATGCACAGTACATCAATCTCAATACGCAGATGAAGCCCTGCTGCCCTTCTCCGATTGACGAAGTGGTACTTTGTACATTCACTACTGTGCAAAAGCTCTGCCAGCACTGCACACAATGTTTACTTATTCGATTTAATGTTTCACCTACGTTGCGCGTCATGGTGAGGCTCTATGCCAGCAGCTCTTCCATTCCCATTTTCTTTATCTTATCAATACTACCGCTCTCTTCTGTGTGCATTTGATATCATGCAGACCTCTTCCCCTTTCGCAGCTAAAGCTGAAGGCATTAGAGGAGGGCCTCAAGCAACTCCCAGATGTTCCAGTAGGATTTCCCCCTGGCACCTCGGACGGAAGCGGTCGTGGCAAGACCGAGGAAGAAGGCCAACCAACGTCTTGGAAACAAAGACGGCCAACCCTTGCAGGGGACCCGGGTCGCATCTGACACTTTTCGGCAGTATCGTGAGAGATCGGACTGCGTGACAGAAAGAGAGGCCAGCGTTCCCGTGATAGTGTTGATCCCCTCCATGACGGCCATGCTAGAGGAAGGAACTCCTTCAGCCGCCGTGGCGACGTTGTTGTCGATAGTCGGGATTCCCTTTGCCGTGCGCCATGCTCCAGCCCAGCCGAAAAGACCGAATGTGGCAACAGACATGATCAGGCCTTTGTCCGTGAAGAACCATTGCATCCGGGACGGATGGACGAAAAGCTGCGCAGGAGGTCAGCCACGAGTTGTACGAGCTGGGGTGGGTTTGTTTGTGTTTCTGTCTTGTGGACGTACCAATGGCATCTGCATGATCCATGCCACGAAGAGACAGACCAGCTGCTTGGAAGTGATGTCGGCGGGGTGGATGCAGGCAGCGCGTTTTCAAAGTCCCTCCATGACGAGCCGAACATGCATACCTTAGGAAGCACGTCGAGATCAAGTTGGCGCCAGAATAGGTTTGAATCCCGAACCTCGATGGCGCTTAGTTTGGGTTGCTCGCAGCCTTGCCTTTTAATAGAGAATCTCGCATACCAGAACATGGTAGTTCCGGATCCATAGTGTTGTTGCTTGTGTCCATATGGCCGTGACAAGTATGTTCACTGGATATGGGAACCATCGGGAAGGGTGTCTTTTAATGAGAAGAGAAGGCTGACCTCAAATACAATGGGAGATAGGCACAGATGTGGATCTGCGTGTGGTAAGCGGGTAAAGAGTGCATAAGTGGGGGATCATGGCAAAGGCTAATAGCACCGCATTGGGATACAGTAGAGCCTCGTCCAGGTCTGCTCCTTATCAGCGCCAGATCCTTCCTACACCGCACAGTATGGTAGTACTAGTATCTCTCAGCGAGTCACTCTCCCGGCGAACTCCCTATTTCGTTTCGATACTCTGTAAGCCGGTGCCATTTCTTTCTCTTGTATATCTCTATGAAACCGGAGGTCGCCTAAATCCGGTCTTGTCACTATCGACGCCACCGCATTCATTTGGGGAGGGGGAGCATGGTGTCGACGGCGGGTGCAATCCAGTAAGGTAGGTAATCACAGGTAAGCCGCTCCGCTGCGCCTATCTCCGGAACGCAGCATCTAATCCAGCTTGAGAAGGGTATCTCAGATGGACATAGATTCGACCATTGGTTGAAACGCCGAGAGCTCATAGTCCCCGCTGTTAGGGTACCGAGTCTACCGTGTACGATTGTACGGCGTACAGGTAGGTAGGTGGTCAAGCACCGCTCGTTTCGTTGTTGCTGGGGTGGGAGGAGCAGAGTACGAGTCTGGACGCCGAAGAACCCACAAGCCTGAAGCCTGCAGATGAGAGAGCTAACATTACAGCCATAACATATATATCCTTTAAGTCTGGTCTATCTCGGTATCAATCATACAATAAGCACGAGTGCCGAACGCCACCGACGACCATCACAACCACCATCATATCATCATCACAATCACCGTCATATCACCATGAGTACAGCCGCCGGAGAGAAGAAGCATGGCCTGGGCCTGGACTCGCCATTGGCCTTCCTAGGCACTATTGTCCACCATCTATCACCGCAGCAGATTGAAATCGTGGAGAAAGCTCTCCTTATCGTAAGCAAGGACGGCAAGATCGCAGTAGTGGAAAAGGACGTGGCAGAGGAAGAGGCAGAGGACAAAGTCGACACACTGCTCCTGCAACATGGGTTGAGCCGACAGTCGCCCACGTTCAAGGTGCTGGGACGGGGGGAATTCCTGATCCCCGGGTTCGTGGACACGCACAACCACGCGCCGCAATGGGCGCAGCGCGGCACAGGCCGGGGCAAGCTGATCATGGAGTGGCTTTACAAGACGACGTTTCCGCACGAAGCCAAGTTCGCGGACGCGGCGTACGCGCGCAGAACGTATGCGTCGTGTGTGGACGGCTTCCTCAGACAAGGCGTGACCACGGCGTCGTATTACGGGTCTCTGCACGGCGAGGCGACCAAGATTCTGGCCGAGCTGTGTGTGCAAAAGGGCCAGCGCGCGCTCGTGGGCAAATGCAACATGAACCGCGAAGCGCCGGACTACTATGTCGACAGGAGCGCCGAGGAGTCACTGGCCGTGACGGAGGACTTTATTGCCTATGTGCGCCGACTCGACCCGACGCAGGAACTGGTCACGCCGATCCTGACGCCGCGGTTCGCCGTGGCTTGCGACCACGACGTCTTGACTGGGCTGGGCCGCATCGCCGAAAGGAACCCAGACCTGCCGATCCAGACGCACTTCAACGAGACGCCGCAGGAGATGGAACTGACCAGGAAACTGTACCCGGAGTTCGACCACGAGTCGGATCTGTACGAGCACTTTGGCCTGCTTAACCACCGCTCCATCCTCGCCCACTGCATCTTCATGGACGACTACGACATGCGCCGCCTCAAGGAGTTGAACTGTGGCGTCGCACATTGCCCCGTGGCCAACACTACCACTGGCGTCTATGGCGTCGCTCCCGTACGCGAGTACCTCAATCAAGATATCAAAGTCGGCCTCGGCACCGACAGTGGAGGCGGTTACTCGTCGTCCATCATCGATGCCATGAGGCAGGCCTTTTCCGTCTCAAAGGCCAGACAGCTCCATCACCCAAAAGACAAGCCCTTGCATTTCACCGAGATGCTGTACCTGGCCACCTTGGGCGGCGCTCGCGTCTGTAATCTCGACCACAGGATCGGCAATTTCCTCGTCGGTAAGGAATTCGATGCCCTGGAGATCCATACCGTCGGCGATGATGCCGGTATCATCACTCTAGTTGAGGATGAGGATACGATTGAGGACATTCTGGAGAAGTTCGTCATGAGCGGCGACGATCGAAATGTCGCCAAAGTCTTTGTTAAGGGTCGGTCGGTCAAGAACTTGAAGTCGAAATAGAGCCTGGATGATTGTTGCAATTTCCTCGTCGCTTGGATGATGGGACAGTGCCTCTATACCCACTGCTTATGAATCGAATATAGCTTTTCAAAGCGTGTACTGGTTGCTCGACTGCGAGGTCTGTGAATCTCCTGATTACAGTGGCCCAAGGTCCGTCTGTCCTTGGAAAGATTAGACGAGCCAATAACGTTGACAGCAGCGTTGATGCTGCTCAGGTCGTACTTGGCCACGAGATCTGGCGGCCTCGTCATGGCCAGCAATCAAGGCAAGGGACCTTGATTTGAGGGGTTGGCATCTGGCTCTCCTGAAACCACTAACTCGGACAAAGCCCTGTAAGGCTGTGCTGATTCAGCTGTTGCCTTTCCTGACTGGGTCAAGTCCCTTGCATAACCGCTTGCGCCCTTGCATCAAGGATGAGAAATGCATGCAGTGAGGTGGTGACTCCACCATTATGACAGGATACTGTCAAATAAGAGTCGATGGGGAACTGGACAGAGGGTCGAGGGGACAGGAGCTCGGCTCAGCGAAGAACTTGGCGAAGCGGTCGAGGGGGAGGATTGCAGTCCGAGGTGTCCTGGTCTTGTCTTTTCTGTCTGAGTATGCACAGATGTTCCCTGCATACTACCTGCCGATCAGCCTGTCAATCGTGAGGGGAAGTCCTTGTCCTTTTGAATCACAGGGGCTCACTCGCTCCAGCGCCTGTCCCCACATAACAAGCCACCACAGCCTCCCCACAGCCTCCCGCAGCTCATCCCTGCGGCAGCTCGGCTCAGCTCAGTACAAGTAGAATCTTCGTCTACGTCTTGATTGTCTTCTTCCTCTTCCTCTTCCTCTTTCTACTCCATATCCAGACTTCTAACAGTATGCCTCTTTTCTCTTTCTCATCGTCAAAGTCGACGCTGCGCGAGTCAGTTGACTCGCCCTCCGACCCTCCGCCAAGATACAGCGAGGCTGTCGAATCCGGCCACCACGGCAGCAGCAGCTCCAGGTCCAGCGACCTTGCCGGCTTCGTCCCGACAGCCACACTCCAGGTTCAGGCCATTGGGTATGACGTGAACCAGGCGATTACCGGCAGCACGCTGGAGAACATCCCCGTCTTCCGGTCCGGATCCAGGGACGCCGAGTACGTCTCCGTCCGGCTCGACAAGAACTCCAACTCGTGCGTCCTCATTCGGGCCGCTGATGAGGCCACGCTCATCTCCACCATCTACCGCTGGGGCCTGGGAAGACACCCCCGGATGCGGATCCTGAACCCCCATTCCAAGATTTCCATCGAGGACGCCATCGAGATCGACAACGAAAACGTGCATGGAGAAGTGATCAAGGTGAAGCCAGCCAAGTCGGTCTCGCACGGGCAGGTCTTCGACATGTCGCTCGGGAAGTTCGAGTGGCGCTACGGCACCCGGAAGGAAGAAGCGGCCTGCAACGCTGACTCTCTCCTTATCATGGAGCGTCTCGACCGCGTCCCGTTACCCGGCGGCGGGCGGAGCATTAAGGGCGCCCGCATCGCGCAGCTCGTTCGCAACGACCAGTACCGCACCCCCGGCACCAAGAAGTACTCGGGCGGCAATGGAGGCCGCTTGTTCATCGACCTGCGCATGTGGAGCGAGGACAAGCACACCTGCCCCCAGCGTGTAGAGGCGTTCGTTGTGGCCAGCTGTCTCTTGATGCTGCAGAGAGAGGCGAATCGGTTTATTGACAACCACCTCGCCATGGTGTTGTGAACGTGACAGACGTGGTGGCTTGTGTGCAATAGCTCATGTTGGCATAAGAAATAACGTATAACGTCTTTGGGTATGGTTTACTGGCAACGTCCACAATTCCTATCCTCCAAACAACTGTTACCTCACATGACGTTATACCCTGCGCCGTTATACTTGAGGCGGCGAGAGTCTTCAAGCTGAAGATAGACAGGAAGGGTACTCCCATTCGTCTCGCCGAGAGTGGTGTCAGACAGACCCTCTCGAAAAGCCGAGTGCTCCCCGGGTCGACTCCCCTTTCAGTGTCGGCAGATTTAGATCGAGCTTTCTCCTGCATGCGGAGGGTAGAGGATCTCTCTTCCACCTGCAACCTTATCCCTGGGCCAGATATCTCCATCAATGGCCCTGCGAAAGACCCTAGGGACGAATGAACAACCGATACATTCTGCATGGGCAACCAGACCAAGGGGGGCCCAAGGGTGTTGAATATCACACTTTCCCCTTCCAACCATGCATGATAAAGTGCTTCCCAGCCGAGTGGAAACTCCCTGCCCCTTCGGTGATAGCTTGAGGCGCTCGATAGTTGACCCAACCAGTGATGATCGGTTGCTCACTTGCTCTTCTGGCAAGCAATCTAATCCTCAAACCCAGCCACATGATGTGTTGATTCATTGGTAGTCTCATTCAGTGGACGGCGAACAAGCAGCAAAGCAGTTGAGTAGCGGTGCTCTTGATGACGCTCGCTACCTCACATACCTGGTATCGGGAACTCAATTACGACAGCGCAGTCTGACCATCAGAAACCTATTGCATAGATCATGCCCGGCCTTTAGCATATTGGTGTTGTATCGACGTGGTTAATCTGGTCCCATAAAGAAATCCAGTAAGGAATAGAATCTTACCTAGGTATAGGTAGGTAGCCTTTTCCTGCAATTCACATAGAAGAACTTATCATAGGGTTCCAGGTTGGTTACCTTACCTTGGAGAATTTAGAGTTGTAATGCCTCCGAATATTTACAGTGCTTGATACCGCGGACCACAGGCCAACCCCATCGAAACTCTAACGACGGAAAAACTAGAATATAATTTTAACGAGCCAAAAAACTGCCACAAATTGCCCCGGGTTAATCCGCGGGTCCAATGGCGAAATGGTATCGCGCTTGACTACGAATCAAGAGACTCTGGGTTCGAGCCCCAGTTGGACCTTTGCCATGAAACAAATACCTAGATCTACCTAGATATTTATTTATTCGATGTGGCATCTCAGTCGGTCTAATGGCGAAATGGTATCGCGCTTGACTACGAATCAAGAGATTCTGGGTTCGAGCCCCAGTTAGACCTGTATTTTTTTTTTCTTTCGTTTTTTACTTTCGACTTTTCAATGGCTGCCAGGCATCGTTCATTATCCTCGTAGTTTCGTACCTGTAATCACTCGAAAAGAAGTGTAAGCAACCTCTTTGCCGTGTTTTGACATGGATAATTTGCGAAATATATTTTCACCAATTGGCATAACAGATTATCTGCAAAGGTGAATCGGCCTTCATGATTCTCATCCGTCGCAGAGCAAGGTTTAAAGTGTTAGCGATACGATATTGCTCCACAAGAGAAGCGGCGAAGGGAATGAATGATATGTTCAGTTCAGAGCAGCCCTGGCAGGGGCACTAAGAAGATATACACAGCCGACCCCGTCCTTTGCCCAAATGCACGAGCTGGAACGAGGCTATCATCGCCAACTTTCACATAGACCAGTCCCTGATCGAAGACACACACCTTCACTCCAGCCTACTTGCACAGGACTCTTCTATGAGGGAAAGGAGAGTCCAGACTCACAACTCCACAGATCATCATTTGGATCTCCTAGTCAGGAAACAACTAAGTACTGTTTAGGTAGGCTCCAGCTGGCGTCTTCTGCGTCGAGGAACAAAACCGGAGACACCCTTCTGAACGCCAGTACACCCCCATTGCCCAGCCCCCCCTTGCCAGTCTGTATCCTCTTCCCATAAGTGTGCGCGTATGTGTGTGCGGCCGCATGAACGCATGACAATCAAACAAAAGAGATCATGGCCACACCCGATCAGGACCATATTCCTTTCCGTGCTTTTGCTGCTGCTGTACAGAAGCCCCCCATTTTATGTACACTGACACAAGCACGATGAAACCCAAGAGCAGTAAGACACGATGCTACGTCCGAGGTGCATTGCACTAAAACCAGTCCTTTGCTTACTGGACGTGCCATGAAGATTCAATGCTTGGAAGAAAAAAAAGCAAAGTATCGGAGCCGTGATGACGACTTACTCGTCTTGCACTTTGTTCCCCAACTCCAATTGGATCCCATATTAAACATGGTCGAGAGTCATGACTGTGGTGATTAGCTGGAATACCAGGTACGCCCAGGTCCGCTTCATCATGTCCTCTGCATGCCAGGCTGCATGGGAGCATTAGGCATGGCCATGCCATAGGGATTGACATGCTGATTGGGGAAGGCATTGGGGTCTTGTATGGCATTCAAAAATTGTCCGACACCCTGAGCATGTCCGACAGGACAATCTTTGTGCCCCATGAGAAGGGCGCGAAGGTTTCGGATCTCCTCATGTAGCTGGGCGACCTGCGCGTTAAGACTGTCGTTTTCCGCAGAATACATTTCGACCTTGGCTTGGAGATTGGCCAGCCACTGTTTCTTCCTCTGTCGGCATTTCAGTGCAGCCACACTAATGAATGTCAGTCCCAGGCCTGGGGTTAAGGGCACGAGCGTCAGACAAACTTACCGATTGCGTTCAAGGAAGTTCCGTCGCTTCTCTTCATCCGTCATCTTCTTGTTGTTGTTGCCGCCACTACTGTTGTTGGCAGTGTTGCTGTTATCGCTGCTGTTGTCGTGGTCTTGTTCATCCTCGCTGTCATCCTCTTCCTCATGGGATTTAAGAGCAGGATCCACAATTGCGGCTCCAGAATTGCCCTTGGACCGCTTGTTGCTTCCCTTCGTAGTGGCTTCCGATTTTCGGCGGTTGTTTGTTGGCTCGGTCTTGATATTCTTCTTACCACGCCCACGAGTCGTGGTCTTCGGTTCCTCGTGGCTTTCGGGGCTCTCAACATCAGGACCAGATATCGATGCTCGGCTGTTTCGCTTCAGATCCTGGCCATTTCGAGCGTTCATTGGAGCCGGCGCAGGATTGGGGACGGCGAACTGAGTGCTGGTCTGACCACCTTTGGCTAGCATAAAGAGGCCATTGGCCGCGTCCGTGGCGTCGTGCTGAGCATCCATAGTACTGGTCTGAGGAAGCGGTTCTTGTGGGTTAGATGTGTTGGCAAACTGATTGGTCTTGTTGCGTGCGGCTGCAGTCATGGCCGTGCGATGGAAATCGAGGGTGCCAGGAGTGGCACCGCCACTTTGCAATGAATTGAAGAGGGCTTGAGATGTTGGACTGGGGGCGGGGAACATCGACCCGCCACCGCCTGGGGTCAATCCAGTTCGAAGGGATGACTCGTTAGGAGTAGGGAAACCACGGCCGATGCTATCAAAGTAGTCGCCTTGTTGTGGACCAGCCAACATAGCAGGGCTTAACGGCCCAGACCGAAGTGAACTTTGCCAGTTGTAGCCTCCTGTTGAGCTAGTGCCTGGGATGGCAGGCGACGTGAGCGCGGCGACGGGAGGTAGAAGTGTCTTGCCTGGTGTCTCGGTCGAGGGTACACCAAACGACTGTTCAAAGGGATTGAATTCTTGGCCGATTCCGCTTGCGTTGTTGTGGACGGCCGAGAAGTAGTCCGGGGTCTCTGCTGGGTTCGCAGGTACAGGTCGCGGCGGGGGTGCAAGAGGTTCTGTGACTTGAGGAACAGGCTTTGTATCTTCAGCTAGCGTGACAGGCTGGGCTTCTGCGATCATGTCAGTGGCCGAGTACATTGGCATACGATGGGGTTGCGCGTGGGCGACGCGTACCTGGAAGCGACGACTTGGACTGCAGCGGCGAAGAGGTCTCTGTTCAAATAATGTCAGCCTCTAGTTCTCCAATGCGCCAGAGTGCGCGCTCGTGATACATGACGCATGTCTGAATGCGCGATCGATGAAGTCGAGGGTTGTTGTGGTCAATGGTGATGGCGGAAGAAATTTTTTACTAATAAGGGGGCGACGAGGTCTACTAACCTGGAGGATTGACGGTGGGCTTCTTATTGTCCATAGGCGACGACGTGCGAGACGTTGGGCCAGCCCCCAGATGTTGTTGTGATGGTTGAGTTGCGACTGCGGCGCTCGCCATACTGTCGGGTGGTGGTGAAGCAATACGTAGGTGAGGGAACAACGTCAGTCGTTGCAGAAGTGACGTCGATAAAGCTGGGAAGGCACTGGCGCCTCATATACTCTGGTAGGGTGGGCGAGGAAGGGCAGGCTTGGGGGGGAACAGACGGGAGGTCGCAGGGTTCGAGTTCTTCGTCCGAGCGGCCTGGGAGCGATGGGCCAGAGAAGAAGCCTGCGAATCAGAGACGTGTCAGCGCAAGAAGTCGGCATTTCGATGGGCGGATCGCCAGCCATTGCACACCCTGGCCGACTCGCCACTCCATCCTCTATCCACACCCAACAGGGAGGAGATTGGGCCCGGATAAAGAGAGGCGAGAGTTAAAATCAAGAGCTGTGTCACTTACCAAGGGATCCAAGATGCCTCTCGAAGTACCTGAAACTCCTGTGAATGGGCTTGTCTGCACCGATTCAACCACCGAATCAATCACCAAGGCGATGGTCGCTTTGACAATAATGGTACAGAGAGAAATGCCACAGTAAAGAGAGATGCCAGATACGCGTAGGCGAAGGTCCGGAGACGAAAACGTGTAGGATGACGTTACGGGTGACACAGCCGCGCAAACCACACTGCACTGCAATAACAATAACCGTATGCACGACTACCGAGCCGCCAGCCTGGAGTCGGAGTCTGTGTGCTGGATGAATGTGTAAACCGTCAAGACCTAGGTAAATGATACCTTGGTACCTTGACCCTGGGCAGAAAGTCCCGTGACTGGACTTATGGAGAGCCTGAGTGTCGTGGTTTCTGTCAACCTTCAGATGGTGATGTAGCAGATTGGGAAAAAAGTGCTTTCTTTTTGAGAGACGCGAGTTGAGAAAGTCGATGACCTCAGTACGCCGAGAGGAGAGAAGGCTCGAAGAAGCCCCAAAGCACTCTGATGGTCCCTAAGCGCATGGAAAAGCGGCAAGTCGAGGTACGTACCTTTGAAACTCTGACGCAATCCATACTTCACTAGTCCACTAGAAAATGCACTAGCTGCACACAATAGCCGGATGCAGTCTAGTTGGCGCCACTCTGGCCCGTCATCCCTGATTTTCTATCTCAACGGTCGAATTATCACTTTTATTTCCTGCTTCATTGTTCGCTTGGCCCGAGCACGCCACACCCCCGTATCATTCCTAAGGTACCTATAGGTGCAGGTGTACACGGTAGACAAGTATCTACATATCTGCCTTATTACCTGATTTTATTTATCCTGCTCCTTAAGGTCTATACCTAAGACATTTGCCCAAGTACCTTCAAACCGTTTCGACATCCAACCTGCCGGTAGCTGCTAGTATACCCAGCTACCTACCTAGGTACCCAGGAGCTATGGCGCTGACAAGGTTCATCCCTTTCCATATCCATGGGTCGGTGCATAATAGTATAGGTACCTAAGTATGGTCATGCCCCTAATCATCTAGGTATTATTAATAACCGCCATGTACATTACTCTGCATAGGACCCCCATACTTTAAGCCGACTCATACTCCTGCCCCTATTCTTACATTTCTAGCATGTCGACGAGAGCCATCTTTCGGGCCTTTCGCACATTCGGTCAGGCTGTTCGCTCCGTTGATACCTGGCAGTCTCATGCCCCTAAGCAGCCCGGTTCCATCGGCTTTGCTTGCTCATGGAAAAGGTCTGAAATGCCCGATATTATTAATACAGAATTCAGTGACCCCACCAAGCAGCCCTGACGCAATAATGACTGTGGACGAAATTAACCCGTTCCAGAGGTAGGTCAGATAGATCCCAATTGTTCTCAGTAGACAGACTGCAGGGAGTATGAAAGTGGAAAAGGAATGCACGGGTCTAGGACGACTTGTTGGATGGTTCCTTGTTGATGCTTTACATAATGTCTAGTATCTGATCGTTCTGATGGAGGTGGACTGGGTAATCAGATTTCACCTGATGTTGATACACAATAGACCTTGCTACCTAAGGTAGTATGTACCTAACGAGCCTCGGGACACATTTTGTTTCGAAATGCCTTGCGATACACGTAGACGTCCCTTGACCGTCGGAAACCATGTGTCCAAGACCCACTGTTGAGTACCGCAATGGCTTCGCTCCGTCTATTTGTAGAAATCAAACTTGTCAGCCTCCTGTGCGCCCTTGACTTGACTGGAGTATGCATCCTCCAAATCGGCTTGAATAATGTTGTACCGGTTTTTGCGCACGGCCCGCAGCCCAGCTTCTTGCATGATCGCGGCAATGATGGCACCTGACAGAGGATCATTCCTAACTATCAAGGAGTCGAGGTCAACTTCTGGCGACAGAGACATCTTGCTGGCAATAGTACTGAAGATTAGTCGACGTTCTCGGCGATCCCGCAATGATGGAAATTCGATCTTTCGATCTAGACGGCCCGGTCGAAGGAGAGCTGGGTCCAAGGTATCTGCGCGGTTGGTTGCCATGATGACCTTCACGTTACTCGTCTGATCGAACCCATCCATTTGGTTGAGCAGTTCCAGTAGAATACGTTGTACTTCTCGATCCGCTCCCGTTTGTGCATCAAATCGCTTAGTTGCAATCGCATCGATCTCATCGATGAAAATGATGGCGGGAGAGTTCTCACGAGCCATCCTGAAGACGTCTCGGACCATTCGGGGACCTTCACCCAGGTACTTCTGCACAAACTCCGATCCAACCACTCGGATGAAGTTTGCGGTGGTACTGTTGGCGACGGCCTTGACCAACATTGTCTTTCCTGTACCAGGCGGTCCGTAGAGTAGCACACCTCGTGGTGGGTCGATTCCAATTTGTTTATACAGGTCGAAATGGGTCAGTGGTAATTCCACTGCCTCTCGGATCTCCTGCTTTTGCATGTCAAGACCACCGACGTCCGCGTAGGTAACATCTGGCTTTTCATCGGCACCGAGCATCGCAATAGATGAGTCCGCTTCAGGAGGGAGGATATCGACTAGAGAGTTCGAGTGGCGATGGAGGGCAACGGAAGATGATGGCTTGAGCTTCTCGCGATCGAGCGTTGAAAGGACGCGGACAACATAGTTCGACCCTGTGGATGATTGAACAATACCGGTGCTATTGATAGTCAGTTTCTGCCACAAGTGAAAGTATCACCGTACAAACTTTTGATCGATGGCTTCCATAAACTGGCCGATGACCAAGGGGACACTCTGTATTCGCTTGATCTCTTCCTGCGCCCGTACCAGTTCTCGCTTCAAGGATCTAGAGATCGATCGTCAGTGGTTATATGATACTTCTGGATGCGTCGCCTTACCTTTGTTCATCTTTGATATACTCCTCCTGCAGCTTGATATACCTGCACTTGTCAGTCCTTGCATTCCCGGCCGCGGCCACAGATATCCTTACTCTAAATGCCTCTGCAACCTCTTCAGTGTCGAGTATTCATCGTTGCTGTCAGCGATCGCCCCCTCGAGGGAGTCAATGTCCGGTATAGAATCCGAGATGGGCCCTTTCTTATGAGGCGGGATTGTATGGACGGGGTTCTCAACAGCGACGTCGCCCATGTCTCCGGCGGAATTCGAGCTTCGAAAAGTTTACAGGCAAAGCTGATGAGGCAGAGGAATGCAAGCAGCCCAGAGATCCCAACTTGACTCTTGAAAAAATATGTGGGTTGCGATATGTAGATCGAGCTTGAGATTGTGTATGTCTAGTTCAACTGAATGTTGAAGGCGACCGAAGGAACGCGAAGTCAGCGATATCGCACTAATCCCGAAATGGTTGGCCGGCGCAGCAGTCACGTTGACCTGTACGACGTACTATCGACACTGGGTACGTACTGCCTACGAATTAATAAGTCTTCCACACACGATGCTCCGGGGATTTAGACGAGATGCGTAGGACTGGCTGTGACAATTATTTGCCCTGTACAGATAATGGACAAAGCTATCTCCTGACCCGCCGTTATGGATTTGGTCGACGTGGCAAGGGGGGCAAGGATGCTTCTGCCACAGCTGAGGCATGGCGTCTAGCCGGTCCCCGATCGCCGGCAATACGTAGAACAGGCAATCTCCTTCCCACCGAAGGTAAAGAAATGTTACGGGGCATATTGTGTGACGATGGCCACTGTTGGGACTGCGCCGATTATATTAAGGTACTCAGTTGTCCGTTACCGATTGTTTATGATGCTTGCCAGCACGACTGTTCGCGGGCATTGCCGGTTCCGTTGTAGAAGCGACACCTGTAGAACACTGACTTCGACGGCAACGGGGAAGCAAAGAGGAGCAACACGGAGCAAGACAGATCCACGGACTTAGCTACCTGGTAGTTAACATGCTTCCGAACCAGAACGAGCGGCCCCAAGCGCACTGGACGGAAGTCGGAAACCTGGCTACCTGGAATAGTTTCTGGCTTGTGACACGATGAGAGCCGTGTCTAGAAACACCCAAGCTGCGAGACGAAGGAGCTTTCGACATGGATCTGCCAATCAGGGCGACCGTGCATGCTCTACAAGAGCCTGACCTGTTGAGCAAGGAACGGGATTACTAGGTATGTATGTAAGCTCTAGATTTCTGCGGCGTCTCCAGGTTTTTCCTTTCTCTTCTCTCCCTCATCCCCATCGCCTTGTTAGTTGGTGAACCTGCTCCCAATGGCGTCGACTGTTCCCTTCGAACATCAAATCTCCCTATCATGGCAGACAAGACTCAGAAATGCTTCGCCAGCTATCCAGCAAGAAAGTGATTTCACATATTAGGCGGGGGTCCCACCAAAACCACAATTGATACCCCGGTGGCAGAAAGAGCTCTCGTTGTGCCTTTGCTGCCGTCTGGGGCGTACGTATGGACAGTGTGTACCCAACGTGGGTTGACTATCGTGGACCACCAGCAAGATTGTTCAGACTGCTTCTACTTCTTGCGCTTCCAGCTTCCGATGGACTTCTCGTCCGGTCAAAATATTGACCGCTACCCAGAGAACAAAGAGCGAGGAAAAGACGCAGCGAACGAGGGGGTTGTGCGTCGAGATGTGGCATTTCGGTCAAAGACACCAGTACGTATCGGGTCCGCTCCATCCACGATCGGATCATTCTGTGATTGCACGTGCGCGGAGCTTGAAGGACAGTCTATACCAGAAGCGAAAGTTGGTGCGGCCCTGCCGCTGAATTGGCCGCTCGTTTGAGACCGCACCGTCCAGAGATGACCTGGGTCAGAACGGGAATCATGGCTCTTGTGTCACGAGCCCTGAGTGGCTACTAGAGCTTGCGAACAGAGGAATGAACTGGCAACCAGCGAGGCGATGCAATAATGAGGTGAGTCGCTGCCGACAATTGTGAAACTGTGGTAGGCCTACCCTAGGTACCTGAGCCTATTCTTCAGCACTCATCAATCACGGTTTGGAGGTTTGACGAGAGGGTCCCTCCAAGATTCCAAGGTCCCAGGTTCTTCAGAAGCGGTCATCAGAATCCAGCGGCCCTGTCTGACACACAATTGTGGCCCGATCTGACGCATCCCATCGGTGGCAACCAGAAGTGCGGACGAGCAGCGCCTGTCGTTCAGTTTCTGTCAGACGGATACCAACCCCTTGCCTATCAGCGAGTTGACAAAACCTGCAACTTTCGCCGGACCCGCCACCCACTACCCGCCACCCGAGAGTGGTTAAGTGGCATTTCTGAACCAATGAGGGTGCTCGGTGTTGGCTTTCCAGGCAGCAGCCTCCGGAATTAGTGGACTTGAGAGACACTAGCTGGTTATTGTTGGTCACTGTCGTCCACCGAGTGAACTATTATTGGCCCTACTGCAACAGTGACAAACCGGTCACCAGGAAGATTCCAACAAGTTGCCCCCGGGCCCCCAAGCACTCCCGTCCTTTACACCTTCCCCCTCCCACTGTAACTTGCTGAACTGAACTGCACGCATCAAAACTCCCCTTCGTCTAGGCTCCTCTTTTTTCACTCACAATTCTTACCTGGCCCGAAACCGACCTTCCACAGTACCGAGTGTTGCGGTGCCCTATTCTTGTTCCTCCCAAGCCTTGATCCCTTAGGAGGTACTTATCTTAGGTACCCTTTAGTTGCATTGGACCGTTTCCCTTGCCAGTTGTCACGCCCTCGCCTTCGCCCTCAGTCTTCAATTACAGGCCCTGGCTAATCCCTACCTGAGGTGACTGCTCAGCTTCGTGACTTTCCTGCCGCACCCATCCACGAACAGCATCCGACACATCAGCACGTATCGAGAAAGGACAATCGCCATCTAATCACATCCACGGTAAGCCTGCTACTATTTCTCTCAACCCTCCTGATCCATTCTACTCCCCCTCCCCGGCTCCCCTGGCACATCCCAGATAGCTGGGAGTGGGCTTGTCCTCTCCATCTCTCTGGCGCCGGTACGCAACAGCCCGAACCATGAGTACAGCACATGGTTTGCCCACCACATCCATCACCTTTCTCCCACCACCATCGTCTCCATCATTAGCGTCTATTTGCTATCAAGATGCTCGATTGAGATCACTGTTGCACGGCCCAAGGTAGCCGGGTGGGACTCTCTGGATACTCGTTGCCGCATCTGCTTGTCTGGCTGACCATGGCTAACATCCCCCTCTCTGCTAGGGAGCTAAGCCGCTTTGGGTACCCCAGCCTCAAAGAAATCTCGACGTTCCGATTCGATTCGCATACCTCTGCGCTCTGACGAAGAATCCTCAAACACTGCCAGTCAGGTAAGTCATCATATCCGATCTCTCTTCATCCTCTGTTAGTATCCTCGTTCCATCCCATCCATATCACACACACGCTTCGTCGCGTACGATGATGACCTCACTTCTCCCATCTGCGACGCGTCCTTTTTGTCCCAGGGCGCATCTTCCTGATCACATACACGACCACCCACACGCTCCTTCATCGTCACATGCCTTTCCCTTCCGAACACATTGGACCTTGACGCGAACTATATTTCCACGAGGATGGATACGCGTAAAGCTGAGCCGAGACTGATGATTCTTTCTGCCATAGCCAATGGATGACCGGTCCTCACCCAAGCCATGAACCCTTGGCTTCCCGATCCCTCCTCGACTCCAAACAATCATGTTGGTTTTGGAGGTCCGATGGATGGTGGAATGTCTTTTCTTCAACCTCCTCAGACCATCAATCCGGCGCAATTCCAAAATCCTGCCTTTCTCAATGGCACCGCCCGAACCGCCTCTCCTGCCTTCCACAACCCTGTGTACCAGACCAACTCAGTTATACCTTCAAAGAGAGCAAGAGATGATAGCTTAGGCGCGTCCCCGCAACAGGCTCCGGGAGGGCTGCCAGGGTCGCGGACACAAACACCTGGACAAGGGCTATTTCCGGGATTCAATCAACAAGCAAATGGCGCGCCGCCAGTATCAAATGCTCCGACGCCTTTTCCGCACCTTCAACAACCCTCATCCAACGCCACTCCGTCTCCGACTACTCAGCATATAAGCCAATTCGGTCAGCCAGGAACTAATCAACGCGTCTCGACAGCTTCGCCCAGTCCTTTCTCACCACAGCAACACGGTGGCCCTCATGCTTCGCCAGCACCCTCGGACCACGCAAGTCGGGTGGGCACACCGCATGATAACCCTCACAATTTCGGACCCAATGGAGGCTTCGCGGGGGGTTATAACCAAGCTCAATTTGGCCAAAACGTCAACAATGGGATGCCTCAGATGGGGATGAATCCTCCATCAACCATGGCTCCTCAACATCCAGGCATGTCAGCCGCACAAAGAAACTATCAGCTGCAGTTGCAGGCACAAGCCCGCCAAATGCAGGCCCAAACCATGCGTGGCATGAACGGAGTACCAAACAATCCTGGCCAACCCGGTCCTAACCCACAGATGCCCCAAGGGCCACCTGCAGGCTTTCAACCCCCAAAACCCAACAATCCGGAAGAGTTCATACGGGGGTTGCAAACCTTCATGGCTGCCCGCGGCAGGTCTGTAGACTTGAACCCGGTGATTTGTGGCAGACCATTGCAGTTGTTGCGGTTGTATGCAGCTGTGGTGAAGAATGGAGGGTCACACAGGATATCAAAGTTGAATCAGTGGGGCGCTGTCGCGCAGCAATTCGGGTTTCCTCCGCCCCAGCAAATGCAGGCTGGGCAAGAACTCCAGGCATACTGGATGCACAACCTTGGTCCATACGAGGCCGCCTGGCAAATGTCGCAACAGAAGCAAAGGATGGCGGCGCAGGCTGCGATTCAGAATCAGAATCAAAGCCAGATGTCTCCTCCTCGCGAAATCCACCCACCTCAGGATCAGGGACATCAAAGAGCTCCTTCTGCCAATGGCCAAGTTGCGGCTCCCCAGATGCCTCAACCTGTTGTCAATGGACCTGTGCCTCCTCAGAATCAGGGGCCGCAAGACCTGTCTGCCACCCCACAACCCCGGCCGAATATGCCTCGCCAGTTCGATCCACAACAGATGAACGCCATGCAGGCGCAACTTCAAACGCCTCAGAAGCGTCCATCGACGGCTACCAAGCCGGTCGTTCCGGAGCCAGAGTTCGATAAACCTCTATCAAAGCCTATTCAGGATCCATTCAAACCCGATGTTCTTCCTCCCAGTCGCTTTCATGGCCCGATCAATGTGGACGAGATGTTCATAATTGGACAGCATATTATGGAGTCAAAACCGGTGGTGCCTACAGTCAGAGAAATGGGTATCATTGATATACATGCTTTGACCATGGCGATCAAATCGGGCCTTCATGCGGAGATGCGACTTGCTCTTGATACCCTTGTCACTCTCTCAACTGAGCCTGCGGTTCAGCTGTCTTTGGCTGAATGCGAAGATCTCATGGATGCCCTGCTCGACTGCGCTACAGACCAGGTCGATTTTCTCAGTGAGCACGCCACAGAAGTTTCTGATGACATGCTCCTGCCTTCGTATGAAGAGCTCGTGCGGTCATGTCGTTTAGAGAATGAAGCTCTTCAGGATGCTCCCGAATTTGGGACTGTCCAGTACGACCTTGAGCGAGCAGCTGATCGATTGATATGTATAACCACGCTCATGCGGAATCTTTCGTTCTACGAAGCCAACTTTGGAATACTCGGTCAACCAGAAGTCATCAAGTTGCTTAGCACCGTCATTCGGTACCTGGGAACGACAGAGATGTTTCTGCGGAACAATCGAAACAATCTCGACTTTATGAAAGACGTAGTCGTCTACCTGAGCAACTTGTCGACATCCCTTCAGTTGCCGGGGAAGGAAGAATCACTCTGCATCCTGCACTTCCTCCTCGCGTTTGCACCCATGCCTCGACCTACCTCGAACTCTTCCCAGAAGGTCTCGTTCACAATGTACGCGCCAACAATGCACAAATATATGCCTTCAGCTGTGGACAGTCTTGCCAAGCTGTTGGCTCGTGATGAACCCAATCGGATGTACTACAAAGCAATCTTCGCCGCTGACGCGCACTCATCCCCGCCTTATGAGTTGCTGACCCGAAGTTTTGGATTGGCGATTTCTCCCATCCCTGCCACTTCCAGCCACACAAGGACCATCATTGAGACGCGAAAGCCTTTTCTGCTGCAAGGAATGCTGGCGGCCGAAATCCTGGCTGGCCTGGCGCCTGGTGCAGATCACCCCCTAGCCCGCTCATGGCTTGAATCGGAAGATGGCTTTGCTTGTAACTTGTTGCGGTTGGTGGGCATACTCAGTGCCGACCGGAGTGCACAGATTCCTCCAAAACACCCACAGATGAATAACAGAAACCATCCTGAGTCCGATGCCAGTGGTTACGGCGCGATCGCCACCCGAGCGATGGCTGTTCTGAGGACTTTGGTCCAGAAAGCACGGACTGTCAATGAGCACGGTGTCACTATCGTTCCTCCGGGTATCATGCCGAGAAAGGAGAGTCTGCTGGGTGCTATGATACAGAAAGACATTGATCCCGGCATCCTACGACAACTTTGTGTCTTTGCTGGTTTAGAGGAGTGATGTGATGACACTCACGTGTTGATTCTGACTGACATTGAGCTCGAGTAGTGACGTCCCTGTCATAGCACGTATAGGCGGGTGCATTGGATGAGCTGCATCGAGATAGGTGTTGAGAGGAAACATTAGTGATACCCCGGGTTTATGCGTCTCTTTCGACTTCTGAGCTGACCCACTAGGTCAAGGAATACATGCAATGCGCCCCGGATTGTGTGATCGCGCTGTCCACTGTATTTGGATACGAACAGGATGGCACAGGTGCAGGGGAAAAAAGCTTCAGCAGAGAAGTCTCTTGATCTGTCTACCAGCCAATCTAAACTTGATATTGATCTAAATCCAATAAAGAAATTTGTACAATTGCACCACGGGATTAGCATTTACTCCCAGCATTCGCGCAGAATAGCTACCCAAGTTGTGCCTGTGAATCTTCTGCACTGCCTAAGTTCAGCTGACTGCGGAAATGAGTCTCGAAACCTCTGTGCAAAGCCAGCACCTACGCTCATTAGTCGCCACGGCATCGATCGCTATTCTTCACCCGAAAGCCTTTATGAAGCGCTTGTTCTATTAGACCCTTGTACACCAAGCAGGAAGGGACTCGACTGGGTCAGGCTGGGGATTCCGTACAAATGGGGTCGGGCTCCAGCATATTAGATGTATCCTCCGCGACATTGACTGCACTGCACCATGCTGTATAAATTGTTGTACAGCTTGCTTCCCATCGTCTAGAACCCATTCAACTCCGCCCATTTCTTGATCTCAGGCCCTCTCCATCCGCGCACAACCACTTGTCTCGTCGTCCAATTGATTGCCACAGTCTCCTTCCGCCGGCCCTTCACATCCATCACATGCTGCTCAAGACGGAGTGCCGCCCGTATTCGTGATGCCAGCTCGTTCAGATCTCCTGTGATCTTTCGGATTGAGGTGATATGTTTGCTGCCCCCAGCTTTGTAACTTTGATAGACAGGAAGGTTGGAGGATGGCGTGCGGTTGATTTTGAAGGGGAGCGCAGAGATCGTAGGACTCGGCCCTGGCTGATCTGAGGCTGGGCCTGCCTGCTCAGTCTGCGGCGGTGGAGCGTCGGGCAGCGATTCAGCGGTCATTTTCTCAGCTCGCAGCTGGCTACTTTGACCTGCAGCAAGAATCAGTGATGCCTTTAATAGATACATTCCTCCACATCCACCACTCACGTTCTCTGCGCAAGGCATCCTTCTGTCTGCGATGTAGTTTATCGAGTAGAGTAATCTTCGCATATTTCTCTCGAGGCATCCAATGCGATTTCGATCTGATTTGACATAGAGGCTGCTGAGGCCGCAACAGCGCGCGAAGAAGTAGTGTCGACGGAGCCCTCATCCTCGATATGTATAACGTTAGGGGAAAAAGCCGGCAGAAGTGAGAGTAATTGGTGCTGGTGTGAACAAACAGCGTCCTCCCCAGTGCCATCAATGGGGGTGGGAAGTGAATGTTCGTCTTAGTCATGTGACCGGTATGCTCGCCAAGCCTTTACAACCGGAACGGAAAAACAAAGCCCCGAACACCACACCCCTTTCAACCTAGCGTCGGATATACCCGTAACCTTAAATTTGTGGCAGCGGGCCACACAGAAGAAATGCAATCGTCCCACGATATCCACGAGGGACACCCAGAGCACGAATCCAACGAAAACACTCCCAACTACATCTTCTCCCTCGACCTGCCGCCAGGATCAGGACCTCCTCGCCGCCTAACCCCTCCTCTCCCGCTCCCACGCCACGAATTGACCGTGGAAAACCTCAAGAAACACGAGGAAGAGACGACCCGAACCGCCAAACCTCTGCTCATTTCGAACGCGAAGGCAAAGTCAATATGAGCAGCGTCGACGATCCCACCGGCGAGTACGCCTTCCTGGCGAAGCTCGTCCAGCATATGGACCGACACCTCATTTTCCCTTTACTTGAACATCAACTCAATTCGGAGACCATCTCACAAGAACGCTACGATGACCTCAAACTGGCCATTTTCAACCTACTGAAAAACACAAACATGATCGACTACGTCGGAAATCTCTACAAGGAGATCCACAAGACCGATGCCGTACCTCCAGAGTATGCACAGAAGAGAGAGGAAGTTCTGCAGAAATTGGCCGCATTTGAAGAAGAGACCGCACATCTTACAAACCTCCTTAGCGATGAAGCCGTCACATCTCAGTTGCGCAGCGACAAAGTCGCCAACTTGAAATTCTTAGAAGAGCAACATGGTGTGACACCGCAGGAGGTTGACAAGCTATATGAATTCGGCCGATTCCGTTACGAGTGCGGTCTGTACCCCGAGGCAGCCGATCTACTATACCGATTCCGCGTGCTGTCGACAGACAATGACAAAGTGGTCAAGGCCACTTGGGGTAAGCTGGTCTGCGAGATCCTAGGCGAAGAATGGGAAAACGCACTTGAAGAGGTCGAGAAGGTCAAGGAGCACATTGAGACGCGGCTGTTTAACAACCCGCGCGCGCAACTCACTGCTCGCGAATCCCTCGTCCACTACGCCCTGTTTCCCTTCTTCAACTACGAGCCTGCGCGCGAAAAGCTCACCGAGTTGTACTTTTCCGCCCCATACATCAGCACTATCCAGACTGTGTGCCCTTGGATTCTGCGGTATCTGTCCGCCGCGGTCATCACAAACCGCAACCGCCTCAACAATTCCCACAACTACCAGAAACAGCTGAAAGATCTTGTCCGCGTCGTCAAGCAGGAAGTCTACGAGTACCAGGACCCGATCACCGAGTTCGTCAAGGCTCTCTACATCGACTTTGACTTTGAAGGTGCCCAGAAGAAACTGACCGAGGCTGAAACCATCCTGCGCGGCGATTTCTTCTTGGGATCGTCGGCCGACGCATTCATGGAGGCTGCGCGACATCTCATCTCCGAAAGTTACTGCAAGATCCACCAGAGAATTGATATTCAGTAAGTCTTCAGTGCGCCTGCTAGCGTGCCGTTTGTGGCTTTCGCAGCCACGTACTTTGCGTGCTCCAACTAACACTCCCTTTCTTCCAGGGATCTCTCGACCCGTCTCGGCTTGTCCTCGGACGAGGGCGAGAAATGGATCGTCAACCTGATCCGCGACACCAAAGTGGATGCAAAGATCGATTACCAGGCCGGCACTGTCGTCATGAACCACCCTCCCCAAAGCGTGTATCAGCAGGTCATTGAGAGGACGAAAGGCGCATTCTTCCGTACTCAAGTCCTCAGTGCCGCTGTTGCCAAATGAACACCAAACCCGAGATTGCGTGAGATACATGATAGCGCCTGGGATGGACCCTTCTCGGGAGATATTCCATGTCAAAAGCCCGGTGGAAAGAAGGCGCGAGGTAATATACGAAGGCATCCTACGATAGGATCGGATGGGATGGCGTTTCGTGAGTCGGTCGTGGAACTGGTCGGTGGCCCTTCGCAAGAAGCGGTGCGTTATTGTACAGAGTGGAGATTTGAGCTGAGAAAGTCCATGGGCTCCAAGGAGAGCAGAAGCTGATGGTTGATTGAGCTGATGCGTGAAGGAGACCGTGCAGAAAAGGCACCCTACTAAGAGCCGCGAGCACAGTGCATGAGGAGTGAGCAGGAAAGCAGAGGCAAAAAGAGCAGTGAGCTTTGCATTACGGCATGATACCCATGAGACTGAATCATGAGTATCTAGGAATCCCGAAAAGGAGTCGCTGGACTTGGGTCTGTCGATAGGAGACCAAGCAAAAGCTCGCATCGGATAGCTAGGCTGATTGAACAACACGTTTCTATTCCAACTAAGAGAACCGAAAAATTATGGAAGATCCATGTCATTCTGTTCTACATAAGGCTTCTGTTTTATTTCTTCCCATTCTGATTCTGATTCTGACTCGCGTCCCCTTGCCCTTGGGTTTTGTTCTTACTCTTGATCTCCTCCTCGGCCAACAGACCCTTGACTTCGTTCTCACTCATCCACTCGCGCACGCTTTGCATAATGGTCTCCAGAGGTTCTTCACCAGCAAGCACGCCATCGAGATTCGAAGTCTCCCTACCACTTCTATGGTCTGTAACCCTGTTCTGGGAATAATTGTAAGTGCGGACTTTATCCTCTCTCCCAGTCTTAGCAACACCACCCATAACACTGCGTCTCATAGCCGTGATTTCCGCCTCGCGCTGTTCGCGTCTCAGCTGGGCGATCTTCGCACGGAGCAACTGCCAGGCCTTTTCGCGGTTCTTGTGCTGAGAGCGAGAATCCTGCATCGCAACCACAATCCCCGTGGGAATATGCGTCAGGCGCACGGCCGAGTCGGTCTTATTGACGTGCTGCCCGCCAGCGCCTCGCGCACGCATGGTTTCGGACCGCACATCCTGCGGCGCAATGTAGTAGTCGCTGTTGGGATCTTCGTAGTCCAATTCCGACTCGGCGCCCGACTCGGGCAGATTGGGCAACACCAGCACCGACACGGCCGAGGTATGTGTTCGCCCCTTCTTTTCTGTTGCCGGGACACGTTGCACGCGGTGCACGCCCGCTTCAGACCGCAAGATCTCGTAGCTGCCGGGATGGTTGATTTCCAGAAGCGCTTCGGTCAAGGCACGGTCCGACACTGAATCGTCCGTCGTATACGACGCCAGCTGCGTCGGCCATTTCATCCGCGCGCAGAACCCCTGGTACATTTCCAGCAGGGGTGTGGGCGAACAGAGAGGGCTTCGCTGCCTCCCGCCCCAGGGTGGATTTCAATCATGCATGGTAAATTCGCGAACGGGTGTGCTGGCACCAGAGAATTCTTGAGCCGAGATGTCAATGCCGGGAGTTCCGCAACGGTAGATTCGATGTCGGCCCGGGCTAGACTGCGTAGTTCGGCATCTGACGATGGATCGTCTACGAGACTCTGTAGTTCTGTGAGGGACTAGAAATCGTAGAATAGTTGTGTTAGTGTCCGTTTGAGCGAGCAGCTGGTTCATGCTGTGTCTTGAGGTTGGTGCGCCGTACATTTTGAGCCTCTTCCCATTCCTTGAGTGCTGTAGCTACCGGGCTCAGCTCGCCGACTTTCTTTGCAATGCTGACGTCGTAGTCGGCCGCGTTGGCTGCGGCCAATTGTTTGTGTTCCGCGGCGACGGCGCGAGCGCGCTGCAGTAGGACAGGGGAGATTTGCGTCTCGATGTCGGCGATAGTAGCTGTTCCAGGAACAATAAGTCAGTCATACGGTTGGTCCAGATCTCGAGCAATTGTGGCACGACGAGGCTCAAGGACATACATGAACTGTAGAAGCGAATCCTTGCAAAGGCAGGTCTAGCTCCCGTGCGCAGCGGAAGTCCAAGGCATCTTGAGCATTGCCGCCAACTACGGCCGATACTCAACATGCCTCGAAGGAACGGTAAGCGTCAAGCATAAAACTATTGCGTGTTGGTCGTCGTCATTGAAGAGCGTCCTCACCAGAAAAAAAACATGTCCCTTGGCTATGAAGGAAGGTTTGGCAACCAATCGGCGACGCCCATGCTCAGCCTTGCTTGCTACCCCCCAGCCTCGTTTATGGGTACCTCACAAGTACACTGTAAGGAACATCTCGGTGGATTGCAATGACAATACTCGATCAAATTGTATCTATCGTGCAGACTAAAGTACGTAACTCATCCTGAAAAGCAAAACAGCATTCAATTCCCCATTGGTTTCAGTCATTCGCGCCCGTTTATTCCGATGCTGGAGATCTTCCCACGCTCTGCCATACGTATGCATTTTCATCGGCTCATCCTATCGATGGGCGAGCCGGGTGGTATAGAAAAGGCTGTACATGTTGAAGCCGTCGTGTCTCGTCAACTCCTGCGACTCATATGTGCATGCACGCAGTCCATCCTGTACATCAATCATGAGCGGAACGACCACATTGATTCAACGCCAATTTCATTTCCAACCGTGCCCTCCACTTTACCGCCAGGTATGTCGCCGTTCGATTTCTCTCGCGGTGGCGGCAGGCCTTGCGGCGGGCCTGTCCAGTGCGGCGTTTTGTCATCTCCATCCATAGGGAAGAAGACACCTTCAACCTCTTCATCAATCTTCTTGGAGCCGAAGCCGGGACTCGAAATGCCACGATCGAGTCGACTGATGGGCGCCGACGAGTGCCTGAGGCTACTGGACTGCGTTCGTGTTCCATTGGACTCGGCGGAATCTGCTCGGTTCAGCTGCATTCGTGCCATGGCCTGGGAAATCCCAGAGATCTGCACACTTGGGCCTGAGCCTCCGTTGGGCATCCACGATCCCCGAAGAGGTGATCCCACGTGGCCGATGCTCGCCGGTCCACTGGTCTCTGCCGCCTTCTTCTCCCGTTGTTCGGCCCATAGCGCACTGAACCTGGACGGACTGCCGGCTGGTGGAGAGCCGACCTTGCTCGATGTTCCAGTCGGTATGGCCAACCCGTGAGCCTGGTCTCTGGAACCTAAGTCTTGATCTGGTCGCGACATGCGTCTCATCCTTTCTTGCGGAGTCAAGACCTCATCATGAAGGCTGTTAGGTAGAAGATCAGTTTCGACTGCCAGGCCTTCCTCCCACTCATAAAGCAGATTTGACCGCGGCACGCTAGCTGACAGTCCTCTTACTTTGGGCTGCCTCTGGGAGTGCATTATCCGGTGGCCGATGGATTCCTCGGCGTTCTGAGGCGAAAGACCCAGGGGAGATGCATTTCTCAAGTTCGAACCAAGATTAGCATTTCGGACATTCACAATGGATTCAGGCGGGCTTCCAAGTTGTCGGGAGAGCGAAGAAGAAGAGGCAGGTGAGCGCATCCCGAATTTATCAGGAACCGACTGACCCAGAGGCCCGTATTTTGCTATGCGTGAAATACCATTAGCATCAAAAGACTGCGGTAAGGGGGCATTAAGAGCAGTCTTGAGATTATCGACGGGTGACTTGGTGTATTGATAGTCGTTGGGAGGTGAACCGAACTGTGAAGTCGGGGGCGAATTGAGGCCGGAGTCGAGCGCGGAATTGTTTTGGTATTGATTGTACCGGTCGGGATATGCGTCTGGTTCGTCTGGGTCTATCAGAGGGAATGCTTGGTTTTGAAAGTAGTCAGGACCATATGGCTGTTGATTGAGCAGAGGATCGCCCATGCTTGGATCAGCATTCGGGAAGGGCGGCTGCTCTGATCGACTGGAGAAATTGAAGTTCCGGCCTGACATGGCTATGCCGACATCGAGGTCAGATCGATTGACCCGTCGGCCATCCGGGAGGTAATGCGCCAGGGCACATTTGGCTCCAAACTTGCAGTTTCCCCCTGGCGCGTGTCAGCAGCGACCAGGTCCCAGGGGAGAGCAACGGTACCTTCATGAAGTATTTACATGGTGCTTGCTGGCTCATAGGATCGAGCGAATGCGAAAAAGGACAGGCAGTGCCGGCCTGACAAGCCCCTTGCCGGAAGAATTTACACGGCACATGCTTTGTATCTTGCGACAAGTCAGTATGCGCTCCATCTTCTCGTGGCCCTATCCAGACTCACTTTTGTTCGAGGCATTGGGAGGGCTCCGCGCCATATCAAACAAGGCCGGGCCAGACCCTGAACTTCCCCGGCGATCCACGCCGTTTCCAAAAGGTGTTGTTCCTGGAACCGGGACGGCTTTGTCTCCATTGGCGCCGAAGCCATTGCGCGGTCGATTATGTCCATGCATGACGGGTAACGGTATCTGAGCAGAGGAGGTGCTGTTTGAATGTCCACGGTTCATGCTGGGATACTGGTCATGGTCTTGCCAGGTGGTGGAAGGGTTCGCGGTCGCTCGAGGGAGGCCACTGCTCATGGCGTGGGGGCAGGAGGTCGGCGGAAAAGAGGACGCGTTCTTAACTCTAGAAGGAAGTCGTGCCAAAGAGGTAGGCCGGCTCGTCCAGCGCCTCTGCTCACGAGATCAGTCCGCCCTGGAGATGTGGTATGTAGGTGTGCGACAAGTCATGCGGCACTTTGAGCGCGACACTTAGACGAGACTGTCTTCCCCACGTGTCTGGAGATTGTTTGGGCGGGCGATGTATGAGGATCGAGAGGCTTGAAGTACGAGGTGCGTCTTCCGGGTCGATTTACGAGGTGAGATACGGAAATATAGGGAGATCTGTCGGCTTTTGGTGGGTTGAAGTGAGGACATGGAGACTCGATATCGTTCTTTATCAATTGCGCCCACTACAGATGGTGGGGCGCAGGGAGTCGGCGCGGTTAATGAAGGAGGCGCAACAAGGGATTCACGATTAGAGATAGTTAGTGACATGGTTGGTGTCAACATGCCTGCCCTTTTTGCTCGTGACACCCAATCTAAGGCTGCAGTCTGCCCAGTGAGCCTTATCATGGAGACGCGCCACAAGCCCGAAAAAGTGCGCAAAGTCACTAAGGTAATTTAGCTGGCCTTTTGCCCTGATTGAGGGGCATTAGCCCTCCACGCCAAGGTGCTAAAGCAGTCTTATGCCCGATAAAGTTAGGCTACTCCGGCTGCGGACCGATCACGTGGCATCATTTTTGACCTCGATGTCGACATCTTCATCCAACTGCTCAGCCTTGCTCCAGGCGCTTGAAGTGAGACGCCGTCTTGTGGGAACGATGCCTGCTCAGATCGAGCTGCCGTTCTTGTACCAGACACGAACTTTATTACACGTTCGGCCCAGAGTGTCCTGCACCACACGAAGACGGAGGCTCATCTCAAGTCAAATCCATCCGGACCCTCCAGAAGACCAGGACATCGCCCACTCCCAACATGAACCCGGAAGCTTTCTTCGAGAAAAGGCGCGACAGGTGGCTACATCATCGAAAGTGCCTGCTTCGATTCCAAACACCGTGGGTACTCGAATCAACTCGACCATCACTGCCAGTGAGCGGAGAGCGTTCGAGACAATCTTGCGGTTCACTCCCAACCAAGCCGAGCCGTCTGGAGTGAAGCAGCAATCTCCGTTGGTTGACGCCGTTGACACCGACATTGAGAACATCCTCGAAATCTTCTCCTCTTCTATGAAGAGTTATCATGCCGGCCGCGAAGAAATAGAGGCCGGTCAACTAGAGCCTGAGGCTGGTTCCGGTTCCGGTTCTGATTCTTCTCACCATAGCCGTTCAAGCGACGACACCGCCCAGAGAACTGCCAGAACACTCAATGAAACCGACGCGGATGCTGAATTGGAACCTGCTCCAACACCACGTCCTGCTGTTTCTAAAGCCGAAGCACAACCAAACCACCAAGCACAACCTACACCAGTCTCCACTGCACCTGCGCTCGGCGAGCAATCCTTGCAAGAAATCACGCAGTCACTGCAATTTCCTCGGCACGACGAAGCCATCCAGGAGGAAGTACGGACACGCATGACGGAGATCGCGAATGCGCTCCAAGCCGCGGCCACGTCGACCACCAAGCGCGGCGACCTGGCCATGTGGGAAGTATGCGAGACGCACATCTTCTCTCTGGCGAGACAGCTAGCCCCTAAGCCACGAGAGACTCGATCGAGACTCACCGACCCGTCACGCTTCCGCTTCACGTTCAGCAAATCCCACTCGGACAATCCGACCGAACTGATTGAGGCGGCAGTGCGGGCATCCAGCAGCGCCACTGCGGCAGCGGACTCGATACACGAAGGATCCTCATCCTCATCCTCATCTTCACCTTCATCTTCATCTCCATCTTCAGGCACCATAAACCTTCCACTTCTGCACCAAGTATACCCTTCTGCCCTCCTGCTCGCATTACGCCTGTTTATCCAGCACTTTCCATCATCACCGCTAGCGCACAACCTCCTCCCGCGCATCAGGGCCCACGGCCACACCTCGTACGTGCTAGGGGCCAGCCCCCAATTCTACAACTCGCTGATATCGCTGGTGTGGCTAACCCGGTCGTCGCTACGGCAAGTCGACGCCCTGCTAGCCGAGATGGAGCGCGGCGGCCTTGACCTGACGGAAGAGACGTACCGGATTCTGCGCCAGATCGAGGACGAACGCGCCGCCGATCTCGGCAGGGAAGATGGCCACGCCGGGGTCTTGAAGGGCAGCCGCGGCGCTGCTTGGTGGAAGAGACACGAGCAGGTCTTTTGGTTTCCCCGGATCTTGGACTGGTTGGCTGTAGTGGCTAAGAGATTGACTGTGAAAGATATGGTCCAAGGAGGAGGAGGAGGACCGCTTGAAATTAAGATTTAGATTCGGGCTTACTGCATCACTCACTCACCCTGGGCGTTTCTTTTTTCCTCTTCTTGAGTCAAGCAGAAGTGACTCCCTAGTCTGGCCGGTTCACAATCTAATCCGCTACGAGAGATCCCGTGTGTTCCTTTTCCTTCTTCCTCTTCCTCTCCCTCTTCCTCTTCCTAAGTCAACCAGAAGTGACTCCCCAGTCTAGCCAGCTTACAACCTAGTGCGCGCGCTACGAGAAATCCCAGTACGTATAAGGTAGCCGACCGATAATCTACAGTATCTACCTACCTTACTGTACCCTACCTTACATCGCTACAGGTTTAGTTTTCAGGTCCACGCCTCCAAAACTACCCGGTTACCCCTTTCCACTGCAGCCTTGTTACACAGAAGACCTGACTGACGTACAGTACAGTAAGTATAATCGGCCACCTGCCCGTGCCCGTGCCCGTGCCCGCGCCCGCCTAGGAAAGGAACGGGCTGCAACTTAAAACCAACCACGTCTTTTAAGTTACTGAGTCTGGATAAGGTACCTCATCGTTTATGTCATCTATGATTTATGATTGTCGCTACTGATTTCATATGGCTGCATTCCACTTCCATACGAGATACGAATACGTAATGCAACGGCTGGAATGAAAGAAAGGACACTGTGTGAACCTGGGCTCGATATGGAGCTTCTAATAAATGTATTGTTCGGTCTGTGCTGTAGACTTGAGAGAGCCTGTGGAGGCTCGGCATCTACTTCCAAGTCGCCTGATCACTTCCAAGTCGCCTGTTAAGCCTGTGCAAATGCCATCTAATCTGCTAAAAGGCTTTCTTTCCACGGCCTTTTGAGCAGTCATGTCCTCTGCAGTCTATCTACTTGACTGCGGCCCCCCCTGACTGCGGACCCCTGACTGCTGTGTCTGATTTCGTTCCAACTTCCAACTTCCCCTTGGTCAAGATACCGTATTCAATCTGCTCTGTGATCTTTGGCAGGACGGACCTCAAGAAAGACGACTGAATCGTCGCTGTCGCTTTCACTGTCGTTGCCGATGCCGATGCCATTGTCGCCGCCATTGTCGTGATCATCATTGTCCTCTGTAGCTGGCGCAAGTCCTCTCTCCTGTGAAACGGCCTCCACGTCCTCTCTTTGACGCGAGATCGCATTCAAGTCGCCGGACATGTCTATGTCTTCCTCTCGCGATCCCTGACTGACACTCCAACTTTCATCCTTGATCTGTCTCTCCTCTCTCTTTCTCGCTCCTCTCCAAAGACGCAAACCAGGCACGCGAGAAGGTGCGTCCCCATCCGGCCCCCATGGCCCAAGGCACGGCATTGCCACACTGTTTGTAGCGTTCTTCGACGGTCCCAGCCAGAAGAAAACGATCGGGCATCCCCATGGCACGAGTCCCTCCTTCCCTGAGCGACAGAGTGCGATGCTCGGTCGGGTGGATGATAAGTCCACTGAACCTCGCGTCTATTGGGGCCAATACAGTGCAGACTGTCCGGAAGGGCGCATCTGGGTCAACGCGCTGTAGGCACTTGGAGTTGGGAGCCGTCTTCTCAGCATTGAGATGCTCGAAGAATCTCCGTTGATGAGGCAGGAGGCCGTTGGCGCGGTATGTCTTGCTCAGGGACATGAATTTGGGCTCCACCGGGATCTGTTTGACAAGGTTGCGGTAGCTGACATGACGCGTGAAGTCAACTCCCAGGCGGCAAAGAGGCACATGGCTCGGATCTTGAATGTTGATGGTGGTGTCGTTCTGGATCGGCGGGAGGTCTCCAATGGTCTCTGATACAGTGCGAATCTTGCGGAGCCCGGACCCTCGAGGACCATGGGTATCGAGCAAACTGTCTGGGAGGAAGACACCAGGTGCTGCGGCCACGATGAACAGTCTCTCCCGGATGGACGCCCCGCCAATCTTCGCATCCATATGAACCGATACTCGTACTTGATATCCGAGGGCGACCAGGTGGCAGATTGCTTGACGGCATGCATTCGGCCGCAGGCGGTCCATGTTTGGCACGTTTTCCATCAAGACGTACGGCGGGAGGAAGATCTCGATCCACGAGAGCATATTGACAAGCAGCGAACCGTCCTTCTGGGACTTGCGGGTATTCTTGAACGTATTCATCTTGCTGTAAAAGGGGCACGGAAAGCCGCCGATGATGAAGTCAACGTCGGGCATCGGGTTTCGGCCCGAAGCAAATTCCTTGAAGGCGTCCTCAACTGAGGCAATGTTCATCTCAGTCCTGTTAAGATCATCGTTCGCTTTGTAGCTTCTGGCTGCGATGTCACAATGCTCAATGGCCCAAACGATCTCGCTGCCTCCGTTCGAGGTGAAGGCATGGTCAAAAAGACCGCATCCGCTGAAGAGACTCAGACCCCGAAGCTTGGGTTTGTTTCCTCGTGGCGTGGGCCCATGTCTTTCTTTGCTGCCTTCTGGATCATGTAAGAGACATCGACAAGAGAGAAGTTCGGATTCGGTCACGTTGATGATCGATTCGTCTTCTTCACAGTAAAGTGAGTGGACGAACAAGTGTGCGTGCGTCGCAGCACGATCGTCGAATACCGAGGCCTCGACGACCTGTACGATATCCGTAACGCTGACCTCTTGGCAGGTGCATTGATCAGTGAAGAACAACTCGTCACCCACCGGGTAGAACACGCTGGCATCGTCGGAAGAGCCACATATTGTATCGGAGGGGAGAACCAACCAGGTCACGCCCATCATCTTGTTCTCAGCCCTGACGTACTTCACCCAGGCATACCTGAACTCGTACTGGTTGTAGTTGTGGTCGTCGTCCCTCACTCGTAAGATGACAACGCTGCCGAGCAGCTTCTCGATATCCGCGATGTCAACCTGCCGGTTCTCTTCTCCGACTTGTTCCAGGATCCACGCAGCCTTGGAGACCATCTGGCTCTCCCCTGAAGTGATGAAGTTCCCGCTTTGGTCGACGTCCAGCTTTCCGGGAAACTCCCATCGTCGCTTCTGCTTATCCTGGTAGATTCCAACTTGAGGGGACAACGGGATAACGTCCAGTAGATCATGCTCCTGCCAAGCAGTGAACTTCGAAAATGAAGTCGCCACATTCGGCGTGACTGGGGTTTTCTTCCATCTAAGTCTTCCTTGAGAAGGTTGCCGTGGTCGCATAGCCCCAATCTCGGTCCAGACAGGATCAGTCTTGGAAAATCCTACTTGGTGTAGCGAGGCTTGTCCATAGAGGAACAGGGAATGAGCGAGTATGTCCTGGCGGAAGTCCGTCCGATTCTTGCACTGATCATGCCATTCTCGTAGACCGTCTATGCCCAGATCAGAGAGGTAAGTCCAGAAGTCGACTCGAAAGTTGGACAGGTGGACTGGAGCTCGGGATTCAGAGCAATGATGGAGGTAGTCGATCACAAGCTTGGAAAAGTCTGCAAGCCATGTGAATGTCGTCCAGTAGGGTTCATATGCTTCCAGAGGGCTCTTCAGGTGATACCAGTAGTCCATCTTCTGGCTCTCGGTTGTCATCACCCAGATGGAATTCTGGGCCGTCTCAGCCTCGCCGATCTTGACCGCGATGATTTCAGCTGCCACCACCTGATGTGCGCCGTCTTCGTATGTGAGAAAGCCATCAAGAAGGCCGTAGGGAGGGCCAGCCGCGTAGTCGTCAGATAGTGAAAGACTGGACGCGAGGACACTGAGATATTCGAACTGTCCTTTGGCGTGTTGGTGATCAGGCGAACGATAGACGCAGAAGTCTTCCAAATCGATCTCATTGAGTTGTTCGTGTTGAGAATCTCCATTGTATCCTTTCAAGCTGATGAAGTCGTGCAAGACATCTGCCTCCGACATATTTGGCATCTGAAAACCAGACCTCAGAGTTGGAGGATAGAGCCTTTCCAGATCTTCTGGAGATTCCCAGAGCTCCAGCAGCCGGATTAGTTTGCTCAGGCAGTCTTCCAATGTCGGCTCAGGTGAAAAAGACGCTGAGTGAAGGCGACTGAGTTCTGATCCCTCGCGTGAGTGGGTCGTCTCGCCTATATCTTCATCTGTCCAAAGAGCGCCGTCGTCTTCATCAAAAAATTCTTGCCCTTGCTCTTGACGCGACTCATCTGAGGGAAGAATCTCAGCATTGTCTGCCATCATTGTATTTTCCGGTTTCCCGTCGACGTGCTGTTGTAATGGCGTCCACGACTGCTCCTAGTTTGGAGAGCTGTAGAGGAGGTGAGGTAGAAACAAATTGACCACTTGCAGGATGTGAGGACTTCTGAGAGTGATCGGGCGAAATCTTCTGGATCTAAAGCAGGTGACGCGCAAGTGAGGTGCGAGCAAACAGGCCAAGAACGGATACAGAAAAAGGTGTCGTGTTGTAAGAAGTAAGTTGAAGAAGTCAGTCGAAATGGGTTGAAGGATGAGAGACAAGAGACAAGAGACGAGACAAGGAAGTCAGGTCACTAGGAAGTGAGTTAGCACCCAACGTTGGTATGAGGAAACAGGCTCCGTATACACGCCTCGTCTTCAAGAGATTTGTGCGCAGTCTCTATGATATAAATCTCAGCTGGTAGTAGTATTCTCCCAAATCCCGGGGAGATATCCTGTTGGGTTTGGTCAGGCTGCTGTCGTTGTGAGGCAGAAGTCATGCAACGACAATATGGTTGCCAAAAGTGAAACGCGTCTGAGCCTGCAGTTCAACTGAAAGTGAAGGGTCGTACGACATCGCCACCATTGTCTGAATGAGGCACCGACCTCGTCCAAAGACAAAGGCTTGAATCTGGAAAGGAGATGGAAACAAGGAAGACGCCCGGCCAGATTGAATGCCTAGCAGATTGTGTATGCTCGCTTCCTGGCACGCATCGGAGAGACAGACAAGACTGTCGGATTCCATCCCACGGAAGTGAAGATTCAGCGTCGGTGGCATTGTCTTTGTGTGTGCGTACATGCTCAGGTATCTACAACATAAACTCATCAACATGTCTGGTCATGGTCAAACTTCGTGGGCATCGTCATCCACATAATGCCGGTCTCCGGTCCTTCCCCTCCTCCGTGAAGTTGCGTTCATCAACTCGAACAGGCGACCTTTGGATGTAGCGTCGCTGCTGTTCTGCAAGCCTGAGGGTCTCGAACGACCCTCGTCGGCCATGTCAATCGAGGCTGTCGACGAGTTCGTCGAGTCAGTCAACGCTAGGTCGGCGGAGCGCTGCGGGAAGGGAATTCGTCTGTCCCAGGCGACAGACGCTGAACTAGATGGCGTGCTGTGTGCCTCGCCAACAGCTGGTGATATCTCCCCAGTCGTATAGCCCGTCCCCATCATGGACCTCGCCGTTGGTGGTAATGCTGTTATTTCGTCATCAGCAACGGGCCTCGCGAGCTGTGCATCGAAAGGGTTCGGCAAGATGCTTCTTTGCTGATCCGTAAGCATCTGTTGCCATGTAGTCTCGGAGTTTTCATCAGGTCGCTCGGCCTGCTCGGCGGCCTTCAAGCATTCTTTGCTCTTCTTGCTCAATCTCGCACAAAGCGCATGGAAAGCATGCACCGCTTCGTCTCCTGTCACCTCGCCGATTTTGTCAGGAGCACGAGCAGCCCATAGGTCAACAAGCTGTGCGAGTAGCTTCGCGTGATCGAGAAGGAATGGCAGACTGGGCAACCCCTCTCGTGACACAGCCGGAAGCCGGCTTCGGATCTGGTTCGGCGCAGCAAACTGGGGCTCGAGATTTGCCGATGCAATCTGTGTCGAACTGACATCACAAATCTCATCAATAAAGCCCTTGAACTCATTCGTCGAGGCGGCCAGAAACTTGTTCATCGGCTCCATCCACGGCTCTTTGGTTCCAAATCGTGCTGTGTTCGCAAGCACATTCAAGGACTTCGCGATCAAGGTATAGGTCCTCTTAGTACGGTCGGGCGGATGATCTACGCCTTGGTTAGTGGACACTGGAGAGAGGCCGCGAGTACGTACCTTGTATGAGGCCAAAGAGCTTTGGGTTCAGGATGGCAGGACAGAAGAAACGCAGGAAGAGGAAGCCAGAGACGCTGGTGTACTTGACTGTCCGGATGAAGGATCCATATCGATCTTCGGCACAAGACCGCACGAGGCGGAATATGACTCTCAGATCCATCGGGCACCGGGATGCCGAGACAGATATCGACTTCCAGATGGTTTTGGTCAGGAACAATAGGTTCGCCCAATTCCTGCTGAGCTGTTCACGGGAGCCGACTCTGTTTGGGTCGACTTCACAATCGGGGTTCAGCTCCAGGATCGTTCGAAGCTTCTCCCCAAGGACATCTTCCAGGTAATCTTTTCCCAGGCGCCGCATATGGGCATCAAGTGCCTTGGTCACAAGCGAATTGCCGCGGAAGAGAAGGTTTGCCTCCATGGTTGCCGAACGACTTAGGTCTCGCACCAGCAGTTCTCTCTGCTCGGCAGATTCGAAAGAATCGTTGGAATGTATACGACCGCTGAACCTCATACGCGACGGAGGCCCTTCTCTGTAGATGCCGTCAATCTCCTCCTCTATAAGACTACTAATCCACTCATTGGCCGATCCAGAAGCTTGGAAAATGTCCAACAAGAGATCAGACAAGTGCCTCAGATCGGACCCGAGGAGATGGGCGATTTGCGTGGTCAAGCCGTTCGAGAAGCTTTGCAGAAGCGTGGACAGCTCTCGGTATTCCTCTTCAATCAAGACCACCGTCTCTTGAAGTGCCAGCCGTACCAACAATTTGCCCACCTGTTGGTCATTGTTGTCCAATAAGGGCCACCACTTCTCGACTGTAGTCCTGTGTTCCAGCTCATCTACTGGCACATCTAGACTGCCGAAGATGGGATCATGAGAAGAAATCTCCAACCCGTTCAGGCCGGACAAATACCCGGCCTCTGCAGAGAAATCGCTGAATCCTTCAGATATAGCGGTCCACTCTTTCTCGGCCGGGTTCTCCAGCTTCGTGGCGATTGTGATCTTTGACAGTGCGGCGGGAATGTCGTCCAGCGTGAATTCTTCCGCCCAGAACGCCGATGAGATGCTCGACTTAGTGGTGGTGCGGGCACGTAGGTCTTTCCCAAGCAGCACTTCTGCATAGACCCGTTCCCCGGTTTGATCGTCATTGTTGGACTTGTCCTTTGGCCTGTTCGAGTCATGGGACTCCTTAGTAGCCAGCCGTTCACTGAATTTTGCTTCAGTGATCTTCACCGACAATGAACGTTCTATTCGGAACATTCCCGGAGTGGGCTGGTAATGGTGCCGAGCATCGCTGTCCGATACTCCTGGCGTGTCATAAGGAGGATGTCGCTCCGGTCCATACAACTCCGGCACAGTAAGGGCACGCAAGAGAACAAACCATGCCTCCAGAGCAACGTTGGTTTCAAGGCACAGAACCATTGGGCCTGACGTTGGTGCCGATGCGGCATGCACACGATACTGAGGATATATGGCGATGCAGCGTGGCATCCGCAGCACACTCTCATCTAGCCTCTGAATCGCGCAGCGTGATAGCTGAGACAGATGAGTGACCGAGAGCACTCGACTATCGACGTCGCCTAATAGGCGTAAGGTGCCGTTCTCATGCAGGGTGCAACTCACCTTCCGCCACCGGAGATTCAGTTCGGCGGCCGTATGGTCTATGCCATTGGAAAAAGACGCGAGCTGCGAACCCGACGGTAATGGGCCGTCCCATAGCAGCATTTTTCCCACTTTGACGATAGCGGTGCTCTTTGGGCTGGCAACATCTGAAACGCGTCGTTGGGTCACCGACTTCTTTTCCATGATCCCAATGGGCTGAGGCCTTGTCATTTTGTTGTGCATCCCTTTGGGTCTTAATGGCTGCCAACATAGCAAGGCTGCGAGCCACGAATCAAACGTCTCTGGCACCGGTGGACGTAGTTGATAGCCTGTCCCGGAAGACGCGACCAGAACGCTAAGATACGTACTCTGGGTTTCGTGGTCATAATGAGTCCTGACCGTGCAGCCTCTCAGATCTGCGATCAAGGTCCGGGATTGTGTAACTTCGCCCTTGGTCTGGCACACGAGGGTTCCCGGCGCCACGTTGATGGCACAATAGCCAGAAGCCCATGCTGTGGTATGTAGAGGCCTAAAGAACAGGATTCCGTGCATGCGACCACAGGTGGTTTTCATCAAATGCAGGATTTTGGCGGAATCAATGTCCAGCAACCGAGGTGATCGGACAGCACCTGCACTTCCAGCAAACATATCATCAGGGGTGAATGGCCGTCGTGGCGTTCGGGGAGGATTCCGAGGGTCGGCCTGCGCCAACACTTCGGAGCCATTCACCACCGAAGGAAAGCCAATGGACTCGTATGCCTCTTCAGGACGCTGGCCCCCAGGGGCTGTGGTTATAGACCCAAGTCGTTTGCGAGTTTTGGAAATGAAAGACCCAGGCGAGGCGTCCAAGGGAGCCTCGTCTTTAGTACTTGCTCTTGTTTGCGCCCGTCGTCTCCTTCTCACCGTGCTACTTTCTTCGTCAGTGTTTGAGACGGATGCTGAAGCCTCACGTCTGCGTTGAGAGTTTCGAGTTCGGGGCGAAGCCAGGACCGGGGAACGGACGTGGGGAGCTTCAACATAGTCATCGTGGACCGTCGGATATGCTCCCGCATCGGGTGTTACTGCCCGGATCGTGCTATGATTCTGATCTTCAAACACTATACCATGCCTGTCCTGCGATGAAGCCTGCCGACTGGACCTTCGTTGTAGATTAGGCGCCCTCGACCTTGCGTGCGCTGTGTTGTTTCCCGTTTTATCCCTTTCATTCGTCTTCATCATTGTTCCGTGACGAGGAGCCCGCCAGTTGAGGTTGAGACTTGTTTCACTCTCGACTTATTTATCCACCATCAGCATCCAAACAGCCTTATATCGTTGTTGTAGCGGGGCCCGCTCTGCGCATAATTGTAGTCGCTTGCTTTCCTTCGACGAACTCCAGCCAGAGTGACAAGCGAGCAACCAGGCATTTGCGCAACGAATGGGCCGCAGACGTCCAAGAGTAGACCTTGGATGAGGCGCTTCCGGGTTGAGTTGGTCGGTCAGCACAACATGAGCAGTGGAGGACTCGAATGATTAGGTCGGGCCAAATGGAAGAGGAGCGTATCGTAAGTCAAGGTATTTCCGTGAGCGAGGAAGGCCGCAGTGGAATCGGTTCAACCTATAGAAAGATACTGTAGAGAATGGCGGACTGCGGAACGCATGAGAGGCATTCACACGGAGAGAAAAAAGGACGACTAAGCCCAGGAACGTGTAATGCGACGGATGGTCAAAGACAAGAGATGTGTGCCACTATACCGGTAGGAAAGAGGTGGTGGTGGCAGCGATGGGTGGTTCACTGTAAAAGTGTGAGTATGATAGGCCGGGACTCAAACTGGCATCGATGTCCCTGCTGGCTGCGATGTCGATGGCGACGGCGACGGTGGTGTTGGTGGTGGAGTTGAAGTCGGCCACTACGGTCTTGCTACCTGGAATAAGTGCTGTCAGAGATATAGCGGACTCGATCTGACACCATACAAAGAGCGCCGTTGTGTGTCTAGCAGTTCGTTTTGGGTGTGGGGGAGGATGGCGCTACTCTTACTACACCTTCCTACACGTTACTGCCATGGTACAGTCGCTGGATCTCTATAACCAACTAGAACTTGATGGTAACTAGCAAATGTGCCTATCCAGCCAGGAAAGGCCCTTGACGGTCCGCATCCGTCCCTCTTCCTGCGTGCCACTAGCTCTTTTCTTTCTCATATCGCAGCCACCCTACCATTAGAGCTAGCCAGGCCAATCTGAATCCTGGAAACATGCCTCTCTAGGCTTGGAAAACTCTTCATAGCGCCCATAAGTCCCACGCCGCTGACACAAGGACATGTCTCTTGATCTCTATCACTTATCGACACCCATGTCTCCTCCCGGTCCCGCATGGGCAGAGCGAGCGGTAGACAGATTGTGTAGATTGTGAGAGGCGGTTCGGAGCGAGCAGGCTACGCATGAGATGGAACGAACGACCTGTCGCAGTGGACCATATGTCGATCAACGGCGGTGTCACTTGTGCCAACAGACCATGCAGCGTAGACGATATCGCGCCATAATAAGACAGTTGTAGAGCGCAGGTAGTGGTCGTCTGGTCAGTTATTAGCCGACGATGGTTTCGGTGGCGAGTGGAAAGTGATATACAGCGGAGTAAAAGATTGCTGTGGCAATCACATGACTCGCTTACAGATAGAGTTTGCCTACAACTACACCTCACACCTCAGACTGTCCAGAGAGAAGCGCAGACTTGATAAGGATCCCGCATCTCTTTCATTTCCTCGCCTTTCACATTTGAAAGTTCCATTTGTGATCGAAGTCGTACCGACATCATCATGTCTGACAGTTAGTACACCCGGGACTACCCTTCTCGACATCCGCTAACTTTCTCTGAAGCCGACTTCGACACCGTCAGGCGCCTGCAGGCAGAGCGCAACGCTCAAGCTGCCGGCAAGAAAGGTGCAAAGACTTTCGATATGTCCAGTCAGCGCACTGACTCATCCACCAAGGCGTCTTTGACTGATAACTTTGACAACTCTCTCTACGACCGAGATGGCCCCGATAAGTTTGCGGGGTATCATACCTCTCTCCCAGTCGATGGCGAGGACGACGAGATGCCAGACGCAGCCGATACCAGGAGACTGGTCGGACAATATACGGCCACAAAGGATCAAATGAACGAGTTCGCCACGGGAACCGGCGTGGAGGAGGAGGATATATTGCTCGGACGTGAGAAATCTGCCAGGATAGCAGATCGTGAGACTGATTATCAGAAGCGAAGATTTGAGCGAGGCCCTCTTACTCCCACCAGAGCCGATCCCTTTGCTGCCAACAAGCATGCTGGCGTCACAGACGGCGCAACCTATCGCGAAGTCATGCAGTTGCAAGAGTTGGAGCGTGAAGAGGAGCGCGTTAAGAAATTGATCGCTGAAAAGCAGGCCGACGGTGATGCCGTGACTGAGCATAAGCCTGTCCTCAAAGAAGAAGCCGACAAGGAGAACGCCGACGCCGGTTCCACCCTCGAAGCGACGGGTCGCAAGCGCAAGAAGAGATGGGACGTTTCTAGCGAGGCCACTCCTGCACCTGATGGGGCCGAGCCTAAGAAGCGGTCCAGATGGGATCAAGCTCCGGCGCCAGATGGTGCTCCTGCTCCTGCAAAACGTTCACGATGGGACCAAGCGCCTGCGTTGACTGCGGCTACTCCTGTAGGGACAGCTGGTCTCGCGACCCCTATGCATCCGTCGCAGATAGCGCCCGTCAGCTTTGGCACTGACATTTCTGGCCGAAATGCATCCTGGACAGACGAAGAGCTTGACATGATGCTCCCTTCAGAGGGTTACACAATTCTAGAGCCCCCGCCTGGATATGCTCCTATTCGGCCTGCGGCCAGGAAAGTTGCCGCCACTCCAGCGGCAGCAAGCAGCTCGGGAATCAGTGGTTTCATGATGCAGGAACCTGAGAACCCGAGAATGATGGGCAAACAGCTTCCCACGGAAATTCCTGGTGTGGGTGATCTCCAATTCTTCAAGGCTGAAGATATGGCCTACTTCGGCAAACTCGTTGACGGAGCAGATGAAAATGCCATGTCAGTCGAAGAACTCAAAGAACGAAAGATCATGCGGTTACTGCTGAAGGTGAAAAATGGCACACCCCCTATGCGCAAAACCGCTCTGCGGCAGTTGACCGACAATGCTCGACAATTCGGCGCCGGACCATTATTCAATCAAATCTTGCCCTTACTAATGGAGAAGTCCTTGGAAGATCAGGAAAGGCATTTGCTCGTCAAGGTTATCGATCGTGTGCTCTATAAGCTTGATGATCTCATCAGACCTTACGTGCACAAGATCTTGGTTGTTATTGAGCCCCTGCTCATCGATCAAGACTACTACGCTCGAGTCGAAGGCAGGGAAATCATCTCGAATCTGAGTAAGGCGGCTGGGCTGGCTCACATGATCAGCACAATGAGACCCGACATCGACCATGTCGATGAGTACGTGCGCAACACGACTGCAAGGGCGTTCGCGGTGGTGGCTTCAGCTTTGGGTATCCCGGCACTTCTACCTTTCTTACGCGCAGTCTGTCGGAGCAAGAAATCGTGGCAAGCTAGACATACCGGCGTCAAGATCGTCCAACAAATCCCCATTCTCATGGGCTGCGCCGTTTTGCCGCATCTGAAAGGGTTGGTAGACTGTATCGCTGATAACCTGAGTGATGAACAGGCCAAGGTCAGAACAGTTACGGCACTGGCCATTGCTGCTTTGGCGGAGGCTGCAAACCCTTACGGTATCGAAAGCTTCGACGACATTCTCAACCCTCTCTGGACCGGTGCGCGAAAACAACGCGGTAAAGGATTGGCCGCCTTCTTGAAGGCCGTGGGCTATATCATTCCGCTCATGGACGAGGAGTATGCCAACTACTACACCAGTCAGATCATGGAGATTCTTCTCCGGGAGTTTGCGTCCCCAGATGAAGAGATGAAGAAGGTCGTTCTGAAGGTCGTTTCTCAATGCGCAAGCACCGATGGCGTCACAGCTGGATACCTCAAAGAACATGTTCTGCAAGATTTCTTCAAGAGCTTCTGGGTTCGTCGAATGGCCCTGGATAAGAGGAATTACCGTCAAGTTGTCGAAACCACAGTGGATCTGGGCCAAAAAGTGGGCGTCAGTGAGATTGTGGAACGGATTGTCAACAACCTCAAGGATGAGAGTGAAGCCTATCGAAAGATGACTGTGGAGACCATTGAAAAGGTCATCGCATCCCTGGGTGCTGCAGATATCGGAGAACGATTGGAGGAACGCCTCGTCGACGGCATGCTATTCGCCTTCCAGGAACAAAGCATTGAAGACATTGTCATGCTCAATGGTTTCGGAACCGTAGTTAACGCCCTTGGCACTCGATGCAAACCCTATCTTCCACAGATCGTCAGTACCATCCTCTGGCGGCTTAACAACAAGTCCGCCACCGTCCGGCAACAAGCCGCCGATCTCATCTCTCGGATCGCCATGGTCATGAAACAATGCGGTGAAGACGCGCTGATGGGCAAGCTCGGCATCGTGCTCTACGAATACTTGGGCGAAGAATATCCCGAAGTGCTCGGGTCCATCCTCGGTGCACTCCGATCCATCGTCACAGTGGTCGGCATCAATCAAATGCAGCCTCCAATCAAAGATCTGCTTCCTCGGTTGACGCCTATCCTGAGGAATCGACACGAGAAGGTGCAAGAGAACACAATTGACCTCGTTGGGCGGATTGCAGACCGTGGGCCGGAGGCAGTCAACGCACGAGAATGGATGCGAATCTGCTTCGAGCTGCTGGACATGCTCAAGGCGCACAAGAAGGGGATCCGACGGGCAGCCAACAACACCTTTGGGTTTATTGCCAAAGCCATTGGCCCTCAAGACGTGCTCGTGACCCTCCTCAACAACCTGCGCGTGCAAGAACGTCAATCACGAGTCTGCACGGCCGTGGCCATCGGTATTGTCGCCGAGACCTGCGCGCCCTTCACCGTCCTTCCTGCACTGATGAACGAATACCGCGTGCCGGAGCTCAATGTGCAGAATGGTGTGCTGAAATCCTTGTCCTTCTTGTTCGAGTATATTGGCGAAATGGCCAAAGACTACGTCTACGCCGTGACGCCTCTCCTGGAAGACGCCCTCATCGACCGCGACCAAGTCCACCGTCAAACGGCCGCCAGTGTGGTCAAGCATGTCGCGTTGGGCGTGGTTGGCCTCGGCTGCGAAGACGCCATGGTGCATCTCCTGAATCTGCTGTATCCCAACTTATTCGAGACCAGTCCTCACGTCATCGACCGTATCATCGAGGCAATCGAAGCCATCCGCATGGCTGTCGGTACGGGCGTCGTCATGAACTACGTCTGGGCCGGCTTATTCCATCCTGCCCGCAAAGTGCGCACTCCGTACTGGCGACTGTACAATGATGCCTACGTCCACAGCGCAGATGCCATTGTTCCCTACTACCCGAATATGAAGGACTTGGGTCTGCCGAGGGATGAGTTGTATATTACGCTTTGAGGAACGAAAGCGGTCATTATGTCAAAAGGGGAAAACACGGGGTCAAGGAGTATGGGGATCTCCATAACTGGCTGTCAAGCCAACGGCGCCGTGCAGGTGAACTAACTACCTTAGTGGGGGATCAAATGGCGTTGGCTTCTTTTCACGTGAGGACGAGAACCCTCCCAGACGTGTATGATCTACTTATACAGAGCACCAGCATTGTAATTTCGAATGAGACCATTGTTCTATCTGATCTTGCCATTCATGTCTGTATAGTGAGTGCAATCTCCCGAAGCCAGTCTGTTGGTCCATGGCGACGTCTATCCCTTCCCATTCCATACCGTTCCGGAGAGATCGACGAAACGACCAAGCAGAAACAAGGACAACAGACAGACAGAATTGCATCTTGTCTTGGGTCCGCATCGGCATCCGCATTTTCAAATATCCTCTTCTACCCAGCGCTTTGCCCTTCTTTGGCGTCGTTGCCACTTGCAGCGGTGCGCTTCATCCTTCCAGGCTTGGACTGGAGATACTCGTATCTACACAGACACCGGAACGAACAAAGGTCAGCATTGGGCCCCAACAGAACACCGAGACTCTGAAGATTATTCGCAGTCACAGACAGACAATATCAGCCGTCGAAGCGGGACAGGAACAGGGAATGGGAACGAGTGGGCACTGAGGGAGAGAGAACCAGGTATCGATGCGACGAGGACGAGAGAAGAGGAACGAATCAAACACACCTCCGGTTCGCCCAGGTCATGAGTAACCACGCCACGACGAAGGGCGGGACAACGTATAGAAACTGCGCCTTGGAGCGCCTGAAGGTATTGAAGATGGCGCGGTGGAAGGCGTGGGCCATGGGTCGTTGACGGTTCGGCGAGAGAGTGTATGTTGTTATACCGGCTTGTTTGGGCAGATTCTTATGGCCCCAGCAGTAGACGGGATCTCTGTGATTAGAAACCATATCTTAGTCATTGTGTGCTGCAGGATCACAGAGCAGAGCAGGGGACTGGAAACCATAGGTATACCATAGGCATTGTATTACTTACCTCCCGAGCCCTTTGGGCAAGTTCTCGTTGTATTCCATGATCACGTCACGATCTTGAAGGAGTATCTATCTCAGGTGGTATTGCGTTCGTGCTGCTGACTGCGGGAGGGTAGGTAGGCAGTGAGAGACAACGAGCCGGGAATGAACTCGTCTGAAGGACATGCCCTTCCATACTTATTGTATCAAGCAGTGAATGAGTTCCCTATTGACGGTGCATATTGTTTGGACCCACCGAACTGGAGCGTCCTTGAGATCGGGCAACGTCGTAAAGGGCCTGAATGAATCAGGTCTGACGGGGCCATTTCGCCCTCCTCGAGGCTTCCATGTTCGGCTTAAGCCTTGAAATCCCTCGTTGTCAGACTCGTGAGACGCTTTTACCGGGCAGCCTGGTTGCGATGAAGGATCGTAGTATATGGATGTGGATAGTGTCTGTGCCCGGATGGATCCGAGTCTGGCGGAACTTAAACCCAATCGGGCAACAATGTCTCCAGCCTCGGATTGGGGCCTCGACGTCGTCTTCTGATAGCGGTGGTATAGTCGCAGATAAGGAGGGGACGGAGCTTAAGAAGGACCGTATGTAAGAAAGAAACGAGAAGTCCTGCAGCCGAGTGAAGTTGTCTAACACTGACATTATCGTCGCTGCCCCCGCTTAGGTGGTATTGGTCTCTGGTCGCCCATAGAAGTTGATTGATTTTCTCACTGGCACCGCGCAGCGTCCTTACCGAAATGGCCTGTGAGAAGAAGGCGTTGTAACGTTCCATCATGCTGCGTACGTGGTTCTGGGCCTCCACTTTCAATGAACTCATGCCAGGACATCAGACTGCACTCTGCACCGCCGCTTCTGGCCACAGCAGCCTGCCACTCTTCTTCGGTATCTGCTTCCCAGAGACCGGTCCTGGCATCAAAGGGTAAAGATTCCACTCCTGGCCGGTAATAGCAGTATCCCAGTTGAACGATCTCCATGATCCCGCGAATCATGACAATGGCAATCATCGTTCTCCGGGCACTTTCAGCTATGACCCAGGCTTGCCATGCCGAAAGACTGCTGTCCAGCGTCTCGGGGAGTATTGAATAGAAATGTTGAGCCCAAGTTACGAATAGGTCAAACAGTCCCTGGAAATCCGAAGCTCTGATCTCCTCCTGACTCTTATCTAAATACGAGGCCAGCATGATGGCAACCAGCTCGTGGAAGACCGCCACGAAATGGGGAAACGTCAAGTGTTGAATATCTAGTGATAGGAGACGCCGCTTTTCTGTCGACAATACCGTCAATGCCATATCCATGCTCGGAGGAGGGATCGATACACCACTGCCGGCAGAGAGGATACTGGTATGGACGTAGGGCGTCGATCGATGTTGGAACGTCAGTACAGGTATCCGTCTGAGATGAAGATTGGCCAGTTTGAACGTCTCCTGATTGGCCATGACAGGCACACCCTTCTGCAGGTCGTAGCCTTGGGGTGTGTATGCGCGGATGGCATCGGCATGAGCGGAGGCTACCGAATCATACAATCGTGAGGGCAGGAGTTGCCGAACGGGATATTGTGCGGGGGTAACATAGTCTGGCCCGCTGGCTTGGCTGCTTGACACCGGTTCGAGGTCATACGTGCAAATCAGCCCTTTTTCCAGGCATCTTGAGCATTTGGGCAGTTGGGGACGACAGCGGCGCTTTGCAGTGGTACAAGCGTGGCATGCTTTTCGGAGAGAAGGTGGTGGCATTAGCGGTGGAGGCCGAAGCGCTGGTAGACAAATGGGCTTAATCAGGCAGCACCATTCATATGAAATTGTCGTATATGAGCTGAAAATTGAGAAATTAGATGGATCAAGCAGTGGGAAGCCACGAGGCTGGGGAATTGATATACGAGAGCGAGGCTGACCAGTAGGGGAATGAGCCTTGATAATGCTCTTTGGGCGTTTTGGTCCGCCGTACTCCGGCAGAACCCGGTATGGCGGATCATAAGGCAGGCTTGCGGATGCGTATTCCGAACTTGAATGACGCATGGAGTTGACGGTTGTTTCGTCTTTATTTTATTATTATATCAACCACCATCATCCGATGTGACAACTTTGAAGTCACTCCGTGCTTTCCTCCCTGTGCTTACCGAACGGGAGATATGGTGGCCAACCTGTTCTCCAAGGTCATACATCGTCCTCCACTCTGATCGGCTGCGCCGTGTCAAGATCTCAATGCTCTCTAATGCTCACCATGAGCACCTCTAGCCGGTATTTCAAGAATGCGAGCCGTCCATCCCAGCGTGCTGACGCTCATCAAGAGCTGATTGCCTCACTAACCCGCATCAACACCTACAATCCTCCCGTCCAGACATGTTCGACAGGCTGGGCGTTCCATGGTCTCTACTACGGTCCTACGTCCGTAGCATACCTCTTCTACCGCCTATCTCAACATTACCCTGATTTGATATTCAAGGGGCAGTCCCTTCTTGACTGGGCGGAAGCATACCTGGGTTTGGGTGCGCATGGTCATCGTGAAAGCGTCGACCCGAATCACTGTGGAGTGGCAAATGAGGTGCTTGCACATCTAGCCGTTCGTGCTGTGATGGGAAGGGATCCCAGTCTAGCGCAGAAACTATGCTCATACGAAGGTGTCATCAATGACCATGCTTCCGGGTCGGACGAGTGGCTGTATGGCCGGTCTGGATACCTCTATCTGCTGCGCTTGGTCCGCTCAGGCTTCGAAGGTGACGCTAAGACCGTCGAAAGAATTGATACGACGATTCATAAAACGGTGCGAAGAATACTATCTACCAAACAGCCCTGGACATGGCACGGAAAACAATATCTCGGGGCTGTACACGGCACATTTGGCATCCTCTGCCAGCTCATTATTTCATCCCCTTCATCTGCAAAAACCATTCAACCTCTGCTCACCCAGCTGCTTGACACCCAATTCCCTAGTGGTAACTTTCCGTCGTCATTACCACCTGGTTCCGACAAACTCGTACAATTCTGTCATGGAGGGCCAGGTGCGGTGCTAGCCCTGAGATCAATATATTCCCATTTCCCCAAGTTGCAAGACCGAATCCAATCTGCCACTAGTGCCGCACAGAGGGATATTTGGGAGCGAGGTGTCCTGACCAAACAGCCTTGCTTATGCCATGGCATTGCAGGGAATGCCCTTGCTCTTGACGATGATGCAGAGTTTCAGCATTTTGTTGCATACATGGCAAGCGAAGTCCTTGAGAATCAAGGTTGGTTGAAGGAGGCAGGCCGGGACAACGAGTTTGTTGGACTCTATACCGGTGAAGCAGGGCGAGCCTGGGTATGGGCTGTGGCCGACAAGGGCTTGGCCAAGAGTTGCATCGGCTTCAACGATGTTTAAATTGACTTGGTTGATGAGGAGCTAGCGTGACGTGGGCAACAGTAGCTGGCTATACAGTTCGTTACTGCCATAGCCACGTAGCAGCATCTTGGAAGACTTGCCAACATATGATATACCACTCTTCCAGCCGGGCTGATTGACAGGGAGAACCCTTGCGATGAACACAATCTCGATGGCACCACTTGATGAAGAAGCGTACAGGCCCACCAAGGTTCGCAGAAGACCAGAAAACGTCTGCCATCATGAAGGTACCAATGCTTTCAGCCTGCTTAGATGTTCTAGGTGGCGTTGAGTCTCCTGGTCGTCAGGGACATCGGTCGACGGCGGCAACATCCTATCCACCTCACTTGTTGGCAACTCTAGCACAGCGGCGCAAGAATTGCCAGTGGTGTTTTAGAAATGATAACGTACTTTATTCAATTCGGAAGTAGAAGATCCCCAAATCTAGGCACTACAGTATAAGGTAGCACCTCTACTCCAGTCACCTGGCAAGGCTGAACACGTTGAGCCTCCACAAGGCTGCGGGAGCCCCACGTCTACACTAACCAATTATTATTAACCGCCGTGCTATAGAGCCTCGTATCCATCGCGTCCAGCGCATTGAATCCTCAACCTCCACACTCTCTCACAGCGACTGTACCTACCTCTGATAAAGAGAGCAACCGATCCCTCGTCGAACATTCCGATATCCTCCCGAGACCCTCTTATATCCTTTTTGGCCTTCGAACAGTACAGACACCTACCAACATCAAAATGCCCTCCGCTTCATCCTCTCCCCCTTCGCACCCAGACATCCCACCGTTTCCAAGTCCTTCAACATTCTCCATCCTTCCCGACATCTACCTCCTCATCGCGCGGTTGAAGGTCCTACAGCATCCTCCTTCGGCGCCTACGGAGCCCATACCCACCTCGTCCCAGACACTATCGCAGTCTCAATCACAATCACAGACCCAATCCCAATCCCAATCTCAATCTCAATCTCAATCATCTCATCCTCAATCGCACACCCAACTAGACTCTCAAGCGCAGACACAGACACAGACACAAACACAGCTACAACCTCCCCAACCAACCGCCAGCAGCACGATCACAGCGACATCTACACTACAACCCCAACCTTCATCCCTATCCACATCCGGGACACCGTCACACATTCATCTCCTCCAGACCGGCCCACCTTTAGATCTGAAAGATCTCCCCGCCCAAATCTACCCGATTAAACAGAAACTCGCCAAAGCCAAGGCCGCAGTCACGGCGTTACCGGACGTTGAGAGGACCGTAGCAGATCAGGAGCGGGAAATCCGAGACTTAGAGAGGACTGTGGCGCTGTTGAAGAGGAGATTGGCCACTTTGGCTACGATTGCGACTGATGAAAGTGTGAACCGGTCGAATGGGGCTGGGAACGGCGAGGAGGAGATGGAAGATGTTCGTGAAGCACGGGGTAGTACGTTGAAGGAAGAAGAGATTAAAGGAGAAGAAGGAAAAGAGGATGTGGCTATGCAGGGCTTGGAGGGTTGAAAAGTAAGGAAAACGGTGGCGAGGACGAGGACGACTCCTCAAATTTGGCAGTGAGGTCGGAACAGGAGCTACATGCGAAAGAACCGAAGGGACTGAACCTATGTTGGGCATACACCCCATCACGACAGGGCTGCTGCGGCGACCGAATTTCCCCGGTCAATGATCTGCCCTTGGATTGGAATGGAATGGACTGCAGGTGCCTAGCTTGGTCAGATCATACCCAGCAGCCATCTATCGGCATCGGTGCTGGCATCACTGCGCCTCTCTGGAAGTAGTAGCGGTCCAGAACCTCCGGGCTTGATTTGGCTCAACTGCGCCCGGGGCATACGGCAACAAGGAAGAGTATTTACAACGCACAGTCCGAGTTGGTAGGATAGGGTGTTCACAGCACTGCCCGCTTGAAGCGAAAGCTATCCAATCAAGGTCTCACTCCAAAGCTACGGGTTTGGGATGGGTCAAACATTACCCTGATATCAAAGGGAAAGGCGAGGTGAGGCGAGGCGAAGCCTGAAGTCCATCACACCAGCAGCTGACATGACAAGGCTGCGTGAGAGGCCACTCGCCCTACTACCCATCCAATTCGACAAGCGAAGCGCCCCTGCCGGCGGAGAAACCGCTCAAGTCAGATTGATCATTGACGGGAACACAGCCTTAAAAGGCCTGAAGGTCGAAATGATTGATGAACTGATGCACAAAGGTACCTTAGTCATCATATTGGAATAGAGTGTGGAGGTGCAGTGGAAACTTTTCTATCCTGGGTATCGTTGAAGATACACCTTTGCCCTCCCTTCTTTTACCCACCTCCGAGAATCGCTGTCCGGTTGAATACGAAGTCGTCACTACATCCGCTGTGCTGCCCACAAGCCCAGTTGCATCTCCAGGCCCATAAACGCCAGATTACACCTTCACTTTTGGGTATACCGCGCTTACACGGGAAGAGGGAAGCTGGAAGCCCAGTCTGCGATTTCTTGCCTCAAGTTCAGAATCTCCGGCACGTTTTCGCTTGCAACAGCGGCCTTGAAGTCCTTCAGCTTGTTGGCTTCCTTGGGCAGGTCGGCCTGGATTTTCTTGCAGAGCTTGATGCTCTGGTCGATATATTGGGCCACGCGCTTGAAGTCTTCTTCGCCGAATCCGCGCGACGTCATGGCAGGAGTACCAATGCGGATACCGCATGGAGTCAAGGCGGACTTGTCGCCGGGAATGCTGTTCTTGTTGCAGGCAATGTTGATCTGTTCGAGGACAGCCTCGACACGGGCGCCGTCCAGACTCTGCGGGCGCAGGTCCAGAAGCACCATATGCGAATCGGTACCGTCCGAGACCAGCTTGTATCCAAGCTTCTTGAACTCGACTTCCAGCGTCTTGGCGTTCTTGACCACCTGTTCTTGGTAGGCGCGGAACTCGGGCGTGGCAGCTTGTTTCAATGCGACGGCCAATGCCGTGATGGTGTGGTTGTGAGGACCACCCTGGTGGCCAGGGAAGACTGAGAAGTTGATGGGGCCCTCCAGGTCGTACAGGACCTGCTTGCCAGTCTTGGCGTCGGTGCTGCGGACACCCTTGCGGAAGAAGATCATGGCTCCTCGTGGTCCACGGAGGGATTTGTGGGTGGTGGTGGTCACAACGTCGGCGTGCTCGAACGGCGAGGGAATGACTCCGGCGGCAATCAGTCCGGAGATGTGGGCCATGTCCACAATCAGGTATGCTCCCACTTTATCCGCGATCTGGCGCATACGCGCATAGTCGATCAATCGGCAGTATGCAGATGTTCCGGCCACAATGCACTTGGGACGGTACATCAGAGCGTTCTCCTCTAGTCGGTCGTAATCGATGATTCCGGTTTCGAGGTTGACTCGGTATGGGAAGGTCTCGAAGTAGGTAGACACCGCGGAAATCCTGATAACACAAGTCAATGACACGGTTGTTGTTTGCGGGGGTGCTTTTTGCTTACTTCCTCTGCGGTGTTTGGTAACCATGGCTCAAATGTCCTCCGTGCGGTAGATCCAAGCCCATCAATCTGTCATGGGGTCTCATGAGAGCCTGGTAGACTTGCAGATTGGCAGGACTGCCACTCAGACATTGCACGTTGACTCCCCACTTCTCTGGGTCGAGGTGGAATGCCTCTAGCGCTCTTGCCTGGCAAGTGAGTTCGACAGCGTCGATATGTTGGTTGCCTCCATAGTACCGCGCTCCGGGGTATCCTTCCGAGTACTTGTTGGACATGGGGGAGCCCAAGGCATCGAAGACGGCGCGCGAAGTGACGTTCTCCGAGGCAATGAGGATGATCGACTCGCGCTGGCGTTTGATTTCTTTTTTCTGCATGCGAATAACGCTGGTCAGCAACCCGAACCGACGCCTGGTTGTTGTGTGGATCGGAATTGGAGGGCGACTTACCATGATCTCAGCAATCTCCGGGTCGGACTCGACCAGGGACCTCTCGAGCATCTGGACACACAGTGGGTTAGTACAAGAAGTCATTGGGACTCCTGCCTTCGAATGCAGACACTGCGCACAATACACTCACCTCCTTGTGAGCCTGAGACAAGGCATATGTGGGGTTGGAGACGGAACCCATCTTGACACTCTGATGAGATAGCTGGCGGATGTAGGCGACCTGGTTCTGTTGATGGACACTGTATATTCAACAACAGCTCAATGCAGCGCAGGGAGGAGTCAGAGTCAGAGTCAGAGGAGGTTGAGGGGGTGTAGCGGTCGAGCCTTTTTTGGACCGCGAACTTTTTTCCTTCCAGACGCGGGCGGGAAAAAGTCTCCAGAATCGCAACCATTGGTAGCGGAATATTCCCCGCACTACTAGTACTAGTGGACGTCTATAAAGTAGAAATACTCCGCCGTATCGGGCAGTATGTCAATGGACGGGTATTTAGATGCTCGTAGCTCATTGTCTGGATACTGAAGATACAGGGACGGCATAAGATGCTGTTGGGTGGCTAAGACTGCTAGTAGATTTGTTCTCATCTGACAACGAAACGGCCATGTTAATTAAAGGAAATATACCTGGGGACGGCTGGCTTTATAAAACATCTTCATCGACCAATCTCCTCTTCTTTTTCTTCTTTTCAGCCGAGCCTTGTTCATCCTTAGCCCGGATCTTCTTCTCCGGGCTCTTTCCATCGGCTAATTCCTTGGACTTCTTCGACTTCTTAGACGTTGCGGGAGGAGACCGGGGTTCCAATTCAGGAGGAAGGTCAAGCGTATCCCTCATTTCCACATCTCCGTCTTCAGATGGTTCCTGGATCGGAGGGACACCCCAAGGCATGTAACGCATCTTCAGTCCCTCGGGTTGTTTTCGGACTGGCTTCGCTGCGCCTGAATTTGTGGCGGTGAACACCAGAGATGGTTCCTCGGTCGATTTTGGTTTGGTGCTCATTTCCTGTAGATGGAAGATCCGCTCAACTCTCTTGGTAGTCTGCTTGTAGCTCAGCTTTGAGCCTTGTGGTAGAAGGACCACTTCATTTTGAGCATCCACGGAATGCAGGTTATAGTTGATGCCGTTCTTGCTGAGGATTGGCTGTCCTTGGATTGCCGCTGCAATGTCGAGCTCCTTGATCGACTCAATCGACACACCATCGGGAACAGAGATATGCCATATCTGCTTGCCAGACAAGTCGTCGAAGACGGCCCCCATCTCCGAGGCATAGTCCGATGCTGACAGAACTAAAGGCTCGTATCCAGACGGTGCTTTGAAAGGCTTCGGCGCGATCTGTACTGCTGAAGATGTGGTGGTCATTTTCGATTTCTTGCGCGGTTGAGATTCAGCGGGAGCGGGTGCAGTTCTCTTCTGGCTTGATGCTGAGCTCGTATCTGACTCGCTGCTCGAGTCGTCTTGTTCGTTTTCGGCCTCTGATGACTCTTCCGTCGACTCCTCGGAGGACTCTGGAGTTGGGGACTTCTGCTTGGACTTTTTGGACGCCTTCTGTGAGCCTTTGGCGTCCCGGGAAGCTGAGGACAGGCCTTTGTTCTTCGGTGTCACCTGCTTGACGGGGCTCTCTCCTTCATCACTGGAGTCTTGGACTCTCTCCTGGCTGAGGTTGCTTTGCCTTGTGGTTTCTTTGGATTTCGCCATGCTGAGAGCCTCAAACTGATTCGATAGAGTTTGATATCGCTGATAAAGGAGAAATGTTTGGCCCTTCTGCCGTGACAATCTCGACGTGAAGCTGAAATGGAATTTTCGTCTGATACAAAATTTGGAGAAGCGAAGATCCGCAACAACATTTTAGGTCGGTTAGTCCCGCCACTAACACAGATAGTGGAGACGCTAAATAGCTAGCACGTCCTTACTTCAAAGCGGCGGGAATTCTCATGGTTTTCGGCCTCGACGAATATCGACACCATGGATTTCTTCCATATTTACTATTCTTACTGTCTGAATGCACGTCGTATATGACAGCCAGTAAGTGATATGCCGTTACAATTGGGTTACTGCTGACTTGGCCTTAGATGGTGAACGGCTGAGCGCAGTCGCAAGACGGCGCCATCTGCGCGATGCCCAGTTGGCGGCTCCATCATCTCCAGTCGGGTCCCCAGCACCAGCAACAGCACCGACAGCTGTAAAGGATGGCAAGTCAAGTCGTCCCAAGTCTGGACGTAGCTCCCCAAGAGTCGGCGTCGATGACTCCACGACAGACGCTCCATCCATTGGAACCGCGAACCAATTTGCGGCATTAGTGGATGCGTCTGCTGTTCATTTCAGTTCTACCAAAGAAGTCCATCAAGTGAATGAGACGTCTGTCAAGGTCAGATTGTCTCAGGGCCAGGTATGTTTCTTCGATGGAAATCTAACATGTCTAACGACTGTAGAGATGTGTGCTTCTCGGGACATGTAGTCTCTGGGTCAAGCAAGGATCCGTCTCGATCTACGGCGCTACGATTCATGCTTCCAAAGTTGCCTATCAGATCTATTCCCCAAGCACGCATGCCCTGCCCGCCATTGAAGCTTTGAGTCCAAAGGCAGAGTTCCAACTGGACTCACTCGAGGACGGGTTGATTGACCTTCCATCCATTGGCGCTAGGAACCTATGGGTGCCCACTCATGCCGCGCAATCGGCTTCCTCTTTCTATCTACTGGGTCATTCGTTCGACCATGATCCTCAAGCTCTCAGACGTCTCAAAGAACTCAGCCTTGGGCTTTGGAAACCGATTATCTCGTCCGTTCTGCCAGCTGATGATGGCGCAACTTCGAGGGCTTCTGCGACCCGGATTTTGTTATGTGGCAAACGATCCTCGGGCGTGTCCACCCTGGCTAGATGCTTGATTAATAGACTGCTCACGAGGCGAAAGATACAGGAGGACAAGGCCCAGCACACAGGTGTTTTGGTTCTTGATCTTGACACCAACGTGCCAGAATATGCACCTCCCGGCATGATCACTTTAGTGCACGTGGCCAAACCGCTATTAGGGCCTTCGTTCACACATGTCCTCAGCAGCAAAAGTCACCCCAATCGAATTCTCCGTATGCACTTCTTCGGAGACTTGCGATTTACGGACGTGTGTGACTGGCACATCGACCGTGTCCTTGACCTTCTGCACCTGGCGAAGAATCATTGCAGCCAACACCCGGATACCCCCATCATTGTCTTGGCTCCAAAGTGGTGGAATAGCGTTGAACAGAGAGTGGCAAGTCGGTTGTGGGCAAACCTTGCACCGACTCACATTGTCTGTTTGGACACAAGTACGACGTCGCCTCATCTGCAACCTTGGAAATCGTTGGCAGAGGCCAGTCAGTGTCAGGTTCACCAAGTGCCTGGCCCGGTATTCGACAAAATCCATTCTGCTAGAGAACATGACCTCCAGATGCAGTCGTACTTCCACCTAGCGGACTCGTCCATAGAGCTACCCTTCTGGAATGACATGCCAATTTTGGCAGGGACGTACCAGGAGGTGAAGCTTGGTTATGGCACCGACGGTGCGGACGTTTGCGCGGTCATCCTGCAAGGCGGACATGTCGCACTTGACGACACGTACGACGCTCTGGAGGGTAACCTCGTCGCTATCGTGGCGGTGAAACGTCAAAGAGATAAGGAGCCGGCATCACAGCACATGGTTACCGAAGACAACAGCAGTGCCAGCAGCTACCCTGACCAGGAGTCCGCTCCACCTACTATATCTCGCACTGAAGAAGGTCTACCACGGTTATCTGGCGGCATGGCATCTTTTTTTCGAACCTTGGGTGAGCATTCTTTCTGCATGGGCCTGGCGATGGTTGTGAACATGGACATTCCAACCCGGCAGATCGCTCTCGTGAGTGGGCAGGGGCTGCACGAAATTGAAGCCTTGATTCAGGGGTACCAGGTCGCACTGGTGCTGCAGAAGGCAACATCGGATGGCCGCTACAAAGCAGATTGGGCGCGGAAGGAGATGAGAGCCGGGGGCGGATGAGGGCAGTCTGATCCGAACATGTCAGTGTCGGTGTCGGTGTCGGCGTCGGCGCGTCGGTGTCGGTCTTAGCGTTTGTACAACTAGGATCCGGTGTAAAGGCTGTATCGCCTGTTTGTGGTGTGACTCCCGCAAGCTTCTTGAACGGAGCGAGGTTAAGGGCTATAGGAATGAGCGATCTCGAGGCGAGAGGTGCCAGTGGTGGATGACAGCCGGGGAACGAACAAGCCGTCGGGACGCATCGGTGCAATAGCGCGGAGTGATTAGTAAAAAAGCAGTTGAGAGCGGATGAAGAAGGGAGAAACCAGACCAACGGTAGTCCTATAGAAGCAACAGCTTCGAGAAGTTGGTGTTTGGCTGATGGCTGTTGGCTGTCGCTTGGAATGGACAAGTTTGTGATTTGCTTGCGGGCAGATGGATCAATTGCTGAGGGCGCAGGCAAGTGGCGGTCTGAGGCGGCGACGGCGACGGCGACATGGACGATGACTCTGTGCAGTCTGCGATCCAGGCCCTTCGATAGTAGTAACTTTAGTATGGAGTAATAGAGTATGGGATTGTCCACCACTACTAACTAGGTACTGTACGCTCTTCACTCTTCTTACAAGCTCCCCGTTCTGCTCCTCTCACAGTACGTACGTACTCACCGACCACGACCACATTCTCAACCCTTCCGTCTGTCCAGATCTTCCGTTAGAGCTTTCAGTCCCCGTCGCCGCACAGTTCACCCACGCCCTCCTCCGTCTCCACCACTGCGCCCGTCTGCTGGGTCGAACCATTGAAATAATACCATAATACCTTCGGGTGCCTCCCTCTTCAATCGAGCACACGACCTCTTGCCTGGCTGCATCCTCGATCGTCCGTCAAGTCGTCGCATCCTCACCTCAAGAAGCGCAAGTCAGGCATTTCTTGGGAAGTCCAGTCAAATGCCCATGGCCATCGCAAACTCAGCAACCTGCGCCGGCCTGAGAAACATGTACAACAATTGTCCGATATTGTAGGGGAGGGAGAAGGTGATGTGGAATTGAAGGAAGATAAGAAAGAACCCCGACCTAATAATTGCTAATAAGGATGGATTTCACAGTAAGTGATATTGTCCAGCTGGTCATGATCTGTCGCGGATATTGTGGACATCCCTTGCACACGCAGCGCAGCGCATGACCGGCGTTGTTTGACGACTACACATGACCATATGTCGCAATGCTAACCCAGGTCTTCTTATAGCTTGCCCTCACACACTTTTGTGAAGCGCATGGTCCGAAATCAGTCCTCTGTACACAAGTCCTACCCGTCGAATGCGGATTATGTCTGCCACCCTCGCCATCCTTGAAAGCCTCTTCCTCCTCCGACTCTCTCACGACCCAGGTGCACGACTCTTCCTTTGAGTCCAACCATCATCTACACAACCCACCTCCTTTACGCAAAACAGACACCAACATAACGCTGCCCACCGACTTTTCGGGCGCATCCACCACCGTCGACTCCGAGCCGGAACCCGACCGGCCTGCAATCGAGAAACACCCTCTCTTCCAGACAGTGGATCAGAAGCGAAACCTGAACTCCCAGTGGCGATATGGTCGAGCGCAAGGCAACACATGTGCGAGCTGCAGCTTCACTGTTCCCACGGCCATAGCAGAGAAATTACCTGCCGGAGCACCCGGGAGCAGAACAACTGATGGAAAGACCCCCAATACCACCGCACCTGTCTTGCGCTCGAGAGAATTCGTGTGTCTCCGCGAGAGAAGACGAAGCAGCGCTAACGAGGCAACACGAGGCTCGAAACCTTCGTCATACGGATCATCGGTCGCTTCATCATGCTCCCAAACGTCCTCCCAACTACGGTCCTCTCCTCGCTCCCACCCCGACGATTGCCATGACCACACTCTGACATACCTAACCGCCAAATCCCCCGGCGACCCCGAATGCTATGCGCGGTTACGAGCATCCGTAATTCGAACTCTATCATGCGAACTTCTCCCGCGGGGCATGTCAGACGGGCCATTCTGCTTCGGCGACTCCGACACAGGCTACACGATCGCCTATGTCTTCCGGCTTACCGATCCCAAAGCACGCGGTCGACGGCGTGCTTATGCCTTTGTGGCTCTGGCGGGCAAGGACGCAAGCCGCGCATTCCAAGCGTGTCCGATGCTATGGGAAGCATTTGCCAATATGGCCAAAGGGATTGAGGCCGCCGCACAACGACACCAAGAAAGACAGCGGCAGAAAGAAGAGGAAGAAGCCGAGGCGTCCGGGTCCTCGAGATCCAATGCACACTCGACAAAATACACACCCGTCTCGTCGTTCTTGACTGCTCGCACGGTCGACCCAGACGGACATCCTCGAAGGGTCGGTCACGCCACGCCGCGCAGTCTCGCCGAGATTGTGGGTGACGAGAACATCTTCACTTTTCTGCACCAATATTTCGTCGCCGTTCTGCGCTGTCTGGGCGACCAGTTCGGCGGGCTTCCAATGGCGGAAAGACCGTCCACGGATCAACCTGTCGGCGACGAGTCGCCGCTCTTTGCCAAAATGTCGCTTGCGGGCAAACAGACCAGTACTGCCGGCGACAAACTTGATCTACAACATCTCGAAAGTCTACGCGACGACGACGCCACCCCGAAACCGCACTCCCAGCAGGAAGATAGAGAGAGGCAGAAGGAGGAGGCGGCGGAGAAGGCCAAGGACATGGACAAAGAAGCGGAAAAGGAAAAGGATAAAGATAAAGATCAAGACGATCTGCAAATTGCAAAGACGCGAGCAAATCCGGCATTCAAGTTAAACCCGGCATGTGCGCCGATGGCAGTCAACAAGACAGCGCAACAACAGGTTGTCGTCTAACGTCATGAGGGCAACTTCTCAACCTTGTGACAGGCTAGAATGGCCGAATGTGAGCATGGTACAGGTACAGGTTTCCAGAAAGGATTGTCCGGTCTGCAAGGCAGTCGACTCTATGAATGGTGCCGATTCGCCCTGATGAACGACGCGGTGTTTTGACTCTATTCACGGCCTCGCTCGTACAGCCATACTGTATCATGTTCCTATGTATTATGAATAGGTTGGCTGGACAGATGGATGCGGAATGTAGCGCAGCGCAGCGCAGCGCGGAGATCTGGATTTGCATGCGCCGCAAGGACGGAAACGAAAGGAAAGGAAGGAAAGGGAACGGACTGAAAGGAAGGGAACGGAAAGGGAGATGAAGGCGAAAGCGAAGGCAAAGGCGAAGGGACGGCTACGAGTGTGAGTTTCGATCTACGGCTATTGCTGTTGCTGTGGCTGTTGTTGTTTTGCTGGCCCGGCCTGGCCATCTACCCGGCGTGGAATGGCAGTGGCCTTTTCTTTTCGGCTGGGTTCTTTTGAAAGCAATGTGATACCACTATACATCGGGTTCGGTTCGAGGGATACTGCAACAAAGCGAATCGCGGCGAATCGCGGCGACGGGAGGCGAGGCGAGGCGAAGCGAGGCGAAGTAAGATTGCGGATCGGAAGAGTGGAATGTAATAATGAAAATGAAAATGATATCTGAACCTGAACCTGAACCTGAACCTGAGCGTAGTCCAAAAGTCCAAACGTCAAGCGTCCAACGTCCAACTTTCAACTTTCGACTTTCAGACTTTGAATTGCAACCGACTAGCTTGGCTCACATAAGTAGGTACCTAGGGCTACAGTATATGGTACTTGATTCAGGTATACAGAAACCCATCCATCCACCTATCCATCCATCCATCCAATTCCCAGGAATATACAGTACTAGGTAGGCCATGAAGATTTGTGTGTAATGTACTGTACCTGGCTGGTTGGGCTACCTCTGTCTGACCTAAGATCTTTGAATGATTGAATCCTTGATTGTCGTTGCACCACCCTACCATGCATGGACTGTATTGCATGGCCTGGATTGCGTTATATTGCATTGTATTAAGTGTGTGATAGTAATGTTAAGTATATGACTGATAGGTACCTAATCTAGGTACGTATGTGATTGATATGTGATGCGTTCCGTCTTAAAGGATGTTTTCTGTTTTCTGTTTTCTGCCTTCTGCCTTCTGTCTTCTGCCTTCTGTTCTGTCGTCCATGCTTGGAAGATGGAAGTTGTCTGTGCTGTGCTGTGCTGTGCTGTGCTGTGTTGTATTGTGCTAGGCTGTGTTGTGCTCAAGACCGAGATTGAGACCGAGGTCGAGGTCGAGCAATACTTTCCCATGCATAGGCCATCAAGGGAGGACGACAAGCGTAGTAAGAGTCGGGTAGGTTAGTGCTGTTCGTTTGGAGTGCGTATGCGTCAGTATGATGGATAGTATGATGGTATATAGACAATCCGATCTTGAAGTGGAACTGGGAATAGAAAGTGTATAAATGTAAATACATCACGGCCAGAAGACCAAGTAAGTCATAGAAATCATACAGCAGACCAGAGCAGACCAGAGCAGACCAGAGCAGACCAGAGCAGACCAGAGCAGAACAGAGCGGAGCAGAGCAGAGCAGAACAGAGCGGAGCAGAGCCATATATATACCAAATGATCCAATGACAGAGAGGTATATGACATGTGTAGGAGGGTGGTCAGGATAGACACAGATATGTCATGAAAAGGGGGATATAGATATATATAGGAGGAATCAAGAACGAGTATAAGGGAGGTTGGTATTTAAACGTACACCACAGCTGCTGCATGAGCATGAGCCGGCACAGGAGCCGCTGCCGCTGCAGCAAGTGCATGAAGAGCAGGGACCCATTGTTCTTGGCTTGGGCTGGTTTGCGTTCGTTCGTTCGTAGGTAAGGGAGGTAGGTATTGATAGTCTAGGTTGTTGCTGTGTCCGAAGTGGAAGGGGAAGTAGGATTGAGTCTGTGCTGGGCTGGGCTGGGATGGGCTGGGCTGTTGGCGATATAAGGGCAAGAGGCCGAGGAGGATGAAGAAGAAGAAGAAGAAGATACAGATAGAGAAAAGAGCAGCAGAGGGCGGCAGATATAGGTTGAGATGGGTTCTCACGTACCTACCTACCTACCTACCTACCTCACCACGTCGGACCTCCTATGCATGCAGTATCCTCTTGCCTCCTCTTTCTGGTGCAAGACTATCTTGGTCTGGACCATCGCGGACAGGTCAAAGCCCTCGTGCGCCAGCGTAGCTAGGATACGCCCAGCTCTTGTGATGCTTGGCTACCTAAGATAGGTAAGTGGGAATGAGGATCGTTGCGACCCCGCGGTCGAAGTAAACGTTGTTACTCGACCCGTATGCAACAAGCTATGCATGCCCAGACGACGCCGAGGGAGCGTTGGGTCTCGAACGACGCACCAGCAGTAGTAGTCGTGACACTCGTACATACTGCCCGACCTTTGGATGCAGACCACGTATGGTAAGGGGTTGGAGCATGTTTGATTCCGTCCGAGCCTGGCTGGTTCAATGCATACTGGAACTTGCCGATACCAGCCTGGCAGACACATCCTTACAGTTTTCCCTCAGGTTCTGGCCGCGCATTTTGCCTTAGCTGGGGAACGGAATCCGATGTGTAGGATGCAATCCAGACAGAGGGGCTGAATCCGCCGATCGATTGTCCTGTCCAGTCCAGTTGGCGTCCGCGTAATGAACTGGCCAGAAGCATTATTCGAGCCAATCGACTCTGCTACCGCTAGGAACGGTTGTCGTCATGTACAAAGTCTTGTCTGGCGGAGATTCTCTCGGCGTGGGGGGCATCTCGTTGCTAACTACCTGGCTGCAGTCAATAAGGCGTCCAAGTGAAGCTGCACAGGAACATGTGGAAAGACGACGACACCAGGCGAAGAGATGAAAAGAAGGAATGAGAGAGGCAGAGGCATGGGTCTTGGATGGCCTGATCAGGCTTGTTTGACTCGTTGACTGGATGCTTCGGATGTGCCCAACGACTAACTTACAACTCCTCACCAACAACTTCGTGCATGAGCCGTCTCCTGATATGTTTGTGCTCCCAATGGAGTGCCACCCCCAAGTCACACGGCATGGATGCGTTGTTCAGTGGTGGAGGATGCGAACAGAAGAAACAGTCATGCATATAACCAATTGGTCACGGTGACTACTGACGACCCGGCTGCAGTCATCATGTTCAGCCATCAACAGGCCTACAAGATAAGCCACTGTTGTCGAGGAGACATCAGTCGTAGCTCCGGTACTTCTGAGCCACCGTTTCGCTCGAGAATAGACACGGCTTCAGGGCGGGAATCCCGGGTGACTGCCAGCCTCTGTTGCGCAAAGACGCCCTCTTCCTTGTATATCCAGACTTTCTCGTGATAACGTGCCACAATGGGACGGGAGATATCGTCGATACATTCTTCTTTGGATGGATGCTGGAGGATGACCAACGCGGCATCCTCTCCATCATATCGCGGCAATTGAGGCAGCAGTAACGCGGATTGCGCATCCTGGAGCTCATCCGGACATACCGTTAAAGGCTCAGACACCATTTCCTTGCATATGAAATATCTTTGAGGCGATCCTTCCATACAAAACCAATACATATCGAGTTCGTGGAGGAGAAGCCTGAAGTTTTTCAATAGTATCGCTTGAACCCCATCAACCAGAAGCCCGGCAGAAGTTTGTTCTGCTACCGGACCAGACCTTGGCCCGCCCATGGTCGTGACAGGATCCAGGAGATTGCTAGGCGCCCAGCTAAACCCCGGAGTCTTCAGACGAGGACCAGAAACCCACAGAATGCCCGTTGGAAGACTCGGTTGACATGACCAAAAAGCCTGCATCTTCATATCAGGAGCGGCCTCTAGGACTTGCGTCAGATCTGTCTCCATCAGAATGGAACCAGTAATGGCGACATCCATCGGTCTTGACGTTGATCGGTAGCGCAAACCTGCCCAGAAATCCTCCAGACTCAAAGGTCCAGTCTTTGAAGTCGAGCGAAGATTGAATACCCCGATCAACCAACGCTCTGACAGGATCGATATCAGACATGATCTGTCGGTCTGGGCCACATGTTTTACTGCATAGTTTCTCCCAGCCACGAGCTCCGAATATCTGACCACTTTGTCGAGAAACTGGAAGCAAATGTCTTTTGCCAACGCCGCCTCTTGCCTGGTCCACAGCCTCGTGTTCCACTGGCAACAGTATAGCCGTAGAAGAAATTCGTCAATGGTACAGGGACCTGGACTCGACAACAGGTCCGCCGACAGCACTAGGACGCTGCTGGCGGAAGAATATACCTTATTCATCCGTACAATGGCTGTATTTCTCAGAGGCTCTGAGATGGGCACGCATAGAGTGTCAATCCAGAATCTCGCAACTTGATTGAATGTGGAAGCGGTGACATATTGATGCAGGCATCGAATCTGGCAGATAGGAAGTGCGTTCGCAGAGGGATTGCCTCGACCATCAGACCAAACATGGCTCAGAGCCACATATTCCATGCCCTTGTAGTGTCTTGTAATTTGTATGTCATCTTGTCGGAATTCAGTCACAGGGAATCCTTCCCCTTCAAAGGCAGACTGTGCTTCTGACTCCGATATAGCAATGACTCGGCAGCAGCATGTGGCCTGGTTATGATCGCATGTGCTGTCGTGACACAAGCAGTTCTCTGGCACGTGCTGGACTTTGTATGTTTCGGGGTCGATGTTGTATGCCACACAAGCAAGATCTTGACAGGCACCATGCATTGTTTTGTTGGTTTCTAAACCAGGCAGAATGCTCAAATAATACAATCCTGTGCTGTGAAATCCCGTGCCGACCCGTTCGATCAGGTTCGGACAAAATCCGAGTTGGCCCAGTTTTTGTCGTGGCATCCTGTTGTGGACTATGATATGTTCCTCCTCGTGGTGAAGGTGTCGAGGACAGAAGAGCCATGTGTATTCATGAAAGGTTTCGACCAGTACGGCCAGAGCCTGCTGCACTCCTGTAGGAACGAGAGGAAGTCCAACGAAAAGAGCACGGTCCAGGTCCGAGAGGAGAGATGCCGCTGCTCGCAAACAACGGAAAAGGTGAGCGGCCCGGGGTGCATCTGTCCTCAACCGTTCCGCTTTTGTAACAAATTCCCTGAAAAGGGGTCGTACAATGATGGACTTGATCATTTGATCGGTAGCCGAGGCCGGTCGTTGCACAGGGACGGCAACAGAGACTTCATGTCCGTACACCGGTCGGTCCAAAGCCTCTTGTAAGATCCCGAATAGGATCCAAGTCTGGACAAAAGAGCCCACCACAGTCTGAATACCACCGTTGTCACCGGCCAGAGACTCGGGGTGAGAAACCCGCTCAAGGCTTCTTCGTGTATAATCGTGCCAATCTTTTAGAGCCGCGAATAGATGCCCTTTGCGTAGAGCATTGATGTCCCAGCCTTGTCGCTGATCATAGCCAAAGAATCCTTCGTTGTCATACTCCAGACCGCCGAGATCAGGGATGGATTCGTGGGCCGTCACGCCGTCTGGAAGTGGGAGGAAATCCATTGACACAGGATCAGGTGGGCGGTTAGTGGCTTGCTGCTCGTACATACGGTGTCGCAGAGTGCAGTTGGTTTGTAGTCTCGCTGGGAAGACACAGAGAGAGGGGGGGGGGGCCAGGTTTCGACAAGGTATCAAGAAGGAAATGAAAGCAGATGGAAGTTATCAGCGGCTGATCGGAACAATAGTTGTTCCGCCTTTTGGCCATTAGACGAGTCACCCACCGACCGATGCGGTGCCAGTCTAGGAGATGGGTTTCCTCGCATCCAGCTGTCCGACATCTATCACTTTCTCGAGCGTCAATGCTCACGATCACAGCCCGGACGACAGTATGGACCATCCTTGGACCTGCCACCTTTCAGTCAACTAGAGTAGGATCTCCAGCCAGGCCCCATAGATGTTCTGTGAGCTCATTGTCCAGCGGCACCCTTTACATGCAACCCGGGATTTTCTGGTGACATGGCGTCTGGCAGACCCGATCGCTCGCCATGAATCTGCTCAAACAATGGCTCGACCACCAGCTCCATGGCCCAGGACTGATCGCCATTTGGCCGCGAAGGGCGGGGGACAAACTTGATATCGTCAGGCGCCGGGCCAGCACAGTATAGAAATTGCCCAGTCAGTGACGGGTCTTCCAGGAACTTGTTGTAGCTGGCAACAACATTCTCGACCGGTGTGATACTATAACACAATTCACGTCAGCATTTTGCCAATGTGGGTTGGAAAATGAAGGCTCTTTTGCATACTATTCCTCGGTTTGCGCATCCACTCTGGCTTGCCAAACCACTCCAGTCCTGACCAAACCGGGCAACACGGCGTTGATGGTGATGTTGTCTTTCTGCAAAGGTCAAAGTCAGACCTGGTCCCCTGAACTCCAAACGTCCGTCTCACTACTTACCAGCTTCAAAATGGGTGCAGCAGCGCGGCAGAACTCGATGATCTAAATTCCATAAGAAGGAGGATCAGAAAAGACGCTTGTTTCCACTCACTGCGGCCTTGGCTCCACTGTACTCTGGCGCGCTCGGGCAACCGTAATGGCCCCAAGAGCTTGAGGTAGCGACGATCTGCCCTCCTGGAGTGGGATTCTTCCTCATAAAGTAGATGGACAGCATGGTGCCGTATACCGCCGCCTTGTAGCAGACATCTGTGCAAGATAGATCGGGTTTCGGCGGCAGGGTCTGGCTATTCCTCTCTCGCAGTAAGTAAATCGACGTGCGGTCCACGATCCCGGCGTTCAGGCAAGCGGCATCCAGTCTGCCCCATTTCTCGAACGTCTGGGTGAAGGCTCGAGCCTGGTCATCGTAGTCGTCCACCCTGCACTTGATGAAGATCGCCTGCTGTCCCAATTCTGCCGCAACGGCTTGTCCTGCCGCTTCGTTGATGTCCACGCAAGCCACATTCCATCCTTTCGAGCCGAGGTCGGTTGCTAGAGCTTTCCCAATGCCCGACTAGATGCGAAGGTCAGTCATGCATTCACCAAGATTTCCCAGGGTTTTCCGCAGGTGAGGCGGTAAACAAAAGTTTTCCTTACAGCAGCACCTGTTACGATGGCTACCTTCTTTTCTGCGACCATTTCGTCAAGTAAACTAGTAGTCAGGAGTTACGGTGCGTTTGGTCTCGATGATGTGGCAGTGAACAGATCTCACAGCACAAACCTTGAACAAGTCATACATGGCAAACCGGCCATACTTGGAGGTTACCAAGAACATAGGATATGCGGCACATGTCTTACTCCCTCCTCCACGGACGTGAGCGCACTGAGAGTGTCGGCTTCGGTCCAAGGCGCTGTTTATCAGAGTGGAGATATTCGACCGCAGCTCCAGCAGCGCATGAGTGGGCTATCTTTCGATGCTAGCCCGGACGAAGCAAGAAGCAAGAAAGAATCGTGTGAATCAACGCAGCCCCGTATCGAAAAGCAAGGTTGATGGTGGGCTCAAAGGGCCGGCAAGGCTGTGATTGTACGTACAACGAGGCTAAGGACCATGATATTGACTAAGCCATAAATGGATTAGCCTCCTTACTTCAGCCTTGCCCCTTTTCTTCAACCTCAAACTCACTTCTCTTCTACTCGTCTCTATTCCCTGCTGTTCAGATGAAGATGTCCGAATTCGGCATCACCCCTGACTCAAATCCACCTCACCTATCGCCACATTCTTATCAACGGCAGACATTAGCGAGTTCCGAGCCAGCTGGCAGGCCGGACATTGGTCCTCACTCACTACGATTCGATCAACACCGTACTCATCCACTTCCACCGTCCGGACATGGTCTGGGTTTAGTCTGGCGAATCGCTCAGTCCAGTATTGCCTGGTATGGTGATCAAAGTCGAGCAGATCGAAGAGACGGTCATACTCATCTCGGAGCTTACGGCAGCGAATCTTATACTTGTTGGACTGTTGCCCAGGGAAGGGCATCTCCAAATGAACGGCCAGCTGCTTTGCCAAGGTGGCGGGGCTCTTGGGGCTGTTGAGGCTGGCAGGCTGACTACGTAAAGCCATGCGCTCGGCGGCACGTACCAGACTCAATACGAAATGCACCCAGTGCGCAATCTCGGTGAAGTCCAAGGTCGCCGCGTGTTGGCGGAACTCGATCGTCAAAGGCACACGGGTTTCCACCGGGGATTGATGGGCAAACAGGCGCTCGAAATTGACGAATTTATACCGTCGCGGGACGTGCTGGGGTGCTGGCCAGTCCAAGTACGTCGTGCACATGAGTTGGGCCAGCCGTATGGGCGTCATCTTGGCCGAGAAGATCTTGGTGGCCGCCTTGCGTAAGTCGGCCGTCGTGAGAGCCTGGCATATATGCGGTGACCGCTGCAGACCCATCAAATTCGAGCCGATCATCGATGGTGGAGTCTTACCAGTATCGTTGCTGTTTGCATCAAGACCCATTGTCTTGGTCGTGCACCGTCGTTCTATCGGGTGGAGCGCTGTGATGAGATCCTCGAACTGAACGAGCAGGTACGCCAGGTGCTGCAGTGCAGGCAATGGCAGCATTTCGCTCGACCCGTCAGAGGGTGGTGCCCGCGCAACATGGACATGAAAGCCGCATGAGGCGTTGGTAAATACACCGAAAGGATCCGAGGCACTCCCAATCATAGCACTGACATAGTCGTTGATCTCTTGGAGTTCGCTGCTGGATTGGAGGGTTGTAAAGGTCAATTTGTCCGGGGCGGTCAACACCCGCGACACCAGCTCGTGGCCCTGTAGTTGCCAGAGGTTTTGCTCACCTTGTCGAATCCGGACAGGCAAGGCTTGTGGCCAGAGTTTCTTGTCGTGCGGTTCGCGGATTGACGAGTCCTAGAGATGAAAGGGAGAATCAATTAGAGCGAAACCAAGACGAGTAACGTGGGAAAGGGGTCAACATGATGCGTCACCGTCACCGTCACCGTCACAGCAAAGTTGGGCCCTCACCTTTTTCAAGCACCACGTCGACAAATCGTCTTGGTCGACATTACAAGCCAAACCAGCATGCCGAAGAATATTCTGCTGGACATGCAGCGTTCGCAGGTCCTTGACCTGGAACGTCGGCTCATGTGTGCTAGTCACATTACGCCAATCAAGGAGCCAGTTTGGGGCGTGTGTCTCCGAGTTTCCTTGTTTAAACGACGCAGAGCGAGAAGCGGTGGTTGGCGGCAGACCCCCTGTTTCCTTCTCGTCGTCTTCGTCGTCTTCGTCGTCCTCCTCCTCTTCGTCGTCGTCGACCCGCATCCAAGCATACTCCTGTCCAGGATCTTTTCGAAACGCGAAAACATATTCCAGCTCGATCCCAAACGTCAGCGTCATCTGCTCTTGCGGCAAGTCTGCTTCCCAGTTCGGCGGTGGTGAGCGCTGCCCGGACGTCGCAGTCTGAAGATACGAATGCAATGTCGCAGCCGGCGAGAATTTCGCTTTGTCGCTGTTGTCACTGTTGCCATCTTCATCTTCATCTTCATCGTCGGAATTGGAACTGGAATCGAAATCGAAATCGAAATCGTCAGAGTTGCCTCCCCGCCAACCTCGCACGGAAGATGTATCGTGGGTCAATGAGTGTTTGGCATTACTGTGAGGAACCCCTGCTCTTCTACTTGACGAGGCAGAGGCGTGTGCCGAGCCTTGACTACTAGGACCTTCCGAGAAGCCGCTTTCGGGAGTACCGCGAAACAGGGACAAGGGAGGCCTTGAAGTTGAGGCTGGACGTGATGATGCCGGGGGGGCTCGATGGGAATGCAAGTGCGGCAGCGGCAGCGGCAGCTTGCCCGTTTCGTCTCCTAGGTCTGGCCGGTGCTGGCTTCAAAGGAACCGGGGGGTGCATGTTGTGCTAGAACCCACGGCATTAGAATCTAGTACTTCCTCGCATCGAGGTCGCTGCCATTTTTGGGGATCTTGATCTACTAAGTAGACAGACTTACTCCTTCGTCCTTTCATGGTGTATGCCTATGGATCTGAGCTGACTTTGGCCCTAGTTGTGGCTGTAGCTGTAACCGTAAAACGCAAGGAGGACAAGTACGGATTGAACTCGGATTGAATTCACAAGATCTGCCTTCATGCTGTGCAAGGCTGGAGTGGACAGCAACGTGACGAATACTCTGGACAGCTGGAACGATAACATCACAGATCCTGTTATTGTTGACGAGAATAGGCGCAGCTAGACACAAGCAGCAACGGGCTAGCATCGTGCTGGAAACGGATGGATTGGTGAAAGCAGAACGCGATACTTGAATACCCATATAGGTGATAGGTGAGTCGCGAGGTAGAGTTGGCGCAAACTAGGACAAAGCGGAAACAGTGACAACAGAAACAACAGGACAAATGTCGGCCATAAAGACAAACAAAGGGCTCTGTAACAGAATCAGAGCGAGCTTCGACTTCGATTGAACTGAAATGGATTGAACGGGATTGAGATGAATACACGCAAGTAATACAGCAATAGTAGCACTTCTTCTCTGCTCAATGACATACAGAAGAACCCAAGCCGATGCTTGGTAGGACTCATATTGACAACAGTTGCACAGGGTCGATGGTGGAGGTCTGTCCAGCGGAACAAACAGACAAAGGCTCGATTGGTCGAGCGCCGTTCGAAGTGAAAGGCAAGGACGAACACATATTGCGCTAGTGGACTTGGAAATCAGTGTATTTCACTCTAATATCAGAGAGATGATGCAGATGGTTGGCCCTGAAACAGGTCGGTCATCGTCGAGGAATAGCAATATAGATCAGGAAGAGAGTCAGGTGGAGAGGTTGAGCAGATCGATAGCAATGTCGATATAGAATGTAGGTCTTGTTGCGCGTCCTCGGTACAGAGCCATTGTCTTCAATCTCACTCTTATCGCCAAGCTTGCTCTTATTCCCGCCTTCGTCCCTGATAGCGCTTCATCACCTCAATCGTTTGATTAAGGCCAGACTCACTTGGCCAGGAAGGCTTGGAAAGCAGTATGGTCGATAACCACGTTTCCCACCGCCTTCAACTTCTTACGGCCCTCCTTCTGCTTTTCCAGCAATTTCCTCCGTCTCGAGACATCGGCGGCGTGCAACTTTGCAGTGACATCCTTGCGGAAAGGTTTGATTGTTTCTCGGGCCACCACGTGTTTACCGACTGCGGCTTGGATGACCACCTCAAACATCTGCCTGTCGACATGTTCCTTGAACTTCTCAACCCATTGTTTGCCCACATGCCGGACCTGGGAATGGTGGAGAACGCGAGAAATAGCATCAACAGGCTCCTTGTTCACCAGAAGCTGCAACTTGACGATATTGCTCACACGCCAATCGGCTTCTTCATAGTCGAGCGTCGCATATCCTTTGGTTGATGATTTAAGTTTGCCGAAGAAATCGTCGACGAGCTGGGCCAACGGCATCTCGTACTTGAGAATGACTTGCGACGAGGTGAAGTATTCCATGGAAACCTGCTCGCCTCGGTTCCCTTCGCACAACTCCATGACCTTACCGAGATATTCGTCGGGAAATGTCAGGGTCGCTAGAACATATGGCTCGCGCAGTTCGGCGACGTGACGTCGTGTTTCGTCGCTGTCGGGGAACTCGGCAGGATTGGTCACTACGACCTCCTTGCCGTTCTTGTAGATGACCTTGAACGGAACCGTGGGTGGAGTAATGATGATACTGGCTCCGTGTTCCTGTCGTAGTCGGTCCTCGAAGACAGAGCAGTGTAGGGTCCCGAGAAAGCCGAGTCGGAAGCCTGCTCCAAGAGCTTGCGACGACTCTTTCTGTAACGTCACGCTGCGGTCATTCAGTAGAAGCTGATTGATGCTATCTTCAAGGTGCTCAAAGTCGCCTTGATCGACAGGAAACGCGGCCACGAATACCATCGGCTTGGGTTCCTCGAATCCGGGCAACGGCTGGACCTGTCTTTGGAAACCCACTTTCGTGTATGTGTCCCCTATCTTGGCCTCGCTACTCTTCCTCATTGCAGGGTTGAAGTGGACATATCCGACCTGTCCAGCCCGAAGGACTTTCTGGGGCGTTGGGTCGGGGTACATGATCCCTACTTCCCCCACGGTATACTTCAGACCTGTCGCGAACGACACAATCTGATCGCCAGCGCGAAGCTCACCGTCAAATAGGCGCACGAGCAGGATCACCCCCTTGTAGCTGGAGTACCACGAATCGACAAGAAAGAGCCTTAGCGGTTTGGCATGATCGCCAACAGGCGGAGGTATCTTCTCAATGACCGCGGGTAGGATACTCTCCACATTGAGTCCAGTCTTTGCAGATACCAAAACTGCCGTATCTGGATCTAACTCGAACGTATCGTGCATCTGCTCGAGTGCCCTTGGAGGATCGGCGTGCGGTAAATCTACCTTGTTGATGACCGGAATCAACGTCAGGCCTTGAGCGAAGGCGAGGTAGAAATTGGCGACTGTCTGAGCCTGAATACCCTGACTGGCATCGACCAGCAACAGAGCACCACCACAGCTGGCGTAACTGCGTGACACTTCCGCGCGGAAATCGACATGGCCGGGTGTATCAACCAAGTGGAGAAGATAGTCCTCGCCCTTGTAGTTGTAGATCATCGAACATGTCTGCGCTTTGACTGTGATGCCTCTTTCTCTTTCTACGTCGAGCTTGTCCAGAACTTGCTTGTTCGAGCCAGGCTGGATGGTGCCGGTCAGCTCCAGTAACCGGTCGCTAAGAGTACTTTTGCCATGGTCGACATGCGCAACAATGCAGAAGTTCCGGTACCGATCGATAGGAATAGCCGCAATTCGCCTTTCGAGATCGCTGAGAGGAGCGGATGGGGCGACGGCGCGCAGAGAGGGTGTTGTTGCAAATGTCCGCAGTGGACGACCGAGATGATGCTGGTTATTGAATGATAACCATATTGAGGCAGAAGGGATGCTTATGGCAGCTCTTCGCCGTGCAAAGACCTGCAGCCATTGTCGCATGAGTCGCGATGCTTGAGGTGCTGAAGATTACATTGAACCGAACTGGCTGATGGTCTGTGAGTGAGAAAATGTTCTTTCAAGATGATAAGTTGCCAGTTGAAAGTTCGCCGGCGGTGATTATTGCCCCGCCAACGATTCATGTCAACACGATGAGTTCGACGTCTTCATCTTCTCCTTTTCTCATCCACAGCATTCAATCCACGAACAACATGGCGGTCGATAAGAAGGAGAAGGCACAAGTGCACAAGCTGGCTCTGCGAGGTTTGTCTGCCAAAGTGCTTTGCTCACGAACATGCTAATGCGAAGCATCAGGCTCCTCGAAGACAGTAGCCGAATTTGTGAGTGCGTCCGCTGCAATCGCGCGTCACCCACTGACTTGAGGCAGTTCGAATACTCGATCAATACCATCTTGTGAGTATGGGCTGCTAAAAGAGTTGGATGACTAGTGTTGACGAGTCCTAGATTCCAGAGAGGTGTCTATCCGGCGGAAGATTTTACACCGTGAGTGGAAGGAGTGGTGCGTCGAGAAGTCATTGCTAACAGATACAGTGTGAAAAAATATGGACTCAATATGCTTGGTATGGAAATCCCGAGACGCAACGACCTGACCAACTCTGATGCTGATTAACCGAAAGTTTCCTCGGACGATCAAGTCAAAGCCTACATCAAGAAGATCATGTCGCAGCTGAACAAATGGATGATTGGGGGCAAAATCTCCAGACTGGTGGTGGTCATCACTAGCAAAGAGACGGGAGAACATATTGAGCGATGGCAGTTCGATGTGCAGCTCTTCGGCAAGTCGTCAAAACATCGCGCTTCGAAAAAGGCTCCAGATAAAGAAAACGTTACGCCAGAGTATGTTAGAGCTGCATCCAGCAACACTGGTACCACAGGCGAAACGACGCTGACAAACAGCAGAGACGCAGCAACTCCAGAACCAGAGCCAGAGAAGACAGAGGCGCAGATTCAAGAGGAGATCCAGGCGATTTTTCGACAGATCACGGCGTCGGTCACTTTCTTGCCAGTTCTGGATGGAAATTGCACCTTTAACGTGCTGGTCTATGCAGATGCCGACTCGGATGTGCCGATCGAATGGGGAGACAGTGATGCGAAAGAGATCAAGAACGGAGAGAAGGTCCAGCTACGGAGTTTCAGCACCAGCAACCACAAGGTCGACACGATGGTTAGCTATCGTTTGATTGATTGAATGTCAATATCACCAGCTGGGTGGGAGCGTGGAGTTTGGGTCGGTTCTCAGGGCTTGTAGGATGAAAGGCTTCGGGGGACTTTAGGAACAATGAAACGACGATGATCTAAGACGATACTTCGATGTTAGTTGTTGTGGTTTAATACCTTGAGTAAGGTGTCTACTATGGAATGTTTTTATACCCGCCATTGATTGATTGATACTATTTCTGGTTGTACGTGTAGAAGTCGTGTGAAGGGCGAGGCTCTGAGGTTCAGTGCCTGCGGTGGCTTTGGTGCCTGCGCTCACACCTATGGACGCCTAACAAACTCTTATAGCGGCCCCGGCGTGGGATACTCTAGGTGCAAGGCGCGTACGTACTTGTACGTACTAGCATTGTGGGGTGCCACTCCAAACTGGCGGCGAACTTCTTGGAGAAAAGTTTTGGGTGCATGCGGTGGCCCACCCGCTTTTCATTCCCACCACCGACCATACCGACCAACTGTGAACATTTACGGAACATTTGCAGATTGTATCCAAACGACTCTGAATCTCGCAGGATGTCTATGTCGAAGAGATAATCGTGCGTCTTTCCCCTTCTCGATCGCATACCCGGAGTCAGTCAAAGCCGGCTTGAGCAGGGCACTAGATGGTCGAATTGCCAACCCATCCTCCGCTCTGACTGCCCTCATATCGGCGACAGCAAAATGCCTGCCTCTACAGAGATACAAGCCCCCTTGCCGGGCAAAGAGCAGGTGGTCAACGATGTTCCCAAAGTCATCAAAGAACTACATTTCGGGGTCTTGTCGGATCAGGATATAATCAACCAGTCTCAGGTCGAACTCGCGGACCGTCGAATGTTCGATCTCGACAAAGGTCGTACTTGTGCCGAATATGGACCTCTCGACAGACGAATGGGTATATCGGGAAAACGAGACATATGCCAGACCTGCGGAGAGCAGTTACAGACATGTAACGGTCATTTCGGACACGTGAAACTCGTCCTACCTGCATTCCATGTCGGCTATTTCAAGAAAGTCATACAAATCCTTCAGAGCATCTGCAAGGATTGCTCTGCCATCCTCCTTTCCGAAGCCGACCGGAGAAAATACATCAATGCCTTGCGAAGAGCTGGTAACGACAGTTTGAGACAAGCTGCGATTGTCAGAAGAGTGGCGGATCAATGTCGAAAAACAAAGGTCTGCTTCCAATGTGGTGCCATCAACGGTCTGGTTCGAAAGGCTGGCACACACGCTTTGAAGATTTCACACGACAAGTTCAAATCGTTCAACTCTTCGACGGCAGCCAAGAAACAACCACCGCCCGAAAAGGTCGAATTCGACAAGTCCTTCGAAACCGCCAAGCAGTCCAACGCGGAGATAGAAAAGCATTTCAAGAAGGTTATGGACGACCTGAACCCTCTCCGAGCCTTGAAGCTGTTACAGCGCATCAACTCCGCAGACCGTGAACTGCTTGGCTTGAGGTCTGCCAAACCCGAATCTTTCCTCTGGCTGTACATACCAGCTCCGCCAGTATGTATCCGACCATCAGTAGGGCAAGAAGGTGCGAGCACAGAGGATGACATCACTGCAAAACTGGGTGATATCGTGGCAGCGAATAATGCGCTAAGAGAGGCAATCGAGAAAGGAGCGCCTGTCCAGTCCGTGGTTGAACGCTGGGATTATCTGTCGCTCCAGCTCGCTATGTACATCAACAGCGACGTGCCGGGTCTGGCGAAAGGAGAGTTTGGCAAGCAGATCAGAGGCTTTGTCCAGCGGTTAAAAGGCAAGCAGGGTCGTTTCCGTGGAAATCTGTCCGGAAAACGTGTCGACTTTTCCGGTCGTACTGTTATTTCTCCAGACCCAAACCTGAGAATTGACGAGGTGGCTGTTCCGGAACTGGTGGCAAAGAACATGACATATCCAGAGGTGGTCAATGAAATCAATATTGAGAAACTGCGACAACGGGTGCGCAACGGCACCAAGGTGTGGCCTGGGGCCAACTACGTTTACAAGCCAGACGGCGACTTCCGAATCTTCCTCAAGTTCGGTAAACCGGAGCTGATTGCCAAAGACTTGAAGGAGGGTGACATTGTCGAGCGGCATCTGGAGGACGGAGATATCGTCTTGTTCAATCGTCAGCCATCTCTTCACAAACTCAGTATTCTCAGCCATTTTGTCAAGGTTCGACCACATCGGACCTTCCGCCTAAACGAATGTGTGTGCAATCCCTACAACGCCGATTTTGACGGAGACGAGATGAATCTTCACGTCCCTCAGACCGAAGAAGCCCGGACAGAAGCCACGTTGTTGATGGGCGTTAAGCACAACATCGTCACTCCTAAAAACGGTGAGCCTATCATCTCGGCCATCCAGGATTTCATCACAGCGTCTTTCCTTCTCAGTGGTCTGGACCAATTTTTCGACAAGAAAACATTCGTGACCATGTGTGTGGGCATGTTGGAGCCGGGCACAAAGTTTGATCTTCCTCCTCCTGCAGTAATCAAGCCACAAACACTCTGGACGGGCAAGCAGGTGTTCAGCGTCCTCATGCGGCCGAACAAGCAATCCCCGGTCACGGTCAACCTTGACGCCACATGCAGAGACCACAATCAATATCACCCGGGCCTACATCGAGATCTCCAAGATGACAGCTTCCTGTGTATTCGCAACTCCGAGGTGATGTGTGGGAGAATGGACAAAGCAACCGTCGGTTCGGGAAAGAAAAACTCCGTCTTCTACATTCTTTACCGAGATTTTGGCCCCGATGCAGCTGCTCAAGGGATGAACCGCCTCTCCAAACTCTGTGCCCGATGGCTGGGAAATCAAGGATTCACTGTTGGTATCAGCGACGTTACGCCACCAGACATGCTTGTGAAGGCCAAGGCTGAAATGATCGCCAAAGTTTTTGAAGAGTGTAAGGAGTTTGTGCGACTCTCGAAGGCAGGCAAACTCAAGAGAAAGGCCGGCCTCGACGATGCTGGCACGTTGGAAGCAGAACAGGTCCGAGTTCTGAGCACAGTTCGAACCAACATTGCCGGTGTCTTAACATCTCAACTCAGTAAGAGAAATTCACCTATGGTCATGGCTATTTCTGGATCCAAAGGGTCCAACATCAACGTGGCCCAGATGGCGGCCCTTCTGGGACAGCAGGATATCGAGGGGGAAGCGTGTGCAAGATGGCTTCCAGGACCGAACGTTACCTCACTTTGCGAAACACGAGCGATCGCCGCCGTCTAAAGGATTCATCTCGAACAGCTTTTTCAGTGGCCTCCTGCCCTACGAGTTCTTGTTCCACGCCGTTGGTGGTCGTGTTGGTCTAGTCGATACGGCTGTCAAGACGGCCGAGACTGGTTACATGTCACGTCGACTCATGAAGTCGCTCGAAGATCTTTCTACCCAGTATGACCACACCGTGCGCAATTCCGCCTCCAACATCGTCCAGTTCCGGTTTGGTGACGACGAGCTGGACCCGGTGGACATGGAGGCCAGCGCGAAGCCCGTCGACTTTGAACGCACCTATGCCCATGTGGAAGCGACCACGTTTGACATGCATGAACCCGGTCTTTCGGACGTCGAGATTCACTCCATCCTAGAGGAAATACTCGCGCCAAAACGGAGTCTCCTCACCAGACTTGATTTCAACGGCGAAGAACTCCCCCTTTGACACGGACGATGAACGTCTGGTAGATCAAAGTGAAAGTCACCGTGCATTCCTGCAATCTATTCATGACTTCGTCATGGCCAAGGCTAGAAGCTTTAATGAAGCTAGAGTGCAGAAAAAGCAATATGCTCTGCCCCCATCGCGAGTGTCCAGTGGCAGCAAGAGAAAGGCCGAGACAGACCCTGAGCAGGCCGAAGATGGAACAGCTGCCGCACCCGAACGGCGCTCTGGCCGGAAAGGGGCCCCCGCCAGCGCTGATGCTACGAAAGTTGCGAAGAAGCAGAAGACAGCTCAACCGGGCAGCGACTCGGTGACAAAGATTCAAGCACCTCCATCCACCAAAGACCGCTTTGAGCTCACCTGCAAGGTCTCTGAGAGGACGCTACGAGCCTTCATCAATCTGTGTTTGGAAAAGTATGAAAGAGCGAGAACCGAACCTGGTCATGCTGTGGGCGCCGTAGGTGCGCAGTCCATTGGCGAGCCAGGTACTCAGATGACGCTCAAGACTTTCCATTTTGCTGGTGTTGCTGGCATGAGTTTGACGGCCGGTGTCCCCCGTATCAAAGAAATCATCAACGCCTCGAAAGACATCAGTACGCCAGTGATCACCTGCCGTCTGGAACGGAGAAGAGATCTTTCGATCCCCGAATCGTTGGCTAGAATCGTGAAGGGGAGAATTGAATGTCTGTATCTGGAGGACATCACGTCTTACATCCAGATCAGTCACTCTCTGGACAGACCAAGTTGCATCTACCTACGGGTCTCCCTGGACACTATCACGGAGCTGGGTCTCGACCTTACTCTCCAAGACATTTGCAACGCCATTCAAAAACACCGTCAGCTCAAAGCTGCCAAGCTGCGAATCCAGATACGCGGCAAGGACGAATTGAAGATCTCAACGGATGCACCCATCAAGTCGATGAAGCGTGGAACAGCTGCCAAAATCGACGAGGAAGGGCAGAATGAAAGACTGCTCCGTCTCCAGACATTGCGCCGTGTCCTTCCCAGCGTGCATGTTCTAGGTCACCCGCAAGCCACTCGAGCAGTCGTCACGGCAGAAGACGATCCCAGATCAGACGAGATTAAGGCCTTACGCCGAGCCATGGAGCAGGCAAAAGCCGAGAAACAGAAGGCCGCAGCCGCAGCCGCGTCCACTGAGCCCGAAGTCAAGTCTGAGGATGGGCAGCAGAAAGAACCGGAGTCTACCAAGGTGAAGGTCGAGGAACCGGCGCAACCAGTCCTGCCTAAACCATCGGCGGACAGCGGCAAACCACTTCAGATGCATAAAGTCATGGTCGAAGGGTACGGGCTGCGCTACTGCATGAACACGGACGGCGTCGACCCATACCACACGCACACCAACTCTGTGATGGAAACGCTGCAAGTCCTCGGCATCGAGGCAGCACGGTCGAAGATCATTTTGGAAATCCAAGAAGTCATGAAAAGTCTTTCCATTGATCCGCGTCACATGGCGCTGCTGGCTGATGTGATGACCTATAAAGGCGAGGTGCTTGGTATCACACGGTTCGGTCTGGCCAAGATGCGTGACAGTGTGCTGCAGCTTGCCAGTTTCGAAAAGACGGCCGACCATGTCTTCGATGCCGGTATCGCGGGCAAGATCGACAAGATCGAGGGTGTCAGCGAGTCTGTGATTGTGGGCAAGACGATGGGCGTCGGTACAGGAAGCGTCGAGGTGGTCCGGTATCTGAATGTCGATAGCAAGGACAAGAAGAAGAGACCGACTGTTTTCGAGGATGCCTGGGGGAAGGGTGACCGGGCACGAGAGCGGAAGAAGAAGCAATGATTCCACTCGATGGGATGGATGTCTCCTGGTCCTGTCTAGCCTCTTGTCAACGTGAGGTTGGCCAGGGCATACTGTGTAAGATATGCTGTGGACGGAAGCGATGCGACACTTCGTGTATACCCAGGTACCTAGATAACTAGATGATTCATGCTCATGGACAGCTGATGAATGAAAGAACAAGACATGTAATGCAAGGAACAGCCTTGGGATCATGACTGGCAGTGAAAATCGATTCCTACGTGCCCATATCTCCTCAGCAGGTGTAGCTTACGTTGCTGGGTTTCGTGCGATGGAGGTCTCGAAGGTCTCCTTAATGTCAAGGAACTGCTGCTGTCGATCTTGATGCAAGAAGAAGCTCGAATACGAAACATGCATAAACGCAGAATGGTTGTCTTTGTCCTTTATTGACTGCCAATGTTGCGGAAAGTCGATATGTACAGTAACACCACACACGCTTGGTGCCTTCTCCTCCGTTCCATACCCCTAATTTGCGCGTCTTTGTCCGCCGAGTCCACGTCTTCCGTGCAAGATCGGTTTGTCTGCCGACCGATCATTTGAAGCCGGCTTCTCTCGCACGCTGGTCTTCTAATTTGGCGTAGAAGTTGTCACGGGCCCGAACGCGGGGCAGGTGGAAGCCTGGCCATTGAAAGTCAGAGCCACGTCTTGGTCTCAGATGCCCGCTGTCCGCCCGGAGGGAGGCGGTTCTCGAAATGCAAAGGTGTAGAAGATTTCTTTACGTACCGTACCACCAGAGGTATCCGAACGTGGTTCCCAGACCTAGATATCGAGACACGAGTCAGCTTGGAGTGTCACCATTTTCAACACCTCTGCGGCCTGTGCCATCCAAATGCCTCCTCTCGTCTTTTCGTATGCTGGATTCGACTACTCCATTTATGGTCGTCGCCAGAATCGGCCGTGGGAGCGAATTGGCTTACCGAGCGCAATACTCAGATCCAAGACGAGTCCTCGTCGGAGCATCTACAGGCGCAAAATGGTCAGCAAACGATATCCAGCTTCCAGCATCGCAGACTTTTGTTGGGAATAAATGAGCTCCTAGGCAAGCAGACTGCCGCCGCCATGGAATGTCCGGGTCAAGACGTACTCCGGTGATTGGTTTGATCGCCATTATTTCTCTCGAGCTCCGGACGAGCTTGGAACGGCCGGAAGTCGTGGGAATCTAGTTGCAGTACGGGAGGGGAGTTCGAAAGCGTTGCAGCTTGAGCGCCCACGGCACTGATAGACTTGGAGAGTCGGGAGTCGCGAGGAACGGAAGGTGGTTATTGCTGGTTCAAAGCTCCCTCAAAGATGCGCAGATGAGGTTCAAGTTCAAGTTCGAATTGGAGTCCAAGCTGGCGGCTTGGCGGTTGTTGTGCTCCGCTGTAGTAGATCAGTCCACCTTCATGTATAGCGGCGTAATAATAATAAGGCCATTCACAGATTGCCCCATTTGTGAGTGCATGGGACAGACAGTAGTAGACGCCTAGGTAGATCGGTTGACCGACAGGGCTACAGACTAGATCATCTTACAGCCGTACGCACGCTTGTCTATATCATACAGTCGGTCTCTGATCACCACTGGCGCTGCTGCAGATGTCTACAACCTCGCCGCCGCCTCCTTCGAAACGAAAGCTCCCTTACCATCATCACCATGTCCTGCATCATAAACCTCAGCCTATACCGCCCGCGGAGCCGGCGATTCTGGAGCAAGAGATCGTTGACAAACTCCTGATCGATGCCATCAAAACGATTTGTGAAGAGGGGGCGTTGAAACAGGGCATTACCAGTCCCTTTATTGAGTCGGTCGCGTTAGAAGAACTGGCCGCTCTGGTGGAAGAATGTATATACTGCCTTCTGAATTACGTGCGCAAGAAGGTCCGGGCTAATCTGTACGGCAGTCATGTTTCAGTTCCTCTCACGAGTCCGGCGGTCGATGCTGGCAGCCCGCCGAACCGTTCCTATAGCCCCCGACTTCGAAACCGCCATCGATGTCCTAAGCATTCCCAGACCCGACGACCAATTCGGCCCTTACAAGACTCACGCCCAAGTCAACCCTCCTTTACTACCCACGCCGCCGCCTGAAGATGAGTTCCACAACGCTGTCGAGCTTCCCCCGTCGTTCCTCGGCCCCGAACTTGACGGCCACGGCCAAGTCGACAAGTACACTTTCAACACCGGCGTGCTACCTGAACTGCCTTCGGCGCACACATATAAACACACGCCCGTATACCCGTACCGAGAGACGGACACCAGGAGGATCAGAGAGCTTGCGACGCAAGAAGGAAAGCTAGGCGAACAAGCACTGCGAAAACTGGCCGGCGCGGTCAAACTAGATGCCACGCATCCGCTTGAATTAGAGACGTCCAGACAGAAACCCATATCCATATCTCCGCAGCAGAAAAGAGGCCGCAAGGGCATCAGGATATCGGAAGAAGCTATTTTCGAGGAGACACTGCGGGACTTGTTGGCCAAAGAGCCTGGAGGCTTTGAGCTGGGTCCGATCGTGAATTGCGAAAAGGCTTATCGTATGCCGGATGACGCGCATGCAAAGAGACTCGCACCTGTCACTGTGCCAGCGTCGGTCGGTCCTTGAACAGCGTGGATGTTATGGAGCTTTGAGACGTCCAGAGGCCCTAAAAGTGCACCTTTTTACACAGCATCGGCGTTCGGTGGAAATCCAGGGAGAGCGGACCGCATTGCATTATGATACCCCCATTGGCGCTGGCGAAGAGAGGCGAGGCGAGGCACAGGTTCACTTTTGAGCCCAGAAATAATTCCCATAGTTTGCAAATGAATTTGCTGAAACAGTTCCCGGTTCCGAAGCTTCCAGGCCAGCTGAGGTTGCGAGACTCTTGTCCGCCGACGCAGATACTGAGGATGCGGACGTACTCCAAGCATGTTCACCCTCCCAAGCGGTGGTTTCGACGTGGAAGACCTTGCCGTTCTTTTCGTGACATCTATGTACCACGTACCGTCAGCATCTAGAGACCTCAAGGGCTTTTCTCTTGTTTCTCGGCGCAAGTAGACAGGAGCAGGAACAGGGACGGGGCTGAGCGTCGGGTCATCGTACTTTCTAAACAGTCGTACAAAAGGAAAACATTCCATGCGTGCCATTCCCGTGGGACTAGCAATGGCACGCTGATATTGCTGCTCGGGAGTGGTGCAGCTGTACTGGACCAGTTCGAGCAAGTCGCAGTCACGCTTGAGGTCGAAGTCGCCGCCTAGTTTCCGGCTCTTTTCTTTGAAATCGACTGTGCGATAGTGCACGCGCTGGTCGAGGGCGCTCACTGGGAAGGGGTGTTCGGGCGGGGCCATTGGATGGGTATTATGGTTGATATAGTAGTACAATCAATGCTCGCAGGCACTGTTGTTGGTTTTCACAAACACACCACCACCACCACCTTCGTCGTTTCCTCCAACCTTCACTCCACTTCGGTATCGGCCGGTTGTAGGAGGTCCTGGGAGTCGGTCATGGCGAAGAGAGGGACATGTCGGCGGAACAATACGGCGCCAGTCTGCTCGAGCAGGTGCAGGAGGAAGGGCTGGATAAGGTCAGTAATAAATAACTCTCCATCCTCAATCAAGTGGAACCGAGACATACGGTCCGCACTAGTTGTTGTACACCACGAATGTTGTATCATGAACCATGACTGATCACAGGGCGCTCACTCGCAGCTCCTAGCCGAGCTCAGACATACAGTCTTCCCTCGACCGACAGGTGTGCTTGGAATCAAACAGCTCGACGAGATCCTCGAATCGGTGCGGTATCCTTCAGGGGAACAGCCTCAGTCTCGGCCAGCCTCGCGGCAGACAGGATGGCCACCACCGACGGCAGCAGGCCCGTATGCCGGCGAGGAGGAAGATAATGAACCGGACCATGATGGTCAAGTCGACTCTCCCATTTACGAAGGAAGAAATAGACCTCGCCCAATACAATCCAGACCAAAACCAGCGACGATCGAAATCTCAAGTCGCCAATCCGCTGCCGGCAAGTCTCATCTGCTCTACTATCTCTGCGTGATAGCTACTCTCCCGGAAGATGTCGGCGGCAAAGCGTCGACAGTGGTCTATATCGACAGCGATGGCCGGTTCTCAGCTACCCGACTCATGCAGATAATGCAACACCACATCCTCACTATTCGACAAAGGACGAACACCAACAACACCACCGTTACCAATGCCAATGCCGAACAAAGTGAGTCTACCGATACCCACAGTACAGACGACCCGAGAGGGGCCGGTACAGACGCAGCCACGCCAACTCAAGTCCACGTCGAGGCCAGAGATATGGCACTTGAAGCCTTACGGCATATCCATGTATTCCGCCCCCAATCCTCCTCGCAAGTGATATCCATCCTCGACGCTCTTCAGGACTACTTACTTGACCGATCACGGAATTTTTCCATATACCGCGCTCTAGGCTTATTGGTGCTCGACTCGGCCACTGCATATTACTGGCAAGACCGGTTCGACAGGGACATGGCACGTCTCGAAGCTACTACGCCCAGCGGGCCACTGTCAGGACCAGGACCGGCACCAGCGCTGTCACCGACACCCACGTCGCAAACCATTGAAAAGCTCCAAGTCCTACAGCAGGAACTCGAGTGCGTCGTCGTCTTCACCACAAACCATCCCTCGGCATCTTGGTCTCAGTCTTCGTCCTCCTCGACCATGGCTCGGGCCAACCAGTATGATCAAGCCCACAATCAAAATCGAATACCGACCTATAACCAGGGCCAAGGCCAGGCGGGGAATCAAGACCAGACACAGATGGAGCAGATGCAAACGACACCCACGGCTCCAAACTCGTCAACTCTGACCGTCTCGCCTTGGACGGCCTATGCTAGCCTCACGCTCGACTTGTCGAGATCCCCGGTCCTGCAATTCGCCGCACTCATGACTGTTGACGAGTGTCTGCGGGATGCGAATAAGAGGTTCGATGCCGTGAGGAATGCACACTTCATAGCTAAGCTGGACGAGCGACTTCGTAAGCCGGGACGGTCAAGAACTGAGGTCAATTCCGGAACATTGACCGGCTTCACCTTCAAGATCGCGGACAAGGGAGTCGACGCTGACTTGGACTGATGACTGGCCACCTTACATACCTTAGACTACAAGGGCGTAATCTCACAATTAGCATTCTTTCTCTCCCTTCGATGGGAAGGGTATCGTTTCTCGCTGTTGCGATGGCAGAATATAGAGGCTGGCCTTGGGCGATCAACCTTTCATGATAGACCAAGAGTATGGTATACTTATGTACATTTGATGACGGTGTCGATGCACATGTCGCTGGCCGGGGAGGGCGTATTCGATTCGTCAAATGACTGTAGCTTAAGCGCTTGAGGCCATTCTGTACGTTCAGGGCAAGACGACTTCTGAACAAGTCCAAGCAGGTCAGAAGTGTCCCGAAAACATCAATGTTCATTTCGCGTCTATATCTACCCGGTATTTACCCGGTATCTTGGTCTCCTTTCCTTACCATCGATAGGTATTTACAATCCAAGCAGTCTGCTTCTATCAATCCTGCATGCAGGATCCCAAGCAGCGCGAGTGCGAGTCGGGCTTATTGAATCCAGCATGCCTGTTCATCTCATTAAGGCACCTCACTCGGTATGGGCATGACCCTCCAGCAGTTCGCGAGCACAGACTTTTCTACACTCCTCAAACACCTTGACTTGCTTAGCCACTTCGCCCAGTCTGCTTATGACTTCTCGGTTCCCTTGACCAAAGCCATAAATGGCATATGGGATCCCCGTATCGGCGCAGAACTCTTTGACATATTTTTGCGCTTTGCGCAGATTATGTCTCGGCAACCGCGGGAAGAGATGATGCACGGCCTGGAATTGCAGGCCTCCATGGAAAAAGTCGAGCCAAGTCGGACAATCGACGTCCATGGTGGTCCGTAGCATCTTCTGAGCAAACGATTCGTTGACGCCCATGTCCGTGGTCGACATGGCGAAATGCGACAACGTGATCTGCACGTGTAGGGGTGAAGTCACCATGTGGGAGATCATGACGAAGACAAACCGGTCCCAGGCCGTCGGAATGGACTTGTAGACAACAAAGTAGCCATACCAGGTCCAGAAGAAGAACTGGCCGAGGATCTCGAAGTAGCGATGCCACCACGCGGGACCCTTTTTGGGCGCCTGGCCCAGCAAGAGATATTCCCAAGACAGTCGGTACAGGTTGAAGCGGCCAAACAGCAAAATCGGATAGTATAACCAGTTTTGTTTGGAGATGGCCCATTTGGCTACGGCGTCAAAAGTCATTACCCGGTCGTAGTAGGTCGAGCGCAGGGAGTTGAAGAAGCGCGTCGAGATGGCAAAGAATGGGATATGCTCGATGTCTGGGTCGTGCTCGGGGGAATTGGTGACAATATGGTGGACATTGTGGTTTCGTTTCCACCAGCCAACTGACAGTCCGCCGATAAAGTCGGCGATGATGATGCCGATACACGAGTCGACCTGGAAGTTGTGCGTGACTCCCAAGTGGCCTGCATCATGCACGGTGAAGACAAGCTGATGCCACAGCATACCGAGGAACATACCCGAAAGGGCAAAGTGGGAGTAATGCAAGGTGACCAGGAACAAAATGAACAGGAGAGTATATCGACAAGACTCGATTCCGTAGGCTCGGTATGGACAGTCATAGAGACCTGCCGCACGAATCCGGGCGTCTAGTTCCCGGTACTTGGTGACAATCCTATCTTGCGAATCCAGCTTCAGAGACGGGTATTTCAGAAGGTCATGCGACCTTTCAGCATCCAATTTGGCTTCGATGGGGTTTGCCTTGACATCCAAGGGTTCGTCTTCGGCGAGGGAGGAGACAGAGGAAGTTCCTGATCGGTGCCTTGATTGGAATTCGGCCGGGTCGAATATCGGTGTTGGAGCGGCAGAACTGATGCTGGAGGAACTTGATGCGTCGTCAGGGCATGAGTCCATATCTCCTGGCTCTTCCTGGTCTTGGGCTTGGGTGTATGGTCTGAAGTGGCCGCCTTGTATAGGGGGCAGGAAGTTTACCCATCTCCCTTCGACTCTCCCAATTGCAAACTTCCGCATGTAAACCTGGGTCTCAGCGGAATGCAAGGCCCGGATTTCGTCTGTCCCATCTCTTCCAACCATGTGAAGTACAGCCTTGTCACCTCCGGGATGGAATGGTATCCATGAATCGGCCTTGATCACTTGTCCATCGACGATTATAATTTTTCTGCCATCTGCGATCAAGCCCTCAATTTCACGTCGAGACCATATTCGGTCTTTCAAGGAAGGTCTGGCGGCCATTGTGCCGTTGCAATGGGATCGGAAAGGACTCGAGAGCTCAGGGGTACATCGTGGGAGTATAAAAGAAGAGGAATACTCGGCGTACACGGTAGGAGGCTGTGCCTGTCAGGTACCTGCAGAATGCCCGAGTGGCCCGATATGTCAAGTTGCAGAACGCGGAACGTTCCCTTGATCAATGTCTGGTCTGCCAGCCTCTGTACTAATTAATTAATGCTGGAGCCTACCTTACTACTAGTAACTCTATCAACTGATGATTGAAGGTAATGCGGAACTGTACGCAGTAAACCACAGTGGTCCTAATATGGGACTGGGTGAATGCCGCTTTTAATCCCAATGGTATCCTGGGACCTGCTGGAGTCTAGACTGCTTCATCGACACGAGCACCAAATTGGCAGACATCTACAAGTATCGTTGCGACAGTCAATGGTCCATGATGAGCTCGCATGCTGAACATCTTCAACTACAGGCGCGTCGCCCAATTTACATACCAGGTCTTCGAAACCAATACCACTGCATTTTGGGTCCCATTAGAACCCAAAGGGCGAAACTCATGAAGACGGACTCAGGTCGTAGGAATCACAAAAATGGAATTATGGCTTTACTAACAATACTTACTCGTCTGCGAGTCTAGGAGAGCTCCTCACCCTTGTCCACGCATTGTTTGAGCTTCCTGCCCTGTTCTTCGCCCCCTTCACTTTTCTGCAAATCCAGCAATCCAGTTTCTTCCGAACGCTCCAGTCAGGTTTCTTGCAAGGCTCAGAGCACCTAACTCCGGTTGTAACTGTGATCGAGATGAGGCTCAGAGTTTGCCCAAGCCACCGCCCAACTTGTCGCCGACGCCGCCCAGACCGCCGGACAATTGCTCGATCTCGCCCTCGCCGACCACCGGATTCTTCTTCAACGAGTCTAGTAACACAATGGTCAGAAGATGGCTCAAGCAGAATGTGAAATTCAAAGGGCCTTTATAAGGATTTCAGAGGATGAGATTGGGGACAAGTGCCACGATTGAGCCCTGCAGGCTACGCACTTCGACCCCTAATGGACAAGAAAACAAAGCACGCGCATCGACACTCACCTTTGGCCATGGACTGAAGCTGCTCGCTCCCAGAATTCTCAAGCACTTTGACTTCCGCAATGGCTTTTCCTTTGTAGTACCGCTTAGCGAACCACTCGGCCACGTCGTCGGCGTATCCTGCAAAGTAGATGGCCGCTGCGGCGACAGCGAGGATTGTGAGAATGGCCGTGAGCGAGGTAAAGATCGTTCCTGTAGTTGACATGCCGCTGCCGGAGGGAGAGGATGCTTTTGCGGTGGCACTGGCACTTGCACTGGCCGACGAGAGGGCGCTGGAGGCGGCGCTTTTGGCCGAGGATAGCGAGGAAGACATTTTCGGTGTGATATTCTTGTCCAGGTGAGTTCAATCTTTAGTGTTTGAATGAGCACGCGACAGGCCACGTGTGAGTCGGTCTGATATTCAGAGGGAAAGGTACTACCGTGTATGAGTTCTCGAAGCTGGGAAAGTCAATGGATTCGAAGATGCGCAGTCTGGGAGGACACCAGGTTTCTGTCTTGTATTTTAAGGCAGGTGAACAGGAAGTAAACCTGCCTTCATCATGCTTGCCTTGTCACGTAATGCGACAAACCTGCTTCGACACTTTCACCCACCTGGCTTCAGGGACGAACGTCATAGCCGTGTGCCCTGAGCACAGCTGAGTGATGCTATAACATGTGCCTGTGGGATGTGGTTCCCTGGAAATCACTGCCTCTATCCAATCGGACAAAATACAGTGCCACAAGCAGCAGCGCAGACGTCAAAGGGTTCAGCTGTGGAACTGCAAGACTCGCTGTGAGTTGATAAGATCAAGCACAAAGGGTGAGGGACATGCGACGATGTATGAGTTGAGCGGGGTTTTCTAGCCGAGAAGCAGATCAAAGATCGCAGACTGGTTTTCGCCTATCTTTCGGCCGTTGCTCGCAATAATGCCCACTGTTGAGCTCGCCAAACGCTCAACAACAAGATAGGGCTCAATAGCTATGTGGATGGGATTTTAAACAAGAACAGGCCATGGCTCATCCTACAGCCTTCTCGTCTTCCTCTCCCTATTGCGCTTCTATCCCGTCCATTGCTGGTGTTCTGAAGGAACCATCGTTGGATTAATCTACGCCGGTTTGCTGGCCATGGCCGTGTATCTCTTGCTCTTCGTCACTGGCCTTCTCTGAAACGTGTTGAAGCTGGCTCCTTCCCAGCGCCATATCTTCATCTGGTCCCATTGCACCTCAGGAGCCCTCTTAGAACAATGCCTACCAGCGCAGATACAGTGATTATTCCCCCCACAATCTTAACGGACATCAGTCTCCTGCGCTGCCCCGACAAGGCTTGGTCGGCTTGCGGATGGATCATCGGTGGTAACGCAGTATCCGGCTCTACTCGTGAAGGGAATATCGTATCTGCCGGTATGAGAGGATGCTGGCTGGTGCTGAGGCCTGGCTTCTGGCCAGACCCATGTCTTTAATAAGAGCGCAGAATGATATTTCCGAAACTGAGGAATGTACCCATCATGGGCATTTTGAGTGGTGTCCAGGATGTGCTGCGGCTGACGCCTGAGGATCTGACGAGAAGCCTCGGATTCAATGACAGAGATGGTGCAATGACCGAAGAATGGTCGATTGAGTCTAACTGTAGACGAGAATCACCTCTCGATTATCGTCTTAAAACATCTTGGACCGCTTCGTCAAGAAGCAACGACCGCTCACGCGCAGGAATTTGCTGGAGAAGCAGGCAGTATGCAGGTAAGGGAATCAAGCAAAGGGGTATGGTGGCGATATAGGGCAGAAGGGTTGGGATTACTCGTATGGCGACGCTGAAGGCCATGCGTGTAAGGTATCCATGGTCAACGTTTGTCAATGTTCGTAAAGGAAAGGTGCCACCTGGATGATGTTGAGACAACTCCAGAGGAACGACGTACTACCTGGGCAAGTCTAGTAGCTACCTGCCACGCTACGAGACGCATACCAGCGGCCATCACTACAACACTCGACATAGGTAGTTTTTCCGGTAGTCGGACCCTCGCTGCCCCTTCATCCATCTTACCGCCTTGTGCAAGTGAGACGAACCTGGGGGAGAGCAGCTGTAACACTGTACGCCGGTCGCACGACCAAATCCTCGTCTTAGGCTCGATGGCATCAAGGTTCTGCAAACCTGGGATCACATGCCCGGCGCCAGTCAATGTAGATTGTGGCCCTAAGCCGGTCCGCATCCCTCCAGTCATTGCATGACACTCCATCCAGTGGACGGCTTCCTCATTTCTGGCTGAATTCTCTACCTCTTGTTCCCAGATGTCGTCTCCGCAGATATCGTCACCACCCAACGGCGCCTGACGTCGGCACCATAAAAAAGCTGAGAGTGAAGAGGGCTCGGAGACAGACGGCGTGAAGAGCAACACAAATCAGCCCGAGAGAAAGAACCTGGGCAAGGGGACGGGCAAAGGGATATAAAACCAGAGCTGTAAGAGTCCATATCTGGCACCTTGTGCCATACAAAAGGGGAATATTGGCTGGGAACTAAATCAAACCGGAAACAACCAAAGGCAATATTGTGGTGACGGCTGTTTGATAGTGTTATTCAATTATTTGAAGGCTTGAAGGCTTGATCAGACTTGTTGCTGTCATGTAATGTACATTTTTCCCAGGGATACCGGACAGGTGACGAAAGTAGAGAATCTAGAAATTGCAGAGCGCCGTTCGCAGTCGCAGTCGTGCGTGTCTGCAAAAGAACTATTCATCAATGAAGCTCTTCATGTCTGTATTGTACAATTAGCGCTGCATTCGCCTCGGTCTTAAGGGACGACTTACCTTCAAGCCACTTGACATACTCCCGCTGTTCCTTGTAATCGACGTACTCTGGCAAGAAGCTGGCCAATTGTGCGTCGATGCCCCTCTCCTCGAGATATTTGTCAAGCATTGCTTGAAGTTCGGGGTCTAGGTTGCTGATCGGTGGGCCGGCGTACAGGCTGCGGGCTTCCTGGGCTTCCTGAGGGCTTTGCGCTTCGAGGAGAGACTCCTTCGGGAAGAAACTGATGGTCTCGATCTCAATAGCGCCCTCGGCAGCAACAGCCCGGATCTCAATTGCGCGCTTGCTAGGCTTCGTGACGGTGATGGTTAGGTGGATAGGATAAGCAGGGAGAGAGTTGTCAAGGTCGGCTTCATCCGTTTCACCTCTGTCCGAAGGAGCAATGCTGTCCTCAGGCATCACATCGATCTTGCCGCCTCTTACTCCGGATTGGTTAATGGTGTTTTTGCCCCGGCCATATTCGGGTTCATCATCGAGAGCACCATCCTCGTCCAGGTCGTCAAATTCGTTTTCCTCCGCAAGGCTGTCGAGTTCGGCGACACTAAGCTGTATTTTGATCCTAAACATCCTCGTTAAAAAAACGTCCCATAAAGTGAAAACGCAGTCTTACTTCTCATTTCCGAAGTCCCGGGTGAGGATGACTTCGTGCGTCCCCGGCTTGTCTTCAATCTTCCAAGGACTGTTCTGCAGGAATTCTTCGATAGAGGCCAGTTTACTGGAATCGTTGGACTCCTGCTCGAGCGTTTTTTCGGCGTTGAATTTCTCGGCAAGTTCTTGATCCGCTGCAACCCAAGTCAGCAACCGTTGCGTTTTACGGACCGGAGTTGGTGCCCATACATTCACCAGCGGGTTCTCTCATAGCAATGGACGTCGAGAAAGCAGGGCGGGATGATTTGACCACCGGTTGCCATAGCGGTCGACGAGCCGTAAGTCTGGAAACGGATGAAGCGCATCGAATGGCGGGTTGTCGCAGAGTTGCTTTGGGCAGCGCCCGGGTGAACATTCTGAGAGCGGTCATCGTGCTTGGATCAGAAAGGAACTTTGATTACTAGGATAGAAGAATTGGATGCAGTAAGTCAGGTTGGAAGAAGGATGTAGCAACTGTCGTCGCCAAGGGCTTCGAACCCCAGATAAATTTGTAGAGGAATTCCTGCGACACGTGAAGAGTCCACGATGACTAAGCCACAGCCTTGTCCTTCCTCTCTCTCTGTTCCCTTCACAATACTCATTAGATCGCTAGTTGTCTTCGGACCCTGGCTTAGGAATGCAATCGCACAGCACGTTCAAGGACTTGCTATATCTGGCAGTATCTCGAAGATATCCCAACAACTACGCGCAACACCTGCGGACCGATGTACCGATTTCGAGGAGCCAGTCGACACCAGGCTCTAGGACATTGAATTCTTTGTCCAATGCGAGACCTTATTCAATTATTCCACCGCCCTTCATGAAACACGATGGTGCAACACCTCCTTTCTGAACCTCCCCAGTCGCTGATTCTGGACGCGGGGCTGCAGAATGTGGCGACGGGCAGGTCATTGCGAGCAAGGGTCCATTGAGCCTGCTGATAACGTTGAAGGTTTACGTCCAGGGTCATTCGACTTCGTACTAGCCCGTGTCAACAGCCCAACATCTTCCACGAGACAGCAATCCACCGTTCTCCTTGGGCGGACGAACCAGGTAAGGAGTCCTTGTATGAGCACGTCAGAAGGGCTTCGCCGAGTCTCCCGTATAAGCTGATACTAGTATCAACCGGCAGTGCCGTTCTGGAACAAGGGCGGGAGATATGACGGGGGCGATTCCTTGAACTGGCTTCATGCCATATAGGCTTTGGGTAGACGCAGTTCTCAAGAAAGCCCCTTCGGCGGAAAGCTAGACGGTTTGATGGTGCCGGATTTCACGACCCGAACGAAATCCAAGGTGCCCAATCCTCCCCAATCCCCTCCCCATCTCTCAACCTTTGCGCGACTGTCCTCATTTCGGAGTTCGGGAATCCAGAGACCGGCGCGGAACTCCCGCTCTTCGGCATCTTTTCGCAGTTTGATCTGTTCCTCGAGTTTCGTGGGCGGTCTACCAGGCCTCCGCTGTGCCTTGGCTTCAATCAACTGTTCATCGTCGCGGTCAATAAAGCTGATTTTGTTAGTATCTAGAAGCAAATAAGCGCAATGGGCTTACCTTTGCGTTAGCAAATGCACTTCTTCGTCAGTCAAGGCTCCGACAGAGCCTTCGAGCGCTGATTTGAACCATGCCACTCTCTCAACTGTAGATACCGGTGGTCAGCTGTAGATATCATTCCCTGATAACATTTGCACTTACCATATACTTGGTTGGCTCTCACGGCGGCATCCATTAGATGGGAGAGTTTCTCTTCCCTGGCTGAGGCTGTTCGTAGTCTTCTTGCATCTCGACTATTTTCGTGGAGACTATTAGGCTTCCCTCCTCGCTTTTTGGAGATCTTTTTCTGGACTTTGCCGAGAGAGCGAGCCATTGTTTGTTAACTGCCAGTAACAGTCTCAATCAGCCAAAAACCAGGGCAGTATGAGTACAGTATCAGTGATTGATGGAGATACCGAACATTTCGCCTGGCCGGCCAAAAAAGTTGGTGCCGGCAAAACGTCGGCCCGTCGTACGGGGACGTGCCTTCCCCACGGCGCGTCTAGAATGTCGGCGCGTAAATTGCAGGCGGCAGACATGAACGTGAATGCTCTGAGATATACACGCCTGGTGCTACATACTCAGTATCCATCAACAACAATACCTCTTTGATCAATGGCTTGGATGTCAGCGTTTCGTAACTGCTAGTGTCAGAGTCAGACCTTCTTTAACTCCGTCCTTTTCTCAGGTTACTTGCCTTTCGCTTGCTAGACATTGACTGGCAACGGGCGGTGAAGAATCGCATCCATGCGAAGATGGGCATCAAAGGTCCGATTACGCTTCCAACTTTTACCCGATGGCTATCGCTGATAATCCTAGGCTTGTTGCCTTTGCTCAAATCGATCCACAAACACTGTACACTGAAAAAGTTCGAGGGACAGACGATCGGGGTCGATGCCTATGGATGGCTGCATCGAGGCGTGGTGGGCTGTGCCTTTGCTCTTGCCCTCGACAAGCCAACAAGTATACACATCGACTTTGTTTTGAGCCGAGTAAGAATGCTTCTAGACTTTGGAGTCACTCCGTATCTGGTTTTCGACGGAGACAACATACCTAGCAAAGCAGGAACCAATGCTGCGAGGAGAAAGAAAAGAGAGGAGAGCAAGGCATTGGGGTTAGCACTGCAAAGAGCGGGCAAAAGCTCGCAAGCGCAACAGGAACTGCAAAAAGCTGTGGACGTCACACCGCTCATGGCCCGACAGTTGATCGAAGAATTGAAGAAGCTGAATGTGCAATACATTGTGGCACCATATGAAGCCGACGCCCAGCTGGTGTACCTTGAACAGAAGGGCATAATAGACGGTATTCTCTCCGAAGATTCGGACCTACTGGTGTTCGGTGCGAACCGTTTGTTGACGAAGTTGAATCAATATGGTGAGCTTATTGAGGTACAACGGGCCGACTTTGCCATGTGCAAGGAAATCAGCCTAGCGGGATGGACTGACTCGATGTTCATGAAAATGGCCATCCTCAGCGGGTGTGACTATCTCCCTAACATTGGCAAAATGGGCCTCAAGACCGCACATGCTTTTGTCCGAAAGTACAAGGATATTGACAAGATCCTTCGGATGGTCCAATTTGAGGGCAAAATGGTCGTACCCGATGGATATATCGAGCGATTCCGGCAAGCCGAGTTGACCTTTTTGCACCACCGGGTCTTCTGTCCGATCGCGCAGAGGATGGTTTTTCTGAACGACTTAGCCCCTGGTTTGCGCGAGTCCGACATGCCGTACCTGGGCCCCTACGTTGACCCAGAAACATCAGTTGGTGTTGCATGTGGCGACCTGGATCCCTTCTCGAAGAGACCAATCTTGCTCGGCGCAGCCAAGTCGGGACCTCGTCCAGTTCTTGGTGAGAATAGGAGACAAAGCTATGCATCGATCACGGAATTGAAGCCAAAGAAATCGATTGAGACATTCTTCAAACGGCAACGCCAACCCCTCGCTGAGCTGGATCCCAATAGCCTGACACCCTCCCCCTCGCAAAGCCGCCTCCTCGACAGAAATCGAAATGCCTCCTGGGAGCCGAGGCTAGTATCATCCGCTCCAGCCCTCAGACGCAGTGTTACAACCCAACCGCCGCCATCACCCGCCTCAGATCGCTCCAGTTTTCTTGCGCGAGCCTCCACCATGTCAACGTACCAAGCCCCGAAACGTCAAAGATTGTGCTTTGATTCTACAGACCCTTCACCGACCAAGGGAGTGAAGCAAAGCCCGTTCTTTTCTTCCAAGCTTGATGAGCCCAGTCCACTGGCGCAGAAGCATGCAAAGTTTAAAAAAGGCAAGAAATCCAGGATCGAGGTGTTTTCGGACGATTCCATTGTTGACGAGATGTTGTTAAATTACGACATTCAGCAAGTAGCTAGTCCCGAAATGAGTCCTGCTAGTGAAGAAGCCGTACTGGCTCGGGACAGGGAACCTTCTGGAGTTCAACATGCTCCAGAATCCATACCTCAGTCATCCCCGGTGATCAGGCCGGAGCTCATTGCCTCCGCCTCGCCTCAGGCCACTTCGTCACCGTGTCGGGTTGGCTTTGGCGATGACAGCCATGCACGGTCGGATGGTGGTAGGCAGATTAACCAACATGACGACCCTGATGCCTTTGAGGACTTGCTTGACTATCATGTTCGGAAGCAGAACGAGACTCTGTCACACAAATTCGCTTTCCACCGGGAAGACGAACAGAATGCCGAGAGACGCTCCGCGAAAGGCTCTCAGCAGTCCCGTCGGACGTTCTCGTCACAATCCCAAGAAGTACAAATTGCTGCATTGAAGAGCTTACCGGAAGCGGGGAGTATTCAAGCATTTTGCCGTGAGGTACAATTGCACAAGACGTTCGGCCGCCAGTCACCCGAAAGGCAACGATCTGCGCTAAAGTCACTCGGTCAGCGGGGGGCGGGTCCGGAGACGCCATCCTCAAGCCGAGGGACGACGGTGGAGCGGAGGCCAGCTGCTTTGAACGAGAGTGAGAGAAGTAGGACGCTCCTGAATGATGACTTCACCTCGAGTGCCAAACCAATTGGTCGTCATGAGCTCCGAGGAAGTGAAGATGATATTATGCCAGATAGCGAGGACGACAGCTCGCAGACGGAATCGCCCGGACGAAAGCCAAGGTTGGACCTTAGCTCATTTGTGTTTGTTTCTGCGTGAACGGTTGGATATCTGACTTAGCGGCTTTATACCGCATTATGTTTCTTTTGGTGAAGCATAGTACACTGGTTTTGCAATGTGGGCGGTGAAGATTGGTTGAATGGCCGGCGTCGAGTTGGGCATGAACGCAGCATTGATGATGATCATTGGTTATGACTTTGCAGGACGCTCTCTGGTCAGTTGCAGAGGCTTTTGATTGTGGATTATGAATAGTGATGATGTTCGATATGGCTCTAGAGGATCTGGCAATGCAGTGATACCCCCTTTTGCCTGAATATAAGGATATTTCTGGACTGGCCAAGTGCTGTGTTACATGTCGATGTTGTGTGCAAGAGATTCAAGGGGTGTTCAGGGGTGACAAGGCTGGTGCAACGTCATCACAAGGCTGCGGCTGATGTGGTTAGGTTGCGGAAGCGCTAAACCCAACATAGTTAAATGTCAACATGACCCACTTGGCAGATCCTGGCGTCGCTGCGCCATATCTCTGGAGTGTCTGCGGCAGAATCCAGAGCATTATTTCCTGCCACCACATTAACAATTCACACCACAGACCAGCCTCACGCATTTTAATGGCAAATCTCTGAACCACAATGGCAATTGGTGCTTTGCAATCCCAGTCTCAGATAATTGCAGAACTAGATCAAGCTACGCCTCTCCTCTTCTCCTCCCCCTTCCATTTCTACTCTATCTTCCTTGACTGCAAGACACAAGTAGCTGACACTCCTATTTCAGTGATCTCGAAGAATCGAAGTCCTAGCAGGTGTACCACGAAACGTTGACTCCCTCTATTCTCATCCACTCCTCGACGCACCGACACTCCCGAGCTGCTCTGACCACACCGTGGACTGGGCTAAGGCCACATTACTGCTCGTGCTGAGCTTCCATACGCTACTCCGTCCGCACGGACGGCCATTCTCACACAAAAGTACAGGCACTGAGCCTTCACCTTGAGCATCATGGCCCCCAGGTTCGCCACAGGATGGAGGAGATTTGTCCCGTTAATCGGGTACCACCATGTGCTCATGATATTCATTGCGATTGCCATCATCTTGCTTTGTAAGTGTTAAATCGACACTATGGCGGACCACAATAGGCTGACTGACTTCGTCCAGCATTACTTCTGGCAGGCTGCTCCTCTACATCGCCGCTCATCCCAGACATATACCTCATCTCCTTGTACTACCACCAATACGCCCCAGTCTTCAGTACCGTGCAGGTCGACCCTTCAGTTACAACAGCGATAGCAAATATTGTCGGAAATGCAGATCTCAATGTGCGGGTGGGATACTTTGGAATCTGTATCAAGGTGGATGGTGGAGCCTGGATGTGCAATCAGAATTCGACCGCCTTAGCAGATCTCGTCAGCATTGATCAAGATCCTCTCAACTTGATATGGGTTGCCAGCACATTCAAGAACGCGATTGTGTTCCCATACTTGCTGATCATCGCCATTGTCCTCGCATTCCTTACCTTCCTCCTCCTGGCTACGTTTCCTGGATGGCACACGAGCACCGGCCCCGATGGTTCCGAACGAGAAGTCCGACCATTCCCTTCAAGAGCTGTCTCACAGGTGGCTTTAGCCACGATTTTCATTGCATCAGTCTTCGTGCTGGTGTCAGTGATGTGGCAGCATACTGCCGCCGTAGCAGCTAGCACGGTGGCCCAGGATCTCGGGAACGGAAGCGTCAAATCTGGGGTTGGGACAGCAGCCATGGTACTGGGCTGGTTCGGATTTGGACTCCTGGTGATTGTGACGCTTGGGTTACTCGTCATGATATTGAGCATACAACTACTGGATCGACTTACCGATGAGGTATGATAGACCCCTTCGAACGGAATAGCGCCATGCTAACGGACTTCTAGGACTAAGACTGCACACGAGATTGCGATTTGAGCGAATTGATAGCGCAAATTTGACGAAATACTAGTCATGGCATGACTAGATGCCACATGGCGTTCGGAGATAGACCTGGATTCGGGATCAAGCATTTCACGGCAGCAAGCACTTGGATGGCAACCAAGGGAAAGTCCAACAACATCGAGCATTATTGTCAAGTACCTTGGCTGGGTCGACCGAGGACAAAATTGAGTCTGTGAATACCGTGGAGGCGTTCAAGGAGGAATGTGTTCATAGGGGCTCCTGACGAAGAAAATGGACTAATGAACCATGGACCCTAGTGAGCTTCTTGAGCCCGAAAAGGTCAATGGATATATCGGTTCCCCCAACCCGTTAATAAACTGGACGGGGAAGTGTGGACATACCATCCTTTTAGTTTGGATTCCCTCTGCTTCATGTTTCTGTCCTTCCACTTACGCCGGTCCACATGCTCTTGATCACAAGTCTCTTTGAGATGTGTGTCTTATGGTTGTGAAATAACGAAGGGAAGGGCTAAGGCTAGACACTTCCTACTAGTAATGTGCACGTAGTTGTCTGAGGAGGCTGAGCACATCTGGACCAGCTGGACTTCTCAGCCTGGCCTCAAGACTGCAATGACTATTGGCAGGGTACTTACCTCATATAGTGCAGTCTTCAACTTAGCGATGAGCCTTTCTGCATACTATCTAGGTAGCAAGTAAGTACACAACATCAGTGGATAGTTTTATAGTTATTAAGGTACCTACCTTATATAAGGTGGTTACCTTATTGAGTCCGCCAAAAAGGGGCTTGATAAGCGGTTGCAGACATTCAGTTCCACCGTAAATGTTGCCCTGACAGATGCTACCTAGGTATATGGTGGATCATCCAGCATCGAACGGTAGTCTATGCGTCTCCATGATTTTTCTTCGATGCGTTACACTTCCACGATTGATTCAAGATACTACTACTCGACGTCCTCCTCTACATAAGGTACCTGACCGCACTGGAAAATATTTCCTGCATTACCGTCATTTTTCAGGCTCCCTCTTATACCACCATGTCTCAGCGGCTTTTCGACGGACTGGTGCTCCCTGCCTCGGCGGATTTCCATGTCCATCTCCGCGAGGGCGCAATGCTGGAAGCGGTAACGCCCACGATCAAACAGGGCGGCGTGGACACTGTCTTTGTCATGGTAAGGGGAATCTGACCTGAATTACTGCTGTCTTTTGCAGTCGAGCGAAGCTGCTGCTGTTGCTGTTGCTGTGCTTTGCTATTTCTTGTGGCTTGAAACATCGAGAGCGCCAATCACTGACCATGTCTATTCCGCTTTGCTATAGCCTAATCTGGTTCCGCCCATCACCACCGTCGAACATGCTCTGGCATATAAATTGGCGATTTCCAAGTATACAGACGCCAAACTCCTGATGTCGCTATATCTTCACCCTTCCATCACGCCAGAGACGATCCGGCAAGCCAAGAAGGCCGGACTTTATGGAGTCAAGTCGTATCCTGCGGGAGTTACGACCAATTCCGCCTCGGGCGTCGTGGATTATGAGCAATTCTATCCGGTCTTCAAAGCCATGGAGGAGGAAGATCTGGTTCTAAACTTGCATGGTGAAGCACCGCCCGCCGAGGACATCACTGTGCTCAATGCCGAAGAAGCATTTCTGCCCACTCTACTCGACCTGCACCGACGCTTCCCGAAACTCCGTATTGTCCTGGAACACTGCACCACTGCTGCTGCAGTCGAGGCTGTAAAGAAATGCGGCCCGAACGTCGTCGGCACCATCACGGCTCATCACCTCTCTCTCATCATTGACGATTGGGCAGGTGATCCTATCAATTTCTGCAAACCCGTTGCTAAGCTCCCTAGCGACCGGGTAGCGTTGCTCCAGGCTGCTACGAGCGGCAGCCCCAAGTTTTTCCTGGGCACTGACTCGGCCCCTCATCCGTTAAGGGCGAAGAAGGGCGGTCTTGGACCGCATGAGGCGGGAAAATGTGCCGCTGGAGTCTTCACCCAGCCGTACGCCACGCAGCTTGTGCTCGAGGCCTTCGAGGACGCAGTAGCAAAAGGGGTGGTCGAAAGGACCAAGCTGTCGCAGGAAGTGCTGCAAGGTTTCCTTGGCGTGTATGGTCGAAGGTTCTACCAGGTCGATCCCAGCCAGGACAAGATCAGAATCTCGGCCAAAGACGAGAAAGTGATCTCGATGCTGTCAGTAGGTGGTGGCGCCGGCACAGACTCGACGACTGGGGACGTCGTCATCCCTTTCCGCCGGAACAGCCCAGTTTACTCGCTGGAGTGGCTGAAAGCGGAGTGATATCGCGCATTTTTCTTCATGACATTGTCCACAGAACATGCGGGTCGAGAACCATGACATTTACTCTGAAGGACTTGGAGCGGGTGCAGAATCGAAGAATTTCTGAGTCATCAGAGCCGCTGCCACGCTGACATTGAGACTATCGATGTCTCCAATGTGTGGTCTTGCGTTGGGGATCCCAACCACACCGTCTGTTAGGGACTTCATGAAATCCCGGATGCCGGCCCCTTCGTGACCAAGGATCAAAACGCAGGGATGCCGCAATAACGCCCCTTCGAAGCCCAGAGTTCGAGCATTGTTTTTGCCTTTGCTATAGCGCTTTGGCATCATGCGCTCGTCGCTGGGTGCATCGGCGGCGAAGAACTTCCAGCCATTCTCGCGTGAGCTTTTGATGAAAGCTTTTTCATTCTTGACCTGCAGGATTGGCATGTATTCGAGAGCTCCTGCGGAAGCTTTCAAACTGTTGGACGCAATAGGGGCGGTGCCATGCTCCAGAATGAGTATCGCATCGACTCCAAGGAACCAGGCAGACCGGACAATGGCCCCGAAATTGCCCGTATCTGTGATGCAGTCGAGCAGGAGCATGAAAGGATATCGATGGGCTGGCCGGACGGATGGGATGGTCGCGATGTTATCTAGGGTCTCAAAGGCACGGTTGACCTCTTGATCTTCTTGTGAAGCCCATCCCACTGTGGCGGCAAGATCATCTGATGACCTGTTGACAGGAGACAAACTTGTAACTGGTAGTTTGGGTAACGGCGAAGCCTCCAGCACCACACCATTGTGCGGGCGTCCCGTTGAGGCTTTCGATAGGATCTTGTGCCATTCTGGGCCCCAAACATCCTTCACCTCAACTCGCGCTTTTCTAGCAATTTTGTAGATCTCCTCTTGTGCTTCCAAGTGATCCTGTAAGTCCTCCGATCGATCTCCTCTTCCCTTCGCGACTGCACGCTTGTCTGAGTCCCTGTCGTCGGATGGAGAGCGCAGCCGGTAAAGTTTGTAAAGTTTGCGCCTCCTAGCTTTGAGCGCGGATAGAACAGAAAATGTCCCATAGATGAATTCCGAACCCGCTGTCGAGTATGGAAGGGAAGTGGGCGCTCCAACGCTGAATTTGGCCGGTTTCTCATCTTCTCGCGGCAGAGCGGTCCTTGTCTGTGTCTTCGAGTGCCGATGCGATCGATCGTCCCCTCCAAGATTACCATGACGCTCCCTCAGAGCCGGGCGCCCCTGGTCTTCACGCCGAGGGTTTCCATAGCGTGCCTCATGTCTGCTTGCGCCGTGGTGGGCATCTCGGAGACCCTTCTCGATCGCACCCGTCAGGGAGATATGGCGTGCGGCTTGGAAGGCTGTTAGGGTCTTGACGGCGACAAACCTCCACGGGACTCTGGTGGTGAGTGACTGCATTCACGAGTGAGCCTAAGATGTTAAGCAGTATATGGCAGCACTGGTTGCCTGGTTTGCCTGGTTCAAAGGTAGCGTGCAGGTTCAGTTGGAGAGAGCCAAGAATCCTCATTTAATTAAATTCCGACGCGACTCGCGTCGTGATTTGGAGAAAGGCGCATCTGCATCTGCGATGTAATCGCACTCCAGCAACAGTGCAACTTCTCGCTTCATTTCATCAGCTCACCTCCACGACTCACATATGGCGAGCGAGACGCCAGATTCAATATATCTCACTGCTTTGTCCGGGTTGTCTACCAGCTGAACACATCGATGTGCCGGACTTATCAACAACGCCTTTGTGAGAGCCGAGTGACGAACATCACCAGACGTGTCATGCTTCAGATTGTCTCGCAATGGCCGGTATGAAGTTGGACTCCGTTGATCTATCTTCATGGATGGGTAAACCTCCTGAAAACGCCAAGTCTAGCGAGCTGGAGCCGACTGAGAACGCGAATAATGACGGTTCGGACTTTGAGGATCGGCGAACTGCTTCTTCCACAGACAATGGTTCAAGCAGCAGCGGCGATATCCTACACGAGGACGGAGACAATGCCGGGAAAGAGAAACCAGTGAAGAAAACACAGCATGGAGAGCACTGGTCTGAGTCTGAGGAGGAGCCAGACGCACATGTGCAAGTTGTTCATCGCCCACAACAAGCGCTCTATGTCGATGTGCCAAAGTTATCAGACGAGGAAAAGCAGGAGTATAAACATCTGCCAGGACACTTCTCAGTACACAAGGTCTTGTCTCGCCTCAGTGACGACCTATACCTGGTGAAACTAAAAAGCGGCGAGAAGGATCTTGTAAGTACTTCCTCCGTTGGCCTCACAGTTGGCCTCACTTTACCCATACATGAAGTCCACTTGGTGCGCAATCTGACAACCTGAGTCGATCTACTCTTGCCCATGCATTCAAACTTGAAGACCAAGTTGCTCCTTTATCCCTTCCTCACTTGTCTATCCCCTCTTCTACTTCGTTTCACACCATTAAACGATGTCTTCTCTACAGGTGTCGTCGCGTGGGTTACAGGACCTTGACAATGGAACGTCCGCGATAGAAGAATTCGATGCAAAGTCGTCGTCAGATCGTGGCCGCCGGAGCTCGCAAAAGCCAACGCTCGCAGGTATGGTTGACTGGAATACGATCGAGTTCTCAGATGCAGAAGAAGGCTTGCCCGCTAGACGACGTCGTCGCAAAGCCGATGACAATTACCTGTCCGAGGACGAACTGGCAGCTGAGTCATCTGACCCGGATGATGGTGGATCCTCAGATGAACCTCAGACTGAGGGTAGGCGATCTGCCCGACTCACGCGGAAGAAGAAAACAAATTACCTGCAGCAACAACTGGTTGAGATCGACGATGACTCTGACCTACCACGCACTCGGACAAGCAGACGACGCCTACCTGCGCTGAGACCGACAAGAGGTGGATCACGAGCTCTGAGAGGCTCTCGATCCAAGGTCTACGATTCTTCGTCTGAGCCTGAGCTTTTCACACGCCGATCTGAGAGAACCCGGGCCAAGCCACAGCGCAATATGCGTGAGCGCCAGGAGGACGACATCTCGAGCTATGAGGAAGAAAAGGCAGGGCCGAAGGTTGTCGGTACCAAGGAGTATTTTGCGCCGACCCCTGAACAAGACCCTTTTCGGAAACGTCATCGACAGGAATGCGACTCGTGCTACTTCAAAGGAGATGATTCCGACAAGGGGCCTCTGGTGTTCTGCCAGGGATGCACCAACTCATACCACAAGTCGTGCCTAGGTCCTCGAGGCAGTCGAGACCACCTGGTCACGAAAGTTGGTGACGGCCTGTTTGTCCTACAATGCAGACGATGTATAGGTTTGGCTCATGACCGGGACAAACGGGCACCACACCATGGCGTCTGCGTTGGCTGTCGCACTTTGGGTGAACTGTCCAAACCTCTCCGCAACCGTTTATCGACACGTCAGGAGCAGTTGCAAAGAGAAGAAAACGGTGGAAGAGATCCAATCACAATTGTCGAACCAAAGCTGATCAACAATGTGAGCAACGTCCTGTTTAGATGTGCTCAATGCTTCCGCGCCTGGCATATGCACCACCTTCCAGCACGACAGACAGCCCATTCCCATCTGGATGATGACGACGCCGACGAGGAAGAACTGGATGAAGCACAGCTCGCTCAGAAGCGATTCGACTACTACCACCGCTCTTGGGCTTGTAAAGACTGCATTGAAAATCAAAGTCAAATTGATGCTCTGGTGGCCTGGCGCCCCGTCGACCTGGAGGCCTATATCCCTGGTACCACGGTTGACCAGATGGAGGAACACAAGAAGGAGTATCTGGTCAAATGGAAAGCCAAATCATACTTCCGTACCACCTGGATGCCGGGAGATTGGGTCTGGGGCATTGCAGCTGGTGCCATGCGTCTAGCATTCTTCAAGAAGGCTGAAAATCAACTTCCGAAGATGACCACTGCAGACGCCATCCCCGAGGAGGTCTTCCGTGTGGATATTGTGTTTGATGTGCGCTACACGAGTGTCGTCCGAAACAGCACTAAAGAGATCGACCTCGCTCGGGTCAAGGAAGTGGATATGGCGTATGTCAAATATAAGGGACTTGGTTACGAGGATGCTATCTGGGAAAAGCCGCCGCCATACACCGATACTGAACGCTGGAATGACTTCAAAGAAGCCTATGAAGACTACGTCAAGAAATTGCATCTCTCGATCCCGCCTCAAAGCTCTCTAAGACGACATCTACAGCATATCCGTACCCAGGATTTCGAGTCCACTCTAATCAAGAAGAAACAGCCTTCGATTATGACTGGTGGCGAAATGATGTTGTATCAGCTGGAAGGATTGAACTGGCTCACGTATCAATGGTTCTCGAATCAAAACGCCATCCTCGCCGACGAAATGGGCTTGGGAAAAACGATACAGCTCGTTGCGTTCTTTGCCGCCATGGTCCAGGACCATAAATGCTGGCCTTTTCTGGTGGTTGTGCCCAACTCGACTTGCCCGAATTGGCGACGTGAGATCAAGAAATGGGCTCCCTCTTTAAGAGTCGTGACCTACTACGGTTCGTCCATGGCGCGAAAACTTACTCAGGACTACGAACTATTTCCCAAACTGAAAGACGAAGACTCACATCAACAACCGAAGAAGAGCCGCTCCGAGGTGAAGGACGTCAAGGCGCATATCGTCGTCACGTCGTATGAGTCGATCAGCGAGGAGAAAACGCGCCAGAGCCTGATGAGGGTCCCGTGGCAGGGTCTTGTCGTCGACGAGGGCCAGCGCCTGAAAAGCGATCGATCCCAGATCTATGAGAGTCTGTCCAAGTTCAGATTTCCCTTCAAAGTCCTGCTAACAGGCACTCCTCTACAAAACAACCCCCGCGAGTTGTTCAACCTTCTACAGTTCTTGGACAAGAGTGTAAACGCCTCGGAGCTGGAAGCCAAATACGCCAATCTCACTCAAGAGAATGTCCCCGAGCTGCACCAGACTCTCCGGAAGTTCTTCCTTCGACGTACTAAGGCGCAGGTCTTGACCTTTCTGCCGCCAATGGCGCAAGTCATTATTCCTGTGAGCATGTCGACCGTCCAGAAGAAGGTTTATAAATCAATTCTGGCCCGAAATCCCCAGCTTATGAAGTCCATCTTCAGCCAAGACCGAGGCGTGGCTTCAAAGGAAAGACTGAACCTCAACAACATCTTGATGCAGCTGCGAAAGACTTTGTGTCACCCATTTGTCTACTCCCGTGACATCGAAGAGCGAGGCGTCGATCCCAAAGTGGCATTCCAGAACTTGGTGCAGGCGTCGGGCAAACTGCAATTGCTCTCCATCATGCTTCCCAAACTCCACGAAAGAGGTCATAGAGTGCTTATGTTTAGCCAGTTTCTGGACAACTTGGATGTAGTCGAAGATTTCCTCGACGGACTCGGTCTGCAACACCGTCGGCTTGATGGCAGCATTTCTTCTATCGAGAAGCAGAAGCGGATCGATGAATTCAATGCACCAGACTCCCCCTATTTTGCCTTCTTGCTCTCCACTCGAGCGGGCGGCGTAGGAATCAATCTCGCAACCGCTGACACGGTCATCATCTTGGACCCGGACTTTAACCCCCACCAGGATATCCAGGCGTTGTCCCGAGCTCACCGAATCGGTCAGAAGAACAAAGTCTTGGTGTTCCAATTGATGACGCGTAACAGCGCCGAAGAAAAGATCATGCAGATCGGCCGCAAGAAAATGGCATTAGATCATGTGCTTATCGAACGAATGGACAAAGAAGACGATGCTGGCGAAGACCTCGAATCGATTCTCAAGCATGGCGCCCAGGCCCTTTTCGAGGACGAATCAGGAGCAGATGACATTATCTACGATTCTGCCTCGGTGGATCGTTTGTTGGACCGCTCACAGGTTGAAGATACAAAGACGAGCGACGAGAAATCAGCGGAATCCCAGTTCAGTTTTGCTCGTGTCTGGCAGAATGACAAGGCGTCGTTGGAGGAAGAGATTCTGGCGGAAACAGAGAGCAGCACTCCCAACCCTGGGATCTGGGATAAGATTCTGGAGGAGCGAGAGAGAATGTTTGCCGCAGAACAGGCCAGGAAGGCTGAAGCCTTTGGCAGGGGTAAACGTAAGCGACAGGTAAGTGACTTCCGGCCGCCACGTTTGTCCTGTCGACCGTTACTGACAGATAACAGAACGTGGATTATGGCATTCAGGACGACGTCGAGAAGGCTCAACCCAAAGCCCGAGGCACATCTGGTACTTCCAAGCCTGGTCGGGACGATGGGGACTATCAAGAATCCGCGGAGGAGTCACCGGATGATGAGATCAGTGCTGCAGATTCCGACTTCGAGGTGAAACGCAAGCGTACGGTGCAAGGTATGGTAAAGTCCAGTCTCTAGAGTCGCCGACACTAATGGAAAAGCAGTCCGGCCGTTCAAACGAGTGCGAGTTCCCTATGGTCAAGCACCACACTTCAATGGCGACGCACAGTTCGATTTTGGTCCCGTCCGCCACTTGCCGCCGATCCATCTCTGCTCAGGCTGCGGCGAACAACATCCGATGGGATGGTGTCGTATCAAGCTGGCCGGAGTGGAATATTGCGGGCTCTGCGGACTGGCACATCTTGGGCATAGCAGGACCTGTCCACATCTCAACGATGAGGTTCAAGTAGCAACACTGCTACAGACGTTGAAAGAGAGCACCGAAAGCAGAGAACTGGTCGAGCAGGCCACCAAATATCTGCGCATGGTCCGGGGCGATCTTCTTGGTCGGAAGCGGGCTCGTGAACGCAAGGAGCAGGAGGCCCTGGCACGACAACAAGCTGCTGCTAGTATCGACCAGCAACAATATCAACAGCCTCCTAAGCAACCTGCGATGGGCATGCCGATGTATCACCCATGAATCACCGCTCACTGCGGAAGCCAAAGACGAATTGCTACGGCGTTCTACGGATCGGATGGGGCTGAAGACTGGCGTTGGGAGCAGTCAATATGGGGTGATGCTGTTTTGCTGGGGGACAGAATATGGGAACTTTACAATGATACCCTACAAGTATGTGCTTTGCTTGCAGGAGACTGAAGGTGACAGACATGACATGACCAGGGAGACAGAAATCGTTTGCTTGAACGTGCTGGCACGGGCTGGAGTGGTTGAATAGCAATACAACGATACACCCATCAAACAGATGAGCAGACAGCACATTGAGAGCTTTTCCATTCTTGGCCTCACGTTCTTTCTCCATATCCTCAGTAATTCGCCTTGCCCATGTACGAAGACAAGAATACGCAAATACCACGCCTCGGATGCGCTGAAAGAACATTTATTGCATTTATTGAGCCGAGCATGGCAGACATTGTAGGATGCTGGTCCTAATCCCTGAACCAAAGACGTTGTTATTTGTATTCTTATCACATCTCGGATAGAGGAAGGTTGCCTCATCCGGCATCACCGAGTGCACTGTACAGACGGTCAGAGATGTCAGACGTTGCTGCTGAAACCAACGTTGATGAAACGGGTTCGCGACACACTGCACGTCGAGAATCAAAGTCTGTGGAGTCCGCCATTCCGAGACAGAATGACGTGGGGGGCTGGTCGTTGTTGGAAAAGCCGCAAAGCCAGGAGCCACACGGCGCAATCAGACAGAGTGAGACATGGACCCAGAGGTGCGCATCCTTCGGGCGGGTGTTCTTGATTGGTTCCTTTCCAGCAATACAAGATAAAAAATCTCAACGTGCGTTTATTCTTGTTCTGCGGCGTGGGAGTTTGTTTTTGGCCGAGTAGAGTTGTCCCTAATCCTGTCAAAAGGCAGGTAGGATAGGTTATGTTAAGGTATGTATGTAGGTCAAGGTTTTGATTGATGTGTAGTTGATAGACTGATAGACGGGCCAATCTGAATCTGCAGTACTAAGATCTTGTAACCTGCCTGACACCCGTCAGGGTTGAGATGAGACGCCAACGCCCAATCGACAGACGGGTCCAGATCTGATCTGAAGGTGTGTTGCTCGAGGAAGGGTGCCTGCAGATATCTGTAGTGCGATACTACGTAGTAGCAGAACGTGGGAGATGTGGTAGGACGAGCATTCTAGAAAGGAATCAATCGGGTTTCTCGGCCAGCCACTGTAGCTCTCGTAAAGCGGTCGTGGTCGTGGTGACGACGCTTCACTGCCCAGTGCTCGACAATGATTCCACAGCTCCGGCTTCAGAGCTCTGCGTATTTCATGGTGTCCTTGATATTTCTGTGTCAAGAGGCCGCTGGCTCATTGTTTTGTGAGGCGTATCTCGAGCCAGGGTTCGAATGGATTTACTGAAGATCAACAACATGCTATGATCATTCCATTTGCTCATCAATTAATGTGTGATTATTATTGGAGCAAAGGTCCGTGTCCAAAACATCAACGACCAGCCTGTTTCCGGGGAATGCTTACAGGCGGGACAGGCGTGGCGCAGGATACCTTGTTAGGGTGTCGGGAGGTAGCCTTGTGGGTAGGAGGCAAGTGGGAGGATTCGTGCTCTGTGGGTGATGGTGGACAAACGGTGGATGATCGGGTTTTCGGGGACAGCAATCTCGCGAAGAGGTAGCAAACCGTTGCTGCGCCTCTATGAGTCTGCGCGTCAGGACATTTTGAATGCGGATGGTGGATGGCGGATGGTGGATGAGCAAAATAGGCCTGTGTGACTTTACTATTGGTGGCTGGCAAGTCAAGAAACAGAATTTGCTCCAGAGCCGAAGTAGCGAGTGTTGTGACCCAATCTTGCCTAGCGGGACCTGACTGCGCTTGGCGTCAATCTGCCTGCGCCGCTGGTTGTGGGCAGCAGGCTGCTTGCTGTAGTGCCTACAGGTACAGCATACAGTATCGTAGTAGGCGTTGTGGTGTGCGCAGCCTGTTATTCAGCCTCTATCCTCCAGTTCCTTGTTCGCCATCTGCGGCACGGTAGCAGTACCTCACACAGTACAAACAATCTGTCTCTCTCCGTCTCCAGCTACCACTGCATCACTCCAAACAAAGACAGTTACGCTACCTTGTCCCTCACAAAGCCGAACCTCTAAGCAAGCTTGGAACCCAGATCATTTGACCGACGACCCGCCATCCCTCCCTGGGCATCCTGGGCATCCTGGGCATCCGTCTCCTACCAGCCCGTGCGTGCGGTTACAGTCGTCCCGGCCTTACGACACACTGCCGCCCAGACCTGGTATAGCACCTAAAGGGGCCCGCAATCCCTCGCCTCTGCACGCTCATCCCACCAACAGCAGAGCTTCCGACGACGCCTAGGTCTCCCCCCTGGCCAAGGAGTCTCCCCCCGTCTGCCGCCATCTGCGTCTGCATTTGTCTCTTCTTTGTTCCAGCCTCCGTCACCCATCGAATCTCCTCGTACCTTGCTGCTCGATCGCTCGATACTCTCCCTCGTTCACACTCACTCACTTATTCACGCTCGCTATTCAGCTCTACCTCAATCGCGGCGGCCTCTTGCTTGACGGCCTTCATTCCTGATTATCCGTCGACGACGACCATTACTTGCACCGCAGTTCTAGGGAGTCTGCCTCTCGTTCCAGTCCGGTTTTTCTTTACACCAACCACCTGTGAATAACATCAAATGACACTGTCGACCATCACAATCATCGCGACCACAACGAAATAGAAGACTTCACTACTATTATCACCATCTCACGATTTCCCGCGGTCGGTTGCTGGATTGCCTTGTCGGCGCCCTGTGTGGCTTCGCAGCCATTTAAAGAACAACACGCGTTCGGTGGCGCTATCATCACCAGCGACAACCCAAAATGCGGCCGAGGACATCGTTATCCTCCATTCTCTCCCTCCTCGTCACAATCTCTCTCTCCCCGCTCGCTCTCGCTGGGGATGTCATCGAGTCCAGCTCGCTGAACTCCTGCATGAGCGGTTCCAACTTTACAGCCACTCTGTTCAACGTTGCGTACACTCCGAAGAATTCCAGCATCTATCTCAACATCAATGGCGTCTCTTCTATTGTTGGGGATGTGAAAGCCCAGTTGGAAGTGACTGCATATGGGTTCTCGATTTATAACGCAACTCTAGATCCCTGCACCATGGGCCTCTCCGGATTCTGTCCGATGCAAACCGGTCAAATCAACATCGAGACAAATATCGATGTACCTAAAAATGTTGCGAAGCAAGTGCCGGGAATTGCATACTCGGTCCCTGATCTTGACGGCGTCGTCCGGGTTTATGTCACCTCAACATCCACCAACGAGACCATTGCTTGCATGGAAGCCGACCTTTCCAACACGAAGAGCGTCTATCATCCCGCTGTGGGCTGGGCGACCGCGGTTATTGCAGGTCTTGGTCTCCTGGCTGCAGGTATAACCTCCGGGCTTGGTCATCCAAACACCGCCGCCCATGTTGCAGCGAATGCAGTTTCGCTGTTCGGTTTCTTTCAGGCTCAAGCGATCATCGGCATGACCTCGGTGACTATGCCTCCCATCGTGCAGTCGTGGACTCAAAACTTCCAATGGAGTATGGGTGTTATTCGCGTCGGATTTCTGCAGTCGATTGCCACCTGGTACCAGCGAGCTACTGGAGGCACCCCCACTACCTATCTTTCCACTCTGAGCACCTACTCGGTCCAGGTGCAAAAGCGAGCTATCAAGCGCTCCCTTGGAGCAATGGCAGCGTATGCTACCCAGGGCATCCGCGCTTTGGCCAAACGAGCCGACAGCTCCAGCACCACTGTGTCCAGTGTCAAAGTGGTGCGTGGAATCGATAGGGTCGGTTTTAGAGCGGGAATCGAGCAGACCAACATTTTCATGACTGGTCTGATCTTCTTCGTCTTCATCTTGTTTCTAACTGTTGTCATGGTTTCCCTGACCAAGGTTCTCCTCGACCTTTTCGCCCGCGCCGGATGGATGAGATCCGACCGGTTCCTCGAGTTTCGGAATGGGTGGAAGATTGTTATCAAGGGCATCTTGTTCCGACTGGTGAGTTTTGACTGCCTTGCTTCATCTGGTCGATCGCTAATTTGTGCAGGTCCTCCTCGGTTTCGTTCAAATGTCCATTTTGTGCTTGTGGGAAATTGTGGAACGTGATTCCGCCGCCGAAGTTGTACTCGCATTGATTGTCTTCATCTCCATGGCTGCTGCCTTAGGTTGGGCATCGTTCAAGGTCATCCAGCTGGCCAAAAAGTCGGTTGCCATGCACAAGAACCCGGCATACATCCTCTATTCCGATCCCACGTGCCTCAACAAATGGGGATTTCTCTATGTTCAATACCGCGCCACTGCCTATTACTTCGTCGTCCCATTACTGGCCTACATCTTGGTCAAAGCGGTCTTCATTGCCTTTGCTCAAAAGTCGCCAGTGGCTCAAGCCATTGGTTTACTTATCGTGGAGGGTGTTGCTCTAATCGGCGTCAGTGTCCTCCGTCCCTTCATGGACAAGAAGACCAACGTCTTCAACATCTCTATTGCATCGGTCAATTTTCTCAACGCCATCTTCCTCCTTGTCTTCTCCGATGCATTCAATCAGCCGGAAATGGTGTCCGGAGTGATGGGCGTTATCTTCGCCCTTTACAACGTCATCTTCGCGGCGGTCTTGTTGATCTTGGTGCTTATCGCATCTATTTATGCCATTGCATCGAGGAATCCTGAAGTTAGATATCAGCCCATGCGCGATGACCGAGGCAGCTTCATCAAGTCTCAGGCTGCCCTCACCACCGAACTCGACGCACTGGGTGCAACAGCTCGCGGAGATGGGGTCAACGACTACTCCCAGGACAAGAAGGGATTCGACGATGACGAGTCCTTCTCAAGCGAGTCGCTCAAGCCACAGTCGGAGCTATCGCAACGGCCCACCTCTCAGGCGCAAGGCTTTTACGCCCAGCAGGAACAGGCACCAATGTATCCTGGCGAAAACACTGGGAGACGTGGTCCACAATCTTATGAGCAGCGACAGATGTACGGGCAGGGCTTCAGTGGTAGTGGTGATTACGGATACGGTAGCAGACCGACAACAGCGCCGACACAACAACCCTATGATAGAAGCATGAGCCCCAGTCCTCTGAACCCTGGTTACGCACCGCCGCGATCTGCTCAATCCGGCTATCCTCCACAGCAAGGGTTCCGGCAACAAAACAACTCCAGCCCTTGGCAACGCGGCGCCGGCTATGATTGACTACACTCGGACCAGAAGGAAGGCGAGGAACAAGGTCAATCCTATCCAGGCCAGGAGCGTCGTGGAAGGATGGAAATGGGTGAGCATCATGCTGGAAGTGGATACTGGGATCGGGATTGGTGGAGAGAATACGGCAAAGACGCCGACAGGCCGCCAAATCCGTACCGGTGACATACACATTGCATCCCGAAGGAGTCCTGGGGACAAGTGAGGTTGATATGATGAGACATGAAATTTTGGCATCCTTGCATCTCTTGCGTTTGGGATGTTTCGGTGCTCGACCAGCTTGATGGCAGACTGGTGGATTAGATTAGCAATCTCACTCTGACGCGCATTGAAGCGGAACATGCTGTTGGGCATCAACAGCAGGCTGAGGTATCTGATACACTTGCATGGCCACGGTTATGGACAAAGTTCACAGGGGACAACAGGCATTGGGATGGCAGGGCAGGGCATGGCATGGCGTCTTCTGGTGTGGGATATGTACAAGTACGTACTTGGACGCGACTGAAAATGAAAATACAATGAATTGAACAGACCTGATCAGTTGGAACCTGCTGACTGCTCCGTCGATACAGTCAGTCGGCCTTTGATGGGTCCATTGTTGTGATCTTGTGCTGATTGGGTTTTCTGCCGTACCTTGTGAGTTCGCACTTCACTGTCGCCCTCTCCTCTTCTCACCTTACCTCGCCTTCATCTCTGTATCGGGGTTTGGATCTTCACCTGAGCCACCACACCACCACCAACTCTCTTTATCCTGTCTCGGTACCTCTCGGCGTTCAACCACTCTTACGTGCCTGCACCTCTAGCTACCTATCTTTGTCGTCGCGATGCTGGTTAGAGTGAGAGTGGTACTTCAACCTATTGAGCGTCTAAACAGTACAAAGCGCGATAATTATCGTCTCTTCGACACATCTGACGGAAATCCTATGACGAAAATGCGCAGCCACACGGCCGTGGCTGAAGAAGAGGGGGCGAAAGAAAAGATAACCTTGAACAATGAGCAACCAGCATCATTCCCATTCCTCCGCCTGCTGCCTGAGATCAGAGTCCACATCTACAACCTCTTGGAAAAGATACCTGACCACGATGGCGACCAAGATCGACACGAAGCGAACGAGTACGACGGCTTCAGCAAGACGCGAAAGTCCCTCCTCCTGACATGTCGTCAAATCAATGCCGAGTTCACCCCTCACTTCTATCGCTCTACCACCATCTGTTTTGGGCATCGGAATCACGCTCCACAACAATTCTACGCGTTCATGAACGAACTGGATCCTGTCAAACTTAGCAGCATTCGCCACGTGGAATACCGAAAGAAATACTACACAGCAAGCGACTACACTGACGCGGAGATGTTGCCTTACTGGCTGATGCATTGGGGTCTACAGCTTGACACTTTCAACGTTGTGTATGGCGACTACGTTAGCAGCCCCATCTTGAATTCGCCACTCAGGATGGCCATCATGATCGTTGACGTTAATCGACCCGCGCCACCTCGCAGTGTGAGCTGGAAGACTTGGAAGACATTCGAGCCCTCAACATGGAGCCTTATTGTTCGCGATTCCTATGTGTACAAATTCACCGGCTTTGAGCGTGAAGTGCAGCAACGCCTGATGCCCAAGGCAACCATCCGACGTGAATATGGGGCCGGTGGATTTCGAATCTTTGTGCGCCGAGATGCCGGTATCGCCAACTATTTGGCCCAGATGCCACGTACTGAACCGACCCCGGCGGAAAACCCCAGCTCTCGCAGTGCGGGTATGTTCTGCTCTCCCATCTGTACTCACTGGCAGTCGTTCGCCTACCTCATGGCTGCCAATCGCCGCGTCCCCAACTCCGCCATGATTGGTAGGAGCTCATAAGGAGGAGGTCACAGTTCGAGGTCCTCAGGGACCAGGACTTTCTGGGTGGGGGAGAGATCGGGTCGTGAGGTGACAAAGACAGCGAGGGAGGATTCTGTTGGACACACGAAAGCTATCATACACCTCTCCGCTGAGTTGGGCTGAGCGCAAGATCTGCGGGCTGGGAAAAGCACGAGCACGAGCACGAGCACAATGCAGGATAGCTTGCTTTCTAGGTGCAGATGGAACAAGTGTGGTGTCTGGAGCTGGAACTGGAGCTGGAGTTGGAGCCATGACAGGAATGTCATGCGCCATAAACAGACACCCATACTGAATTCAAAATCCTGATCCTGCAAATGTCTCTTCTTTCGACTTGTACTGTGTACTCGTTTGAGTATGTCTGCTAACATCCATCTGGCTCGCTGCCCCTAAAATCATACGTAAAATGATTGCATACTCCGCCGTTCTACCACCCCTGTGAAATACGGCAAAGTAGCTGTGCGCATATCGCATATTCAGCCTGATTTGATCTGATTGGCTGCCTTGAGATGACAAGAAGGTCCAGCAAACCGTCGGACTGATTCTTCAACCCCCTTTCCCAAGGTTGTTTTGATGAGGAGTGTGCCGTCTACGCAGCTGCCTGCTCTAACTTTGTGCCTCACAAAAGTCTGGAAAAGTGATGTGTTTTTCCATATAAAATAGCACGACGGTTCGGCCAAATTGTCGAACTGATTTACCTCTATGCTTCTTGAGTCCCCAGGATCAGACTCCTTCATGCGACACGCTTGCGTGATAGCGACCAACTTGTTCAACAAAGGTAGGACAACTTTGCTTTATGATCAAACTGCCGACCATATGTCTCTTGCGTGTTCTTTGCATTGTGGCCGCTGATGCACAAGGCTGAGTGTTGATTGCTGTCACTGATCAACTCAATATCACTGCTATATATCACTTCGTCACTTCACCGCTTATGGTCACTTGCTTCAAGATCTTCACTCTGACGGAATAACACTTACTTCACGTCACTGCTTTTGTTATCGGTCTGTCTATATATATTCCCTTCAACATGCAGTTTCTCTTCTGCTCCTCTTCTCAGATCAGCAACCTACTTCTCTCACGGGCTTCAAGCGGCACTTTGACGACTTCAGTGCTCAAGTAAGCCTTGATACCTTGCCCTTTCTCTCCAAAGCCAAGATGCCCAAGATCACAACCCGGCGCAATGCGCCCAGACAGCATCCATACAGCAAAGGAGGCAAAGTGCCACCAAAAACATCCTCTCGAGCTGTTTCACAACAGTCACACTTTTTGGAGCTTCCGCTGGAGATCAGGGTGTCGATCTACGACTATTTCGCCGACGTGGCTCGGCTATTGAGGGGTGGCTTTGGAAACGAGGATGAAGAGATGCTAGCAGCACGGAAAGCGATGATGCTCATCTGCCGGCAAATGACTCGGGAATGGACACCATACTTCTACCGTTCCACCACCATCGTGGTGAACACGCTCCACGAGGACTTCAAAGTCCTGCACGGGCCAAGCTTCAGCACAGCATGGCTTCTCAACACAAGCATCAAAGTCAAGCCAACCGACTTCCACAACGCCCGACAATTCGGCGACATCTTCCTGAAACACCTGGAACCCTCGAAGCTGTGCAACCTGCGCAGACTAAAGTACGACGCGAGCCTTTGGACCCGCAGACACAGTTTCCGCCCACAGTCCACGCCGCCATACGTCGACTTCCAAGGTCTCCGAGATCTCGGCCGAGTTCTGCGTCAACATGAGCAGATCTTCACGTCCCTGGAAGAAGTCACCCTCCGCGAAACCCGCTGGTGCAGCTATTCCCAGGCTAGTGCTAGCTTTCCGGCCGGAACTGATCAGTTGACGCAAGCGAAAACGGTCTGGGCGGTGGCGGGGTCTCTGAACGGAGCATGGGATGCCGTGGCGCGGACTTTACAAGGAAGAAGCCGCGCCGGTTGTTTCCACGGTTGGCACGTCGAGAAACATGTCCGGGCTGGTTTCGTTACGATCAGCAGCACCATGGTCGGCTTCAGGGTCGTCGAGGTCAAGCTGGTGTTTAAGAGGCTCAGGCCCGACGGTCTGTCAAAGACTGTGGTTTCGGCTGATGATGCCGTGCCTCAGCTTGAGGTGGGCAATTGGTGGAATTTCCCGTGGTATTAGACAGTGCAGCATTGCAGCAGGGTCAGCTGGATGAGCAGGCTAGGAGCATCATCATCATAATCATCATCATCATTGTGTTTGGGTTGGTCGTTAAGTAGCAAATCACCAGATTTATCGAAGCAAGCCATAATCTGAAAGTCGCACCTTTTATTTTCAGCCCTTGTATCATATCCCTTGAGCAGTTCAGCCTCGTAGCCTTATTCGGCGGTGGCACGGCTCCTTTGTCCAAACTCCTACAATACTTGACTTCGTTTCAGGGCCGTCGACCCTTTTGCTGTCCATAATTCAACCAGATTTACTATACAATACGACCCAAAGATCGGTGAATATGAAATCTGTAGGGGAGAACGTGGGAATCACACCGTAAGCGTAGACTGATTTGATAAAGCCGTGACTCTGGTCCTATATACGGTCCCCTTGCAACTAGATACCCTACCCTACCCTACCTTACCTCAGCTCAGCCGAGCTCAACTACGAGGAAGATAACCCTGTAAAATCTTAATCCCCGACAAGTCCAGTCCAAGGTTCAGATCAATGGCCTTGGGGCCTCGACCTTCATCTCAGGCAGCATGCCTAACGCCGCCATCTCGGAATACATGTGGAAAATGGCCTCTATGGTATCGACAAAGCCAGTCCAGCCTAGACGCCGGGCCTTGTTCATGCAAAGGCTGCCGAACCCGCCGATGACTGCAGCGTCGCCGAAGGTGAAATCCTCCTCAGGGTCCTCGAATGGCGTATCGGTCAACTGGCCGTTGGAGTCGCGCATCAGGGTTTCCCATGCTGCTTTGTTGGCCGGGGTGCGCGCCCAGTCGACTAGTGAGAATAGACTGCGAGAGATCTTGGGCGGGCCGTAGCTAAAAGACGATATGGATTCCTGTTAGATCTGGATCTCAAAGACAACCTCTTTTCTTTCATTATATCACCGATTGAACAGGCTGATGAGCGCAAGGTAATGCAGCCTTTGGGTTCTGTTGTGCATGTGCGGGTTTGTGTGCGGGGTTGTATGTGCAGGGTGTCTAGGAAGGACAATGTCGGGATGATAGGTAGGTACTCACCCCATAGGCGTCTCTTTACCTGCTTTACCCACGAATTCGTGGAATTTGGTCGCATCCTCCTCTGGTGGGTGCACGCCTTTCTGCACGCCGAACCAACGGGATAACTCCTCGTAGAAGCGGTCCCAGCTTAACGGGCTGGTGTCCTGCGAGTTGAACGCCTCGTTTGCGCATTTGTCCTCCAGCGCCGCCCATTCGGACAGGTAACCCGTCAACATGGCCGACGAGTGGTGCGCTTCACACTGCCATGTGTCCCAGTCGCCCGGGAAATGCAAGGGCTCGCCCTTCTGAGCCTGGACTACGGCGTAGATCGCAAACGGATGCAGTGCGTTCATTTGCGCATTGTTGACGGCGCCCACGACCCACGCTGGGCGAATCACGTTCCACGAGGTCTGGTTCGCCTTGCAGTACTCGAACAGCGACTTCTCTTGCGCATAGTAGAAGTTGGGCTCGAGATGGGTTGGTTGCGGATCGGATTCAATGGCCGGTGTACGCGCCCGGCCGATGTGAATTCCGTAGTTCTTCGCCCCTGTCTGCAGCAGGAAGCGGCGTGGAGTGATTTTGGCCAACGTCAGCGCTTGCAGGAAGTTGTCTAGAAGAGCCGAGTTCACTTTGACGAGTTCCTCTGCATTGGACCAGGCCGCTGCGCCGGGTGGAGGACGGGGCTGCAAATATGAGTAGAAGAAAATGTAGTCGGCATGGATGTTGGCAGAGGTCATGGCGTCCGCGATCTTGCTTGGGTCTTCCAGGAAGTCCACCGCCACATGCTGCACTCGGCTTCGGTGAGATTCTGGAAGTAAGCCCATCATCTCCTTGGGCGGTGGCCGCCGCGATAATGCGTAGACTTTACTCCAGCGCTCGGGACTCTCCAGGAGTACTCGCATCGTGTGGAAGCCGGAGATGCCATTGGCTCCGGTAACAATCGCCGTCAGACCTTTGATAGATGGATCAAATGTAGGCAGGTTGTGATAGATTCCATTGTGCTTGACAGGGTAGTTTTCGGAGCCCATCTTGATGCAGCGGACATGAGACGGGGGTATTCGGTGATACAGGACTGTAGGAAAGGGAAAGGACAAAACATCGATGGCAATCACCCACCTAGAAGACGCGAAGCAGCGAAGCAGCGAAGAAGAATCAGTACCCTGACATCAACACATCTCGGCATACCTCGGTCTCTATGCTTAGCAAGAATCAAGAGATCTACCTGAACCGCTTGGTATGCGAGATTCCGCCTGGAAGAGGCGGGGTTTGCGACCGTCGTAGCCGAGTCGAATGGGTCCGAATGGCAATGACTTCATTTCCAAGCCTGGATCTCCGTGTAGAGCCGGTTGAGGGGCAACTCACCGTATCATTGTATGGCATTTTCAGGAGTCTGGAAGATGAAGATTCGATAAAGATGGTCGATATCAAAACATTGTTGTTGTCGCTGACATCGTCGGTTTGATACTCGGCCAACCTTCCCTGTTCGAGAAGTGCACATCTGGTAATTACTACCGCGGACCATCCACTGCTGTATTGTCCATATGCTGCGCCGGAAATATCTCGCTCCCCAGACGCGGTTACGCAGAAGGACTCGAGTTGTGGTCGATATCAATGGGAGACAAGATTGATTCTTGTAGACTGCTTCAACGGATGTGCAGTGAAGACCCTCTTCGTCAGTCACTCGTGTGACTCTACCTTTGTGACGATGCTCAACTGGCAAGATTTCGACGCTGTCTTTCAGCAGAAACCGGACTACGCGTTCGACCACAAGGCCGTGGAGACTGTCCTTAAGCATCGCAAAGACTTTGGTGGCCAGTTGTTCTTTGATCGCATATGGAAGAATATAGGGTTGACGCGTCGTATGAATCATGATAACTCGCTCCAAGACAAATTCACCCTTTCTGACATTTGGCAGCTGCAAGAAACAACTACCCTCCCCGATCGAACCAAGACCTACGCAACCTGTGGTCCAAAATTGCCCAGGCTTCCGTCAAAGAAGAACAAAGGCTGGCCCTCCTCTACTACATCCTCCGAGACTGTCGTCAGTTGCCCAATGCCGACACCAACTTTGCTCGAAGAACATACCTCCCGCAGAAGTGGCAGCTGCTGGTAGCCGGATTATGGGAACTTGACCACGCCCAGTTCTCTCGGGCCTTAGAATTCCTCACAGACCCGTCACTCACACCCACCTTTCCCGACGACATCCTCCTCGCAATGCTCCGGCATCCCAAATGCGACTCCTCTCTAGCCACCGCGTACTATATCTCCGCGTCTCCGCCGCTGCACGATCGGGAAACACTTGAGGCATACTTTGGCCTGCTGCTAGCAAACAACCTGGTAGAGGCTTACTACTTTGCACAAAAACAAGACGACGTAAGGCACAAGGCTCTTTTCGAAAAATTGGTCGTTACCATACATCAAGAAAAAGCGAGTCATGACCGCGCCGAGAAAGCAGCTCTGCTGGTTGGATTACCCTTTACCGCTGAGGAAGAGACCTGGTTCGAGGAATGTCTCCTTCAGGGTCCCGCCTCGAAATGTCCCGGTGCAAAGGATTCGGTAATGGCGCGGAGAATTGCAACAGGCAGGACGACCACCGAGACCGGTGCCTTGAACAGATTGAAGGGCGAAGACATTGGGGGAGTCAGCTGGGACGATGTGAAGACTGCCATTGCCGATGCGGTGCCGCAATGATCGTCAGGCCCTTCCCTTGAAACCCGATATCGATCCGATTCATATTCAACATCAGGCTTTTTAAGTTCTAGGACCTTGATATTTTGGCGTATGTGATGACAACATCGAACAGGGGCTTCAGTCCTGACAGCATAACCAAAATTCCCCGCACCCAGCCAGATTCTCTGAATATGCTTCTTTTACATATTCCATCAAGACGTTTGCACCGCCAATGGAACTGAAGGATTCGGCAGAAATACAGCACGACCGGCAGTAACCCAGCCCAAGCAATCTCCATATACACTCGGCTATCGCACCAATCACACCTGGCAAGCAAGTTACCACCGCGGTCATCATGGTATCACTGGATAAAGTCTCAAGTGGATATTGCGCAATGCTTGAGCGTCCCAGCATCATTACCGGCTTTGTTTGTACTCCTTGAAGAATTGGCAAGCTTAGTATGCAGTCAAGGTTGACCTGCAGGCGCCCCTTTCAATGGCAGAGAGCATATGCCATACCCCTGCCCTGCAAGCTGAGAGCTTGTACCATGGCCCTTTCTCTGATACTCCTCTACCTCCTCTCAACAGCAGCAGCCGTGCTCCAGCGAACGGTGAACCTAGGCTACGCGTCCTACAAAGGGGTCAGGGTCTCCAATGAGACCACCCAATGGCTTGGAATGCGGTACGCTGCGGCCCCTGTGGGTGAGTTGAGGTTTTCTGCTCCTCAAGATCCGCCGACTATTCGTGGCGTACACGCAGCAAACAAGGTATGGACGCTGTCGGCTGTGTCTTGAGCTCTGTCAGTAACCCTTTTCTAGCATGGCCAGATCTGTCTGGGGACTGGGGATAATCCAACAAACCCGTCAACATCGGAAGACTGTCTGTTCATCGATGTCTACGCCCCTACTCAGGCGACCATCAACTCAAAACTCCCCGTCTACTTCTTCATCCATGGCGGTGGCTTCAACTCCAATGCTAACCCAAACTACAATGGCCGGGGGTTGATCGCTGCGTCAGGCCATAAGATTGTCGTGGTGACTTTCAACTACCGACTCGGTCTCTACGGGTTTTTGGCCAGTCGTGAAGTCCACCAGTCACCCACCGCCAGTGTCAACAATGGTCTCAAAGACCAAAGAAAAGCAATGGAATGGGTTCAAAAGTACATCCACCTCTTCGGAGGTGACCCGAAACATGTCGTGCTGGGAGGAGCATCCGCGGGTGCCGCCTCCATTGCCCTTCACCTGACAGCATTTGGAGGGCGGGATGACGGATTGTTCGTCGGGGCTGCAGCCGAGTCCGTCAGCTTTGCGACAATGTTGACCATTGAGGAGAGTCAATATCAGTACGACAACCTTGCAACGCGCCTGGGTTGTTCCAGGCGCAGCAAGGATTCCCAAGAAGACGACGATACCCTGGCCTGTTTACGTTCAAAAAGCGTTGCTGAGCTACAAGCTCACAATCATAATATAGCATATCCTGGAGCACATCACCCTCCTCTGTTTATGTGGAACCCAGTCATCGACCACGGCTTCATTCAAAACCTCACATATGCCGCCTTCGACTCGGGCTCATTTATCCGCGTCCCTGTCATTTTTGGTGACGACACCAATGGAGGCACGGTCTTCACACCACGCAGCACGTCCAGCCACAGAGAATCCAACACATTTTTACGAGACCAATTCCCATATTTGACCATCGAACACCTCAAGCGCATTGGCACACTCTATCCCAACAACGGGCCCCAGTTCCCGCGTTCAGGGAGCTGGTGGCGACAGGTCTCCAACGCCTACGGCGACCTGCGGTATATGTGTCCGACTTTGTTCATCTCTGGCGCATTGGCCCGGCACGGACTGAAAGGAAACTGGAATTATCGATACAATGTGGAGGATCCAGCACAGATGGCTCAAGGCCTGGGCGTCCCGCATACCGTAGAACTCGCAGCAATTTGGGGTCCAGATAATGTCCATGGCAGCGTGCCCGCCAGTTACCGAGCAGGCGGATCCAATGCCTGGATCATCCCCGTCATGCAGGGCTATTGGACGAGTTTCATCCGCGCCCTCGATCCAAACCTCTATCGTCTAGAGGGCGCACCTTTGTGGGAAGAATTCACTACGAGCCTGCAGGATGGCAGCACGAGCAGTCAAGGCGACGGCGGAAGTCGGATTCTCTTCAACAAGTCCCGTGCCACCGGGATGGAAAAGGTCAGCACTTCCACCAGGGCACGATGCATGTACTTCAATGAGATTGGTCCGACCATCCGGCAGTGATCATCCACTGTATCAGGTATTCTCATGTTGTAGTAGATACGGGGAAAGTGGGATAGAGGCATGACGGACAAACCGGCGTGACTCAAATCACCATGGTTATGCAATCTACCTGTGCCAAACCATCTCGATCTATCTTGGGGAAGTGCCCGTCAATCATGTCTGTCACAGCGTACAGGCCCTGCAGCCTTGCACTATCTAGTCACCCAACCGGGATCCTGCCTACCATATGGCCAGGCACCTCAACTCCAGACTCTCTCGGGCTTCTTCATTCTCGGTACCAGGTAGGTCGACACTACTATGAAGTGTACCTCCTGCCGCGACGGTGTCTTTGTCTCGATCCGAATCGAACAATCCTACGACCAAGACTTCTTCGGGTTCTTGTTTCGGGATGAAGTACCACTTCTGACCAGGAGACCAGTGGGCTAGATAGCTCTCGGTATCGTGGGTCTCGGTTTTGCCGGGGACACCTAGATTGGGCGTCTTGACAACTACTGGCACATAATCTTCCTCGAGGAACGTGCGAGCATCGCCCAGGGCCAGCGGGTCCCGATGCACCGTCTTCAACGGTCGCCAGATGGAGTACAGCGCCCAGCGAGGGCCCAGTTTGGACGCCGAGTACTCCTCGCGAAGGGACTTACCCTCGGCCAGCAGCTGTTCCTCGGCTGCGATGACATCCTTGGCTACGGCCGCCATTTTTGGGTGGTACTTTCGCAGATGTGTGCGGGCGCCGTTTGGTGCGTAGTCAAGATGCACTTTGGGTGCCGGGCTCGCACCACCATGCTTGGGTGAAAAGCCAATGAACTGCGGGAATCCGAGTTCCAACTCCTCCTCTTCAGGCGTCTTTTCATTGGTGTCTGCTGTTCCCTCACCACCGCCCTCTTTCCCATGGCCAGCATGAGTTGCCAGTGCGTCTTGTTCCGACCACACTGCACTACGCAGCAGCAGAGCTTCGGTGATGATGGTCTTAGCGCCTGTAATCTGCTTCACCATCTCCTCTGTTTCGGGCACATACAGCTCTTTGAGGAGTTTTGGGTCATTCCAGCTGGCCCGGGTGTAGGGAGCCCTGTTCATGGTGGTTGGATGCCTGACGGCGGTGAACCCATGAGTGGAAAGCTGAGCAGTACCCTCTTGAGCAGTGGGTAGGTCCCCGGTCGCGGGTACAGGACGCATGTCAATGAGTGGTTGTAGACGCACGTCGCCAAACTCTGCCATGGCTGGCAGGTGGAAGTTGTGGGGAGACGGGGTTGGGGTCTGACCCTGGGGAATGTAGCGAAGTTTGCCATAGTACTGCGGCTCAGATGAGGTTGAGGAGGGGATGTGTGTGACATCCGTGAGGGTTGTGGTAGTTGTCGACATGTTGGGCTGAGGGGGAGAAGGTGAAGGCGGTCTACTCAGTAGGAGAAATGGATGATTTACCTTGGAAGAGATGAGCAGACGTTCATTGAGGTCAGTAGTTGTATATGTAGTCAAAGGGTGCTTCGTGCTTCGTTTAAATGATAAGGAAACGCCGAAGCGGGCGGCGGTCGAGAGATGCTATCTGCCCTCTGCTGCTTCATGTTGATGCTGGACGCGGTGTTTGTTCTTATCGCAGTTTCGCACTCCGAATGTCCGACGAAACCCCGCAGCTGCCTTATATACAAAGTTCCTGTTTAGGCAAGAGAGAACAAGGCTCCTAATCAAATCATGACACGATCTTCAGGGTCGCCAACGTGCCCAGCATTGACAAGTATTCTCGCCATCGATCAACCGTATCGCCCCTTTTTCTGGGCAATTGGAATCAGAGTCTAGGGTTGCGCACGAGAGCATGGACAAACCTAGCCATTCTATCAGTGCTGGTTGGCGCATCGGTTTACGACTGCAACTGGCGAGGCCAGTCTGTGAGGGCACAGCCAACCTATCTTTCCGATGAGACATGCAAGTCTGAAAGCCAAGCGACGGCTGGGCACGATATCAAGTACAGGCTAAGCTGATATCAACTGCAGTTTGAGTGCTTTGTCAGGATTGCACCGCGGGCAGCTCATGTCCAGCTGCCACAGACTACCGGGCACGATCTTACTCCACTGAAGTATTCGTACCAGACCATCGCAAACAGAAGAGGCAGCCTTGGAAATTTTGAAACATACAAAAGACAAAGGGGACAAAGGCACACCATGTGACAAGGGTCAACGAATCACAACATACACCTGGGAGCATGCGGAACGGCAGGCTTAACACCGAGGTCGTCATTACAGTGGTATACCGAGACAAATCAAGGCAGATGAGCCAAAGAGAAGGTACCAATTCTCATTGACCGGTCATACCTAGCGAAGCCGAAGAGACTTGTCCCTAGTAAGTTGCGGCTATAGGCATCCAATGCGATGCTTCCCGTCACTCTGGAGAATCACAAAGCGGCTCGATGGACTGGCTATCCAAGCTCTGGGTGGATGCTGCGCCGGGAAAAGCGTATCTTGCACACGCAGCTAATCGATCCTAGCACGACATGGCACCCCGATCTGGGGTAGAGAGCATCGACTCATGAGTTTGTCTGCAGCAAGTGACGTTGATGTCCTAGGACCGATCATGTCAAGATTTGCGGGGTTTGTTCTAGGCTGATATGGAGGGATATTCCCCCTCGAATACGCTGTCCGTGGTCTTCTGGTTAGATCTACCGTGCGATCTAGCCGGGAGGAAGATGTTTGGAACTTGAATAGGGGAAAGGGATAAGACGACGCAAGAGGCAGAATACGGACCCAGTGTAGGAGATGATGACTGAGGTCTCGGGAATTGTCTAGCTATGCGGAAGCGAGGTGGAATTACAGATGAGCAATTAAAGCTTGAACGTCCACGTCCATGGATGAATAACGAAGGAAGAAGGCTATGTTTAGGTTGAATGACCTGGAACCGAAGGCCTAGATGAGTCTTTGAGATAGCGAATTCAGTATGGAAACACATAACACGTTACGCTCAAAAACGGGAAACGGCAGAAGCCGATATGAGATGAGAGATCTCCAGACGTTGTACTCGAGAGGATTACCTACAGACTTTGTAAGACAGATAGTATGCAGTTGTAGTCCAGTTGTCCATGATCCGGTGTTATGTAAGGAAGTCAGACACCAGACGATGCATAGTCGCATAGCATAGTACGCATAGTCCTTGTACCCGGATTTCTTCGGCAAACATGACAGCTTCTGAGCCTTGTCCCGATTTGGCTGTATATCGGTCCATCCTCACACCACTCGGTAATAATGTAGGTATCGACCAATACCGCATCGTAAGAGTCTCTGGTATTATTCCCGCATGTCTCAACAGTTCTTCGCTTGGTTTTCCCTACCGAATATATCTCCTGATCCATGGTCCAATCATCCAAACTCACCGCCATCTGGTGCTCCGGGTATCAGAGTCTGGCGGCCGTGTGGGCACCATAGCACCGATCATGTCAGCCTTCTCATGCCATAGTGCCCACACCACACCCTGGTATAGGCTGTTGCCCCAAGCTCCGATAGCTCCAGAGTTCCTGAAGCTCCTCCAGCTCCTCCAGCTCCTCCCTGCACCTGGTCTCTGAATGGTTGAATTGTCTCAATGGCTCCTCCTCTTTACGCATACACCGTACACTGTGCCCCGGTTCAACAGTCATCCTGACGATGCAGCTTTGTGAATCTCTCTCTTGACACCCGCTCTTCCGCCACGTGCATGCAACTTCCCACTTCATTTCACCACCGCAGGAATCTCAACCGGGACCGGAAATCCGACGCTCGGGCCAGATCAGACAAAAGCCAAAGACCGGCTAGTTGGTTGCTACATTGTGATGCATCGATAAAGCTGGGCCGCCGTCTGGATCGGACTAGCACCGAGTAAACCTGGCCTTGGTCGGATGATGATGGCAGTAGTGATGATCCTCGATGGGTTTCTGGGTGGTGATGGCTCGATAACAAGCTGGCTCGAGTGGAAGACGGCCCATGCCGTTCACTCGACGTAACAGGTCCGTTCGACAGTCGTTGCTAGGTCGGATCTGTGGAGAGCGTAGTGTGAAGTACTGTAAGTTACCTAGTGGTAGTACCTTAGTAGGAGCAGCTCGAGTAGTGTGGTATTATTGTAGCCGTAGTTGAAGCTCTGTCTTGCGTGGTTTATACGCAGCTGCTGTTACGTGCCTGCGTCACGTATATAGTTCACTGGTTTCGTCACTCGCTCTCTCTGTCCGCCTCACACTCCTCCCCAACCTCAATTCTCCCTTACATCTCCCACAAACAAACTACACTATCTATCCCTCCTTCATCGATCTCTTACAGGGCTTGTCTCTCGCCGGCGTCTCTGTTCCCTCACCATGGCTCCTGCAGCCACCGCCGACCTTTCGGTCGAGAGCATCTCGCCCTATGGCAAAGCCCGGGCTACCGTCCAGGATACCGTCCTTACCGATGAAGAGGTCAAACAGATCGATGACTACATGCGAGCCAGTCTTTATCTGTGCTTAGGCATGCTCTACCTCAGAAGAAATCCTCTACTCAAGGAACCCTTGAAAGTCGAACACCTCAAGGCCCGTCTTCTCGGCCATTGGGGTTCCGACGCCGGTCAAGTGTTTACCTACGTTCATATGAACCGCCTGATCAAGAAGTACGACCTAGACGTCATCTTCATTTCCGGCCCAGGCCACGGCGCGCCAGCCGTCATTTCCCAGTCCTATCTTGAAGGCGTCTACAGCGAGGTGTACCCGGACAAGTCCGAGGATGAAGATGGCATGCGCAAGTTCTTCAAACAATTCTCATTCCCCGGCGGCATTGGCAGCCATGCCACACCCGAAACTCCGGGCAGCTTGCACGAGGGTGGAGAGCTGGGCTACTCTATTTCACATGCCTTCGGCGTCGTCTTCGACCACCCGGACTTGATTGCCCTGACTATGGTTGGCGACGGTGAGTCGGAAACCGGCCCACTGGCCACCAGCTGGCACAGCACCAAATTCCTCAACCCTATTACCGACGGCGCCGTGTTGCCCGTCCTGCATCTCAATGGTTACAAGATCAACAACCCCACAGTCCTTGCCCGTGTTAGCCACAAAGAACTCGAAGCGCTGTTCGTCGGCTATGGCTGGACCCCATACTTTGTCGAGGGAAGCGACCCTATCTCTATGCATCAGGCCATGGCCGCAACTCTGCAAAAGTGTGTGGCTGAAATTCGAGCCTACCAGAAGAAGGCTCGCGATTCCGGCAAGGCCTTCCGACCCCGATGGCCCATGATCGTCCTCCGCAGCCCCAAGGGTTGGACAGGACCCCGAACTGTCGACGGCCACTACCTTGAAGGTTTCTGGAGATCCCACCAGATCCCTATCCCAGATGTGGCCAGCAAACCCGAACATCTGAAGCTGCTGGAAGACTGGATGAAGAGTTATACTCCGGAAAAATACTTCGGCTCTGATGGAAAGCTGGTTCCTGAGCTCAAGGCGCTTGCCCCCGAAGGTAACCGCCGCATGAGCGCCAACCCTGTGGCTAACGGTGGTTTGATCAAGAAACCCCTCCACTTGCCCGACTTCCGTGACTACAAGATTGAGGTCAAGGCAGGAGGCACCACTGAAGCCCCTAGCATGTCCAATATGGCCATTTTCCTGCGAGACGTCATCCAGAAGAATCAGAAGAACTTCCGTCTCTTCGGGCCCGATGAGACTGAATCCAACAAGCTCGGTGGGATTTACGCGGCTGGAAAGAAGGTCTGGCTGGGCGAATACTTCGAAGAAGATGCCGACGGTGGCAATCTGGCTTTCGAGGGCCGGGTCATGGAAATGCTCAGTGAACACACGGTCGAGGGCTGGCTGGAAGGATATGTGCTTTCTGGACGACATGGCTTGTTGAACAGCTACGAACCCTTCATCCACATTATCGACTCCATGGTCAACCAGCACTGCAAGTGGATCGAGAAGTGCCTTGAGGTCGAATGGCGTGCCAAGGTAGCCTCGCTGAACATCCTGCTGACAGCCACCGTCTGGCGTCAAGACCACAACGGCTTCACTCACCAAGATCCTGGTTTCCTCGACGTCGTGGCCAACAAGTCTCCCGAGGTTGTCCGCATCTATCTTCCCCCGGACGGCAACTGCCTCTTGTCCTGCATGGACCACTGCCTGCGGAGCAGCAACTATGTCAATGTTATCGTGGCCGACAAACAGAATCACTTGCAGTACCTTGACATGGAGGCGGCCATTGAGCACTGCAGCAAGGGTGCCGGTATCTGGGAATGGGCCTCCAATGACCAAGGCAAGGAGCCTGATGTTGTCATGGCTTCGTGCGGTGATGTGCCGACCATGGAGGCTCTGGCTGCCACTGCGCTGCTCCGTGAGTATCTGCCAGAGCTCAAGGTCCGTTTCGTGAATGTGGTCGACCTGTTCAGATTGATCCCTCACGGCGAGCACCCCCACGGCATGACCGACGGAGAGTTCACCGCCATCTTCACCGACGACAAGCCTGTCATCTTCAACTTCCATTCTTACCCTTGGCTGATCCACCGCTTGACATACCGACGTAAAGGTCAGCACAACTTGCACGTGAGAGGCTACAATGAGAAGGGCAACATTGACACCCCTCTCGAACTGGCCATCCGCAATAAAACCGATCGGTTCTCCCTGGCCATCGACGCCTTGGATCGCATCACCAGCCTTGGCAACAAGGGTGCCTTTGCAAGAGAGAAACTCCTCAACGAACAGATCAAGTGCAAAAACGAGGCATTCCATGAAGGTATCGACCCTGAAGCCATCCGAAACTGGTCCTGGCCCTTTTAGATGCCTACCTTAGTGAGCCGGAGTCTGGCGGTGGTAGCCTGTCGCAAGGCTGTGATGGGCATGGGTGGATGCTAGGAAAACCGGTAATTGTCTATGATAGTCAGCAGGACTGATGCTACAATAGAGCGCGAGTGCATATTTATCAATGAATGATGTGATTCCAACAGTCCAAAATAAATCGAAGTGAAAAGCCGATCCGACACTTGACACGTTTAGGAAGCTGGCACACGGGAGAAGAGGCGTGCTCGCTGACTCAGCCAATACTTGATCGTGATTGGCTTAAGGCTCTCGGCCATGGCACGCTAGCCATTTGTAGCAGCATCAACAAATACCGCCGCAGTGCAACATCGACAACTCGTGGTAGTGAGAGCCTAGTTGATTCGCCTTTCCATGTAGATTCATCATCATTGCAAGGCGGCATCGGGATTGATGAATAAAATAGGGTGACGACATCAACCCTCTTCCTTTGCAAAATGTCTGCCGAATCCCCTGTCCGACCATCGCGTCGTGCGGCGCGTAAGACCTTCGTGGTGGAAGAATCGGAAGATGAGTTGAGTCTAATCAAAGAAGGCCACGACAATGACGAAGAGTTCACGCCTGCGCCAAAACGAAGTCCCCGAAAGTCGACTCGAAGACAGACCACCGGAACTGTGGGCGGCACGACCCCGAAGCGATCAGCGAGGTCGCGCAAACTCAAGACCGGAGAAGGAATTGAACCATCCCAGATCTTCGATCCAGATGCAACCGCGGCGCCCAGCGAACCGTCTTCTCCCACGAAGAGCCCTTCACCGCGAAAGCGAAAGAGTACTGCCCCTAGAAAGGGGCGGCGGTCATCCGTTACACCACCCGTACCTCCGTTACCTGTCCCCAACGTGTCCACGCCGCCCGACATCGGCCCAGACCAAGCTACACCGCTGAAAGACATCACGAGCAAGGCTGTGAATAACAATGGGCGGGCGCAACAAGATCAAGATATGCTTAAAGCACTGCGACCTACGGACATGGTGCTCGAGAAGCCCATGGACATTGTCATACGAGCCAGGACACAAGCAGCACCAGTAGCAGAAGAAGCGACAGGGCCCAAATCACGAATGGTCATCCGGCAATTGGTCATGACCAACTTCAAGAGTTATGCGGGCAGACAGGTCGTCGGCCCTTTCCACGCATCTTTCTCCGCCGTGGTCGGTCCGAATGGGTCAGGAAAGTCAAACGTTATTGACTCGTTGCTTTTTGTCTTTGGCTTTCGGGCAAGTAAGATGAGGCAGGGCAAGATTTCGGCGCTCATCCACAATTCGGCGCAATACCAGGATCTCGATTATTGTGAGGTGGAGGTCTATTTCCAGCAGATCGTTGATTTGCCTGGTGGCAAACATGAGGTCGTTCCAGATTCGCAGTTGGTGGTTTCGAGAAAGGCGTTCAAAAACAACTCCAGTAACTACTATCTAAATGGGCGGACCACCAATTTCACCACTGTCACAACGATGCTTAAAGAGAAGGGTATTGATCTGGACCACAAACGGTTCCTGATTCTTCAGGGCGAGGTCGAATCAATAGCTCAGATGAAGCCGAAAGCGGCCAACGAACACGATGATGGGCTGTTGGAGTATTTGGAAGATATCATCGGAACCTCGAAGTACAAGACGCCGATTGAAGAAGCCGCCGTGGAGCTGGAAAGCCTCAATGAGATCTGCATCGAAAAGCAGGGCCGGGTACAACATGTGGAGAAGGAGAAGAACAGCTTGGAAGACAAGAAGAACAAAGCCCTGGCATTCATCCGTGACGAAAATGAATTGGCGGAGAAACAGTCCGCATTGTATCAGATCTACATGGCCGAATGTGAGGACAATGCCAAAGTCACCGAGGAGGCCATCCAGGAGATTCAGCAACAGCTGAACGCCGAGTTGGAAAAGCACGCGGGAAGCGAGGACACCATCAAACAGCTCGAAAAGGCCTATAGCAAAGCCCTCAAGCAGTATGAACAGATTCAGAAGCAAGCACAAGAGTTTGCAAAGGAGCTGGCCAAATACGAGAAGGAAAACGTCAAGTTTGAGGAGAAGCGCAAGTTCATTGGCGGCAAGCAGAAGAAGGCCGAAAAGATTGCCAATTCCAGCCGACTGACTGCTTCCGAAGCCCAGAGCATGGTGGAAAAGTACGCCAATGATATCCAACGCAAAGGCGCTGAGGTGGCCGAGCTCGAAAAAGAGATGCAGCGGGAAGAGCAGGAGCTGGCGGTGATCCGAGAAAACCTCAAAGGCAAGACTCAGGGGTTTTCCGATCAGATTGCGGCAAAGCAGAAGACTTTGGCACCTTGGAACGAGAAGATCAACCAAAAGCAGTCGGCAATTGCGGTTGCTCAGTCCGAACTGGACATTCTGAAGGAGAAGGCGAACAGTGGCCAAAAGGCCATTGACCAGGCCAAGGCAAAGATTGAGAGCATTGAAACCAGCAGGGCGGAGAAACTCGAGGAGATGGAACAACGCAAGCATGAAAAGGCCAGGCTGGAGAAGGATGTTAGGAAGATCCAAGATGCTCTCCAGAAACTCGCGGCCAGCGAACCGGATGCTCGGGCACAGATCTCGTCGGCTCGCCAAAAAGCAGACGAAGCTCGTGTGAGTCTGGCAAGCAGTCAGAACCAGAGCAACGTGCTCAAAGGGCTGTTGCGGCTGAAGGATTCCGGTCGAATCGACGGCTTCCATGGTCGTCTGGGCAACTTGGGGGCCATAGATGAGAAATACGATGTTGCAATCTCGACGGCGTGTCCTGGCTTGGAGAATATGGTGGTCGACAACGTGGAGGTCGGTCAACAATGCATCGAATATCTCCGGAAGAACAACCTTGGACGAGCCAATTTCATCTTATTGGACAAACTGGCACGGCGAGATCTGTCTGCCATCCAGACACCCGAGAATGTCCCTCGACTGTTTGACCTCATCAAACCCAAGGACGAACGCTTTGCGCCGGCCTTCTACAGCATCATGCAAAACACTCTGGTAGCCAAGGATCTGCAACAGGCGAACCGTATCGCATATGGGGCCAAGAGATGGCGAGTTGTGACGCTGGATGGACAGTTGATTGACGTGTCGGGGACAATGAGTGGCGGTGGCACCCGTGTCGCCCGGGGGGCAATGTCATCGAAACTCTCCTCCGACACGACCAAAGAACAAGTGCAAAAGCTCGAAGGCGAGCGAGACCAGCTGGAACGGCAGTTCGAGGCTTTCCAGACGAGACAAAGAGAACTGGAGGCCAGCTTGCAGGAAAAGCTGGAAGAAATCCCCAGGCTGGAAACGGTGATCCAGAAGATCAACTTGGAGATTGAGACGTGTACCCGGAATCTCACGGATGCTCAGAAGCGCGTCCAAGACCTGAGCGCGGAGCTGACTACGACTTCGGCTGACGATTCGCAAATCAAGACACTGGAAAGGCAGATTGCATCTCTGAACAAAGAGCTGGAAAAGCTACATTCCCAGACCGCAAGCCTAGAAGCAGAGATTCAGGCTTTGCAAGACAAGATCATGGAGGTGGGAGGGATTCAACTTCGAGGCCAGAAAGTCAGGGTCGACGGTCTGAAAGAGAGAATCGACATGTTGAACGATGACATTTCCAATGCGGAAGTGGCCCTGACCAAGAATGAGAAGCTCAAGGTCAAGAATGAGCAGGCCAAGGCTGACGCCGAAAAGGAGCTGGAATCGCTGGCCAAGGACCTGGAACGACTGGAAGAGGACATTGAAAAGCACCAGTCGGGAGCTTCGGAGTTGAGGGCACGAGCGGACCAAACTCAAGAAGAACAAGATACGATGAAAGAAGAGCTTACCGCTCTGAAGAAAGATCTCGATGCCCAGACATCGGACCTCAATTCGACTCGCGCGGTGGAGATTGAGATGAAGAACAAACTGGAGGAAAACCAGAAGATATTGGCGGACAATATGAAGAAGAGCCGTTACTGGGCCGAGAAACTGTCCAAGTTGACACTGCATGACACGGCGGACTTGGAAGTCGATGCTCCAGCGGAAGGAGACCAGCAAACACAGCAGCAGGTCAACGAAGACGAGGAAATGACCGATATGCCATCTGCGGATCCTGATGCTATGGACGTGGACGAAGAGGAACAAGAACAACAAACACCAGCCCCAGCCCAGGCCACCAAGTCCGAACCGGAGTCCGAGGTGAGACGGGCACGTCGACAACTTCAAACATTTACTCGTGACGAGCTCCTAGACAAGTCCAAAGACCACCTGGTGGCCTCGATTGCGGCGCTGGAGGAAAAGGTGTCCAACGCCTCGAGCATCGACCTTTCTGTCATCGCCGAATACCGCCGCCGGTGTGAAGAAGTGGCATCTCGAACCTCGGATCTCAAAAGCGCCGTCAAGACGCGTGACGCCGCCAAAACCCGGCTGACGGATCTTCGCAACCTCCGCCTCACCCAGTTCATGACCGGCTTCACGACGATTTCCTCGCATCTCAAGTCAATGTACCAACTCATCACGCTGGGAGGCAACGCCGAACTCGAGCTGGTAGACAGCCTGGATCCCTTCTCCGAGGGCATCTTGTTCTCCGTCATGCCTCCCAAAAAGAGCTGGAAGAACATTGGCAATCTGTCGGGCGGGGAGAAGACGTTGAGTTCGTTGGCCCTGGTCTTCGCACTGCACGTCTACCGTCCTACACCTCTGTATGTCATGGACGAGATTGATGCCGCTTTGGACTTTCGAAATGTAAGCAAACCTGGAACCCCACCTCACCCATTGCCCATATGCTGTTCGCTTTGCTGTTATTGTTGTCGTGGGCAGTGCCATGAATACAGTATACACTTATACTAATCCGCCGTGGTGACAGGTCTCGATCGTGGCCGGATATATCAAGGAACGAACCAAAAACGCCCAGTTCATCGTCATCTCGCTGCGCAACAACATGTTTGAACTGGCTGAGAGGCTGGTCGGCATTTACAAGGTCAACCACATGACCAAGAGTGTCACTGTTGAGAATCGAGATTATCTTGCTATGGGGCGGCAGCAACAGCAGCAGCAACAACAGCAGCAGCAGCAGCAGCAGCAGCAGCAGGAGAGTCATAACCGTCAGCCACAAGGACAGCACCCTCGACCATCATGATCAAGTCGGAAAGAGGCATATATGGATCTACAGGACAGATGTATGGCGACGACGCCCGAGCGGACCAGTTCAGCTTTTAATGGCGTGGTACCTGGTCGGGAGGGAGTGTTATGCCCAATCGCCGGGGACAAAGTGCCAGACATGATCATCGGCGACTTATGCGACATGTCACGAAACAGGAGTTTATGTTGATATTGCATTCGGATTGGATCGGGCTGCGTTGGTTTGGATTGAATTGGATTGGATTGGTTGGCTTGGAGTAAGGTGATATGGTGCCCGATCATGATTCTGTCTTGTCTTGTAAAGTTGCATGTTGGCGTCAGGTAACCAACCACCCAGTACTGGTAGCATAGCTACCTAAGAGGTAGTAGCTGGTAGAGAATGTACATGGGAGACTTGTACAGATATAGATGTGTCTACCAAATCCAGACCGACCCTGCCATGGCAAATCCTCGAGTAAAGTTCCAGTACATATGCAGTCATCACTTGGCTATTCATTCATGCCCTTGTCATTGCCAGTGCCAGTGGCAGTGCCATTCAATCTTCTCTGCGTGGAATTCTACCCCAAACCTCATCGGCATCCTTCTTCCCTTTAGTTTCCGGGACGTACCAGGACACAAAGACGAAAAAAAGCGCGGCCAAGGCGGCAAAGATGAAATAAACCACGCCTCTACCCAGGCGCTCATTGAGAATCGGGAAAAACTGGGCGACGACAAAGGTCGAGATCCAATTCGCAGCCAGAGCCCAGGACTGGGTGGCGCCGACGGCCTCAGGCCCCACGAGTTCCGAAGCCAGGATGAAAGGCACAGGACCCAGACCGAAGGCAAACGCGGCGACGAACAGGAGAACGCTGATGGCGGACAGAGCGGGGATGGACGAGCGGATGCCCACGCCCAGGAGGACCGACGAGACGCCCATGCCGCCTATCGAGACCAGGAGGACGGGTTTGCGGCCCAGCGTGTCGGCGAGCGGCGCGAACCCCGTCGTGGCCACCACGTTGAGAAGACTCACGCAGATGTTGAGCAGCGCGGAATTGCTGGCTAGTAGGTCGGCGAGCAGTGATACGCCGTACATGACGATGCTGTTGATGCCGCATAGTTGCTGCGCTAGCATCACTGCTACGACGGCGAGGATCGCTTGTCGGTGCTTGGCGGATCGTAACACGCTCACTATCCCTAGTGGTTGATCTCGTTCGTCTTTGGCAGTGGCAGTAGCAGGAGCAGGAGCAGGAGCAGGAGCTGTTGTGGGTGTTGTGTCGGGTGTATCGCCGTGTTCGTTGCTGCTGTCAAGAAGGGTTTGTTCTTCTGGTTGTAACGAGAGGACTTGGTCAGCTACGGGGACCTAGCTGGGCAAAGAGACAAAGGGGCAAACAAAAGACGAACCAGTTCCTTGAGAACCACGTGGATCTGTCCTCCACGCAGCGACCTCTTCGCTGATGTCGGCATGTGATCCACGAATACGCTTGAGGTTGTCCTTGGCTTGTCTCGCGTCTCCGTGGTCGGCCTGCCATCCCGGACTATCAACAGCGAAGAGCAGACCGATAGCCTGGACGACGGCTATGACGCCGGCGAAAGCCAGGATCACGCGCCACAATTGACCCCGGCTAAGGAAGTATCCTAACAGCTGGGTGGTGAAGATGCCCATGTTGGTCATGATCTGGGTGAAGGCGCCAAAGAAGCCTTTCTCCTTGGGAGGTGCCGTCTCGGAAATGTAGATGGGTACCACGACCACGGCCGCCCCGGCGCCCAGACCGGAAACGCATCGTCCCGCTGCCAACACGCCGATGTTAGGTGCCAGAGCCTCAGCTATGGGGCCTAGGGCCAGGAATACCGTGTTGGCCCGCATCACGAGCAGTCTGCCGTATCGGGCTGCCAAAGGGCCGGCTGCCAGTGCACCGATGAGACCGCCTAGAGTGAAGATGGACGATACCAGTCCGATCTGGGTTGGGTTCATGGGGATACATTGTGGCAGACCGGAAGTCCTGGCTGTCGCTGTTGTGCCGAGCGACTTTTTGACGCAAGTGATGACATCTTGAGGCGCGTTCAGTTCGGCCTGAATCGAGAATGATTAGGATCGTATTCTCGGGTGTGGGAGCGGAGAAAGGAGGGTGTTAGGATGGAGCAAGCATACCAGATGGTAACCGAACAGTAGAGGCCCCAGAGTGGCAGTCAGGAGGATGTAGATGAAATAGGGGGTGAGGTCCTGAGACCACGATCTGAACTTGGCCACGATACCCATGCTGTCCAGAGCAGATGTGCTATTCTCCCACCTGTTCACCTCTCGATCAGCGATCAGATCCCCTTCTACGCCGGTCTTGGAAGAGTCCTGCGCTGGCTGAGCGATGACCTCACGTGTAAACGCTGGAGAGGATGAGTATGTCCGCTGACAAGAGGTAGACCGTAGACGATAGACCGTAGACCTTTGCTCAGATCCGTTGGTGGCAATGACTTCGAGAGGGTACAGTACAGCATGCAAATGTCATCGCCTGGCCATGTTGGAAGCGTGGAGGGATTGTCCTGGTGTTGTGGTGGTGGTGGAGGTCAATGTTGACGAAGGGGTTGTACATGTATAGCAGCATCCATCATTTTATATTGAGTCTTGGCATCAACCCTCCACCAGATGCCATGCCATGGTACACAGGTACACATCTACTCGGCGTGTATCTTGCATATACTCTGCTTGTAGGTGAGATAGATTACACACTCTCCGCTGGCTATCATGCTTTTGATTCTGTGCTAGTCATCCCGAATACCCTGTGATCTCGTTCGCACACATATAGAGCTCTCGTCGTCGAGGTCATAATTCCATCCAGTTCAAACCACCCATAGGTTTCCTGTTGATCCATGCGAACCGTCTTAACATGAGCCTGGATATCCATGCTCCCTTGTTCCCAAAGGCATCTTACATCTCTGCCCTTGGGCCGAGGAACTGTCAAATACGTCGTAGTGTGTCATGAATCGTCATCTCAGCAAGAGAATCAAGCAGCTCCACCCCACTGTACACCATGTTAGCATTGATGCATTCCACCGTTTCATTCATCATCGACTTACCAATTGAGCCACCAGGTCACTGGCAACGTCGAGAAACGGATATGGGCTGGAGATCTCCTTCTCAACGTTCTTATAGCGCTTGCTGACCGCGACCCAGGACCCATCAAGCCCTTCCTCATCAACGCGGTCAGAGGTGCTGGGGCTGAGCTCTCCAAATCCACTTGTTGGTCGACTGGCCGACGGACTGGTGACGGCACTGTTGTTGCTCGAGGCCTTACTCTTCTCCCATGCCTTCTTGGGATCATGCTCAACCACATTCTGGTATCCGTCACATTTGAAGTCGACCACATAAGTTCCACTCTCCAAAGTGTACAATTGAATGTCAATGAACACCCAAACCCCAATGTGCTCGCTCGGTATCTTCTTGTTCAGCCCCGACAGACTCGCTTGTCTGCTCAATGATTGCCCGGGTCCGGTAAATGCTTCCTGATTCTGACTGTTAGATTCGCCCGGACTCTTAATCTTCGAACTCGATCCGTTGGACAAATTCATGCCCAGCGCCTTTGCGATGTCATCGGAAGCATAGCCGCCTAGTTGCTCAATGTGCTTTTTGAGTTGATTCTGTGCTTCCGCTGGTAGACTGACAGCAGAGCTATGGGCTGAGAGTGACGGCGCTTCCCCAGGCATCAACAGTCCCTTCTTCAACACTCGAGCCCGGATGTTCCAAGGATCCCTTGGTATGTAGTAATTCTCATCCACGAATGAATGTTTCTGTTGAAGAATCGTATGGCGTTCTCCGGGCGCGAGTTCCGGAGGCGGAGCCGGAATCATGTCCTTCTCGTCTTCCCCGTCGGGTAGGGACTCGGGAATCAACCACGGGTTGACTTCCCAGTCAGCGCCCTGAGCTTTGAGCGCAGCATAGAGACACTTCATCGCCTCGTAAGGCGCATTTCGAGATCGAATACCGAACTGCCACTTGCGCGGTTTCGGTCTGGATGCTGCAGCACGTTTCTCCTCTCCTGTCATGTTCGTCATTCCTTCTGGTCGAGAGTTCTGCTCGCGCAATGCGCCCATAGAAGTCACCGACCGGGAATGCGGCTTGAGGGCTCTGGACGTCGCCTCTTGTTCCTCTTTAGACCTGTAGATGGGGTTTCCGTTTTCATCCTTAATTTCTTCGGGGATTGGGCTTTCTGCATCATCCTGGTCCTCCCGAGGGTGAAGAACGGAATCTGGGTCTTCGCCTCTGCTTTTCGCCTTCTCTCTGATTTGCATCAATTCTTCGTGGACATGAGGAAGCGAAGTGGTCAAGACCCGCACATTGGAGATCCGTGGTTTTTCTTCCTCGCGGAATGAAGGCGTCTCCGACAAGGTACGGCTGGTCCTATGCGCGTCTGTCCGCGTCGGTGTGAGTGGCTTCACCTCCTCCTGGGCCTTTCGACCGCTAGGAGGTGATCCAGGGAAGCCGGCGTAATTAGGCTCCACGGGCGGCGACGAAGCCATGAAAGACGCCAGTTCAGGATTCTCTGCTCGGAATTGCGGAGTATCGATCATCAACTGATTCTCCCTCACAATAAGATAGGCATCTTTGATGGCGCTTGGTTCGTCTTTGCTAAGGGCATCCTTGACGTCTTCCTTCGCATAGCCCATGGTACGACCCAGCTTTCCCACAACCTGCTCGTGAATCCGCTCGACAACTTCGGGCGGCTTGCCTGGGGCCAGCTGTCGAGGGTCAATGGCTTTACTCGGATCGACACCAGTATCCAAAAACTCCTCGACGGGGTCGACAAGATAGGCCGGTAAATCTTTGATAAACCATTCATCTTGTCGGATCTCGGGTATGGTGATGCGGTGAACAGGGTGTACTTGCAGACATCGTTTGATGAGGTTCACCGCGCCCGGAGGAGTTTGCGATGGGATGTGGAATGTGCCAGCCTGGATCTTTTTGAACAGTGCAGGAATGAACTCGTCGTCAAAAGGAAGACGACCAACCAGGAAGACATAGAGAATGACTCCGCAGCTCCAAACATCGACTTCCGGCCCAGCATACAACTTTCCGCCAATAACTTCCGGTGCAGCATAGTTCGGACTTCCACAGCTGGTTTTGAGGAAATTGCCATCAGTCATGATATTGCTCAGCCCGAAGTCGGCAATCTTGACATTCATGTTCTTGTCGAGCAGAAGGTTCTCCGGCTTCAAATCTCGGTGCACGATCTTGTGTCGGTGGCAGTATTCGACAGCACAAATGATCTGTTGGAATAACTTGCGAGCCTTTGCTTCACCTAGCCGACCGTGCTTGACGATATAATCGAACAATTCCATCGGCACGTATTCCAAAACCATGTATATGTCCGTCTTGGTGGTGATGACCGTGTATAATTTGATGATGTGCGGGTGACGCAGTAGTTGCAGGTATTGAATCTCGCGTTCAATGCGGCCAGCCATGTCTCGACTGATCAACTTGCGCCGGTTGATGGTCTTCATGGCAACCTCTTGCCCCGTCACCTTGTGCCTCGCCAGTTTGACTTTACCAAAGGAGCCCTCACCGATGTTACGGACGAAGCTGTACTGATGTAAGCGGTTCATCGCTCGGACCGTGCCCGGAGAGTCGGCCAAAGGTGTCTGGCTCAAACTGTTTCGCGACCGTGAAGGAGGCGACACCATTTGAGGCAAGGATGGTCGGGACCGGGTGTGCTCATTCTGAGGAAGGGAAATAGAGAGTTCGTCGTCGTTGATTGCGGACGTCATGTCGAATGGGTTGAGAGGGAGCGGGCGGCAACGCCTCTTCCTCCTGCGCTGGTATAAGAGAGTTTTGGTTCGTGGATGAGAAGACGAGGCTATAGTGACTCTTCACCAGTAATCACTGAATTGGTAGTTGGGCATAACAGACTCAAGCCGGTCGTGCTTGAGTGAGTGAGGGATACGCTGCTCTCGGACACATGTGAAGTCGAATGTGGCCAAGCTCTGCAAGCAAGAGAGACCAGCAGAGGGATCAGGCCAGATGAAGTGACTTGCGATATATAGCACTTGCTGGGCACCCTCCAGTCCAGAGCAACGGGTGGTTCGCAACAAGGATGGCTAAGATGTGGACAGTGTTGTGGTTGGGCGGTGGTGTATGTTGAAGAAGTGTAGTAGCGGGGGATCTGGGGACTGACTCGCCTGCGCCTGCGCCTGCGGCTGGATTTACATGACGCTGCTCGCTTGAGTTACTCGGATTGGTATTGTAGCCTTCTTCACTCCCTCATTCACTCCCACTCCCACTTCCACTTCAACAAGACACATGTCGTTACCATTGATATTTTAGGATGTTTGTCTGGTTCCGCCTCTCAGGAACAGAATCTTCCACCAGGACCCGTACCAAAGGAACCCATCAATGTTTGGGTCCGCGTCATTGGTAACCCTCTATCTTATCCGCCAGTTTCTTATTTGATACCATGAAATCACCAAGCTGATCCAACCGGCCAGCCATCCTCCCCATTCTGTGGCGAGCATCGTCATTCAACAATCTAGACTTTGTTGACGTCCCAGAACCGTTTCCTCATCGTTCGTAAGGGGCTCGTGGTCCGTTCTGGTACTCGAGGCCGAAGATACTGTCTTTCCGAAGAGGGCAGGCCGATCCTGCACCACCTATCCGTTCCCGAGTACCAGTGGTTGACCGGATACAGAAGCACAGAGGCGGTATGCATGCATCTATACTACCTTGATCGGGCCATGTACTGAGACTTACGCTTCGATCACAACTCGTGGAAGATTTGCAATAGAAATGGAGTGAAAGGCTAAAAGACGTTGCTTTACCCAACATTGCGCCCTTGCTGAGCGTCATTGAGTTGACCATCCAACTCGTTCGCTCGTGCTGTCCATGTGCAACACCTGCGACTCTTAGAGTCATAACCAGCACCCGCTTCTTGGCAAGTAAAGACCCTCGGTGGGAACGCCCGACTTGAAGGAGTGTGTGAGTGAGTGGACACGATCGTTGTTTAACGCCTACCTAAGCGAGTACCTAGTACCGCAGAACCAGAAAATACAATTTGTTCCCAGTAGCCACATCGCTTGCAATCCCACCCCAACGCCTTGCTCAAACGACATACAGACACATGTTAGTGATACAAACTCGGCGCGGTGACGCAGCCTCCAGTAATTGGTGGAGACTGTTCAATCTCGGTCGCTGTCCCGATCATCAGAACCGTGACGGTTGAGCCAGACTTGTTTCCAGTGCCCTTCTCCACCCATGGCTTCCATACGGTCCTTCCTCATGCCTTCGAGGACGCCGACAATCCCACCATTCCGCAGCCGCTCCAGCACCACATTCATGCCTTGCTTGCCGTTGACCAGGGCCGATTTCGTTCTTTTCACTCCGATAAGCTCGACGGTTCTCTGGATCCCGGCGGTTGACAAGGCAGCAAAGAAGCCCTGTTTTGGCGGCTCCGGTTCCGATTCTGCTTCTTCCTCGGTATGTGTAGGATGATGCTCGTGCTGTTTCTTGTGGTTACCAAAGATCTTGCCCTGGCCCAGGTGCGAGACGAAGGTAACCACGGTCTTGCACGTTGTAGTTTCCTTGGGGTGATGAGGCTCATCTAGGGCTGGGCTCGGCGCGGGCGCGGGCGTGTCTGAGAGCCGCTGCCGTCGGTACGTCTGCCGTTCGACGACACTCAGAATCCCCGTCCACTCCATGTTCCTGGATTCGGTTTCCATCCATCCTTCCTTGAGGTCGATGGTGCTCTTTTCCAGGATGTAGCTTTGACTGGAACCGCCGGGGCCGGCAAGGCCACCGGGGAGAAACTTGAGAATGCCCGCCGGTACTTTGGACTTTTTCAGATGTAGTCGCACTGTGTGCAGGCGTTGCGTTTCCGGGTCGATATAGCGGTCGATGACATCGGAACTCAGCACATGTTTCGAATATGGGTTGGGATAGCGGAGAAAGTAGGCCAAGGTCACGGCGGGGAATGTATAGTCGTAGCTGAAGGAACTTTCGTAGAATTTCATTCTGTCATGGAGGTGTGCGACTGGCAATTTGGCGATCGAAGACGACGTCCACGAGAGGAGATGGGGAAGCTGATGATATTCTCGAGAGGCTGCTGATCGCGTGCCACGGGCTGCAAACCAGGACCAGAACGAGAAGTGGGAGTGTGTGTGACGGCCACAATGCTGTGAGCTCAACTGCGAAATTTGCCACTAGCAGTCTCGCCGCCCTTGGTCAACTCGTACTTTAGTGTGAGTTTCCCCCCTCGTTTTGTCTGGCTGCTTTAACTGTCTCCAGTTGGGAAGGGAGTGCGGAGACCGATCGGCTGTCTTTCCGCAATGGGTTACTCTGATACTTTGTTTTGATTTCGGGCTATAAAATAGAAACAAGTGCTACAGGTCACCCATACCTAAGGTACCAAGTCGCTACATGCTAGTACTCTCAACTCCATAAGACATCAAAACGCGGGTGCTTTCAAGCAATGACATTGAGCATCATCGCGGGGAAGAAGCTAAGGTAGCTAACTAAGCTATTTGAGTCCATGCGTTGATGTCAAGCACCTGGAAGTGAGGGCCAAAGACTCGGTCCAACACGGGAAGAAAGGAAGCTCAGGAGATATACACCTCCAGTGCTCTTTCTGATCCAGGCAACGAGCTATCATGGAGTGCCTGTAAACCATTGACTCCTCAAATTGAGTGATATTCCAGGGACATTCAATGCCAATGTTGGAATACCATCCATTCCGTCATGATCTCGTTCTCTCCATTCCATTTCCATGCTGTATCAAAGCCGGAAGAAGATGAATGTATGACAAGATATGACCCGTCAAGAGGTGTCGATTTCGATGTTGTGGTTGAGTTAGGATCTAGCTCACGCAAGGCTGGGGTGGGGTTGGAAAAAAACGATCTGGTGAAAAAAGCGCCGTGAACTGGAAGCTGGGGGTATCATGCTGCGAAACGTGTTTTGTGCCGAACAGTGAATGAGATGGGGAGCCATTTGATCTCCGAAAAACATGCCCCGGTAACGCCGCCGCCATGCACGGTGAAAGCCATCTGTCCTGGGTGTGGCGTATCTTCGTGTGGACAATCTTTGTGCAATGCATGGTAACTTTGGGAGGATCAAAGATGGGACTCAGAGGTTTGCTGACACTTTAGCCATTTAATGACCATAGATGCCAAAGTATTGCTCGACACCAAGCGGACCTGGGGCCTTGTACGTTGCATCGTACGCCTGGAAGATGAACAAACTGCCAGGAAAGTTGGCGAAGGCCAGATTGAGACTGTTGATGGCAGCCTGTTGATTTGCTGTCGATGGAATAGCAAGGCCATTGGCGGAGCCCTGCCATGGCCAGCCTGATTCGGTGATGATAACTGTCTTTCCGTTCGCACCTTTAGCAACTGCGGACATGGCGGTGACAACAAACTTGCCAGCTCCGTCGGCGCTGGTGTTGGGGTCGAAATAGGCGTGAGCGTTCACTGCACAGTAGTCGGAATTCTGACACAGCACCGGATAGGTCTCATGTGCGCTAACAGTGTCTACTGTCACCACATTCTTGGAGTACCCGGCGGCGGCAAGTATAGGGCGCGCGACAGCAAGGGCAGCAACCACAGCGCCTGGATCGCCACCATTGTTGACGACTTCATTGCCAACGACCACAGTGTCGATCGGATTCCAGTTACCATCGATCATGCTAACAAGTGTGGCCATGTCGGTAGCGACATTGCTAATGCTGTTAAGACCGACAATGAGTTGCAAGCCTTGAGCTGCGGCCACTGCTGCCACAATTCCAAGATTACAGCCAATATCGTAAGTGCGCACCTTGGTGTATCCCTGGCTGGCTAAGAAGGCGAAATCTGTGGTGAGAGTAGCTTGATCCTGGCATCCGGAAGTGCCGATGAGCTCGTAGCAGATTCCAAACCCGCTCCACTGAGCCGAGGAGGTATCGTTCTGAGATGTCACCTTGTCGCCGCCAGTGCCGGATACAGAGGTAGTTGCGACAGCAATGTTGGAGTCAGAAGTTAGGGTTGAGGCCGCTGCAGGGGTTGACGAGATCAGGGCGGAAGTTGCTGGAACCGAGGACACAACGTCGGAAGAGGACAAGATGGGAGAAACACTCTGGATGTACGTCTGCGATGGCAAGATGGTGCTGCTGGCAAGGACATTGAGACTAGTCGAAGTAGGGTTGGTCACGACAGGGACAGAGACAACGACGCTTGAAGCTGCTGCTGATGAAGTTGGAAGGTCGCGAAACTCGGTGGAGATAATGTTGTTGTACTGATCAACCCAGACGACAGCATTATGAGCAGTGATCGTGACAATGTCGGTAACGGTAGAGTAGTCAGTGACCTCGTGGCGCAACTGATGTCGGTGGTGTTGATTGGGACCTCGTGCATGTAAGTGTTGTTTCAGTGCATGCACATGTTCTTGGAACTTACCATGCGGAACACCCTGACCAAGTTGTGCGCATAAGGCAGCAACTCCCAAGATGACAGCCTTCATTGTAGAAGGACAAGGATTGTGAGAAGGCGATCAGCCAAAGGAGAATTGGACCTATCTGGCGCAAACCAGAAACCAAAAGTGAGCAATGGGTTGCCGACCGGCGGTCTTTGAATGTGTATGCGCCACAGGGCAGGGACAGTATAGTGCAATACTATAGTTTGCGGCGTCGACGGGGAGATGCGCTGTTGGCAGAGCAGACAGATCGATGGAGTATATGGGGCAGGGGAAGGGAGATTGCCAGTCAGTGCCCGCTGGTCCATGCGCTGTCACCCAAGGCTTAAGTACCAGAGCAGCGACACCATCTTTGTTGACCAGGGCGACCGAGAACAAAGCACAGACAAGGACGACCTGTTCTGGCTTCGTCTTGCTTGCCGCTTCTGGAGCAACGGGAACGTGGTATGGGAGAGTAGACAGAAGAAGAGGATGGAGGGGAGGAGGGTGCGATCGTTTGCACGCAGTCGATCTCTAGCCTTAGGGCAGCCGCGAACGGCAACCTGCAAACAAGTTGACTGCGCACAAACAGAACAGCAAGAAGAGTTTCGCAACCGATATAGGATGAGGACTTACCGTCAAAGCTGTTGTTGAGAGTGGCGGGCAAAGCTCAGGAAGAATGTTGACGTTGATAACGAGCCAGTTGGAATGAGTGCGTGGTGGTGTAAGAGGTAGGGGTGGTAAGAGAGAGAGAGATGAGTGTGTGCGCCGGGGAATGTTGTTTTGTACAGTGCAGTTGGGAATGTTAGTGACAGGTATGTGTAGTGAAGCCATCGTCGCAGGCACTGGCTGACTCTGTAGACTTTGCATTCACTGCTGTTATGAAAAACTGCTCTGGGCTCACCCTAATCACACGGCTCTATTGATACAGCTCGTTGCCCAGGTTATTCGTGACTTCGCTCTTCACTTCCACCTCACTTAGAGATTCATGGACCAGCAACTGGTGTAAGAGTAAGACCAATATCCTGTCTCAAACGTTTCTCTTTTGTCGGTCTTCCTCCAGTCATAGACAACCCGAACTGCTCTAGGATAGCATTGAGTCTCTCTTCTTCCATCGTTGTAATTTCTCTTGGTGTTCTGGGATGTCCTCCAATTGCAGTGCTGGTCAAGGGATTCTTTAGTGGTTCAAGTCGATCTGTAGGAGTGTTGAGGAGAGAATTCTGGACTCGTGCCATAGTGTTGTGTTCACCTTAAATCAGTATTTATCATTACAGATTGAAAGAAGAACTCATTTTGCTATGAGTCGAGCAGTTCGATCGTCAAATCTTTGATCAATGCGAGTGTTCATTTGATCTAGTCGAGTGAGGATCTCAGTGAGGGTATGTTGAATAGCGTTGCCTTGAGCAATTGCAGGCAAATTTGGTAGCTTGTCCAATTCATCGGTGAAGCTGTCGGCGAATGTACGTACGGATTGTATCATGCGTTGAGCATCGGGCGTGGGCCCAGAGGATTCTGGAACGCCATGATAGTAGTAGTGGTGGTGGTGGTGGTGGTGATGGTGAGAGGGTTGATGTTTGGTTGCACTGCACCTGCGTCTGCTGACTCTTTTTGCTTGGCTTTCCTTGGCCCTCAGCCTTGCGCTTGTCATACTCAGCCTCGTCTACTTGTATAACTCGATTCAATAGGGACTTCGAATCTTCATTGAACCAACTAACTCGCATGCTGTATCATCCGTCATAGTCTTCCTCACAATATGCAGGTTCATAGTGTTGTCCACCTTCCCGGGCGCCGTTATGGATCCTGGCTATGTTATTTCGTTTCCCTTTCCAAACCGCCTATGAATTGCACAAACTCCCTTTTATCCTCCTCGCTCCCCAAAATCTCGCGCCCATTTTTCAAATTTCTCGAGCCCTTCCTTACTCACGCTGGGCCGGATGCTGGCAAGACTGGCCTCAAAATCCTTCATTTGGATTGGCCGGATCTGCTCCATCGGGGTGTACAATAGCGCCTCTCCCAGGTTGCGCAACGGTCCCATTGCCGCATCTTTTGCCAATGCCGTGATGTCGGACCCTGAATAGCCTACATGTGTATGTTAGTAGATGCCGCAGCCGACAATGCCATTGAGCACTTACCCTCTGTTAGTTCGACCAGCCGCTTGATGTCTTCATCGCTGAGCTCGTGCTTCTGGTGTCCAAGTAAGGTCCGGATCTGGGTTTCCCGGGTTTCGGCCTCCGGTAAGGGAATGTATTGCCGCCTTACAAACCGACGCCGGGCCGCCTCGTCAATGTCCCATGGGCAGTTCGTCGCAGCAAGAACCAACACACGGCTAGCGTCTCCAATCGTGGTCTCCTTGCCTGCCGCTGCCCTCTGCAAATCTGACCACTGGATCAGGAACTCGGTCTTGCTTCGCCGGGATGCTTCATGCTCGCTCGCTCCGCTCCTGGTACTCAGCAACGAGTCAATCTCATCCACGAAAATGATACTGGGAGCCAGTGCTTTTGCCAGCGCAAATAACGCCCGCACCAGCTTCTCCGAGTCGCCGTGCCATTTACTGGTCAGGCTACTAGCACTGATGGCAAAGAACGTGCTCTTGCTCTCCGTAGCCACTGCTCGCGCGAGCATGGTCTTGCCCGTCCCCGGTGGTCCAAACAGAAGCATTCCACGGGCCGGTTCGCGCAGTCCCATAAACAGATCCGGCCTGAGGAAAGGATATACCACGGCTTCTTTCAAAGCTTTTTTGGCAGCCTGTAGGCCAGCAACGTCATCCCAGTGTACTTCATCGCCTTTGACCACAATTTCGTTCAGAATCTGTTTCGCTGCAGTCTCATCCAGTCCCTTTGGCAGACGCTGCAGGATTTCAGCAATTCGTTTTTCCTCTACCGATACTGAGCCATCATCTTCCATGGACTCGGCGTCGGTGGATGGTGGGGTGATCGTGGTGGCACTCTTTGTCCGTACAGGTCGAGGCCGGTCCTTTCTACCGAGATTCTTTTTCGGCGCATCGTCCTCACTGTCAGTGTTTTCTCCTCTTCTAGCTGGCGATCGACCTCGCGTTGGGTGCTTCGCCTTGGGATTCCCAACAGGCTTACGGCTGACACTTGGCACACTAGCACTGGAAGTGGTTCGCGGATATGACTTCTCAAGTAGGTTGTTGCTGAGAGTTGGCGACGGTCTTGACGCCCTAGCCGGGTATTCCTTTCGATAAGTGAGGTCCGGTGGTTTGGGGATGGTCGTTGAAGATATCGTGGCTGCTTTGGCACCGAAAGACGTAGGTGAAAGAGCATGAGGAGGGGGCGGCGGAGGCTTGTCTGGCTCCGAATCCAACTCTATCAAATTCGGAGCGGACTCGGAGGTTAGCTTCAGACTTTCCATGGACTTCCGCAGAGATGGCTGTCCGTTCGTAGGGTTGGAGATGTCGCGCCAAGTTTGTTGTGGAAGAAAGTCAGGAACACCCAATGTGGAGGTGTTCGGAGGCCTTCTTTGCTCTTCATATCGGGCGGTGGCGTCTTGATCTATACTCCGGCGGGCCGCGGTGGCACTCAACCTGGCCTCAATTGTTGGGTCTGAGTCTGGCCGAGTGCTCAGCTGTGATCCTCTTCGAGGTTGTGCTTCCCAAGCCAGGCCTGCCGCTTTCATCGTCTCTGGCAATCTGTCGCGATTCGGGGCGGACCGATACATCCTGAAACCCTTCTTTTCACTGCGTAGTGTTGTCCGCATTGTTTTCCTGCCAGCATTGTCTGGACTTGGGCTACGCGAGACCTTGCTGGATGGAACAGCTAACGTTGGCGGTGCGGCGAACGGCGAGGAACGTGCCCGGGAACTCGAGTCTCTGCCGGCAGTATCACTACTCCGGACGGTTGGCAAAGGTGGCCGCGGGGGCAATGCTGGAGTTGCGCTGGGAAGTTCTGACATTTGCATCGGTGGTATGGTCTCATCTCCGAGCCATGATCCTGCTTTCTCCAGCGGTGTCTCTGGTGCGCCTTTATTCTTTTCCAGCCGCCTTCTTCCACCCTGTTCCGACTTTTCTTCGCCTGGTGAATCTCTCCCGACTTCCTGTCGACTCCTCCTGAGCGCTTCAAGTAGGTCAACGCGTTCCTTACACTGTGTTTCCAGTTCGTTAAGTGATTCGAACAGGGCCTTCTCGGTCTCCGACTTGGGTGTATAGTTGAAGGGAAGTTTGTACGCCTTGTAGTAGTTCATCTGATCCAGCGCGGACTTCCATGAGCGGAGGGCCTCTGCTTCATTACCCTGGTGCAGCAAGCAGTCAGTGAAGTTCGCAGTCAAAGTACAGGGGCCGTTGTACATACCTGGCCTTCGAAGAACACGGCCGTGGAACATTGCAGATAGCACTCATCGTAGGTCTTTTGCATCGACGAGGATGGCTTGCTCCGCATCATGGTTGCTCTGTGTATCCTGTAAGGACAACCTCATTTCAAAGAGAGAAATAAGGCAGTCGACAAGCTGGCTATTCGTATGTTCGTATGTCTGCGCCTCAAGACTGGAGAACCTGAACCATGGCGGAGTGTGTCGAAGAAAGGCGGACAATCCAATAATTGAACCACAACACCGCCCGCTAATACTACGTCACCCATCTGGGGGTGTAACTGTGCACACTGTGCAGTTGGTGTTGTGCGGTGAAGGCCACATTGATCATCGCATATTACAAGTTTCACAACATAATGTCTGTCTGAGGTTTGAGGCGCTTTGAGGCACGAGGCTGGCATTGCTCCAGCAATTGACCACTACAATGGAATATGTGATCACCCAGTTATACACAGCAACTCGGTACAGTTGCACCTTCTCATTGCTGACCACCCTGTCTATCAGATGGCTGGAAGAAAGACAATAGGCCTTCAAGCTGTCTGTCCCTTTTTTGATAGATGTACAGTAGTATCCAAGCCCATATATAGGACATCTGGCTTGACATGCGCCAGAGTCACGGCCACCCCCCATTCAGTCGGAACGCCTTCGCATGCAGATGGCCTCCATCGCCCTCAAGACCCAGCCCAGACTGAAAGAGTAAAAAGACTGGCGACCGCGCCTCGCAACACCTAACAGTAGTGGTGATGTTGCGAGTGTGGGCGCAGCAAAACGGGTATCTTCGTTAAGCCAACAAGATCGGTGGTGGATGAAGGTAAGGATTCGATTAGGCCTTGCCATTTCTCGACCGGTATTGCCTTGAGGCGGGAATATCAGCAGCCGACATCAAAGCTTGCTGATTTGCGCATCGTGTTCCTCCTGGAGAGTCCGCTTGAAGTATGCTTTTGCCATTTCATATGATGACCTAGAGATGCGTGGTTAGAGATGATAGTCAAAACATAATGTCACAGAAGAGTGCCTTACCAGCAGATTGCTGTACTCGGCATCGTGCTGATGATCCGCGGTCGCCAGCCTCTCATGAAGCCTCGCCACCCAAATTGCTTCTTGATGATGGACGCCGCATGGAACAATCCTCGCACATTTCGAATCTCGTCTTGCTGACTGAGTCCCCGTGTCTGTAACAGAGTCTTGATCACATCAAGTGGTGTGGTAATACCAGCGGCGAACGCTCCAGCCAAGCCCCCAGCGACGCAGTGCGTGATAGGATCATACTCTTTCCGCGGATTCATGACTTTGGACAACGACTCGTAGGCCATGAACTGAGTCGCCGTGAAGGGCACTGTCATACATAGTGTCGTCGGGTAGGACAAGTAAAAGGCCGAAAACCCTTCAGTCCGGAATATCGATCGTGCACAGTGTGTGATTGACCGGTACGTCGATCCATGAACTTGCATTCTTTGCTTGATAACTGCATCGAGTCAGTAAGTCGCCTGCATATGCCGCGTAGGGACATCGAATCGCACCATCGAAAGGATTCATCAGAGCATCGCTCGCTATTGTTGCGCAGGCTCCGCTGGCGGCTGGAAAGTATTAGCGCAGGCTCTTTAGTCGAGAAAAGCATTGAACGGTACATACCAGCAGCGAAGGGGTGGTGCTTCCCGTCCGCTCTGTTTCCGCCGGCCAACTCTTTGACAGCTTCGTAAGTTCCGAAATATACAGCGTGAGCAGGCCCTTGAGGATATGGTTAGTCACGTCCATTCGTGTCCACAGTTCTTCGAAGAAGCGCACCTGCTCCGACTATTACACTCGTCACACCTCGCCATAACGTCCGCAGCCCTTCTATTCGGTAGATCGTCGAAACGGCATGTGAGAGACCGGTGTAAAGTCCGCCGGCCGAAGGGTTTATGATTTGCATCCGTGTCTAGCAACCGACATCCATTAGTCGCTGCTCTGTCTGCTCGCTGGAAGAGGCCGGGGCCGGCGTACCTTCATCAAGTCCACAGGATACATCACCGTATGTTCCTGGAATCCCATCAGTCTCCTGAGCAGCTACCATATGATGTTTCCTTTCGGGAGCATACCGCAATTCCGGCAAAGGCGCCGGCCAACATGTTATGCCCCAGGCCATAGTTTGGGGGTAGGGCTTCGTAGCTGGCAAAAAGTGTCAATATTCAGCCGCCCACTCCGAAAAAAAAAGCTGCAACAACAGCACATACTCGAATTCCTCGCCAGGTACTGCATCCGGGCTGCTCGATAGTGTCATATTCTCCGCGGGCAACGCCGCTGGGAATTTGGCTGACGCCGCCACGATTGCAGAGGTATCGACCTCTCTCTCTCTCTCGTGTCCTGCCGTGCGCTGCGGAGGCACGCTGGTCGCCCAGAACGCAGCTGCGATTTGGATCGGGATCTCCCTTTGCAGGCTGGAGGTTCGGGGAGGAGAGTAGAGAATAGACTAAGCGGTAAATGTATAGAGAAATGCAGGGCGATGTAAGATGGCAATCAGGACAGGGCGAGGCCTGCGCAGGACAATGGGTTATCAGATCCGCCTCTCGAGAATTTGTTCAGCAGTAGTGTACAGCAGTAGTGTACAGTAGTAGTGCTTTTGCTCCGGATAACTTTTGAGCGTGGCCGGGCGAACGGTGACTGGCTGAGACAGTGATTCATGACGCTTGCTGGGCTGCCCACAGGCCTTTTCAGCCCTCGGCGCCACCGTTCTGCTTCCTCCGCGGCCTCCCCGGCTGTGACTAAAGACCGAATTCTAGGCGCGGGCTGCTACGCCTAGAGCCCCTAAAAGGACCCAAGAGACCCTCCGAGCTCGCTGCCGAACTCTCAATCTGGCTTGGACTCGCTCATAACTCACCATCTCGGTCAATCCGCTTCACCTTCCAGACCGAGTTGGTCGTCCACAGCTTGGAAATACAACTCTGTGGTAATATTGACTCAAAACACCATAGGCTGCTTTCTAGGAAGAGGGAGGAGACGTGGTAATGCTAGAATGACACGTTGTTAGAGATGACGGAAGCATTTTCAACATGTTTGTCTGCATTTCCATTCTGAGAATTGATCTCATTAATGTACCTTAGGTAGGTATGTTCAACGTTCCTTGGGAGTCCTGATGCCTGGACACTGAAAGGTACTTTCTGCAGCACCGATTCCTCAGCAAATCAGACAATGAATGAATGCCCTTTGACGCCTTCTACAGCCCAGTCTCCGGTCAGCAAGTGGTCACAAAGCTCCCCCATGAATGCGCCTTGTCGCTGTGATGCATCCAAATAGCCCGCCCACTGATAACTCCTTGCTAACTGACAAAGACACAGATTGCCTTGGCCAGCTGTGCACAATACTCATTTCGTTACAATGCATCAGATTTCCACATTGAACTTCCACTGTTCTGTCAACAACATGTTAGTCTTGTATGACTGCATACTCGGCTGTCCCCGTACCTTTCTTCAGATTCTCGGCCGTATCGCTGAGCAGGATTTCCCGTCGACGATTGCAATAGGTAGTCTTGTCCAGGATTTCGACCTTCAAGTGCCCGAGTTCCGTCACTGGCTTCTCAAACATCTGACTGAGGTTCTCAACAGCCATCTCAAGGTCTTTCTGGTTGTCCTCAAAGATCTCAGTCATGTTGTTGCGTTCCAGGTAGTAGGCGAATGCGTAGGTCCATTTCAAAGTCTGGCGGCAAGCTTGCAGAGCCTTGGCCGCGGTGTCCAGAAACTGAACCTCGATCCACGACATACTGGACTGCGTCTGAAGGCTGGTCATCTTTTTCTCAGTCTTGACCCACAAGTCCTTGTCCAACTTGGCAGATTGTTCATGGTTGGCATAGCGGTTGTAATAATGAAGATACCGTTCCAGAGAGTGTCGTGAACGTGCCTGAGCGTCGCGTGCCTCGGCCCCTGACTTTTCTTCAAAGCGGTTGCAATTGTACCAACTCGTTCCGTGCTCAGACCAAGGGCCCATACACATCCAACAGAATTCGTGCTTACATTTCCTACATGTCATATGATTGCAGCCGCCGTTCTTTTCAATCGTCGAATGACACTTGGGACACTCCTTGGTGTTGGCTGATATCCAGTTGGAGGTTTCTGAGTCATCTTCACACTTCTTAAGCCACAGCTTGACCAGTGAACAAGGCGCTGGGCGGTGGTCTGACAGGGTGCATCCAAAGCAGAAACTGTGTTCATGTGCACATCGGACCGTGGGGACGATGCGATTAAGGTCGCGCTTCTTGACTGAGCATTCCACGGCATATTCACACTCCGGCGCCGGACACCACTTCAGATTTTCTTTGTCGTCGACATAGCTTCTGGTAAGTAGCACTTCGTATCGGGCTTGAACATCCGGGCTGACCAGCAACTTCAGAGATTTCGAATCCACAATGCGATGACAGCCGTCAAAGGGGCACTCAATCCTCGCAGCTTCGCCTTCTTGCTTGACTTTCTGAGTCAAGTAGTGAGAGTAACAATCGACACAATACCTATGACCGCATTTCATGGCGTACGTCTGCATAGCCGGGTCGTCCTCATAACAGATCTCGCATGTGAAGCCTTTGACTATCTCGGTCTTTGGTGACGCGGCAAAAGTAGGTCCCAAGCCCGCAGCCTCGAGCACTTGTTCAGGGTTGTCCATGTAGGACTCGATTAGTTTCTCCTTGTTCCATCTCATGTATCGCAGGAGGATGGCGGTCTGCTCGGGTGGCAGTTCTATGATCGAAGAGACCTCTTGGAATTGGCGTTCTTGGTGGGACTGTATGTCTTTGGGGCTGAGGACTCTGTAATCGACTTCGTAGGGCTTCTGCGGGCTTGCAAGGATGTCCTTCTCATAATCGAATCCGCCATCGTGATCCTGATCGAAATCTACTATTTGTCAGCCATCGCCGTCTCACAGAGGTGGGAGTTGGATACGTACCACCGCCTAGGCTGCCGATATCACTATCCTGCGTACCTTCATCAAAATCAACCTCATCACCACTAGGTGGGTCAGACATGAACTCGTCGTCAGAATCCATATCACGCAGGGACGGCGAGCCGTGCTCTGTGATGGGGGTGGATGGACCCTGTGCGTGGCTTAAGGATGTCTTGCGGTGTTTCCCGGTATCTTGTCTCGACGCGTCCCCGACGCACTCCTGGGCCTTTCTCTTCTTTGGTTGAGGTGTCGTGGTGGCTTGTGGCAACGGCAGCTGTGTCTCCAAATGAGACGACAGGCTGCGGGTGGAAACGATACGGAGCGGTTTGTCGGGTTGTCGACAATGAGGCGGACGTTGCCCGATGGGTGCACAGGCTCGTTTGAACGCCTGGGTAGAGGAATACTATCAATGACGAAGCGTTGGACCCTTCATGAACTGACGGAGGGAAAAAGATTGAGATAGGATAGTCAAACGAGGCAGTAGGAGAGAGTGAGATGGATCAGGACCAGGGTAGTCGGCAGTGACCGTTTAGATGGGCCTCCATGTTCATGGCAGATGGTCATTTGGTGGCGGCGGCGTCGCAGCCGGTTCATCGCCCTCAAACCCGTCATCATTTCGGGGCTCACGTGACTGCGCCTGCGCCTTCTGCCTCCGAGGAACCAGACATCTACCTGAGATAGAGGTACGATGTCCTCACCTGCAAAATACACAGCAGCACGATAGATGGTGGACGATCAATGAGCATGGAAGAGTTAGGGAATATTGATGTGATTGTATTCTACTTTGTCGCCGGCCTAGCTGTAAGCACATTCACCGCCGCGACTTCACCCCTCTTCCTCTTCACTTTCACTCTCTGCATTCTCTAGCCATTCAATAAATGGTGCACTTTGTTGCCGAATCGCGGCCATGTCAGTGTCACTGCTCGATCGTTCATCCGCCCACCATGCAGAGAACGATTCTTCGTCGAATATCTCAAGGTCATAAAGATCTTTGATGACAAATAGTAGCGTCTTGCCGCCCTCCTTTCGCCGAGTCAAGTCCCTTTGAGCATCCAGCAGGAAGGCCACCTGCGCTTCGGTTGCCTGGTCTGCTCCTTTTCTGCGGATGAGTGTATTGTATGCAGTGAGGGCTCGTCTTGAAGCCTCCGCAGGGGACGAGCCCGACTCAATTTGGCTGTGTATGTGCTTCATCAAGGCGACTGCAACGGCTCTGCGGACTTGGGTTTCGTCCGCACCTCCACTGAACCTCAGTCCCATAAGCTCGCTGAGCATGTCGTCCGCTTGCTTCCCTTCCTGCATTCGTTGTACCAAGATTGCCACCGTGTCGTGCTGGAATCGGTCTGTAGGGTCCTCGTCGGACACGGACGTTGCAAAGCTTTGACTTCTGGATCCGCCCCTCGAAGAGATCTCGTCCTCAGAAAGATCAGATTCTAAAGTCGAGATTGAATCCGCGAACTCTGGCTTCTCGTATATCAATCTGGAGACTTTCGAGCCAAAATAGTCGTCCTCCTCATCGTCCCCGACATAGGCATGACCCTCACCAGTACCTCCCCCAACCGGCGCATCGTCTCTATGCCCGCTGGCAGATCCCTCTTGCGTTTTGCAAATCCTGGATCCGGCAGGCACAGTAGTGCCGGGTGCGATTTTGACGCCGTAGGAAATCAAAGCACCCTCCTCGATGACACAGTCGTCCCCGATAAATGCCTCATTCCCGATGATTGCCCTCGAAATCTTGACGTTCTTGCCAGTTGTAGCATCATCCCACAGATAGGCGCCATCAAGGACTGTACCTTTGCCGATATGGCATCGCTGACCCACTACACTGTTCTTGATCTCACATCCCGCCCCAATAGTACTACCAGGGCCGACGATGGACCCTGGTCCAAGCTTGGTAGGTCGTGCCGTGATCACTGTCCGATCAACAACGTATCCTCGCTGAGAACGGTGATAGTGCGTGTCGCCGAACACATTGTTTTCAACAGCTAGGGATGTGATCAGACCTCGCTTAAAGTCTTGAGAGATGGCGTTATAGAACCAGAAGTCAGCGGCCCTCGAGGCGTAATGATCTTGGACGATGTATGTGTGAATTGTCTTGCCATTCAACTCATAGTCCTTTAACACGCCAAAGAGAAAATCTTTGCGGGGCATTTGATTGTCGAAATTATCCGACCAGAGACTGAGCACATCCGGTGTGCAAATATCCAGCCTGCAGTCGATCAGATCCTGCCTCACATCAATCTCGGGAGACTTCAAGATGTCGGGATCAATGTGAGCGGTGAACTGGGTGCCAGGGAAGGACTCTTCATAGTGTAGGCATCTGTCCTTGGTTGGGTCGATGACGAACGTAGGCACAATTCCACCCTCGTAATCATAAGCGCCTGGTTCAGCCTCTCTCAGGATGATGGTCATGATAGCGTTCTTGTCTTTCTCCCTTCGACTTTTATGTTCGCGTAAAGCTGATTCGATGGGGAAGTTTGAGATAACATCACCAGTGACTACGATAAAGTCTCCAGAGATCAGATGTTTCTGATCAAGATCTCTCATGACATCGCCAACGGAGCTTGCAATGCTCCGGATGATGGTCAGGCTGTAGAAAGGAGAATTGGCCGACCTCCACCGAGAGGTTTCGAGGTACGCCTCCACTTGATCAGCGTGAGCACCCGGATAGAGGAAAACAGTCTGAACACCAGCGCTAGCAAGATATTCCAGTGTGTAATCGATTAATGGAGTATTGGCGAGTGGCAGGAGACATCTTGGCCTCTGCAGGGTAAAGGGCGCAAATCTCGTCTCGAAGGTGTCGGCCACAACAACAGCTGTCAAGGGTTCGTCCTTGTTGTCGTCGCCCGATCTGCCTTTCCCTCCAGCGGGCTTTTGGTTTTTGGGCGGCATTGTGATTTCGGTATGCTTGCTCCAGCACAAGAAAAAGAAAATTAACGATCAGCGGTGCTTTTGGTCAATGTCAGGGTCTTCTCCGGCAGAGGATCTCGAATTGCATGTCCTGAGGTTGCAAGATCGCTGTTTGCATGTCTTTTTGCCTTAGCTGATCAATTCATCTCATTACAGACGAATCCGTCATATGTCGCTGTTCGGAACAGATGGGCTGAATGAAGTCTGTTCATACGCAGGACATCTGGTGAGTCACTCCTGAGTGGTTGTGCACCGGCAGTACAACCCAGTATGTCTTCCGTTCACCAATAACAGTAACAGGAGGTCAGATCTGATCGCGGTGTGCCAAGGCAGGTCTGTGGCTGGTGATCGGTGGCGGAAAATTCGGAGGAGAACTCTGGTGGTGGTGTAGTAATAAGGTATTATGATGAAGGGACAAAAACTGAATGGTGGCACCTGGGTGGATGAGAATAAAATGAGATAGCGCAGGCACATTGTGAACCAAACAATTCAACGGGCTGCGTCATACTGAACGAGGGGCTCACAGGGCCTTTTCTTATGCTCCTAAAGGCTCTCTGCGCCCCCGAAATTGCATACTGCAGTCTCCGTACCTTATTATCATGGCCTCTACGCTACTACGTTAGGTACTACCTACCACCTAGGTGCCTACCTCACTACTACAGCTGCTTCTACTGCATCCTCTGATAAATAAACCACGTCTGTGTTCCAAATTGCTCCAGTTTAGTCACTATTACAACACGCGAACACCTTGCTGTTCACACCCAATCCAACCAACCTCGCCAGTCATTTGTACTTGCGGGATACGAACCCATTCATCTGTACTGCCTGCTGCACCGTGCAGCCTTCTGCTCTCTTTCTTGATCGTCGTCAGTGTTGAACCCCTTGACGTGGTGGGCAGAACTGGACTAAATCAAAACATTAGACCAGCCCCTTGGCCTATCTTCTTCCTACGCCATGTCGCGAACTTCCAAAGACTCCCTGCGCGCCAGCCCGCACATGGACCTAGACCCTAAATACGACGATTACGACTTTCCCACTACTGCCCCCGAGGCACAGCCCGGACATCCAGGCCACACGACAAAGGAACAAGATGCTCAAGTACACCAGCTCCGAGCAATGCTGGAACAGGAAGGATACAAGGAGAGATTGGATACCTTGACTTTATTGCGTTTTCTGAGAGCACGGAAGTTCAACGTCGAGGCCGCGAAGCATATGTACGAACCCCTCAGACGCCTCGTTGAAGCCAACACGGTACTGACGAAAGCATAGGTTCGTCAAAAATGAGCAATGGCGTAAGGACTTCGGTGTCGACGACCTTGTTCGGAATTTCGAGTACACGGAACGCCCGCAGGTATTCAAATACTATCCACAATACTACCATAAAACGGACAAGGTGAGCATCATCTGGCCCTGTCTCAATGTTCTGGCCGGCAACATACTCACATACCTGGATAGGATGGCCGACCTGTCTACATTGAGCAATATGGCAAAATCGACCTGAATGCTATGTACAAGATTACAAGCGCAGAGCGCATGATCCAGAACCTGGTTGTCGAGTACGAGAAGGTCGCCGACCCTCGTCTCCCGGCATGCAGTCGCAAAGCCGGCAAGCTCCTCGAGACCTGTTGCACGATCATGGATATGAAAGGTGTCGGTGTGAGCAAGATTCCGTCCGTCTACGGCTATCTCAAGTCGGTCAGTGCCATCTCGCAGGACTACTACCCAGAAAGACTGGGTAAACTGTACATCATCAACGCGCCTTGGGGCTTCAGCAGCGTCTTCAACTTCATCAAGGGGTTCCTCGATCCCATCACCGTCGCCAAAATCCACGTGCTTGGTTCCAACTACCTGCCGGAACTCCTGAAGCAAGTGCCCGCTGAAAATCTGCCCAAAATCCTCGGTGGAGCTTGCGAATGCCCAGGCGGCTGTGAGTATAGTGACGAAGGACCTTGGAAGGATCCCCAGTATGCTAGACCGCCAAAGTGGGCGAAGCAAGATCCTGTGACGGGCAAGGACGCGGGCAATACTGTTCAGCCGGCGCCCACTGACGGGGCTCAAGACCCTCTGACCTCAAACACGCCTGCTCCAGCGTCCGCACCAGCGCAGGCAGAGAATGTTCCTGCAGAGGGTCCAAAGATGCCTCTGGCGGATGCTTAGATTTAGGCAAAAATCGATTGCACAAGTTCAAGATTTGAGGCTGGGAAAATGAGGACCATTCGACACACGACCTTGCCTTTGTCCGGCAAAGTGAGGAGGGAGACTACGAGCTATGTTTTCTGAAGCAACCCGTTCGCGTGCAGTTGATGACTTCAGTTTGCGATTTGAGGCGAAATACTGGCTACTAGCAGGTTGCTCGACTGCTTCTAGTCACTGGTTTCCTTAGATCACTTCCACTGATGCCCAGGCGTGGAGCGAGAATCTGCCGCCATCTGCGGCATCATGGACTGCTTCTGTAAGGTACCCCAAAGAAACATGATCTGATATGCTTTCCTCTCGAGGTTATGTCCTCTCCTTTCTGTTCCTCCCCAACAACGTGCTTTTCCTACTTCTTCCAAATGTTCTGGTATTTGGCCAGGCGTGTCGGACTTAAGCCCATATTTCCCTGAGGCCTGGTGAACCGTCTCCTTCGCCGACCTTGATGGGTGCCGCCTACGAAACATCGCCGACAAACTTCATATAGCTCGAAACGGTCGAAGTACGGCTTGAGGCTCGGTGTTTTTCATATGCGGCAGCGTTGCCCGCGGCAGCAGTTGGCGTGCATCGTGCCATGGACGAACAGTATCTCAGCCCGCCGTAATTCGGACCAGGGGCACTATGATACCTCATAGCGAGGCATCTATCCCCATCGGCCTGGAGTGAAATCACGGGTTTGTCGGTTGCGCCCGTCCAACACTCCAGTTGTCAGTGGCACTATCTTCCAGCAGGGACGGCATTCCAATGGCTGGGTTGGGCTTGACGCCCGCCCCATGATGCGACATGCGCATTGATCCATCGTCGAACCCTATAATCCGTGGTTCTGTGATAACCCTCGGTACCTTTTGCAAAAACGTCGACATATCTTCTTCACTCAAACTCCATAGCCACATTCCTCGCTCGCTGGACCTTGCCAACAGTCTCAGTCAGGCTAGGCCGTTCCAACGAGGAAGGCCCGGATTCAATTTTGCTTGCAGTGAGACCGGCCAGCGCAGCCAATTCTCCAGTAGCCCGTTCATACATTGCCTTGGCATCATCGTGCCAACCCTCTCGCAGCGGATTCAGCTTCAAGAAAGGTCCGTCTGAAACATCTGCCGCCGCTTTGTCACGTAACCCAGCCATCTGAGCCTCAAACTCTGCCTCTTCTTCAGCCAACCGCGCCACCAAAGCATCTCGATACGCTTCGGCGCCCTGTCTGGGCGCGGTCCTCCTCAACCGGCTGACTTGAGCAGTCAACGCCTCTAGTTCACCATACAATCCTGCGACTTTGGCCTGGAGTCGCGCATCGTAAGCCTCGTAGACGAAATCGGTCCCTTCCTTCTCCTCCTGCGGTTCGGTTTGCCGCGGATCGGTCCTAGTGGTGCTTGTCAGGACCGGGAACGAACGGGCATCCATGCCGTTGACCGTGATGTTCTTGCTGGCGCCCTCCCATGTCCTGGTCATGAATGCTTCGACGAGCTGTCGTACGCGAGCGCGTAGTGGATCTTCCTGCTCCTGCTCCTGCTCCTGACCTTCTTGTCCTGCTGTGCCCTCTTGTGCTGGGCCATCTTGCTCGCGGGCGTTCGGGTGGGACTGAGATGCCACACCGTCTAGAGAAATGACCGTCGCAGGCTGTGCTTGAACCTTTGCACCCCTCTGAGCAGCTGACGGTGGGAAATGCAGGTCGAGTTTCTCCTTGGCGGACGCGACGAGATTCGCTTGTAGGTACGTGAGGTCGTGAGGGGACTGCAGTTCGATTTTGCGGTGATGCGAGTCCGGCGCGCGATGAGGATGGACATCTTCTTCTATGTCCATCTTAGCCACGATAACGACGGTCTGATGTGCGCTGGAACCCAGAGTTGTGATCTGTTTGCTTGTGTGCAACTGATCCAAGCGGACTGCGGTAAGGGATGCGATGTACACAGTAGTTCGGGGTAAACAAACCGCAATCGATAAGGGCGGTTTAACCTCTTTAGCGTGAAAATGCGTAGTGGCCGAGTACATGGCCTCTTAAATCCAGCACTTCCCATCAATCCTACGTCTCCACCCTCTGCCGGGGTTGTGTCAGTATGACTACACGAACAGAGAGAATACTGTCATGCACAACGCTTTACGTGTCCAAGTTGCCGGGCACAAAGAGCCGTGTTGACAATTTGGCTGGGGCTAGAATAGATAGGCAGACAGCGTCGCCCGTGTCAAGACGGAGTGTACCATTACAGTAGTGGATATGAGCGAGTCACTGGGAAAGGCATGAAGAGCTCTCAGCCGAATCGCGTGCCTAGGAGGCGTCAAGGCACACTTTATAACGTGAAGCGAAACAGACAGAGCGCAATTTTGGTAAATGATTGATTCAACCAGCACAGAGGAACGGCTGCCGCATTTCATTGACTACCTGATTCCTCTCCTTGACACATGCTGTGCCTGAATCGATCCCAGATAAAGGGACTCATGGCAGATGCGTGCCTTTCGCCTACTTCGACTCATCGAAGACGTAGGTCAAATGGCAACGACCGCAGTATTGTCGGTTGTGCATGGCAGCCATGAAGACACCAGCACCGCATTCCTTCTGGGGGCACTCGCGGCGCAGACGCTCGATCTTGCCATCACCGTCGACCTTGTAGTACTTGAGCACGGCCAACTTGGTCTTCTTGCGCTTGTGCTTGATCTTCTTCGGGGTGCTGTACACCTTCTTCTTGCGCTTCTTGGCACCACCACGAAGACGCAGGACCAGGTGCAGAGTCGACTCCTTCTGGATGTTGTAGTCGGACAGAGTGCGGCCGTCTTCGAGTTGCTTGCCGGCGAAGATCAGGCGTTGCTGGTCGGGCGGGATGCCTTCCTTATCTAGAAACACCGTCAGTCCATCCTCGCTGAACCAGTCCGGAGGCTGAAAATACATACCTTGAATCTTGGACTTGACATTGTCAATGGTGTCAGAAGACTCCACCTCAAGGGTGATGGTCTTGCCCGTGAGGGTCTTGACGAAGATCTGCATGTTGAAGATCTAGAGACGATGCAATGGTCAGTAAGAAGGCTCCGACACAGAGAGGTGCGGGTGCTGGAGAGTCAAGATCACATTCAAGTACGAAATGTGAGACGTGTGATGAGGGATGGAATGTGCGGTATGTTCGACTCACCTCGACAACAATGTCTTCCTCAATCCTCTGGATGCAGAAGGGCTGATGAAACGAAAGAAAGTAGACGAGGAAGAGGATGTGGGAATTTCAAAGCCGAGCGTGTGGCTTGCCAAGAATTGCCGCCCGCCAGAGCTCGAAGGTCTTATCTAATCTTGGATGCCGTTCACGTGCGGGATCACGTGTGTCTGTGGCTCGTGTATTCCCACTAAACCCGAAAGCCACTAGCTCGCTGCGAATCTTCAATGCTAGAAATCCTGCCAATGGGTATGGCTGCGGTTGCTCAGTCAACGATCCGTGTTGACGCCGGACTTCGCAAACTCACCTGAGGAAGCGCCGCGGTGACGACGCAGACATTACTTCTACCCTGCCGTCAACACCCTTTCTCTCTCCTCTACTCTCTAGACCTGCACCCTCTACATCTCACATCCTCCCAGACCAAGTGAAAACCACCGTCGGGAGAACCAGAACACACAAGAAGCCCAGCGAGAAGCCTCTCAGAGTCCCCGAGTCCGAACCCTACTATTGTACTCGCCCTGAGAGGGCCCCTTCTCATAGCCCCAGGGTCGCAAGCATCGCCTGCGACTGGTGAAAGCTAGATAAAGAAAGACCGCTGCCCGGTCCGCAGCCTTGCGCTGCGTGAGGTGAGTGAGATCAAGATATTCATATGGACGAGGAATGCAGCCAGAAACTAATTGGGTGTCCAATGCATAGTCTCGAACCACTGAAGGAACCATCAACCGGAACTACCACAACAACCTTCGACAAGGAACCATTTCGAACTCATCTCGCCTAAGATGATGTCCAATCCACCTTCATCTCTTCAACAACGACAGAGGCTACATCGGAGGCAAAATTCGACGCCCGTTGTAGCCTTCGAAGCCATGAAGGTCAGCACCAACATGCCGCCACAACACCAGACAATGCACAGAAGGGGACAATCGTTTGATCAACAACGGAGTCCCATTCGGAAGCAACACCAACAGCACGGCGGCACGGTAAGTATGACTAACCTAGGATCAATCCACGGACAACAAATTTTGCGGGAAGCGCAGCAGCAGAAAATAGCAAGACCGGGCCAGCAGCAATCAAACAACACACACTTGGACTTACCAATCACACCCGAGTGCGGTGTATACGCGACGTCTCCCAACTCAATACCCGGGACGCCGTACGAAAACATGACAATGAATGCAATGATGCACCAGAACTCCCAGGGCATCGATTACTCCCATTCACAACAATTTTTCTCTGATCTGAACATGTCAATGCCACATGGAATCGCGAACATGGGAATGATGGACGAGAATAATCCCCAGTATTTTCAGGATACTCACCTTTTCCATTCCCAGCCGAACAAAGGACTTGCGATAGACACTCGGAGAATGTCGCAACCGGATCTGCGAGTGCAGACTCAGTTGCGACCACATACGCCATCACATCAGATCCAGAATGGTCAGTGGAACTTGAACCTTGTTTACCGCGAGGAGTGATACTGACTGTGAACAGCACAATACCCTCTTACACCCCCTTTCAGCCAGCACACCCCAGCTGTACAGTATTCACGGTCACTACAAGCATCACCTGCAATGCACTCACCGTACCCAGTCCACATGGCCAGAGGTAGATCGCTTCGAGGCATCATCGAGAACGAAGAATTCAGAGGGGATTTCATGGAGACCCCTGCCGGTGCTCCTTTCGAGATGGCCGATATGCCGGTCCCGGATTCTCGACGTCAAGCTCGTACCTCACCATCTCACCAGCAGGAAGAACAAGTGAGTGTCAAGTTGGAATCCATGCCAACCAATTACGAGTTCGGGTTTCCTCAGGATGCAGAGTTTCACGTATCAAAGCTTGCAAGCCAGCCTGTACCAGTCCTAAGTCCCGGGCGAGCTCCGGTCGGCAGCAGTTCCCCTGGGAGACCAGCTCTCTCGCCTCGCCGTATGTCGATTTCAGATCTCAATCTGGAGCCCGGCATTGAGGCTTCCATTGAGGAGACAAACGTCACTTTGGATGACATTGCTCAATTCATTGAAGGGCCGGACCCTACCGACAACAAGTGGACCTGCAAGTATGAAGATTGCAACAAGAAATTTGGTCGAAAAGAAAACATCAAGTCACACGTTCAGACTCACCTTGGCGACCGTCAGTTTCGGTGCGGCCATTGCAAGAAATGCTTTGTCCGAGGCCACGACTTGAAACGACATGCGAAGATCCATACCGGAACCAAGCCTTACCCTTGCCTCTGTGGCAACTCGTTCGCTCGTCATGACGCCCTGACAAGGCACCGACAACGAGGAATGTGTATTGGTGCCTTCGATGGTGTGGTAAAGAAGGTGATCAAGCGCGGCAGACCGAGGAAGCACAGACCGGAGATGGAAGATCGTCTCGACAAAGCCAGCCGAACCAGGCAGAAGACGAGTGAGGCGCAGGATTCTTATGCATCTTCGGCGTCAAGCTGTTCCATGTCAAGCTGGGGTTCGCCGCCGACGGAGAATATGGACAACCTGAGCATCCGTGGGACATCACCGATGGAAAACATGGCACTGTTCGGCATGCCACAACAACCCAGTATGAGCATGGACCAGATGATGGGCTTTCCGCCTGACACCTTCTCTCTCACCCCTCCTGCCAGCCCAGGGTATTCGACTGGCAACAAGCCCAGTCCATCATACAGGGAGCTAACGCCAGCGGACCTGGGCAACATCCCGGAGCTTCATCACAGTGCTGAGACGCAACTCCTGCCTGATCTTCCCGCGATGGACCAGGGCCTGCCAATGATGAGCACCGTCAACGGGTACTCGGGCCAAAGCTTGCCTAGTTTGTCGCATTCAGGTTCGTCTCCAGCGCCTGAAATGGTGTCGTTCGACTTCTCAAGCATGCCGACCAATTCCTCAATGAACATGCCCTCTCAGGTCTCGCAATTGCCGTCGAAGCTCGAGTCGGACCGGAATGAGTTTGACACGTTCCTTGACTATGGAGGCATGGAGATGGGCTTAGATTCCTCAGCTCAAGACTTCTTCACCCTTTGAAGCATTCCACGCCAGACGCTGTAACGACGATACGATAACTCTGGTTCGGACAAATGCGGTCAGAAGTTCTTCATTGCCTGTTCGATCACTCTGGTGGTGCCTTCATGTACTGTAAATAGGGAACAGGTAAACGCGATATGATGAGGCGAATGGATGGGCTCTGCACAGGACTGAATTTAGTTAATGGGTTTCGACTGACGATTGTATGGGAATGGGAGCGTGGACACAGGAGCTTGCAGGGGCAACAATTTGGATTGATTCACTGGTTGGGGGATTCGCTTGGGTTCGAATCAGGGGCGCGTCTTGTCTTCGTCTGTCGGCTTTTGCATGTTACACTTTCGTGGACCCCGGTGGTCGGGGACAGGACTGTACATTCCTTCTTCATCCGTGTTTTCCGTTCACTCCTTTCAGGTATTTCGGCGAACCCATGTTGGCGAGGCTGCACCTGCCTTGCTCCTGCATTGCGATACTTCGCCCAGTGGGTTGAAAGTGAGGCAAAGAATGCAGGCATGGATAGAACGCAAGCGGGGCGGAACACATTCTTTCGTCGAGTCATGTCGTTTGACTATCGGCAGTGGGACACTCTTTTGTAGCTGACTGGCTTACATCCTTGTTCAGCGGCGCGGCAATATCTGCTTGATAGACGCATGTCAGTTCCGTTTGTGAATCCAGATCAAAGGCGGAGGAACGGCTCCATAATGTCAGACTGGCTTGACCCAGCTGTAAAATAGAATCTCGGAGGAATCATCGCAAGACTTTTCGCACAGTAGTGTATGCCTACAGCCACCGATCAGGCCGTGCATGGAACCAGCATCCACAGTCTTACTGTACGTTCTCCTCCAGGGTGAAGGCGGCCGTTGAGCAGCAAGGACACCGTCACCCTGTGTGGGACTAGCTGACAGAACCCAGCAGTCGATAGGCGATTAGCAATGTCAGGATGAGATAGGGCGTCTGTGCCGATAGGATGCTAGAGGTGTCCTATGACTCCCTGCCTTGATATCGCACTCATCCAGCCAGAAGCGGCAGGTTCAGTTGGGAGGCCAGAATCTTACAAATGCTTTCAGCACGGTTCTGGGTCCGACATTCCCATAGTTGGAGATGTAACGGTTGAAGGGGAATGACTGTGGACCCATGATGCAGGGCATCTAACGTAATCTCATGCCCATAATCATCAGCTTCATCTTCTGGCAGTCCAAATTTGCGTCTGCTGCTTGTGCTGCTGTAACGTGTTTGGGTGTTGTTTGCGAGGCCGGCTAGTGGTTTGTTGCAAGCTGTCAAATCCCCAGACTCATGCTGGGAATGACGGAGGCGGATATTGAAGAGAAGATCTGCACTGTGGAATGAGACTGATATGTCCTGACACGTGTCGTTCATACAGTTGTCGTATCATGTGGCTTAGCGAACTCTGGACCTTGCGGGCTCTTCTTTCCAGTGGTACAATCGATGGGAGACTGGCACGGATGTGACAGTCCACTTTGGGGAGGTACTGTCTGTTGGAAGCGACAGGTCAGGCTAGTGAAGTGTGCGTAGTCCAGGTGCTCCCATGGAGTGGCGGGATGCCCCCTGAGCGGTAAAGAATCTCCAAGGATGAGCCACTCAGAGCACACACAGGAGCATCCATGTTCTAAAGGACAAGAATGGGAAGAGCTTTCTCAGTTGTGGATGGAAATTGATGCAACCCAGTCCATCGATGCTCGTGGCCAGTCAGGCATCATTTGAGCAACCCAGCCTTCGTTTCTGATATTGGCATATCCAAGCAAGTGAAGAAGACGGCTGTGAGCATGGTGTAGGGGATCTGCAACACTTGTCGACAAGGTCAAGGTTGACGTTCAGCACTCTAAGTCGGGGTAACATCGAAGAGTTGTTGCGCCAGGACCGCAGATTTCGAAGAATGAGGGCCTCGCATGTACAAACAGCTGGGTCTGGGAGGGCCTCCATGCTCAATGGTGATTTATCCATCTGGCCGTGCAGACTTCGCTAATCAGTATCTGGCTCACTGACTGACCGTTCGGCCGAGTGAACGTCAAGAATGTTAAGTCAATCAGAGAAAGATTGGTTCCAGCACGAATATCCAACCCAGTCAACCCTTCAAAGACGGGTGATGGGGATGGAGAACCACAGCTTCGTAGAGGCTCGCAGATCATGAGAAGTGAGGCAGGGACGGTGAGGACATACGTAGTAGACAGAGGTACAAAGTGACGTGTCTCGTGAGCGCCAGTTGGGGATAGTACAGAGCTAGGCACCATAGGTATCCCCACACGTAGAAGACAACTTGTTCCATAGTAGCCGACGATCACAAGGGACGGGTAAAAGCGGTAATGCCGTGGTGCAGATTAAGGCACTACTCGATCCCAAGCTGGAGATCTTCCGCGCCATTGAGCTTGACATAGGCCAACAGCCGAGCAGTAAAGCTATGCTGATCAATGCTGGGCCGCACACTGTCCCTTTACGATGACCACGATGAATGATGCAGGACCGCGTCTGGTGCTTTGTCAGTCCGTCGGTGGTGAGAGGGTCGATATCTGTGACAGTGACAACGTCGCTATGTCCCTGGGTGGAAGCACCGGGATATGATCTCCTGTCTGCCCCAAATTGGGCTCGAGGAAAGGTCTGATAAGTTTGGTTAGCAGCCCTGTAGAGCCTTGCTCCGTACGATTGGTCCAACGATGAAACCTGGACAAGGGCTGGCCAGCATTTCGCAGCAGTGCAATTTGCCGGCTACGCGAAAGCTTCCCCTGTTTCGGAGTCGGGGGGGGATACTGACGTATGGAAAACCGGGAGAAGAGCTAGGTGCCGACCAAAAGGCGAAGCCAGAGTGACGTGTATGGCTGGCAGTGAGTATGTAGACACTTGAAGGTTTCTCGATGGATTGACTGCTGTAAAATTAATGGACCCGTTAGAACACACGAGGGTACCGTCTTCTCCGCTACCCTTTTGCGATCTGAAAGCGCGTGCCTTGATGAATATGGATAGCCAGTCATGCACCAAGAATACTGACTCGTAGCAATTTCAGGATCCGGGGTTCCAGGGTGGGTGTATAATATCATTCCACGTCGGCAGGAGGAGGTATATTGGAGAAAGTCGCCACATTTTGACAGGGCGGGTGATAATGCGTTGTTCCGGACATTGGATGAAGTTCTACTGGCAGGCTGCCTCCAGAGGAGTTGAGACTTTTGGACGAAGAGGTAATACGACGGCCAAACCTCGCTCGGCACCACCAATGTTTTAGGTCCCAATCCCATGGAAGAACGCAGTGTAATCCTCCAGACGTGCGTACACCTTGCTTCGCATTACTTTGAGCGGTGAGGAGACGGGTTCGCTCTGCCTATGGACATGCCGCATGAGGATGCATGGTGCAGCCGTCTATCGAGGCCAACTGCTGACTGCCATTTTCTGCAGGCTTTGTGGTAGCACCTACTGCTGAGGCTGGCCCCTCGTTCAGGTGATTCTCTGCAGTGCTGATCAGTGCAATAAGATAAGAGACGAGACAGATACCATCATCGGTCAACATGGCTGAGAGTGTGGAGGAAGTTCGTCGATCACACGGCTTTGCTCGAGTTTCAGAAATGGAGAAGACGTTCTTATTCACTGCCACCTTGTCAAGGAGAATCGGTGGACAACTTGCGTAACCATGTAGCGCCAGGTATGTAGCTCTGGACCCGCCGTGGCCTGAGAGGAAGATGCCGCATTATCGCGAAGCAGACTGGACAACGGCGCCTCTGAAAAGGGGTTACAACAGAGGATGCGTAGAGCACGTTGCGAGTGGAGATGTTGTTGACGCAGCTCGCGGTGGAATAGCGTGTGGTCAACGCATTGTGGGTTGTTGAGTCGAGGAATGGATGAAATGAACGAGGGAGGATGCTGGGGGATTGTGAAAGTGAGGCGGAAGAGGGCGTCTGCCTGCGACTGACTGCGCCTGTGTTGATTGGTCCGCTGCTCTGGACCTTTTCAGCCACCCCGCCAACCGAGACACGTCCGGTCAAAAGACATCCAGCGAGGCAACCATTAGAATGCGATCTTGCTACAGTCAACATCAGGCTCATTCTCCCCCTGGCTGCTCGACTTGCACAGCACCGAAGCTCCGGTGCGTCTGGCCTGGAAACAGCCGCAATTGGCGGAAGCCATAGAGTCCATTTTCTCAGCAGGGCCCTCCCTCTTGCGGAAGCCTTATAAGATCATCCTCGAGGCTGCTGTTGCCGTAGCATGTTCTCCTTACTCCATGGCCAAAGTTCGATGACAACAGGTCTCGTCTAGTCCGTTCAGGTCAAGGGACAATCCCGACGACAGTCTTATCTCCCATACGCTCCGTGACTGCATTGAAGCAATGCCTCAGCCCACAAGCTCCGCCCAGGAATACTGGTTACCAGGATACGGCCTCTCGCGACATATTGTGCTTCGCCAGTTGCAGTTCTTCTTGGGCCCTTCTGCCACAGTCCGACCATACTCGTACCATGTATGAGACTCCTACTTCCGCCCAAGAGCGCAAACTCATCAAGACCAGGGTCGAGACGGCTATCTGATCAATGGCACTCCTTTGACAAAGGTAAGACAGCAGACGCCGTACTGGGCTCTATCTCATGGATACTAGGAACAAATAGAAGACCTGCGGCGGCAGTCTCGCGAATACGAGAGGCAACAGACAATTCGAATGTCAGGCAAGGCCGTCACAACTACCGATCCAATCGAACCCGACATCAACGAGCTGGTGGTCGTGACCGTGAGCCGGCGCACCAATGGAGGATACGATTCCAAATCTTACTCGCCATATCGCCGGACCCGGTGACATGCGCGCCGTGGGTAGGCGCAAGCATTTGCTTGTAGCGGCCGGGCTCCTTGATGAATCCCTTCCGCTTTGGCTCAAGGGGATGAAGTCCCAGAGAAGCAAAGACCGCGCATCCGCAGATTGATGGGGAGGTCATGGACCAAAGCACATCAGCAACAGATTCGGGCGAATGCAGGTAGACGACGAGTAGACTCGTTCCCAAATTGGAAGCCTGTTAAGGATTGTGGTGATCGGGTCAATATGAGTGTCGCGTGTGCAGTAGCTGTCTTAAGGTAAAGCTTATGGAAAGATTGAGATGCCGGTCCGGTACGCAGTACTGTTATCGCTGGAAAGAGGCTTGCTGTAGAGTGGGCACTGATTTTGAAAGGACGAGTCAATTTGCTATCTGCACTGGACTTGTAGGAGACGTTTTGATGAATGTCGGTTCGGGTAAGAAGCCCGTTGCGAGAGTGCGGTATACTCGGTGTCTGGGTGCTGACTTGGCACAGTAGAATGAGAGGACCGACAATTGTGACTGAGAAGCGCTTGAGCTGATTGAACTGTTCGATCCGAATCTTATGACCCTCTATATGTGGTGTAGGTCCATGGTCCTACCAGAACAGGGACGTGATAGTGTCTCTCCCCCTTCTTGACGTAGAACTTGACCTCGACTTCAGGCCAAAAGCTCTCGACACCTTGCTCTTCATACCAACGACCCACATCGAACTTGATGCTCCAGGGAATGCGTTCTCCCGCGCCGAATCTTTCCATGATCTCTGACAGAGAGACGCTCGAGGGCGAGGTCCACTCCTTGACCCGGCCATCCTCGTTGGTAACCGCATGGAAGTTCACATTGGTCTCGGATGACGTGGACTTGGACAACAGGGTGAGCGTGGCTTTGAGACCGGCTGCAGGCGTCCCGGAGAGGGTGTTGAGGACATGACAGGTGATGGGAGATGCCATATTTTCGACACGCGCTTTGAGGAAGAGAGGAGTAGAGGAAGTCGTGTAGAAAAGCTCGTCAAGTTCAGTCACTTTTACTTACGACGGAGGGAGAAGTATTCGATATGAATGAATAAAAATCTCCTGGAGACGGGCGGGATGATGCATGAAGTCGGGCGGAGGCTGCCGATAACTGTGGGCTGCAGTAGAGTACTGATTAGTACTGTCAAGTATTTCTTGTAAAAACGCAGCAGCCTTGCGCTATTGTTCTTGGCGAACAAACGCATCACCAGGCTGAGAATGGAAGTCTCTGATTGGCCAATCACCCCGCGTCTTCACTTCAACCGGGTACAGGTTATAGATCAAATCCGCGGTTTTTCTTCCAACAATCGCAGTTGTCACATATGGGCCACTACCTGATTCACGTATACGCTCGTGCTCTGCATTGCATGGATATGGCCATTTCGGAGGCCAGAAACCCATAATCCAAAACCTAACCGATGACACTAACGGTTCTTACCGACTACGAGGGGTGGTTAACTCCAATGCGCGAGATTTTTGCTGTTTGAGTTGGCGGACGTTCAATGCTGGGAGGCGTACGGTTTCCCTTTTTTGGTCTTTGAGGGCTGTGAAGCGTCATGGGCACGGGGTGGGTGATTCTGCCGCACCCGCATAAGTGAAAGTGCAAGCATAGGGCTCCCGGGAGCTCTCCAGCATCACAAAGGGGGTCACATCGACAGGAAAGGGGAGCACGCCATGCAAATTTCCAGTGACTGCAGGTACGAGCTACACCTCTTTCGACATATGTGTGTTCAATAAGGAGGTCGAAACTAAATCATGTCTCCCTCATCCTCAGTCTCTGCGAGCGCTTGATATTCCTCTCCTATGGTCAGAGGTCGCAACTCGGCGTCCTTTCGCAGTAGTAGGTAGTACCTCGTCAGCCAGGGCAGGTACTCAACCAGTTGGTATTTGATGAAAGCCCGCGCGGGAATGGAAAAGACGTCCTCAAGTTCATCCAGCGTTTTGAGGCGAGTCTCGGGGACAAAAAGGAAGACCAGGATGAGGGCGAGAATGTTGAGCCCAGCATACAATTCAAACGCTCCCTGCGGCTGAAGAGCCGTGAGTATGCGCGGAAACGTGAGCGAAAGCACAGACGCCCAGAAAGACGCGGTTGCCACCGCAAAGCTCATGCCCAGCTCACGATGCGACAGTGGGAACACCTCTGCTGAATATGTGTACGGTACAGGACTAGATGTGGTCAGTACTGCAGTGTGGATGGTGGCTCAGTTGCTTACCCCATTCCAGGTGAGTATAAAGCGCAAAACAGGTAGATGAGGGCAGCAACAAGTCCAAAATGAGCAGGACTGTTGGGGGCTATATTGAAGCTTAATCCGGCTCCGAGCATCGTTAGGGCCATTAGTGGTAAGGTCAGAAGTAACAACGAGCGTCGGCCAAAAGTGTCCATGGTCAATACTGCAGGGAGACCGCCCACGAAGTTGACCAGGCCGAAGACACAGGAGGCTAACAAAGCCCCGAATGTAGAGAACCCAGCCTCAGTGAAGATCTGTGAGAGGCTCAGCCTGGTACAGGACTGCCATCAGGCCCAGGTCCCGATGATGGTATATCTTAGATTAACTTACAGTGGAGGAATAGTAAGCAATAATGTTGACTAAAGTTGCCATATCAGTATGGACCAATCGTGATGAGAAGGAACCCATACTTCCGCAAAGTTGCTGTGACAGCATCACAACATAAGCCGCCGTCGTAGCTCTTCGGATGCGAGGAACGGTGAAGAGTTCGATCACTTTCTGTGCCGTTGTTACCTCCTCCGGCTCTCCGAGTTTTGACTGGGAACGTTTTTGGTGGTAGGTGGAATAGATCTCTTTTGCAGCTTGCAGTCTGCTATTGCGCAGTCTGCAGAGCGAGTGGAATGCAAGGTCGTACCGTTGACCGTTTTTGATGTACCATGCCGGTGACTCGGGGCACATGTACACCATAATGAGCAGAGGGATGGTAGGTATAACAGGTCCGGCAAGTTGAAGCCTCCAAGCTTTGTCACCGAACTAAACATAGTTGTGAGGGACAGAAAGGGAAGACAAGAACAACACCTACCTACCTTATACGCCACTACGTTGGCGACGAACCCTATGAAAATACCAAAGGCTGTCCAAAGCTGCCATGAAACAGTGAGGCCCCCTCGAATTGTGGACGGCGCGCATTCTCCCGCATAGACGGAGACAGTGCTGGCATTGATGCCCAGACCAGCGCCCAGAATGAAGCGAAAGGTCAAAAGTTGGGGCCAAGTCCGGCTGAGGGATGATCCTATGTTAGAGAGGAGGCACAACACACTGCCACTGAAGACCGTTCCTCGGCGGCCTAGTCGGTTGTTGATGGGGTCTGATAACCAAGCGCCTCTAAAAAAAAAATCAGGATTGACCACTTGGAAGGGACGGAATACGCACAAAAGGCATATGCTGAGGTAGATTCCACTGTTGATCAGTCCTAACAGGAAAGCCCCATGTTTGCTGTTGGCGTCGATCGAGAATGCCTTTGGGACGCCCAAATTCGCGCCATTCATTCCAGTCTGAGCCCAGCCTTGCTCAACCGCCCCAATTGAGCAGACCAGGATCGTGAAATATAGCATCTTCGGTTGCCTCCATTTATTCACCGTCTCGTCCTGTAGGGCCTGTATTTCGGGGGCGGTAATACCTGGAACACTGCCCAATGCAGTGCCCCCCTGAAGGACAGTGGCAGCTTTTGTGAAGACATCCGTGTAATGAGCTAGGTGATGCTTGACTGCGAATTCATGGACGCCGCCAACACTGTCTGACCCCGATGAAGGACCATGAGACTGGACATCATTGGCATTGCTGGATGAGTCCCGTCGTGAGGCGGAGCTGGCCGAGGTGGATTCCACATATTCTTGGTGATGTCCTGCAAATTTCGACATGGCTTTTCGATTATCGTTCCGTGCTCATGATCTGAAGCAGAGACCGTCATCCTAGGAGTTGATGCATGAAAGTGAAAGGGGGTTGACGGAGTGTTCTGAAAGTCGAGTTAGAGTTACGACTGACGATAAATGCTCCGCCGTATTTGGTATCTCGCCCAATAAGGCAACTCTACCCCGTGTACCCACTGCCCCTGATGATGTCACCAGCCTTACACGTGCTAGCTGACCAATAAGATGCCGTGCTTGTGGACAGCCTTGTTCGCCAAAAGGGGCAGAAACGCGCCCGCCTCCGCGTTGGAGGCTAGCTGATTTACCGATATATACTGTATACTTCTATGATGACCATAACGATAACTTTTGGGGTGAAAGTTTTGGTGACTATAGCACTACCTAAGTAAAGGACGACCTTTCCAGACCGATCTCGCGAGCGGATGCGTGCTCGACAACCACTGGCGCTCGTAACGAGCAAGGTTACTTCTTGACTTTCTCGAAGCCTACGAAATCAGGTAGAGCAGCCCTGATCTCCTCGGCGTAAGCGGGCAGTCCTCCTGCATAGTTGACTTGCTCGAAGGCTTTGCCAGGCATGCTGCCTCCCATATAGGTCGATTTGGTTGTCGGGAAAAGAGTCCTGTCGGACAACTCGTTGATTCTCTTCTTCCACTTCTTCGAAGCTTCATCCGTTGGATTGATATATTTCAGGCCTTGCCGATCAATCTGCTTGATGGCGTCAACAATCCACCGGCCTTGAACCTCCACGCTTGTAGGCCCATTGCTAAGCAGAGTCGGACCATGTGGTCCATACAAGTGGAACATGTTTGGATATCCACTGATAGTCGTGCCCAAGTAGGTATAGGCGGCATTCTTCCACTCTTCACGGAGATATGTCCCATTGATATTGCGGAGGCCCATGGCGGTCATCCCACCTGTTGGTATATTTGTTAGTAATCATCTCCTTGTCATCAAGCTCATGTCTTACCCGTGGTGATGTCGAATCCCGTAGCGATGCAGACAACATCAAAGTCATGATGGGTGCCATCCTGCAGCCTAATACCATTCTCGGTAAACTCCTTGACAGGATTGTTCTTGATATTGACCACCTCCACGTTCTCACGGTTAAACTGTTCATAGTAGTCGAACTCAAGGCAAGGACGCTTTACCCCGAATGGGTGCGGTGGTTCTAACGGTGCGAGTAGATCTCTCTTCTTCGGGTCGCCGATCCGGTAGCGAACATTCTTAGCCCAGAAATTATACGCCTCGCGGTTGGCTTTCGCGTCAATAAGGTAATCTTTGTAATTTCCGAGCCAGAATCGGAAACCGCCATCCTCCCAAAGCTTCCGATAGACCGCTTCTCGTTCTTCTGGCGTATCTTCAAATGTGCCTCGTTCATTAAAGGTGTATAGAAACCCACCGAAGCACTTCTCACGCAGACTAAAAAGCTCTGGGTATACCGGCTTGATATCGTTCTGTTCTTTTGCAGTAAGAGCTCGCTTGCGCATGGGAACGGCTAAGTTAGGCGTTCTCTGGAAAACTTTGAGGTGTCCGGCTTTCGGACCCCAAGCCTGAGTGATTTGGACCCCAGAAGCACCAGTGCCAATAACACAACATTTTTTGTCGCTCACGTCGATGTTCAGGTCGGGCCAGAACGAGGAGTGGTGGACGACGCCTTTGAACTTTTCGATCCCGACAAATTCGTCAGGAACATAACGTTTCGCAGCGAAGCCCGCGGCAACGACGAAGTATTTGGCTTTTGCGACTCGGCCATCGGCAGTGTGTATATGCCAGCGACCTTCATTCGTGTCAAACTGCGCTTCGACGACAACGCTATCGAAAGCAGTATGGCTCTTGATGTCCAACACCTTATCACAATGGTCAAAATAGGCCCGGAGATCTTCATAGGTAGGATAGTTCGAAGGCCAAGTCCAATCTTTATAGGTCTCGGGGATAGACAACTGGTATTCCGGTATCTGGCATAGCAATATGGTTAGCATAAGATGGAACAAATGAGAGAGTATTGGCGAACCTCCGAGTCTACCATGGCACCTGGATAGCAATTCCAGCGCCAAGTTCCTCCCAGATCATTGCCAGCTTCATAAATGACAGTCTTGTACCCTGCTTTCCTCAGTTCGTGGAAGCAGAAGATACCGCCAAACCCTCCTCCAACAACCAGAGCATCGACCTCGAGATTGTCAGCGTAAGGGCCAGTGGTTGACCTTCGCTTGGCATATTCTCGAAGTTCTGTCTTGATGGGAGGCATTTTGGATTTTCTGATCAACGATAATGATCGTGGTGATCTGTATGACTCGAGTTTGATGGAGGAAGTTGCAGCTTCTTCTAGACTTTCAACCCAGAACTTCCATCTTCACAGCAACCTTTTCTTACCCGGAAAGTCCGCCTCCTGACGGATCAGCCTTACGCGGATCCGCCAGAGCAGGAAGCCGGGCACCACTCTTTCTCCTCAGTCGGGAGCAACATGAGGACTGTTTGTTAGCGGTTGCTCCAAACCAACTGCATAATTGTATAGTGGTGTCTCAGCATAAATGCTTGCCGATCAAAGTTGCAGGGGTAGAAGGGTTCAAATCCGGGGCCCCTCTTCTCCGCTTGAGCTGCGGAACCGCCATATTCCGCCTCGAAGAGATTGGACCTCGCCTCACAACGACCTTGCAAAGAACCCTGGCAACATTGTACGGCATCGGCCGGCATCTCTATCGAGACAAGCATCCAAGGAGGCAGTTTCCCTGTTTCAAGGGTGGCACGAACCTGCTCAGCGGCTTCACCCGAAAGAAGCTGTGATCGGTATGCCGCCCAGTTTGTAGGGCTTCTTGCTAGAAGACGAATCCCAATACAACTCACTTGTTGGCGCACGGATTGGACCTTGCCAGCGGGCTTGGTACAATTTATGAGTACCTAAGGGAGGTAGAGTCAGGGACCTGGCAGAGAAGAAGCAATGGCTGAAGTGAGGTCTATTCCGGTGGATCACAAAAGTCTTGACGCAGTATCTCCGGCGGATTGTAGTACTGGCTTCCGCAGGCTGCGATTTGCGACTTGCGCAGTCTCCCTCGTGCCTCTCTTCCCCTTTACACGTTCGATTGATCGTTGCTGTACTTCTCTTCGTCTTCAAAACACGCATCTCAGGAAGCTTGCCTCAACGGCTACCCCTCCGCTGCTTGACTTCAAGTAACGGGTGTTCATGGACCCGCTTCACAAGCGGAATGGTCATGTATTTTCGCTACAGGTAAAGAGGGACCGCCTCCCTATCGATCACTCGTCCAGATCGCTCAAACAATCCTTGAGGAATTTTCCTGCGAGATAGGCCATATCCGATTTGTTCCCGAGGTTCAGAAGGCCTTCAATGCAATATCCACACCTTCTCTTTGCCAGTCCTCTTTCGTCCTCAACGGTTGACCATCCTGCATTTCTCCACCGCTGTGGTGTATTCAGCTGACTCACAAAGACGTAACCCGCTCGACTGAATGACTGTATCAACACCATTGTCCATGGTTCTGACAGTAAAGCGACCTGATTTACCGGGTATGTGAACTCATGAGCTGTGGAGAAAGACAAGGTCGAGCCATGCAAAGAGCACCGACATAACTCAGATATAGCGATGGCATTCTTTCTTCTCATGTCATCTGAGAAGCGCGACATCCGCCGAGTACCTCTCTGCACCGGCAGGCCCAGGCCAGCATCGTCCATCTCCTGTACTACGTCTGCGAGTAACATGGCCCCGAGATGCCAATGCCCGGCTAGTACTAGATACCACGATTGGATGCGAGCTGGAAGATCGTGATGCCGGGTCATGCATTTGGCGATGAATTTGCCGTAGGATTTGTTCCAGAGCGCATAGACCCGCAGGGCATTGTCCACCGCCTGCTCAAGGGCTTCGCTCCCGGCCCGTCGAGACATCAGTTTTTGTATATGACCTACCTTGCGGAAAAGTAATACTTTCACTGGCGCCGCATCGCATAATATTGAGGCCGCATCCTCCAAGTTGTAAGGAGACGGTTGTTTCTCATTGGGGGGGTTTGACTTCCTGCCCACCAAGGAAGAGGTTCTCCCAGATATCTGAAGAGCGAAGTGGCCTTTGCGCCTTGAAATGCACTGACTCGACATCCCAACCGTCCAGATCGACTTCTCTGGTAGATGGAGCCAGATATACATCATTTGGACTGTCGAGGGGGAGGATCCGCTATCGTCTCCCACGGATCTGAGGCTTCGATGTTGGTGTCCTCATCCGGAACCACTGGAGGGCGTCGAAGAATTGCGGCGGACAGCGTGTCGAACATTATGGCCAGCCATGACAGCAGTTGGAATGTTTCACGATGTTCGCGGGTAGGAAGTACGGCTGCAGATGGAGACCGCCGGCTTTCACAACGGGAACCATACAACGATTGAGTGGTCGTCTTTGCCCGTTGTCGGTTATACTGCTCCCATCTCCAACGAGACGATATGAGCTGTCTCAATGCGGCATCGAGGAACACAGGAGGGCCATCCGCATCGATGATCTCTTGAAGCGCCTCCCACCTCGAGTCCGGCTCTCTGCCGCCGATGCCTGGTGCTCCAAGATCAAAATGGGAGGATAGTCCGGTCTGGCCGCTGCCAGCATCACTTCGGCTCGTACTGCGTGATTTCCAGCTGGCAGACCGGGCCCAATCTTGAAAGTTGAGTGGTCGCTGAGTGAGTGAAAAGATGATGTTGGCAAAGGCAACTCTGTATGACTGTATGCCAGCAGCGTCTTGCAAAGCTTGACGAGCCTGGTTCCACAGTGTTTCTTGGACAGATCTGCCAAATCCGTCGGCTGCGGGAAGATTCATCTCCTCATGAACGCTCTGTGTTGCAACAAAGGAGATATGGTCACGGACGTTGCCTCGATCACCGGCTTGCGCCCATTGGACGCCGAAAGCCATTACAGCTGCATTTAGAGCCTTTCCTGCAATCGAATTCTCTGCTCTGGACAGCGCTTTTCCGGGAAAGTTGTTGACGAATTTATCCAGATCGCATACTCTCTTATAGATTCGGTTTGACCATTTTGATCCCCATACGCTGTCAAGACCAGCGGTGCCATTGCGGGCAAGAGTATACGGGCAATTCCTCTCGGTCAGCCAGCACGAAAGAGCATTTTCAAAGCTGTCATGGTACACCCGCAACCAGTTTTGAGCCAACAGCCATCGATTCGTTCCCGAAGACAGGGTGCTAGTGGAAAGCAAGGTCGAAGGGAAATGGTTCTGTGAGCCGATCGGGTCTGAGCTGCATTTCGACGTGGCACATGGAAGCATATTCTCTGTTCCTTGGAACCATGTTTCCGATGAGTCAGACTTTTGTGACCTTTCCTGATACTGCTCTTCCTCGAAAGTCATCACCTGGTCTCGATCTGGGATATCTTCAACTGACGTCGGGATGGTTTCCTCTCCGGTCCACGATCTAGCTTGGAGTAAAGAAGGGGGGTTGTTTATGCCTGGTAGGGGATCATCCCAACTCGGTGTTTGATTGTCCACCATATACGTAGCGGGAAAGCCGTTGAGCTGCGCCAAGGGCAACGCCGAGTCGAAGCTGGTATCCGGCGACGCCCAAAAATCGAAAAGGTCTGCATCCTCGATGCTGTCAAAGTCCAAGTTTTGCGGTCCAAGATCTGAGAAAAAATCAGGGTCACTCCCAAGGGTCGATGCGTATGATGGCTTTTGCGGTAAGAAATGGGTTGTAGACTTTTGTTTCGCTGCATCAATGTCGTGGCGAGGCTGAGGCTTCTTCTTGATGCCTTTACCAGCCTTGGGTAGGGCACATTCCAACCATTCGAAGGTACAACTTCGGCCGGCTTTCTGACAATTGGAGCACTTGGCTGCGGGCAGTCGATGTTTTCCGTGGTGAGCAGTGTGCCGTGCTGTTGGCGCAGGTGTCGGAGCGATGTTCGGATGGGTTTGTTCCCCTTGCAAGACGGCGTCGCACGCTCTCTTGGCTTTCCTACACTGGTCACAGCTGCTGTGCTGGCGGCGGCGAACTCTCTTGATCAGGATCTCTTGATGCTCCATGCTGGATCTTATGGAAATGAGGGCATATCAGGGACTGAATCGACCCACGTTTTCCAACAGACGACAAAAGACTGAGCCGCCATCCTGTCCTCTTGCGATCCCCATTTCCGACCTCTGCAAGCGGGGTATCAGGCACAGCCGCGCGTTGCCACTCTACCGACCCTTCTCACGTCCCAGCCCGCCTGTCACCTCATAGCGGCCTTTCCAACCCCGCAACAAGAGCTGAGCACAACGCGGGGAAAAGGACGACGGTCGGGCCTCTTGTGGGCCGTGTGACCCATGGACCAAGTCAGGCACACATTGTGAACCACTTTCGTTCATTCTCGACTGCAGGTCATTGTACGCCACTAGTTTCAATAGCAAGCGCCTTTCTCTCGCTACGCTGTGTGGGGTGCCTTCGAACCCCTAGCCTTGGCTCCTCTCATATATTCGGTCTGATGCATCTCAGCACCGTGTCGAACAACATGATTGCCTTCACCCAGCAATTTACATCCATGCCATGGTGGTAAAATATAGGGACAATGGCTTCTACATCCTATGTGCCAGGTGCGAATGTGCTGACGGCAGTCTTTCATGTTTCAATCTTACCAAAAAGGACTGTCACTCGACGATATTGCGAAACAGAAATGTGAAAGATGGCTTATACTTTCACCAACCATGGCCAGTACATCATGACCTTCTCGCCATGGCTACACCCTATCAATAAATCCACCAAACCCAAAAGTCGGTAATGGGCAAGTTGAGTTAGTCATGATGGATGCGAGATTTCGCGCAGAGGAGTGGACGCCTTGTTCCATACTAATTACAGAATATCACAGTCTATAGCTCGGCAGCCGGACGATGCTCTCCAACAAAGACAGTATGGTTCGGTTAAAGACTTGTGGCAAGCTTTATGGCAAGTTTCCTATGGGTGACATGCTATTGCCCTGGCCGTGTTTGCCATCTTTCTCGTGGAGGAGGGGCAGAACAAGTGTGATGTGACCGACAGTGTGGGCTCTGAAATTTCACAGCAAATGCGAGACTGCTGCTGTCCGGTGGGAGCTGGGGAGTGGTGGCAGAGGAGAGAGTAAGCAGGAGTAGAAGATCTGACACATCGGTGCAACATCGATATTCTTAAACTCCTGGTGAAAGAGAAAGGGGTAGAGGCGTATAGAGCTGTCCAGTCTCCTGGCATACGTACTTTTGCCAACAACCAGAGTTCTCTTCCCGAAAAGGCAGTTACTTGGATCATGATGAGCGTTTCCATCTTCATCGGGTTTCCATAATCATACAAGACTCGAAATTTACTGGAATAGTCACTCTAGACTCCTATAGTACTGATACTCACTGAGAAGATCGCATATGGTCTATAGCTGTATCAACCGAAATGCAGGCCCCAAAGAACGACATCCACCTCGAGAATGGTCCTAAGATTTAGTGGAGCTGCGGCGGACTCTTTACGACAAGTCCGGGCGTATGTGCGATAGTTCGAAGTTCGAACGGGTTCACCGAACCTGGGCTCGGTTTACATCACTTAACCATTCTTTGATTTCCCAAGCAGGGCAGTCCTTTGGTGATAGTACAGCCTGCTTAAGCATAAGACCCAAATTCAAGCCGGGATCTGCCAGATGGGAATGTGCCCATAATAACTCTCTTTGCCTGGCACGTAGAATATACGAAGTAACTTGCTGGCCAATCATACGGCGTCTTGGGTATTACTTGATCAAGAGCCTCGTCTTTCGATAGACATTATTGGCTAGTCTTGCACCACGTGACTAGAAGACCCATATCAATTAATGTGGGTAATGATGGCGACATGATAACGACGCTAGCCCCAACGAGAAGTAGAAATATCTTTTCTGAGACATCAAAGTCACCCACCGGCCGGACGGTAGCTTGGTTGCGTGATCCGAGATCCGATATCTTCATCTGTATGCATATCTGAGGCCATCACTCTCTGCATCAGCTTCTCCCTTCAACTGCATTGGCGTCTTCAATGGCACGGGGCGCACCGGGTGTCATGTCCCGCGAAAAAGATGGTGCGTCGGACCAACGCACAAAAGCAGAGAGCGTCGCTCAGGCAGATGATGCTGTGTTGGTATGTCATGTCCCAGGTCTTGACACTCAAGGCCTAATGTAACAACTGACTGACGGCATGGCAGGCAAAACTAGGTTACAAGCCAGTACGTCCAAAATACAGCCTGTGTTTTTCATAGGTATCTGCTGGGAGCCCCGAATGACCGTATGCGTAGGTCCTTCATCGAACATTCAACCTCCTGGAAAACCTGGCAACCACGTTTGGTGAGGGCATTCCAATTGTCTTGGGCTATTGATGCTGACGGGTATCAAAGCTGCGTTATACTTTGTCGGTGGCGTACGAGTCACGTTCAGTACCGGAATCGCAGCAGGCGGTCCTCTTGCATATTGGTATTGACTTGGCCCCCGTCATCCTTCTAGCAATGCTCTCTCTAACTTCCTACAGGACCAGTTTTGTCATCACCATCGTCTTCACATTCATCACGGCAGCCGTGATCGCGGAGATCTGTTCGTCTTTGCCCTCGGCCGGATCGATCTATCTATGGGCTGCTGAAGCAGGAGGGCCTCGGTATGGTCGGCTTTTCGGGTTTCTGGTTGCGTGGTGGAGCACGACTGCTTGGGTGACCTTTTGCGCCAGTAAGTAGGAGTTTGTCATCCACCAGGGCAGAATGGGACTCAGAATCGCTTAGGCAACAGTCAATCCGCTGCCAACTTCTTTCTGGCGGTAAGTCCAAATCCCGACATGACCGAGATGCTGCCAGGCCATAAGACTAATTGGGCCTTATGTTCAGGAGCTCACCGTATTTAATGTGGACTTTCCCCAAGATACAGACAGCGTCAAGTTCCGAGCAGTCCAATGGATCTGCACCGAGCTGCTACTGGCCACATCCGCGCTGGTCAATCTTCTGCCGCGTAAATGCCCCCTTTCCATGGCCCAACGGACCGGACCCTAGGTATATAGGTATGCTGACTGGCCAACTATCACAGCCAAGACATTCCGAATCATCTTCTATGCCTCCTCATTCACCGTCCTGCTGGACTTCTTCCTCAATCTGATCTGGCTTCCCATCGGCACGGCCAATACGTGGGGGTTCCGAACCGCCCACGAAGCATTCATGACGACGTATAATGGGACCGGTGCCGGTTCGGGCTGGAACTGGTGTCTGTCCTTCCTAGCCTCGTCCGGCGTTCTGATCGGGTTCGATGCCTCGGGCCATATTGCCGAAGAGACGAAGAACGCGGCGGTGAATGCTGCCCGGGGCATCTTCTGGAGCACGGTGATAAGTGGTATTGGCGCATTTGCGACTGTTATTCTGTTCCTCTTCTGCTCCGTAAGTGTGCTTGTCGTTGAAGCTGGGGCAGTACCTCATACTGATTGATACTGTTGGTCGATAGCCTGACCCAGATACGCTGTTTTCGTTTGGTGGTCCGCAACCTTTCGTGCCACTGTATGCCGTTGTCCTTGGCCGAGGTGGACACATCTTTATGACTGTTCTGTGCACGCTGGCACTCTGGTTTGTAAGATTCAGCCTGCTGTCTCCCGACCAATCTCGCCTCCTACCTTATCCCTCATCTACTCATCCAGGTGTCTTTTGCCGATTCACCGTACATAGTATATACTGATTCTCTTCCTATCTCAGAACACAGGGATCGCAGTTCTAGCCGCCTCCCGCCTCATTTTCGCCGTGGCGCGAGACGGCGTTCTTCCCTTCTCATCCTGGGTCTCGCAGACATCAGCTTCAGGGCAACCGAAGAACGCAGTCCTGGTGGTCTGGGGCGTCGGAGCCCTGATCGCCTGCACGATTCTCCCCTCGTCAGTGGCATTCACGTCGCTCGTGTCCGCCGCTGGAGTCCCTTCTGCCGCCGCCTACGGATTGATCGCCCTTGGACGTGTCTTTCTCACGCCCCGGCAGTTCCACAAACCGGCCTGGAGTCTGGGAAGATGGAGTCGGCCGTTCCAGGTCATTGCCATTTTCTGGAACGGATGGGTGGTGGCTGTCTTGTTCAGTCCTTGGGAGTGGCCTGTTACCGCCGAGAACTTGAATTGTATGTCTGGTTTCATCTCACACAACCTCATCCCATCTCTCTCACACAATCTCATCTCATCCCATCTCATCTTATCTCATTCCCATATGATTTCACTTCCTGCCATCTCTCTCCCTACTACCGGTCGACAAAATCAAGCTAACCTATATCAACCCCAGATGCGCCTGTCATTATGGGCGGCGTGACGGTTCTGGCTCTGATTTCCTTCTGGTTCACGCCTGAGGAGAAGTGGTTCCCGAAACAGCGACTTACGAGCTTCTTGGAGGCTGAACAGGAAGAAATCGAGACGGAGGAGGGCCCCAAGGCGGTGGCTCAATGACATTGAGATCAATTCATGTCTTGGTCTTGGTCTTGGTCTCGGTCTCAGTGTCAGAATGGCACACAGGGCTCTCATCTCGTCTTGTTGGGGACTACTTACTTAGATCTAGGGTTAGGCAATGGCATACAATAGATAGGACTGAAGAGTCCCTTGTCCCAGGCAGAGAGAGTACTCTACTAGTATTCTCACTGCATGCTCGTCGGGTCCAGGGTAGCAGGAAGGGTATGTGAGGTATGTATTGTATATACTGTATATACTCTATGTACGCCACATGTACGTTCACAGGCGCAGGAGCCCTAGGACTGGCCCTATTTACCGGCCAAACTGCGCATCGCACCAGGGCAGGGTGCGAAATAGATAGATACATGCAATATGGTATGTATGTATGTCAGCATCAGTGTCAACATCACTACTATCAGGCCATCAGGGTCTGCAAGTGGAGTCTTCAGGAATGACTGATATTGGATCAGTTCAGGAATTCGAAATCCAGGGCATAAGACCTAGGCTAATGGCGACGTGACTCAGCGCATAAGACTTTGATAGAGCCGCATGTTGAGCATCTGCACTTCGAGTCTCAAAGGTCGATTGTCGATTAGGCCCGTGTGTCCATGGGCCGTCGGTCCAGCCTGCTAGAAGACTTTCTTTACCTAGCTGACATGGCATGTGCAGAGAAAGCTTCAGCTATCGGCTGAGGGAGGGACTTATTCTTAGACAGCCGGATTGGAGGGCAATGAGTGAGTGACCTGATTGACCACCCCGAATTCCCATTCGCATTCGCATTCGCATTCCCTTCCCTTCCCTTGCTTGCTTTAGTTTTCGTCTCTATCATGCCTGTGGGACCATTGCATTATTGCATCAATCGTTTCCGGCTCACACTAGGCAGGCAACTATGGCCGGCATGGGGGACAGGTTGGTGTCTATCTACGCCACGAGCATACAGCATGTCCGTCAGGTATCTGACCGATGCCTAGGTAACCGACGGTAACTATTCGATTGACACCATGACAGAGATTCCTTAAAGGCCCTGAGAGCCGGCCACCTTTCCCGACCCCGGATCTGCGCGTAGAACTTTGCTTCATTTTCATCTTTTGGAAAGAAACCCTCCGCGCCCACTGGCGACATGGTGGTGACCATGCCCGTGTTTGCTGCAGAGCCCGAGTAGAATCATACAAGTACAAAGAGAAAGCCGGCCGTGGAAGACTGAACGACACGACCGGTGTCGAATTAAAGGCAACAGACCGCTCTGCCACTGAGGCAATGTGCGATCAGCTCCATTCTGCAACAGACCTTCACATCATCTGATCCTGTGTCATGCCACCGCCAACTTCCTGTCCCTCCACAGCCTCATTGCCGTTGGCGTTGGTGTATTTGACGTAGGACAATCCAAGAGGACGGCCGCCGTACATGTAGCCGGTAAATTTGGCTGGACGGGTGTTAGTGAAGGAAACACCGACCAGAGACAGCAGAACTCACAGATAGCAGTCTCAGCATCTTCAGGACTGCCGAATTGCACCACACCAGATCCTCGGGAACGTCCACTTGGCTCGTATTGGATTTCAGCACGTTCGACTTTACCGATGGTGGTGAAGAGTTCGACCAAGTCTTCGTTGCTAGTGGACCATGGTAGCTGTAATGATGTTAGCCGGTACTGAAACTGTTGAACTGGTCTCAACTCACATTTCGGACGTAGATGGTATCGCTCTTCTCTCCTCCAGAGGTCGCGAAATCGGTGAAAGGGTTGGGGGCGACAGGTTCGTGAGCAGCAGGGCCAGGGCCGCCACCTCCACTGTTACTGCCACCGCTGCCGCCATACCAACCAGGACCGCCACCACCACCATAGCCAGCACCTGGACCACCTCCACCTCCGTAGCCACCTCGTCCAAAACCGCCGCCGCCGAAGCCGCCACGACCACCAAAGCCTCCTCTGCCACCACCGTAGCCACCGCCAAAGCCACCACGCATGCCGAAGCCTCCTTGAAAGCCGCCTCGGCCGCCATGGCCCATGCCGGGACCACCGCCTGCGTATCGGTCTTCTCGAACTTCAAGGGCGCGGCCGTGCCAATCGTAGCCATTGAACTGCTGAATGGCATTGCGTGCGTCGTTGGGAGACTCGAATGCAACAATACCGGTACCCTTAGGACGTCCAGTAGCATCAACGTGTACATCGGCTCGGATGACACCGCCTTCCTGAGCTGCAAACCGTGAGATCATTGTCAGTGGGCCAGCGAATTTGGGCGAACATACCAGCTTGTCGGAACAAATCCTTTAGATCTTGCCAACCGACGTTGAATGGGAGCTGTCACGTCAAATGTCAATATCTCCTGCGTCGCGCTGACAATACCGTAGAGGGGAGAAACAAACATTGGAGATGTAGAGTTGACGGCCACCGCCGCCGCCACCACCGCCCATACCACCCATAGGGCCATAACCTCCGCCACCTCCACCATAACCGCCTCGTGGGCCACCTGCAAAGTCACCACGAGTGGATGGACCGGTGAATCGTGGTTCAGTTTCGCGATCCTAGTCGATGACCCCCGTCGTCAGTGACACCTCTCAACCGGAATTTGGATTTGACTGATGGGCTGCGTACCTCTCGGACATAGACGAGACGACCCATGAGACTCTGATTGCTGAGAGTCTGAATAGCTTGTTGGGCTTGTTCCCTAGTTGCGTATTCCACAATCCTGGAACCAAAGTCAGCGAGCGCGGCAGCGAGAGAGCCAGTAGAAAACTTACCCGCATCCCTACATAAACCCGTGGACCAGGTCCAACCCGTCAATCCAACGTCCAACAAAAGTAACCAGAAAGGAAGACCAGTGAAACCAGCCGCATCACACAATGGCGCCCACCTTCGACATTCCATTCGGAAGAAGTAAGACATCGGCGAAGAGGACTTCTCCAGCTGAACCCCAATATCAGCAATCAATCGTTGTTGCAAGGTAGCGAGGACAAACTAACCCTGTCTCATAAAATCTTTCAGGTGATGCCATTTGACGTCGTAAGCCAAATTGCCGACATAGACACGACGGTCTTGTTGCGAAGACTCGCGCACTGATTGCATCATTTGTTCTTTTGCCACAGATCGGTCTTCGAACGATCTAGGTCCTCCACCTCTACCGGCGTAGCCTGACCCTGAGTATCCTCCAGATGCGTTCGGTGCACCGCTCATGGGACTGCGAGATCGACGTTCACTGCGGCGGTATTCGTCGCCACGACTGCGAGAGCGGCTACGAGGAGAGTAGGAGCGGCGACTTCTTCGCGGACTGCGCGATCGGCGACGGGGTGAGCGAGATCGGTCCCTCTGTGATTGATCAGAAAAAAAGGTTTGCCAGAGGAATCATGATGGGCAGGAAGTGAGGTCGATTTAAATGGCTGCAGAGGTGAATACAAAACCTCGTCGCATGTGAAACAGGATCCCCGTGACTGTTGGGCACAAACGAATAACAATAGTCAAGTCCACTTCACTGTGTCCTATTGTCCGCAGTGAAGTGAACAAGGCAGAAGTGGACCCGGGGCCAATTGGGAAAAGGTCGCAGTGAAGCCGAAGCTCTGCTCAGACTCCATTCGACTGCTTCCGATCTGTGCACACAAGAAAGAATCGTGTCACTTACTATACGCTCAACCAGATTAGCCAAAGAACTATCTCGACTCAGAAAAACGAAGCACGGGACAAGAGACGGTGAAGGTGATGTGGACAAGAGATGGAGATGATGCGGCAGCAGAAGGCAGGCAAGGTAATAACTGGTGACCTGGGCAAAGCAGACCACCACAGAAAAGGGTTAGACTGGGGCACAGGAATGATGAAGGAAACGCACCCATGGTTTTCGATTGCCGAGTACGTCTTCTGCGGTTGGCTTCACCTGTTGACTCTACGAAATCAGGATCGCATGCACGAAAATGCAGGAGGGGAGGGGGAGAGGCCAGCTAACAAGGTTTCCCAAGTAGGACAAGGGCTGGCCGGAATACTCGCAAGACGCAGACACCTCGATTTGTCTGATGAGTGGAGCGAGGGTGAGGGTCGCAAAGAGTCGCGGCGGGAGAGCAACGAGTCTGTGAGCGAGGATAGCACTTGTCTGACAGAGCCTCAGAAGCGCGTGTTCCCCAGGGGTGAGTCGTGCTATGGCTTTTCCTGGTTGCTGCTTTGCCTGCTCGGGTGAAATTTTCGCTCGAAGAACGAAGGCGACTTTGCGGGGCACAAACGGAAGCAACTTAGAGCAAGCCCTGGTGGAGACTGGATCTTCGTGGGCTTGACGCTGTACGCAGGAGTCGTATTGGAGGGGGGAAGCTGATATGGTGGGGAGAGGAATTGAAGTACGCAGTTCGCGGCGTTGCTGATATCGAAATCCTCTAGGGCCACAAGTCAGTCAACTTGATCAGCGCTTTGTGATATTGTCTCGCATGGGATCTGAACGCGCTGCTCCTTCCAAGACCGGCAGGGATTGTGTGCGCAATGCGTGATCATGTCCCGTCCATCCTTCCCATGTCCTAGAGAATATGACCAACCAGGCACAGCAGTCGGAGCGGTCCAAGTCTTCCTCTGCGTCAGACTTGCTGCGGCACAGCGTGCTTGCTGGGGAGGAGTACCCAATGAGGGTTGCTAACAGCGGACGGACGTGAGGGTCTGGAGGTGTGGGAGGGGATGGATGATTCGCGTCAACACAGGTCGAGGCAGGGCAGCCTTTCTTCTTTGGGGACTAAGAGCGGGAGATCCGTACCAGGCCGGGGTTTGGCAATCGAATGAGCCACGAGCAACAGATGTCGGGCAACTGTAGGTTGGGATGTTTTGAGTGCAATGGCTGCAGCTAAAGGTTTGAGGTTGTCGGAGTTGCAGTGTGACGGGAGCTGTTGTTCTGAAGGCACGTCGTCTGAGTGGGTGGAGGCCTTGGCGCTAGCGAAGTCTTGACTGCGCCCTTTTGGCCGGATCCCCGTTCGAGTGGTAGAGGGGGAGAAGGGGTCTGTCAAATGCCATCCATCTTGCTCACACCTCAACAATCTGTTATTGCGTATCCGGCACCTACAGCGGAGGTGTACAGAACCACGACCTCGACCTCGAATTCCACATCATCTCATGTACGGTACTGTGCTGCTACTACAGCAAATCAAACCGAGCACATTTGGTTCGGGTCTCCCTGCATTACGCGTTATTTACACGGCGCTTCCATTGGAGAAGACATGAACAAAAAGGAATCAATGCTGGGCACAAAGGACAATCAGCTCCGTTGCTGCTATACTCTGCCACGATCCTTTTGCAGGGACCACTACGTTGCATCAAGGAATGGGACTGACTGACACAAGTCGAGCACCTTATGGCCTAGGTTGATCCTGTTCCCGTCCCCGGTCGGTCGGCGGCACATTGTCCGCATATCCGCCTGCACTACTACTACACAATATTTACGAATCATAATCCAGAATTCCGTCCTGTCGTCCATGCTCACGAAGAGACGGGACAGACGGGCAGAGGAACACGCGGTAGGATGTAGGAAGCCTATCCAAGAGACAGCCGAGTGGCGGAGGATACCGTAAACACTATAGAGAGCACATTGGATTAGGATCATGAAAGCCCCGTCACTCACGCATCAGATCTCGTACTTTTCGTACTTCTCGTCTGTCCGATACCATGATCCTCCTTGCTTCCATGGCTTTCAGGCCTAATCACCGCGTTCGTGATGCAGGATACTTTGTATGAAGCGAATGTTGGCGCGCACATCCTCAATGGTCTCATGCGAACTAGCACCGGCTAAAATGATGGGCCGGGTGGCGTACGGAATGCCGAATAGTAGGCACGTAGCTCAGAAGCTGTACCTTGCGTTGCTCGTCATTTACCGGGTGCAGCACGCTCGTCAGATTGTTGTCTCCCTGTCTTCGAAGTCGGGATTGAATGGAAGTTCCCAGCATCAGCTTCTCCTGAATATGTGAGTCTGCAGCACCGCCGTGCAAATGAGAGATGAACACCGCAGGTTCTAATTAATCGTGATCCACCACACCACACCACATTTCAACCCCGCGGCGTTCCTTGTTCCTTACCTAACAACCATCTTCCAACCTCACATGTGGCGCCCAGCAAAAGTGGTACTATTGAGGAAAAACACTACTAGGAGCTCGGCTATGCCATGGTCCTGCGACACTGCAATTTACGTCGCGCAGCTTTGGGAAGAGCAGCAGCAGTAGCGATGCAGTCGGGCGCACTGGAGAAGACACTCGGGGGCCGCGTCTGAGCTCAACAGCATGGGATATATCTTGGGTTTCTCGCTTGCATGTTGGAATTGACATAAGTGACACCGGATGCAAGGAGAGAATACACTATTAGAAGACCCTGGCCACCGAAATTGAAGCTAGCAATACAGATAAGGGATCACCATTGGAATCTGTACGTACAGTAGCTCCGCCCAACTAGTCGCGGCCTGGAGTGAGTTCGTGCAATGTGCCGGTAAGGCTGAGAGCACGACGTGAGGTTCGCAGCGCAGGCACATATTGAATATTGAACGTTTGATATGTTGATCGAACTGATGACAAAAGAGACGAACCCATTTAATATTGATAATGTTTACTCGTCGTCGTTTCTGGCTTTCGACCGTCAAGCAGTCAGCACGCTATTATCCTACGTACCACTAAATTTAGCTCCCTGATCCGCTGCGAAATGTTGTGCAGCCCACGATGCCGCCGCCGCCTCCGCCGCCGCCGGTCCTACACGCTATTGTAGATCGTGTCTTTGGGCCTGCGCAGATCGCTTCGGAGGTGATTGACGTCTCGTCTCTTCCGCAGACATTCCCATCTCTCTAGTACCGGCGAACAGCAAATCATGGCGACCCTTCGTGCCTCGTCCACAGCGCTATTGGGCGTCTTTCGGCTGGCCTCAACTGCGAGTTGTCGTGGCCGTGTCCGAATTCCCGGTGCTCAATTCAAACGAACCTATTTTTCCATCTATCACCCCGATCCTCCGCCGTTCCCGGAAGCTCAAGACAGAATCCTTGCTGCGGCGATCAAGCGCGTGCCGGCATACGGCTTCTCGAAACAGGCGTTGGTACAGGGTGCAAAAGATGCAGGCTACCTTGAAGTGTCGGTGCAACTGTTTCCCAGGGGCGTGTTCGACCTCATCAACTACCATCTGGTTACTCAGAGGCTTGCGTTAAAAGACAATGTACAATTTCCTGAAGGGGCAAAGTTGGGGCTCGGTACCAGAGTGAAGACATTGGCTATGGCGCGGCTGAGAGCCAATGCTGATATCATACATCAATGGCAAGGGGTAAGCATGGAGGTGTTTCTGTCTCGCAGTGGCAAACTAACAGGTAGCCATGTAGGCGTTGGGATACATGTCACTGCTCGAAAACATTCCGGCGTCATTGGAAGAACTCAATGCTCTGTCCGACGAGATCTGGTATCTTGCCGGTGATACTTCCGTCGATTTTTCCTGGTACACGAAACGAGCCTCTCTAGCCGCCGTCTATGCCAGTACCGAAACCTTCATGACAACCGACAACTCGAAGAACTTTGAGGCCACCGAAGACTTTCTCGATCGGAGACTGCAAGATGCCCAGGGCATAGGAGGCACCGTTGGAGGGTTGACACAATACGTTGGCTTTTGGGCAGGAAATAGCGTCAACCTTGCCCGGTCTTGGGGAATGAGGGTATAAATCAAGTGAGGGTTCCGCTTCACGAGCAGGAACGGACCAAGATGATGCTGATCATGGCGACAAGAAGGTTTGGTTGACCGATGGCCAATGACGGGCCTTCGACACTTTTCGGGGACCAGGCCAGCAGGTCAAGGAGTCCGATTCGACACATCAGCCTGTCGGATATCTGGTGAGGCTGCTTCGAGAACACCTCACGCTACATGACGCCGACAGGATGAGCTGGAAATGACTGTGGGATACATCTTGAACACCCCGTATTACACAACTCACAAAGAGAACCGTGTGTTACGAAAAGCGCTGTAACGCGCAGTAAAATCGAGGAAATTTGTAGCTATATGGCTCTGATTATTGGCAATATGAGAAATCGAGGCCATTTGACAGGGAACGGTCGCTCATCAGGCCGATGCTGATGGCGCGCTGCGAGGTATGGGCGGTTGTCGGGCATGAGGATAGGCAGCGCTAGGATTTGGTTGACGACGGGAGGAACAAAGACGGAAGCCGTCCTGAGATGATTGTCACGGTTTCACAGTTAAGGAGACACTATCAAGACTCATCTCTTCGATACTTATACCCATGCCCTGTCCTGCTCCCTGAAAAGAGGACCCAGAAGAAGATCTGAGGCAAGGACAATGATGCTGCGACGTGAGGCTTGTCGCATTATGTGACAAACAGGCGGACCTGGCGTCAGGATCGGTCCGGCATTCAGCGGCTTTGTCAAAGTAGTGAATGCACCGAATGGTCACTGAACTCCTCCATTGTTCTGCTCTGGATCAAGCGGTCACCTGAGCGCTATAAGCATGGCAAGAGTTGTATGTTTGACCAAGCTGTCCCAGCCTCGATCTATGTCCTTGGAGTATGTGTGTAGGTCGGACTCGCCGTGAAGCTATATGCGTGTTCTTTGTTGGATTCGTCTTGTCAACGAACTACGATTCAACCGAGTCAAACCACTACAACTGAAATACCTTGTAGTAGGCAACGGCAATTCTATTCCTCTTCTATTCCTGTGAGGTCGCCCGGGAGAAAAGCCTCTCAGCCTCCTACTTGTGAGGCTCGAGACATGACTCGCAATGTGTAGGCTACATCGAGTCATGCGGCACTTGAACTTCGACCACGCGAGTCATTCAACTGTGTAAATACAAGTTGACGAGGCTGAATCCCTATTTCATACCTCTTCCCTCTTCCATTGTGCACCACAACTACCTACGTACCACGGTCTCTGAGCAGCCCTGGCAGCCTCCCAACCCTTCCAGCTCCACGACCACATGCGGCAGAATTCAACAACCTAGCGAAGATGCAAGCGTCACCATCCAAAGCCCGCGCCGAGGCCCTCGAGGCACAATCATGGTCAATCGTCCTCTCATGGCTGACGACGCTATACCACCCATCAGCCGTACCACATATCGAACGCAACCCAGAGACTCTCCATGCCCTGCAGAGTCTGATGGCCGAGAAGATTGCTGCCGAACATATCCGCGACCTAGTCTACGCGGCACAGCGAGAAGAAGTGGCCGCGACCTCAGTCCCCTCGTATTCACACGACACCGACCATGCTAGGCCGCAGAAGGCCGACACGAACGATGCAGAGTCGCTTCTCCATCTTCTCGACACGACACTCTCGCCGCCAGCAAGCGAGGCACTCGATTCGCTCGCCGAATCTGCCGTCCTGCTAGGCTGTCCACCAACTCGTCCTTCGTCAATCCTGCGGCATCTAGAATCCCAAATCCTGCATCTTCCACGACAGACTGGCGCGTTGGAATCGCAGCTCTCTTCTATAGACACACTGATGGCAACCTTGGAGCGACAAATCTCCTATATCCAGGAGACCCTAGGCGACTTTTCAAGGGAGGCTAAGGATCCTTACATTGAGTCTGAGTCCCCTCCCGTTTCGACCACGTCTCTGCCTCCACCTCTTGTGTCGACGTCAGCATTTTCACCTCCATCACCCTCAGCAACAGCAGAGGCAAACTTGAACACAAAACTCCTCTCCCAAACCCTCCAACATCAGCGCGAAACTAAGCAACTTTCCCTCAAATGCGACGAGTACAAATCCCGCATCGAGGCGCTAGAACGCCAGATCGCCGCCACCCGCACATTGCACCGCGCCGACGGGACCATCCTCGCCGAGATATCGGCGATACAGGATTCTATCCGTCGGAAGAAGGCAGAGGCCAGCACGCTGGAGACCAGGATTCGTGCGTTTCACGGCTTGCCGCCGGACCTGGAGGCTTCGAGGAAAGAGGTGCGTAGGGCCCAGGCCGAGTTAGACGGCCTGAAGGGAAGAAGGGATGGCTTGTTTGAGAGGATGGGCGAGGGAATCTGGATTAGAGAGAACTAGGATGTTGTCATGGGGTTGCTTTCTTCAAATGTTGGTGAGACCGACAGTCACAAGCCATGGCAGGGAGGCAGTTGGAGAGCTGGGCCTGTCATTCCCATGCTATACGAGCTTGCCTACTGTCATGGTGATACTGCTATAACGATTGTACAGGGCTTGTCTCGAGGATAGCGTGTGCGAACAGTTTCAGCAGTAATGCATTGATATGATACAATCAGTTAGGTATCCTCCAGCGCCATTGCTGGTCCCAAGCCAAGATGCTCACCATAGGATACTCACCACATGCACGTATGGTACCCCACAACTTTATGGTATTAACCTAGTCATACATCAACCGATAACCAGTTCCTGCCATGTCTTCGCTGCTCAAACCGTCGTGGCCCCATTGGTCTGGCGCGCTCGTTTCGCCTCGGCAAGCTTTTCCTTTTCTTCTTCTTCTCGAGCACGCTTCCGTGTGGCGATGATCTTGTCCCGTTCAGCTTTGGCAGCCAGATATTTCTCCGAATGAGCCAGTGGTTGACCATCGCTGCCTCTTACAACCGGATCAGGAACTCGCGGTGGCTTGGTGAAGAACAGTATACGTCCTTGATCGTCTTGGGGGAAGCGCTTTCGAATGCGCTCGGGGATTGATGCATTTGCAACGTCCGAGAGCACGTAGACCTCTGGCGCCCGCTGTTCTGGGTGATTTGCCGCATATGCAGCGTATGACTGTGCAGGTTGGACTTGTGGACGAACATAGTTTTGAGCAGGTGTGGCGACGCCGTACCCCGTAGGATGCGTTGGCTGAGGATGTAGTTGCGGATGAGATGCATAGGGCAACGGTTGCTGAGGAGTGGGTGTCTGAGGAGCGATGTTGGGTTGCAAGGGCGCATGTTGTGGTTGCTGATACAGGTTTTGGCGGCCGTATTGAGGAGCAGGAGAGATGGATTGTTTTGGGTATGGAGTGACATGAGGAGTGAGAGATGGAGACGGGCGCGTCATTTGAGGTTGTAGATTCCCCGAGCCAGTGCTAGGTTGCCTGTCCATACTGGGTCGAGACTGTATGTTCGGCATGCTGGCAATAGAAGGTTGTCGCACTGATTGTGGTAATGGAGGAGTCGGAGGAGGTGGTGGTGTAGGTTCAGGCGGTGGCGATTGCTATGAATGAATGTGATCAGTAAATATTGCACGACGCGTGGGACAAGTTGCTCGGTGGCGGTGGCAGGCCAACATAGGGACAACAAAGCAAAGCAAAACAGGACATGACAACTGCTTACATTTTCATCACGAGGCTGCTTGTGAATAGCACCAATGATGGGAGGCGCATTCGGATGACCCCAGGTGGGTGCCGGAATCTCATCGGTCTCCTTCATATCGTCCTTGAGGAGATGCTTCAACGGACTGGGGATCTTCTTGATCTTCCGGGGCGTATCAAACAAGTCCATCTCATAGTCCTTATCACGGACCTCATCAGGTAGGCAGCTGGCCCAAGTCTTGATCTTGTTGAACCGGTGCTTTTCCTCGTTATATCGAGCCTCGCATACATACACCTCTTTAGTTGGGTCAAGATTTCGAGGGCGGCCACGGCTGTATCTTGTGAAGAACATGACAAAACACCTGTCGACGACTTCTTCTATGCGGTGATCCCGATATTGGCCCGTCTTGACGACTTCATTGGGGAAGAAGTGTTTCTCGTATTGGTGCACCGTTTGTTCTGGGCGGTAGTACCAACATGCGTTGATCCATTTTTGGCCTTCAGGATCTTCCCAAGTCCGATAAATCTGTGCCACAATGGGCTTGGTCACGTCGTTGGGATTGTGAATATGTACCCAGTCGCCAACCTTCCAGAGTTCATTCTTGAACTGGATGCCCGATGGCAAAGGTCGCCGCCCGTCCTCCATGAGGAACTCTTCGTCAGGTTTTGCCTTCTCAATTTCTAGAAGTTTGCGCGCCTCGGCCTGGAGATCCACGGCATCCTGATATATCTCACTGCCATCTTCATTGAACTGCTTGGCATTGTCGAACATCAGGTCGAGGTCTTTCATAAATTGCTCCAGAGACTGATACTTCTTCCTCTTAGCCTTCTTCTTGATCGTATCCAGTGCAATGGGATCCTTGATCGCGAGGAAATATGCCGGGTATTCTGCTTTGTCGGGCAGTCGCTCGAAATGCCGAATCTTGAGGTTGCCCGCCTTGTCTTTCGGCTTGCGAATGCCCTTCAAAACAGCCTTAATCCTGGCCTCCATCGGCGTGTCAACTTTGGGAGGTCGGCCGCGGCGCTTGCGAACGTCACCCTCGTTGAGCTTCTCCTCCTCATCGTCACGACCTTTCCGGGAAATGCTTGGTCGGCCAGCCTTCCGATTCTTCCTCCGGCGGTGCTCGTCATCTGAGTCGTCGCCCTCATCGTCCTCGTCATCCTCGTCCTCTTGCTCGTCGTCATTGTCTTCATCATCCGATGCTGGATCTGGTTCGGGAGTGGCATATGGGATCTCACCCAGATCGGGGAATACTGTTTCTTCTTGTTTAATCAGACCCTCCTCAACCAACTTCTGCAATTCCTCCTTGAAAATCCTCTGCAGCTCCAGAACATCGCGCACTGGCCCTGAATTTGGTCTGTTGTACACTTGGGCATTGTGGACGATGAGGGCAAAATCGCGCACGAATTCTGGAATTCCCGTATATTGCTTTCTCTGTATCTTGCCTTTAAGGGTACTGAGTGCAACAGGGTCCTTGATGATCTCGTGGTAGTCGGGAAGATTTCGTCTATTGGGAATGCGCCTGAACAACGCTGAAGGGAAGTGTTCTTCGTCACCCTTGAGTGTTATCTTATGGTTGGTCAGGACCTCCGTTATGTTTTTCAACGCCTTGTACTGCTCAGTTGTGACAGCCGGTTCTTCGCCATTCTGCGCCTCCGCTCCTTCGACATCGTTGTCCGATTTCTCCTCTCCAGTATCCTCCTCTTTAATGTCGGGTTTTACCTCGATAGACTGCACTGGCTCTGGCGCAGCAGGCTTTGCGTCTGGAGTCTCCGCCATTGTCGATCCAGTGACTATCGCGACTTCATAAGGAGGATTATTCCTGGAAGGGCTGCAGAGGACAGCAATGTATGGCGGGAGATCGGGTTTGGGAATTCGGAGGCATATAGAGTCGCGACGCGACTTGATTACAAGGATGCGGGTTGTCGGTAGTGGAAACGATCCGTACCATGCGACTGGCGGGAATCAGGTGCGTACACAACGACCGTGGCAAACAGTAGACTAGAGCATCGACCTACCGCAGTAGTAAATGGTTATACTGTGGTAAAGTGATTCAATATAGGATTCCATCCAGTTCCCTCCCAAAGGTCAACAATCTTCATTGATCCGTCGGGCGGTTGCGAGCCTTGGCAGTTCCTGGTCTTTCTACTTCTCCGTACCTCATGTTGTCACTAATGGTTACTTACTCCCCCGTATCATGATTGCGTTGTAACTCGACATCAGCTTCATAATTACTGGACATGTACATATATATACCTCGGACATTCCGTCTTATATTCATATACAACAGTCTCCCCCCTTCTTGTTCCTGTACAGCCTACCGCTCTGTCGATATTCCGTCGGTCTTACATTCTGGTGGCCACACATTTCTCTGGGCTTAGCCGTTATTGCGCAGCCAAAGCAGCACCAGGCGAAAGCCGTCCATCTGATAACACACCCACAACAATCCACCTTCATCTGGCCATCTCAGAGCCCCGGTGACCCATACAGACAAGTATCAGGTCTCTCCGATCGCGGTTTGGTGCACACAGTCCTGCCTTTTGCTGGTCAGTGGCGAGCCTTGCTTCCATCCTCGACCACGCCTTTCTGTGTGGCAAGGTCATTGGTCATCTTTCAGATATCTGTCCTTGTGGAGGACACAGACCGTCATCCTGTCTTATATTCATCTGCTCGTGTATCTGCATTTGAACACAGTCAAAACACCTGGCGCAGCGCGATGCGGGTTAGGATCAGGGGTCCGTCTGGCAAATCAACCACTGCAACACTCGAGGACTCTGCGACAATAGACTCCCTGCGCAAAACAATCACAGCAGAGACATCATTGTCCGCCTTCGAAGTCAAGTATGGCTATCCTCCAAAGCCGCTGGTACTTGACCAATATCCTTCTTCGAAGCTGCTTTCGGAACTGGAGTTCAAGCTGAACGGGGAACAGTTGATAGTCAACAATGCCGACTCGTCTGTGGCCCCCAAAGATGCTATGCAACCTACCCAGCCTAATCAGTCCGCTCCCAGCCTTGGCCTGCAGCAAGGGGCTTCTACTCATGGCGCAGTCCTGTCCGGAGACCAAGTTGTTGCTTCTCAATCATCTGCCAGCACACCCCGGCCGGCTCCAAAACAAGAGAAGCCGTCATCTGCACCATTATCACTGACGCGAAAAGAAAACAAGGAAATGTTGGACCCGCCCGAAATCTTCCTTCCAGAACTAGGAGGCAGTTTGGTTCTCAGAATTATGCCAGATGATAACTCATGCTTATTCCGAGCAGTTGCCAGTGCTGTCATGTCAGACATGGATACAGTGACGGAACTGAGATCGATCGTGGCCCAAACAATCCAGGCCAATCCAGACAAATATTCGAAGCCTATCCTGGACAACCGAGAGCCTGATGAGTACTGCCGCTGGATCCAGAGTGAGGATGCCTGGGGTGGCCAGATCGAACTCGACATCCTCAGTCAACAATTCGACATTGAGATATGCAGCATTGATGTCCAAACTCTCCGGGTCGACAGGTACAATGAAGGAGCTCCTCGACGTTGCTTCGTTGTCTACTCGGGCATACATTACGATACAATCGCTTTGAGTCTATTTGGCATGACACCGGAGGATGATGTCAAACAGTTCGAGCAACCCTTGTCCGACGAGATCCTCCCACAAGCCGTGGCCTTATGCCAGAAACTTCAGGAAAGACACTACTACACCGACACTGCTGGATTCACGCTGAGATGCGGTGACTGCGGAGCCACCTGTGTGGGCGAGGCTGGAGCGACTCAACATGCGCAGGCCACTGGACATTATAATTTTGGTGAAGCGGCCTAGCATATATCCGCGTTATCCGGGAAAGAATCTACATGTTGGCCGTTATGGCATATTGCTCATGGAGGACGAGGATGATGCGTTTCAGGCAATGCCCGTCACAACGATGTCAGATGGACACGACGGATGTGCATCCTGTACAGCACTAGCCCTCCACTGGAGGCTAACATCAGTCGAAGGAATCTATCAATCACATCATTCTTCTCGATGGTCGACCGATGTCTTCGCTCCTTGCTCTCCTTCCTGGCGGTCGGACTACATCGATGTTCAGCTCGATGGCTGCTCATATGTGACGCGAAAACACTGCCACTGAGCCCTCTGCCGACGGATGGTCGACTTCCATTGCGTCTATAGTACTTGATTTCATTTATACCAGATTCTGCGGCTGCCTTCTCCTCTTTGACCAATGTCCACTTCTGACACTCCAATACGTCTAGCCGGCAAGTCCTCAGCTTTCGTTCGCCAGCCAACGGGCCTTAGCAGAACGTCACCTTTTCTGACTCGGTCGCACTGATTCCCCCATTTGGTGATTTGTGGAGCAAAGGCGCTCGCTCCCCAAGTACATCGCCAATCCCGCACCCGATCCTCCGTATTTCGCTTGGGGGCCCCGCCATTCCATCACAACCGAGGTAGGATACATCCGAGCATTCACTCAGGGCCTTCATCCCCTACATATTCAGGTGAAATACGTTCAATGATGCTCCTGACTCCCTGAATTCTCAGCTTTCTCTCAAGTGACGACCTTCTCCCGTTCTCCTTTGCCTCAAGCGGTCAAAATGAGTTATACGCAATCATGGCTCGAGGTGAGTCCTCTCCGCACATCATAGCATCTGGAGCTCACCATGAGATCTAGTTGGAGAAGAATCTGGGTGGTCGTCCGCTATTGCATGGCAGTCCTGAAGAGATTAGGGCGCAAAATGATCAGCTGGTTGCGGCATTGCTTCCTCAACTACCCCCACCGTCAGACGCGGTCGACAGCAAAGATGGCGAAGTCGAAGGCATCAAATACCGGCTTTACACGCCAAAGAAGGCGTCGAAGCAAGGCCCGCTCCCCGTTGGCATCTGGACCCATGGCGGCGGGTGGATGTTAGGCGACCTCAACACCGACGACCTTCTTTGCAGACTCGTCGCCGAACATGTTCCATCCATTATCGTCAATGTCGACTATCGCTTGTCGCCGGAGTATAAGGTACCGACCCAACTCCAAGATAGCTTGAAAGTCTTCAGATGGGTGAGGACCGTCTTTTCCCAATTATGTGTTGGTGGGAGACCGCTGATCACGTACAGGCCCATCAAAATGCCGGCTCTTTCGGTGGCGATCCAAACAGATTCTATACCATCGGTGGCTCTGCCGGTGGTGCGCTGGCCCTTGAAATCGCCAACCAACTGGTGAAAGATGAGTCCAAACGCAGTGCCGTCAGAGGCATTGCTGCCGTCGTCCCATGTACCCTTCATTGGGATCACGTGCCGGCCGAGTACCAGTCCATCTACAAAGCCTACGAGGAAAACAAGGAGAATGTCCCGGTCATTGACAAGGCCTCCATGGAGACGTTCTACGGGCATGCTGGTGCAGACCCCAAGGATAGCGACATCTTCACCGCCCTCGCCACGGACAACCACAAGTACTTCCCGCCCACATATTTGGTTAGTTGCGAGAAGGACCCGTTGAGAGATGACGCGTACGTGATGGAGGCGGCGTTGAAGAAGGCTGGCGTTCCGACGAAGCATGACCACTACAAAGGCTTGCCGCACTATTTCTGGATCTTCCCTTCGGTGCCTGAAGGCCAGCAGTTCGTGGGGAATCTGATTGCTGGTGTGAAATGGTTGGTTTCGCAGATGTGAGGCGCCCTTTAGCGTCAAACAGCAAGTCCGAGATAGACATCTCGTAGGATTATGATAAAAGAATCTTCTTATTGCGCGTGTATGCTACCCTTGCCTCCTTTATAAGTCCTACCTAGTACGTATAGAGGTACCTACCTAAGGTATAACAAGTACCGTATCCTGGGCGCCGCATGACTCAAGAATGTGATATGGGCAGCCTGACTGACTCGCATCACAAGCATTTCCCCATCCACATTTCCTTTCTCCGCAGTCATGCCTCTCCGGTCTCCCTCTGTCCCCTCCTGAACACCATAGCTGCCCAAGGCGTACGATGGCGGCTCAATACTTCGGCGGCCTCGATGGCTTCGCGACCAGCGGCTTGGATGGCCCTGTAACGCCAGGAGCCGACGGGGCAGGGGCCAGGACCTCATCCAAAAGAACCAATGCCCTGACCACGAAGATTGCGAGTGTTCTGTCTTCATCGTACGCCGACTACGAAATCCGCGATGCGCTCCGCCTCCTCGACGCGAAGGGCCTGTCCAACGACGAGGAAACAAGGAGGACTCTCAAAGCTAAAGCGCAAAAGGAGGTGATTGAATGTAATGCGAAGGTCGTGGACGACTTTGGTCAGGTTGCAGAGGTAGGCTGGCTGCCCCAGACCTCCAGGTCTCACTCCCATAAAGATGAAAAGGACAAGCATGCACAACAATGGACCCGGTCACTGAAACTGACATTGGTCGATGCTGTATAGCAACTGAAGCGCGTGGGCACCATGATCGCAACTTTGAACGAAACTTGCGCCTCGATGCGGAAGCACATCATCTCGGCGAAGCTGGAATCCGACCCTGTCCTCGAAGAAGCCAATACCCTCATCGCACGGAAACGCGAGACCGAGACCAGACAGCATCTCCTCGACGCATTTAACGAGCACTTCCTCATCTCGCCTTCTGATCTAGCCGTCCTCACCAGTACCAGTACCACTACCAGTTCGGCCGAACCACAAGCACTGGACGAGCGGTTCTTCACGATACTGGCGCGCGTCAAGCAGATCCACCGCGACTGCGAAGTGCTGCTGGGCTACGAGAACCAAAGACTAGGGCTGGAATTGATGGAACAAACAGCGCGTCATCTCGACGCCGGGTTTAGGAAACTGTATACCTGGATCCAACGGGAGTTTAAGACCTTGGACCTCGAAGACCCGCATATCTCAGGCTCGATCCGGCGGGCGTTGAGAGTGCTGAGCGAGCGGCCCACGCTGTTTCAGAACTGTCTGGATTTCTTCGCTGAGGCCAGGCAGACTACGTTGGCAGAGGCGTTCCATGTTGCTCTTACCGGTGCTGGCGGTGCCGCCAAAGCCATCGAGTTTTCCACCCATGAACCACTGCGCTACGTTGGCGATATGCTGGCTTGGGTGCATTCGGCTGCCGTGTCGGAGAAGGAAGCTCTGGAAGGTCTCTTTGTCTCCGATGCCGACGAGATCTCAAAGGGCTTGTCTGTCGGCCGTGCCAGCGAGCCTTGGGCCCGCATCACCGGCAGAGCACCAAGGCGGACGAGTGCGGGTTCGTCTGCTGCTTCCTCATCGTCGTCCGCAGAGCATGAGTCGGAATCAGAAGAGCCTGTCTTTGACGGCCGCAAGGCCTTGTCGGAGCTCATTTCGCGCAACCTCGCCTCGGTCTGCGAGACGCTGAAGTCTCGCGTCGAAGTCGTGGTCCGCAGCAGCGGAGACCCAGTGGTGACGTTCAAGCTGTTCAACCTCCTTGACTTCTACAGGGAGTTTTTCACAAAACTGCTCGGTCCCGACTCCTCGCTGACCAAAACAATCCAGCATCTGCAGTCCTCAACCCTGGCTCACTTCGAAACCATCATGGAGGAGGAGACTACCAGTGCTACAGTTGATACCACGCCATCGGAAGATCTCAACCCCCCGGCCTTCCTTGCCACAGCCTTGACGCAGTTTTCAGAGAACGCGCGTGCAAGAGGCCCGCAGATGAGCGAGGCCGAGCTGGAACGTCTCTTTACGACCATGCTGGCCGGTATCCTCACTGCTTGTGCCGAAGCCGCGGTGCAAATTCCAGACATCCGTCGCAGTACCATCTACCGAATTAACTACATGGGGGCCCTGCGCGCGGTCCTAGCCACCATTTCCGCCCAAGTCCCTGCTGCCCAGGTCCCACTGCAAAAGGCCACAGCGGAGATCCGGGCCCTGCGCGATCAGCTCGTCGACTACCTAAGCACCACCTTCCTGGAGGACTCGGGGGTCAACGAACTAATGCAGGAAATCGATGCGCGGCGAAGTCACGACACTCAAGCTCGAAGAGACTGGGCATCAGGCAATCTAGATGCAGCGGCACAGCGTCTGGACGAATTTTTGTCATCGGGACTTATGGATGCGCAAGAGGGTCTGAAGAGTCTTCTGGATCGGACGCTCGCCAAGGACGTAATTTCCGAGGCCGTCGAGCGATTCTGTGCAGAGTTTGACGAGCTTGAGGGTCTCTTGCAGGTGATGGATACGGAGCATGTCGGGGTTGAGGGTGATCAGGGCAATGGCAACGAACATGTCAACGGGCAAGCTGCTTCTGTAAGGGACTTGTATCCTCGAACCAGCTCCGAAGTTAGGGCGTTATTGAGTTGATGACCATGGAAAGATATAGTAGGGCAGAGCTTGATAGCAGAGCAGAAACGGAACAAAAATGGTTTGTGAAGATTTGATGATGGATTCCCCGTTACGGTTCACGCTATTCCTTTCCAAACCGACTTGACGTGGCAGTTAAAAGACTTATACGCCATTTACATGCTTCCTGTTCTAAGAAAGCACTTTTTCCGCCGCGGACACTGCTTGAGAATTAGATGCTGTGTAGATATCGAGTCTAGGTCTAGCTGAAGTACTCACCTGTAACGCCAGTGTTGTCGGGCTCAACAGCAACCTTGACGGCTTTTCCATCTTCGGTCACCACGGCATAACGCTTGCTTCTTTTGTTGCCCAGGAGCGGGGTAGCATCGAATTCGACATCCCAAGCTCGAGTGAACTCGCCTGCTGGATCGGCGAGGAATCGGATGCCGCTCTTCTTCGACTCGTCAAGGCTCTTTGCCCAAGCCTTCATACTGTGACAGCCATCAGCTATTGAGTATGGAGACATCATCTTGAGGACCTTACACAAAAGGGTCGTTCACTGACACCACGAATACCTTTCCGGCATCCTTGAGTTTGTCACTGGCAATGTAGCCCGGGACGTGCGTATCGGAGCATGAGGGCGAGAAGGCAGCAGGGACACCGATGATAACCCCTTTGCCGGAACTGAGCTCTTTGGATAGGTTGACCTTGTTGCCGGGAGAGTCCTCGACAAGGTCGACGTTGGGGATTGGGTCGCCTACTTTAACCTATATGGAACGGTTAGAGCAGAACAGCGGAGATGCAGAGGTTGAGGGAACATAGGTACCATGATTGCTGGCGTTGATGAGAATGTTCTAATGAAAGGGGATGATGATGCCGATACCTGACGGAGAGAATGTGAGGAACGCAGAACAGATCGAGCGAACATTGCAGGAACTTGAACGGCGCCGGGGGGATTTATCGTTCAGGAAAGATTTGGAATATGATGCGGTACAAGACGTAGGCGCAGTTATGCAGAAGGCGCGAATAAGGTCCAACTTGAAGAGGGTCAATTGCGCAAGTAACAACGCCAATCGAATGTGCCAGCAACAAATCTCGGTACACTGGCACAGCACACGTACTGTGTACTACATCATATCAGGTACCTGGATATTATCACATCTCCTTCTACCTTAGATGAGGTACCTTTCCTACAAATAGATGCGCACTCAAGCTACAGCAAGTCAGTGACAGCTCTTCTTTAGAGTCACTGCCAGGCAAAGTGGCATAAAAAGTACCGTACTGCTGTGCTGTATTGTGCACTACATCATCATCCACCATCATCATCATTGCGGGGGAGCTTTCGGTGGCGGCACTGCAGAGCTCGGATGATTGTTTCCCCTCCAAGTCGTCCAGCCACTTTGAACGCAGCCCAGCTTTTGCCGCTGAAGTGCCTGCGTCCGCCGTCTTCCGTCTCTCGGCCTGCACCGTACCCGGAAAGCGGAGGAGCTCCAGTTCAGGTACCAAACCCAAGGAGCAAGGCTCCTAACCTGGAATTGCTGTCACATACACCTACCCTACGGTAGGTACCAGGAATATTGCGTCTGTCTCTATACATACTGCTGAGAGCTCCCTCCTGTACCACCGCGACAAACACGTATCAACCCAGAGCCAGTCCGAAATAAGCAGCACGGTAAAAATCATCTGCTTCAAAGCCTACAACGCCCCTGCGAGCGCTTTTGATTCGCGGTCTCTGCATCATCCTGCCGGAATCCTAAATCCCTCCTCCGTCAATCTTTGTACGGGAAATCGTTCCCCACTCGATGTGGAACAGGAGAGGAACTCCAACTAGAATACTACAACGTACGTGCTCTGATGCTGGAATTTGCTTCTTCTCAACAAGGACGCTCGGCGCATGGAATATGCAGCTTTCAGTCTGGGTGCGCTACGCCGCTCCGAGCCCGTCACCTCAGGGTTGGGCCCTTTTTGCTGTCTGATCTACCCAAAGTAGACCTGTCTCCGGTGAACCCACTCCGACTTCCACTTACTATTTTTGACATGGCTTCAAAGGGATACCGGCGTCTTGTTAGATCGCAACCTTCCCTCGGTCTCGACCCGAACTCCTACCATACTCGACAGTCCAGGCCCTTCCTTCTCAGACCACCTCTACGCGACAACAACCGTTACTTTTGGGTTGGGTGGTGCTGTTGTGCCTAGCCGAAGGCTTCCCCATAAACGCTTTGGGCCATCGCACGACGCATCCAGGATAGTGCGACAGGTCTAAAGAAACCATGTTTTGCTCCGGATGGAAGTTTTAACCGTCCCTTGGCTACGAGTTGCCATAGAGATCTCGTTCGAAGGCACTCCCCCGAACAGCAGCTGGGCCCAGACGCGGATAGAGCCGTGAAGAGATCCTATGGAAAAAGTTTCACGATGTAGGCTGTACTCTACACTGGAAGTGGCATAAAAGGTATGTTTCACGACGCCACAGAGCAGTTCGGCTGTGGCGTTGAATCCGAGTTTCGTCTGTCTCCAACCCTGGCCACGTACTCACGTTCGAGTGAACCACGATCCCCGTAGCGAGATTTTGTGCCTCCATCCCGGATGGTCGCGTTCCAGCATGCTCGAGCCCTACATTACTATTTAGCTTCAAAGTGCACAGAGATGCCCACCTGGTGGAAGCAAATACCGGTCACCTACCAGCTACGCACATATGTCCGACCTCGCCTCGGGGCCTTGGGTTGGTAGGAGGTGGAGTGACGGTCTCAATCAGGCTGTCAAGACCTTTCATGATAAATACATATACGCACTGCAGTATGGCTGGAGGCTGAGTGGGCCGGACAATCTCTCTTTCACCATGTCCTAGAGCCGCACGACCGTCGAGCTGTCATGCACGAACAGGGCTTCAATGAAAGTTGACATATGCTTTCTGGAAAATCTCCCATTGTGGTGTGGTATTTGGAATTTCAGTCCCGAAGGGGCGAACAGACAACTGCCCTATGGTACGTATGCCCATGATGCTCAGATGCACATGGCTTTGATGGGTTCTTAGCCAATCTACTCTCTGGGTCGTCCGCTCAGCGCCATTCTTGCTAGTCTTTTTCTGCAACATGTTGCACAGTAGGGCAGCTGTCAGTTTTCTGTCGCCCATTTCCTAAAGAAAACGTGATGAACGGAAAAAACGGCAGGCTCCAACAGAGTGCAGCAATGGTGTAGCCCACTACCTTGGGTATGTACGTACACGTTGGCTGCTGCAAATCGGAAGCCATGGTCCGAGGCGCAGGGAAGGACAACAACAAGGTACCTACAGTACGTAGGTTTTACTACTTGCTCTTTCGGAAGCTCCAAGCACTCCAGCGGAGAGAGGTGGTAGTACTAAGGTACTTGGTCCTATATTTTGGCAGGCGTTGGACAGATGGATATCACCGGCCTCAGTAGCTGGCTTCAGGATTTCCTGTGCCGGTAGTCGAAGACAGCCTACAAGGATGGATTTGGGGCCTGTCTTTTCGCCCGCAAGGCTCATCACTGACTGTTTTGGGCGAGAAAAGAAAGAGGCAAATCAAGGAACAGAGGTTTCATGGCCCAATAAGGGCGGCTGAAAGAGCGCCGCCCCTCGTCACGGCAGAGACAGTTATCAGTAGGTAGGTATATAGGAGGTAAGCATCATCAGTCTATTATTGACGGCGCGGAAGCGGGGGACTGATGCTCGTAGCCTGAGTGTGGCGATTATTGACTGATTGATTTGATTGATGCCAAAGCTGCAAAGTGTATCGAAATATGGCCACGACGTCCCCGATCCGATCAATTTCTTGACATCCAAACAACCTTTCTGATCAGCGAAGAAGGCTGGCCTTTCCGGCGAATCACTGGGGGGCTTGAGGCTTGAGCTTGACGAACTCAACGGTAAACGCACAAGCCCTCTGTAACGCTCGCACGCCGTAGGGTTGTTGTATCCGCTGCCAAAGCCAGTCGGACGCGCTATGCTCAGCCAAGTAGCACCGCTGCTCGCTCAACCCACTCAGTTGGTAATTTCAGGGCAGCTGACTGGCTTCGCAGGCTACTTCGGATGGCTGAGGAGCCCATACCAGGTCGTAGTCCCTGCTACAGCTGACGAACAACTTGGAAAGTCAGAACTGTGGTGCTAGACCGACGTAGCAAGATGTCAGTCCGAGAAGTGAATTCGGCTTTCCGCTTTTGCATGCTCTAAAAGTGACTAGTATAACAGGCCAGTTCATCAAGTGGGAGAATATGATTCTAGTTGGATGCTGGGCATGTGGCCCTTGTCGCTAGCAACTCGCCAACTGCCAGCATGGGGTATGGATGGGCAACGGATTAGGCGCTGTGGGCTGAATGGGCGATCCATCCAGCAAGGTTGAATCCTCACTGTCCCTACCAGATAGGTACCTAAGGTACCTTACCTATAGGTACCTACCTACCTAGGTGGTTGCCGCCGGTTGTTTAGGGGGCCGTCAGGCATGTCTTTCAGCGAGTCAAGTCCCCAGTGAGCTTCTCTATCCCTCCCTAATTCCTATCCTTTCCTCCCTGAAGCCACCGCCTAAGGTCCCCCCTCCACTACTACTACCGCAGCGCCCTGTCTACGCTGTCATCGCAATCTTCTATCCACTTATCACCAAAATTCAAACTCATTCTTCTCTCCCTTTATCACTCCATCGCTCTAACAACTCTCGACCCTCACACTGGCCCAAATCGTACAACTTCTCCTTCAGTCGGTGGTCAATCAGTATCCACCTCACCTCTCCATCTCACGTTAACCGATGAACCGTGCACCTGTCTACGTGGGCTTCTACTGCATACCCGGTTCCCTTCCAAACGCGCAACCCAACATACTCTTTCTCGTCGGACGTCAAACTCAACCTCCTTCTCGCCGTCCCCTTGCTACTGTCTAGCGTCGACGCTCATTGCCTCGGAGATCTCTCATACTTCCCGTCATAACCGTCCCCGCCCAAGATTCTACGCACCAGGATTCGAACTGTGCATTGGCACTCGACTAACCAACAACTAAAGTACGCAGCCCTCGTTCACAACTCCCACCCCCCGCTGTCGGCCGCCGCCGCCAATCCTTCAAGCTCGCGCAGTCTGTGTCACTGGCAGACCGCCAGCAACATTCCAAGTCTATCGGCAGTCAACTTGCGACACCATATACAATCCCTCAATCCCTTCGGTAACTCACTCGACTTGAGCCTCATCCGCGATCCCTGCGCACCCCGAGTAATGTGTTCCTGATCCGCGGCTGCGTGCTGTGCCAGTGGATTGCATCACAGATTGCCAACGCTCGCCAATCGGCGGTCCCTACCCCTTCGAGACCTTTGCGAAAACATCCCATTGCCCGTTACACGTCCTCGCCATCGCTTGTCCCCAGTCATTCGTCTCGCCTAGTGTACAGTATGGAGAGCCAGGGCGGCGGCGCCGGGTCGGGCAATAACTCCAGCGACTTTGTGCGCAAGTTGTATAAGTATGCCAGCCAGCCTTCTTATCTCCCTGGTCATCGCAACAGAGACTTACCCATGCGCGCGCAGAATGCTTGAAGACCCTTCGTATTCTTCGGTGGTACGTTGGGGCGACGACGGCGAAAGTTTTGTCGTACTCGAGAACGAAAAGTTCACCAAGTCCATTCTACCCAAACACTTCAAACATTCCAATTTCGCCAGCTTTGTCCGTCAGTTGAACAAGTACGACTTCCACAAGGTGCGACAGAACAACGAAGAGGGTGGAACATCAATATATGGGTCCAATGCCTGGGAATTTCGTCACCCTGAATTCAAGGCAAACAGGAAAGATACCCTCGACAACATCAGGCGAAAGGCACCCGCGCCTCGAAAGACTTCCAATCTCAGTGATGATCAAATATCCATCCAACAAGTCGACCTAATGAACCAACAGATTGTAGCCCAGGCGCAACAGATAGAGTCGCTGGTACAGACGACCAATCAATTGCAAATGAACCATCAGATGGTTGTGCAAGAACTGTTGCGCCTGCAAAAGACCGTGGTCAACCACGATCGAGTTATGCAAGATGTCATGACATATTTAAATTCAGTCGATGCGAAGCAGCGAAGGGATAGCAAGTCGCTCTTTGCTCCCCAGACAGACTCTACTCAAACGGGCAACACCCTGACGCCGACCAGTCAAAACATGCCCCCTCAGGAGGACGACGTCCCGGCCTCGCCACTACAACATGCGGCCAAACTTCTCAACGAGATCAAGCCTGATGGTCAATTCAACATGACTGGTCTCGAACAGATTAACACAAACGTCGCCACGCCGCCATTCCTGCAAGACCCTCGGAGTGCTCACTTTCGTTCAGCGAATTCAGCAACATCCAGTGGTAGCATGGGATTCGCCAAGATAAACCCCAATGAGATCGATGCCGCTGTATATCCCATGGGTACCACCAACGGGATTGATCCCATGTACAGTGAGCACATTAACAACATCCCCTACCCGTTGCCGTCAAAAGATGCGCAAGATCCTCGTGCTCAATTTTCCGAGACTCGGAAGAAGAGCGGCCTGCCCGATCCAGGGTGGAGCCGGCCGCCGAGGATTCTTTTGGTGGAAGACGACCCGACATGTCGACAGATCGGCGGCAAGTTCTTGTATTCGTTTTCTTGCGTCGTGGATTGTGCGCTGGATGGTCTCGAGGCTGTCAGTAAAATGCAAGAAGGGGTTAAGTACGATATGATTTTGATGGACATTATCATGCCTAACTTGGATGGTGTGTCTGCATGCCATATTATACGACAGTTCGACAGGACGCCCATCGTGGCCATGACCTCGAATATTCGATCGGACGACATCCAGATGTATTTCCACCACGGCATGGACGATGTCTTACCCAAGCCTTTTACGCGGAAATCGTTATTGGATATGTTGGAGAAGCATCTCATGCACCTGAAGAAGATGCCGCAAGGCATGGACGTCCAACAACGACCCACCTCAGGCGTCATGGGCGGTGCTGGAGGCCCATCCTCGGCTGGTCAATCTTCTCGCGATGACATGTCAGCCGGGACATCCCCAGCTGGATCCAGTGGAACGTGGAATTCGCCGAATCAGTATTCGGGGGGTATCACCGATCAATCCCAACATGCAATTCACAGGCATGCCTCAGCAGCAGCAGCAATACCTAGACGTGAATGGAAATGCCTTCCAGGCCGGCCTCCAGACCCCCCCTGGGAATGAGGCAGGGGTTGATGCAACAGCAAGCGCAAAGGAGAGGGCAAGCCGAGATGGGTGGGGGGCTTGGAAACGATATGGGAAGCGCCAGTAAACGACAACGGATCTATGCACCGCAGTAGCCAATGTCGGCTCCAATGCGACAAAGACCTGTGATGGAAAAGAAGGAATTGAATTCTGATGAATAATGCTCGAGTTGGCAGCTTGATCTTGGCCTCATTGCGAGACGGCCACAACGAGACGCTAGCTGTCGGCGGCTTCCCGCTTCGCATCGATACATGGCGATGCAGACCGGAACCTACAGACACCTTGGTATTGGTGACCCACATGGGTCGTGGTCTGTGGTCCGAGACATGGGGAAGGATATATCCTCACTTCTCAGCCTCATCGTGGCACCGGTCCTTTGAAAGAAGAGACGCCACGCGCGCTAGAAGTGGTTTACGGGATATTTTAGTACGGACGACTGCACACAGCGACCTTACCTACCGACCTATTCTACGTATTCACGAACTTGATGAAGGGCATGGCATTCAGCAGGGCGTTGTGCGGGCCAACCAGAGAGCCAGGAGAGCCGGTTCCCGCGATCGTGTTGATGTCTGTGTCTGGGTTTGTGCCTGTGCGATGATACCCATGTTGATATATCTTTACCACGACAATTGAGTGTGCATAAGGTACATACATATACGTGGCTACCTTGAATGACGGCTTGGGTCAGGATTGAATGGAATGGATAGGTTTGGACGGTACAGACGGACCGGAGTCAATAGTCTGTACAGCCACTGCTATTGCTATTGCTGCACCAAAAGGAAGGGGAGGGAAGGGGAGGGAAATGGTAGCTAGAGGTACCTTTGAGGTAGGCGGCACATTGTCCTCTTTTCCCTTCGGCCTCGGGACCTTTCGAATGAAATGCTCCTTTGCAGGCATGGAAAGAACGCGAACTCTGTTAACGGCGATGGATATATCTGTATATTCTTCTCATAATGATACCAGGAGTTCGGATCGTAACAGGACAACGTCTATTCTTTTACATGCCTATTGATGCATACCTTGGACCTACGTAGTGCAGCGCTGGATCAACATCAACACCACCATCAGCATGACAGACACATTTACCATTGGCAGGTATATCAGTACATAGACAGGATCTATTCCATCTGAAATGTCATTCATTCATTTCTTTCTCTCCTTTGATCACTCAACTTCAACTTCCCCTCCCCTTGGGCAGACCGGTATCTGCTGTCATGGTAGGTAGTTATCTGAGGTACCTACGTATGTAGGACAGAACGATACCCAGATACAGTATGTCGTGGAGGTGAACAAGTAGATACAGTGCCTGACAAACGCGACAGGTAAGGAATATTGGTTTGTGGCCTATCCTTATTCTTCATCCTCGTTTTCTTGTTCTGCTTCTCAAAGGTACACTTATCCTCGCCGGCTCCTCTTGTCCTGGTCTCCTGCACTTTACAACTCCATCTTATCCTTCTCCTTTTCCCACTGCTCGGGCGTCAAACACTTGGGTGTCCAGGCATGAATGGCCGCAATCTCCGCTTTGAGGGTATTGTTCACTAACCGATGCCTCGCTAGTAACGTCTTGCCTTCGAACAAGGGTGATACAATGATCGCGTTGAACGCCTGGCCGCAGCCGCCCGACATATCTTCAATCTGGACATGTGTGGCATTCAGGCTTTCTTTCAGTTTTTGCGTCAGGGATTCAATGGTCACCCCGGAGGAAGATGCTGCCAGGGAGGCGTCGGTGTCTGTTTGGGCAGCCATGGGTGTGGATGGGCTGGACTGGCGGGAGGAGCTGCTGAGAGCGCGGGACTGATCTACAGATCGTTTGGTGAGATAGAGCGAGTCGCGCTGGTTACGGAGTCTGGTGAGCCGGTGTGGAAGTTGAAAGGTGGTGAGTCTAGTGGTTGATACTGAACGTCGCGTTGCCGGTAGGGCTCTCGGTGTCGCTGTCGACACTGCTGTGCGCACGGACAAAAATACAGGGACAATAACAGGATTAGAGACGGTTGCTGCTCGACAGGCGACTTGCGACAATGATGAGGCCGCAAGGGCAGGCATGGACAGTTGAGTAAGCGTTGTCGCTGGTGGGCAAATAAGTGAGTGAGTGTATCGCGGGCGGTCTTATTCTGGATTCGGATCGTTCCGGCCTGTATGTTTGGTTCGCATAGATACCTCGGTGGGTAAGCCCAGGTGGTGAGAGGAAAGGTCTTGTATGTGGTTGAGAAGTGTATTGTGTATTGAGCGAGTGAGTGCGTGAATGTGGTTGGAAATCAACTTTGAAGGTGTTGGAGCTGCGACGGGATTATTATGTCATCCCTGCCAATGCCAATGCCAACTCCAACTCCAAATCCATCAATAAATAATATCAATGAAACGCTCCAACACTGCAACATACATCGACTGCGATACGTTGATACTCCGACACCCTCGCTACCACAGAGATGCTGCCCAACAGCGCAGATGACAAGGCGCCCACTCGTCCTTGACGATGCGATTTCTGCCTTGTAGAGCAATCCCCAGACTTCAATCTTGCACCATCAACCCAGTCAAACTCGGTCTCAATACCTCCCGCACCATGACTACATCCACCTCTTCTACTCCCACTGTCTCCCCGTTCACCACCGCGGTGGTTTCTTCTATGCGCCGACTGTACCCCGAGGCGCTGGCAGACAAAACATTTGACAACACGGGATTGCTTGTCGAGGCGCCCTTCATACCCTCACGACCTCGAAACCGGAATTCGGTGCTGTTGACGGTCGACCTGACCCGTGCCGTCGCCGACGAGGCTATCGACAACAACGCTTCCGTTGTGGTCGCATACCACCCCATCATATTCCGCGGCTTAAAGTCAATAACTACAGATGACACCCAGCAATTGTCCATAACATTACTATTGGCGCACGGAATCAGCGTATATTGTCCACATACGGCGGTCGACACTGTCCCAGATGGCATGGCAGATTGGCTCTGCGACATTGTGACAGGCAAGATAGATGAGCCGGAACCAGAAACACATACAGCGGCCAGACTGTCGTCTCCGTCCGAGACCGAAGTGACCACCTCCGAAAGCGGCAATGACACCGACGTCGACACCGATGCAAACTCGAGACCTTCGACGAAGCCGACCTCACCATCCGCCGCGGAACATGAGCAAGACGGCCTTTCGGATCCGTTCGTCTCTCCAACTACACCAAAGGCGAAAAAGTTCAGACCTCTCCGTCCTGCTCCTACACACCGAACTTACTCGAAGCCTACGTACCCACGTCCCACATCGAATTTCCATGCTGCTGTAATCGGCCATACTAGAAGCGTGATTACGCCTTCACCTGCTGCGGCTCTTGATGCCGCGAACCGATACGTCGCGTCTGACTCTGTGACTTATACGGCATCAAACACTGGTGCTGGACGATTGATCGAATTCTCGGACCCGCAACCACTGACTCTCTTGATCACACGAATCGCCCATGCCATCGGCCTCCCTAAAGGCTTCGCGGTGGCGATCCCCCAGGGTCAAAGGATTGAAGACATACACATTTCCAGCGTCGCCACCTGTCCCGGGAGTGGAGGAGGGGTAGTGCGAGGATGCCGCGCAGATCTGGTGTTCACCGGGGAATTGAGTCATCATGAAGCCCTAGCTGTGACGGAAAGGGGTGGCTGCGTGATCACCCTGTTCCACTCCAACTCGGAGCGAGGCTATCTTTGGAGCGTGATGCGTGAAAAACTCGAAACCGAAATCGCCCAAGAGTGGGCCAGAGTGAGGGCCGAGGCGGGCTCGCAAAGTCGACTACCGACGCAACTGAGAGAAATGCTACAAGACCATAGTGTCGAAGTGGTCGTGAGTGAAAGAGACAGAGATCCTTACGGGATTGTGGTGCTGGAAGACACTGCTGTAGAGGGAGTCAAAATCGGGACTGATTGATGGAGGTGGAAATGGGAACTGATGAACGTACACCATTCGTCCATGCCATGCCATGTTGAGACAACTCTGAGCCAAGGTGGACCAAATGCCTCTCGGCGTGCCACGACATGATGTTTCGTTATGCTATGGCCAAAAGACAACGCAGGCCTAGTCGGCGTGAAGCAAGAGAGGAGCCCACCGACCGAGTGAGCCATCCATCCTCCATCCTTGACTCCGGGCGACAGACTCGGATACCGGAGAAAGAACACCAGCGTAAGCGGCATCAATGCGAAGTCTTAGCGCAAGGGCATGGCATCGACGGGAAGTAAATATCCACGCTGCAGTGGCGCCCGTCACGTCCAACCTGTCAAAAACATGGAGGATGAGGATGATGTGGAGGATATGGGTATTGATAGGCGATATTCCAGTATAAGTCGGTCCGGACCACCAGCAACAATGGATGACATGATAGTATCTCCAGCATCCCGCCTTTTTAGCTCTCATCTACTTGCTTGATGGATGATACATGATGGACGATAGATCCGGGAGCAGAGACCAAGGGCGGCAGTGACACAAGCCGGGCCTACAGCAAGCGAGACCAAAACACATTGAGACAGAACAATATAGCAATGCCTCTTGCTTCTCCTGTCCTTTCCTTCTCTCAGGTGTGGATCTTGAGCATGGAGGATGCAAGACGCAGGATGAATGATGCTTGCACGCTACATACGCATACATGTACATTTCATCAACACGCTGTTTTGGCCCTTCCTTTTCTTTTACCACATCTACCATACACAACGCAGGCAAAGAGCATATTTTAGATATCTGTCTTTCTGTCTGCCCGTCTGCCCCTGTGATGCAGAGCCCATACTTTGATTAGGGTTCATACGGGTAAGGTAGGTAGGCAGCCGTAGCTACATGTAACACAGTAGAGGACAGCAATCCTCTCTCTTTGTCTTCATTCCAATACCTTGTCGATAGTTTGTCCTGTTAGTCTTTCAGGTTCAAGTTCAAGAGATTCTCCTCTTTCTCTTCGTTCCCTTATCCTCATCCTGATCAGCATCCTCACTTTCGACGCCTATGTCAACGTCGTCGTCATGGGAGAGGTCCACATCTGATTCTCCTTCCTCGCCTTCGACTTGAACATCGATGAACGCGAGTTCGACCCCGCCATCACCCTCATTATCATTATCATCCTCCTCTTCGTCATCTTCATCCGTCATGAAGGGACTTCGTTCAAGTTCGTACTGCGGCCCAGGCACGCCGCGGATGGGCTCCTGCGCAGGAGGCGTGAGGACCATTCTCTGTCCCAACCCTGGAGCATCGGATATCGGTACGGCCGAACTCGTATCATCTGACGCAATGATTTCGAGTTCATTGCCGAAAGGCGGTCGAGGAGAAGGAGGTGCAGGTAGCTTTTCTGATGGTTGCGGTAGGGGTTGATTCATGACGGCGTCGTGGAACGAGGGCTCGACGTCCTCTCGAGATCGAGATTGGCTTCGGTCAGTGGTGGCGGTGGTTTCGAGCTTTTCCTCTGGCCCAGGCGTAGCCTCGTCTTCATAACCCGCTTTCCCCGAGGCAGGGTCCTTGTTTTCCCCTGCACGGTTAGGGTTGTTACCTGCGTCGAGATCAACATGTTCCAAGGTGTCCGTGATGGCCTCTACAACCCGCGCCTGCGCATTCTCCAGAGCCTGACTGACCGGCATTTTCACATTACTGCTTCCTGTCCCAGCAGCTGCCAATTCCGCATCGACAGGACTCAATATGTTTCTTTCTGGAGAAAACGGACTCTGCTCCGGGATATCTTCCCCTGAAGGCGTGGTAGTCATGATTGAAGGTAGATTCGGATTGAACTTCCCAGGCTCCCTAGGCGCGTTTGTGCCATTGGCACCATCGTCTTCTTTACCACGTCTGACCCGCCAACGTCGTGCCTTGGGTGTGGGCGGTGGTTTTTTGAAATGTCCTTTGTGACGAGAAGGCACTGGGGGCGGTTCGTGAGTTGTTTTGAAGGGTTTCTCTTCTCCTTTTTCGGAAGCCCCTTGCAGTTGGACCTCTCGCGGCGGATGGTCATGATCTTTATCACGTTTCTCAGTTCTTGGTTTGACTTCATTCTCTGCGACGGTGATGCCTGCTTTGGTGACTTCCAGCTCGGTTTGATGGGCACGCATACTCGGCCTTCCCCATCCAGACCGTCTTGCCTGGGGAGGTGGAGGAGGCCTTTCCTTCTTGTGTATTATAGCGGCGCGAAGGTTTTGTTTCAAACTCGGATTGCGACTGGGCGTCATCACTCCCGGTTTCTCCCTTTGCGCCGCCACCGCCATCATGCTGAGGCTTGATTGACGTGCGCCTTCCAACTGCGGCGTGAGATACTGACTGATAGTCAGTCCTGAGCCCTTGGAGGAATGCCGCTTCTTCAGTTTGCGTGGTGCAGGCAGTGCCGGCGGTTTGCCCTTTGATGGAGAGCCGGGAGGTGAGGCTGGGAACGAGGCGTTGGATGCGGTCTCGTCGGTAGGCGACTCCGTTTGTACTGGACTGTCGATTTCCGGGTCAGTCAACCAGCTCACCCCTTCGCATCGCTTGACCAGCCGCCTGGTGGTCTCATCCACGGCATCAAAATGAGTCCAAGGATGTAACCCATTTTCGGACTCGGAACCATCTCCGACATGCCCACCGCCGAGTATCATTAACACTTTCCGAATCTCCTCTCTTTTGTAATATGGCGGATATCGCAGTTGTGTATGCTGAAGAAGCGGGTACAGAACGCGGAGATAGGTGTGACGGAGTGAGGAGGCCTCCTCGGGGAGGTCGAGCAGATTCCGAAGCAGAATATCAACCAGGACTCGAAGGTCATTTGTGTAGAAGTATTCGTAGGTGGTAGGGGTGGTGAATAACAGGTAGAGCAGTTTTAGGGTCAAGAGCTGCAACGATGTCTCATCTGGCTAGGTTAGACTGGCGCGCGCAAACAGACGGGACGATAGTGTGGTACCTTCTCGATTCAACAGCAGTATGATATTCTCGCCAAATGTCTTGTATTCACTGCCGTAGGCGGACAGGACCTTGATCACCTTATTGGTCATTGGAACGGCATTTTGACCGTTTGCAGGATCGTGTGCCGCGACCATGTATTGCTCATTGAGAACCAGCTGTCAGATCGTGAGCTTCGAGACCCCTGGAAAGCAGATAATGTCTCACCAAAACACGTATTGTTGGGTAGTGGTAGGGGTCGTTGACATCGCCGGAAACCTCTTCTATAATCTCAAAAAGCATCTTGACAAAGTCGTCGCTGACATGCGCTGTATCGGCACCAAGCAATCAGATCACCCATCCGTAATTCGCTTGCTCTTCAACATACCAAGGTCACTAAGTCGGATTTTCTGGATGCGCGACATCTCGTAGAGCAACTCCATAAGGAGCCTATGAAGAGCCTCATTGCCATGCTGTTTCGGACTCGATATGAGATCCACTAATCTTGGAAACGCCCCTTCGTCATTCAACAATTCATAAGTACTCTCGTGGGATTGAGCGTCGGCGAGCAGGAAGGACGTGGCCGTCAGAATGACATCGGGTTCGTCCTCCTATACGATCAATTCCATCAGTCCAGGCCAAGTGTTGCAAGGACATCACACATACCTCCAACAAACAATGCACAAACTGCCGTCGAATATAGTCGGCGTGGATTTCGAACAGCGGCGACTCTTGTAACTTGAACGCGCAGCGACCAAGATCTTCCACGGTGGGTAGAAAGCGATCTGGAGAAACCGGGCGTCAGCATTGTGCCTCCCCTCTCTTTTTGGACCAGCGTCAACATACCCTGACAAGAACACACCAGACTCAAGTAGGATCGCAAGGTATCGTCGATACTGATATGGGAGTTGCAGTCGCGGGAGACTGTCTGGTCGAGAACTGAAGGAGGAGTATTAGACCAACGCAATCCGAGAGACCAAGTTGGCGGTGGGTGCTTGTACTGACCGGTCCAGAACTGGTCTTCGTCCTCGAAGTCATAAGTAACCTCGTGTTCCATGCTACGACCAGCTTCATATCGTCTCTGCAATGGCGGATGTTGAGCGGAGCACGGACGGAAGCAAACAGACGCTCTTCACCGGGGAAGAAGCGCAGGCATGCGTGGACCAGTGACTTGCGTGAACCGGGACCGACTGAGGCAAGCAATGGGTAGCAATAAAGAGGGAACCCAGAGGTGGCAGGTAGAGTGTAATCAATAGTAGCGATGGTGCTGAGGGTGATGGTGACGGTGATATTGGTGGAGACGCCGTCGCAGTCAACATGGAACTTGGAAGCGCAGCCGGGAATTTATTACTACAGGTGACGCTGGAGTTGCAACAGCTGTCAAACCAATGCCTGAGATGAGGATCTCACCAACTCCAGCATCATGATACAGAGGCACTCTTCGCTGCTATCCTTGTCATTCCATCTTCGGGTGTTGACACTCACAGCCTCCCTCCCGTATCCATCCCCGCCGGGTGTCTATCTACGCACGTCCGCCCCCAATGGCAAACCGCCCTAATCCAATGCGATTACAAACAATTCAGGAGAGCCTCATTACCATTGTGACATCCAAAATAGCGATGGTACAGTGGGTACTGAAAATATAACATGGAGCTTGAGGACGGTGGCATTCTAGCACTGCTGATGCCGGTCTCTGCTTCCAGCACGGCATCACCCCGAGGCGCTATGAACGAAACGCCAGACAATAAAATGCACAGCCTTGTGAGACACCTACAAGCTTGTCGTCCTCCAACATCACTGGGAGCGTTTGAAAGGGTGTGCCTCGGTATTCCTGTCACGCCATCAGTAAAGGCAGCTCACTGGTATCACCAGCTGGGGTAACTCACAAGACATAATGATCCAGACTGATCAGGTCCGGCTCGCTGAACAAAAGATAGTAGTACTTCAAGGTTTCAGCGAGCCAGAAAGACTCCATGGTATCAACTTGCTCCATCAGCTGGCTGGTGACATCCTTGACCGCAGCATTGGCCACCTCGGTCTTGGTGGCTTTGTCCACCGCTTCGAACATGGTCCAGCCCTTCTCCCGCCAGCTTTCGTCGCCGGTAATGCGATACAGGATGAAGACTGACTCGATGGCTTCAGGGCGAAGCCGATAATCGCGTGCTCGGATATCGGTATACCCTGGCGGGAGTCGTTCTTCGGAAATTCTTGCAGCAACGTACTTTTCGTGGGACAGTGCCACCCTGGGAACGAAGGGTTGGGCGACTGGTTCTGTCGGCTCAGCGTCATCCACCCCGTCGCCCGTATTGGCAAGGAGCTCCTCTTGTAGCCTCTGCTGTTCCTGGTTGTATGCCTCCACCGCACGGAACCGCTCCTCGCGACGCGGATCTAGAGCCTCGTGCCATTTTGTTTCGTTCCAACTACAATCGGTGAGGCTGTCGCAAGGCACCAATTCAAATTCTTCCGGCATGATCCCTATGGCGGTCGACCCGTATGCCCAGACGCAGCCTTCCGTGAGCTTCTCGGCAAGGCGGATGTCTTCAGGAATGTCGAACAGTTTGGCGCCGAGAGCGAACATTCCCCCAGCAAAGCAGCTCAAATGGGTTCCTTCATACTTGGTCGCCTTCTTCTTGGAAGGCTTTGTCGCTTTCGGAGAGATTATTTGCTTGGACACAAAGAGAATATCGGTTTCCTCCTTGGTCATGGGCCGGTACAGCAATTGCTGTCGAACCACGTCCATCGAGTCCAGATACATGGACTTGTATCGTGGATCCAACCCACCGAGAAGGGCATACTCCTTGGGCAAATACTCGTAGGTTGAATCGGCCATGGCACCGATCCCGTACGTGTGAGTAGTGGAATGGGGTTCGGTACTCAACCCCTGGGCCTCGCAGTCCACGCTCGCGTAATCACCCTCCCATTGATCGTTAGATACCGGCACAACCTTCCCACCGAGTTCGTCGACGAACTCTTTGTTGGGGGCGGTCTCTTCTTTGGAGGGGGCAGGCTCTTCTTGTCGTTTCACCAGTAACCTCGACCCTGGCCCAGTTTTGTCCTCCAGAATCGCCACTGCGGGCTCTTCTCCATCATCCTCCATGGTCCCTGCGAGTGGCGAAAGAGCTTGTTCAGTACCGGCAGCATTGCGGACAACCTCGGGTTTCCGACAGCCCGAAGCATCGACCCTCAATGGCCAGAGCCCTGGGAGCGTAGTTTCCTTCTGCCAGGTTTCGAGGGCGTTAGTGATTCGCGCAATGGCATCGTAGTACTTGTCCTCGCGAGTGATCTGAGCCAGGCGGGTGAATTCGACGGAAAGCGATCCCAATTCTGCGAGCACCGTGTGTGCACCAGCCCTATGTGGCTGCGAGGTGTACGACGGAGCCCAGTTGTAATAAGTCACAGGCATTCTGTTGGGCGTGTCGAAGGCGCCCATGAGGATGTCGGCCAGTTCGACCGCCTTGTCCAGCAATACCTGGTACTTCCCAGAACTAAGGTCATACGCCGCAATCAACCCACCGAGGTATCGAATGGTGGTTTCAAACAGAGGAATGTCCTTCCTGGTCGATGTCTTGAAGTTGATCTCTGCCACAATCTTGATAGCGTTTTCAAACTCGTCCTTTAGTCCCATGATCCACAGAGTATCCAGAGAGTCGACCAGCGTTGCTCCCCAGCCATTGAAAGGGTCTGCGACCCCTTTGGAAAGTGGTTTGAGTTCATCATGCGGAAGCGAATGATTCTTGTAGCCATTCCAGGCGTGTCTGAATGACTCGCGTACTGTCGCCTGCCTGCGCAGACGATCCGCCTTCTTCGACGAAGACTCGCGCCCAAAGTCGTACTGGATCTTGGGAAGCTTCTTTGGCGCCCCCGTGGGTAAAGGTATCAAACTTTGTGACGGCACCGGAAAGTGTTCATCCTGTAGCCTCCAGTATGCTCTTGGTTGGTCCGATGGTCGAGGGACGACCTCATAACGTCCTGCACCATGTTCGCCAAAATCCTCGTCGAAATTCGGCTGTTTGGTAAGGAGCTCATCTCCTGTTATTGTAGGGCTGGAGTATAAAGAAGAGGTAGATAGCGTTTGGGACGTTTCGGAGGAGTCGGAAACCGCGGGCGACTGGGATTCGACCGAGGGAGGGATGGGAGGAGTCGAGTCCGAAGCAGGTTCTGCTTTGTCCTCTGGCACAGGGACAGGCAGAACAGGATCCGGTGGTGTAGGTGAGTCGGCCGTGCTGGGTTTGGCTGTGTTTGGTTTGAATCCGATCAAGTCCTCCAAAGCCGAACCGTCCCAGCTGCGGACTCGGCTCAACTGGTAGACAGTGACAACTGCCAGCAGAGCCACAACAAGAAACAAACGATATCGGCGTATCCGGATCATCTTGAATTACGGACACCGCGGATGGCTGAAGAGCGTGAGAGAGTCGAAGTTCCCTGAGCCCGCATTTGCCCAAGAATGTGGAGGCGGCCGCGGTCCACGAAAGACAGCGCGGACGGTGACACAATGATTAACACAATACCAAGCAATACCGCTCTTCCAAAGATGGGACTCTTCGATCAAAAGGATCCCACGAGATTATGCAAGGTGGATGTCAGACAACAATACAGAAAGAATGGACAACCACCTGAAGATCTCTCTAAAAGCATCTCACGTCTGGACCAGGCTTACGACGTCCGCAGCTGGCCGCCAATCATCGTCCATCAGGCTGCGCTGCCACGCGGAAATGGATTCGGTTCTCGGCACGGGCATGTTTTTGTTCCACTCGAGGGAAAAAAGGGGCATCGAGGCTGAGCAGTTGTTTGTCTTTCGTGGTGTCATTCAAGAACCACGTACTAAGTTATCCCAACGACCTTCTCATCATTATTTCCTCTGGCTAATATTATCTTACAGCGCCTCTACCGTGGCGCCCAGAGCAGCTGCCCCTGTTGTCAAGCTATCTCGACACAATGGAAGTCATAAAGCGCCATCATTGATAATGCTCTCCATGCCGCTTGGTATGAGCGCAACAAAAGGGATTAGGACTGTAGTATGGTTATCACCCGCTTCAGTCTTAGCTCCAGTTCGATATGGAATGTCTCGTGTTTCCCAAGGGTTTGGAACCCGTTGAGGGGCTTCTTCTTCAGCAGGTCCCCCACACGCGAGGTAGAGCACAGCACATCGTTGATCATGGCCACTATCATGTCTCGATCTGCTGGGACGGGGGCCTGCTGTTGGATGCCGCCATCAAAGAAGGCCTGGCCTACTTCAAAATGAAGCTGATCTTGCAGGAATTGTGAGTCGGCGTTGTCCCGTCGGTCAAGGTCTGATTTGATCTGGTCGCAGAGCAGCTCACTTAGCCGGACTAGATGGTTCATGATGCTGGAGAGAACCAACTGGCAGGGGTAGTCGGAGCGCAAAGTCTTACTCCCTAGTACTCTCTGCACGACGGCGTTGCATTTTCTCAGCAGTTCAATCTGCGTTCCACGGTGTGGTAATGCGTCTCGCCCATGCCTTTTCAGATGTGCCAATAGCTTGATACACACTGTTTCTTCATCTTCCGGAGCCGGGTGAGGTCGAGCAGCAAGCGGTACGGAATAGCTGGACGGATGGAGTTTGGAATAATCCAATGGGAGAGACGCCTGTCTTGAGGCGGGTCGCCTTGGAAGTTGAGCGGGCGACAAATATCGAGTGTATTGAGGAGGACTGAGGGCCGGAGTGGGAAGACCGCTATTTGGAAAGAATGAGACGTCGCTGGCCAAGGAATAGCTTCGATTACCCTTCATCTCCATTGCGTCCAGTGAGTCCGTGGCCTCGTCGAAGCTTAGAAATCCTTGGTCGCTCTCCGCAACAAAAGTGGTGCAGATTGGCTGGCTGCAATGTCTTTTCATCCAGTCCTCGGAGCCTTGGGTGTTGGCGGGAGACTGAATCGATTGAATGGAGTTGGCAGTGTTGATTACCTTGGCTTGAGAGGGAGGATCTTCGGTAACAGACTGGTCAATGGGTCGCTTCCTTCGCTTGCCTACCACTCTCCCGACTCGGGACTCACTGTAGACACAGGACAGTCCCTTCTCAGAGCAACGGCGGCAACCTTTCTTGTTCCCATCACAGCGAACCTGCCGGCGGCCGGTCAGCGACTGGAAGCAGGCACGGTGAAAGGCTTCAATCGTACCTTGGCAGAGAAGCAATGGTTGCAAGCTGCTCTCAATTTGACGGGCTTCGGACCGTTTTTGGAGGAAGGGGTCGGCAGAGATGGTGTCGCAGGGGAAGATGTCGATGAAGAATTATAGCTGGTCGATATCATTGAAGAGGAAGACATAGTGCCCGAAACGGAGAATGATGACGACGTCGCTGGTGCCGCCCTTGCTTCTGTCAGAGAACATGTTTCAGTCAGGGAATGCGATGTAATGTTCATACCCCTAATGAGCTGCCGTGAATGTCAAGAGGGAGGTGCGGCGCAATGAAATAGCAACAACCTGTTCCTCCTCCGGGCGAAACGCGGGACGTTGGCAAGGTCAAATATGGCACTGCTTCCAAGAAGTGTCGACTGTGGTTTGCAAAGCGATGAAGTGACAGCCGTGACTCGAGTGGTACAGGGCGTAATGGCGCATGTGCCTGAGGCGCGTGATTGTCGATCCGAGTGACATTGAAAATAGATCGCACAAAAACAGTGCGGTATGGTATAGAGAGGATGGATTCTGATGTGGTTATATGTATGACACTGTTGGATTCTCTTTTGGACATTGACCAGGCCAGCCTCAGGGGCCATCCTGGTCAAGAGGCAGTTGTGGCATACCACTAGTACATCGTACTAGGACGTCGGTCAGCCCGCCAGCGGTGGGGGACGAAGGTATCTGATTAGTCCTGGCGACAAGGGAGTGGGAGGGAAACGCGGCCAGCCATTGACGGCCCAGAGAGGATGAGATGGCGACGCCTCCTTTGTCCGTTTGGGAAGTGATGGAGGTTCTCTGCCCGAAGGGGACTGTCGATGATAGGATGGGAGGTTATGCGGTGCCATTCCTGTGGCTGTCAGCACGGACAAGGGGAAGACCGGGTTCGAGCTGGTCAAATCGTGGAATGCCAATACGATATCTCCATGAGATTGCTTTGGTTTGCTGACCACGCTGCTGAGACCTCCTGGGATAGACAGCGAAAGAGAAAGAGCCGCTATGAGGTCGAGTCCGAGTCTTGGAATTTCTACCTGGTGGCCCTTGAGATCAGAGACACCAATACGGCCGAGCCAATTAGGCACAATGATACGTGCCACACCTGCGCTTTAGGGCTCTCTGGGGCTCTCTGGGGCTCTCTGGGCTGCATGAGCCAGTCCGCTTCCAGGCACCAACTGCCCTGAAGGACTCCATCAGCCCAACCGAGGCACCTAAACACCGGCAGCTAAGCGATCGCTTCCGGGTCTGTCAATATGACGGCTGTCGTGCCCTGACAAAATCAAACACAAACTCGACCTCAGGCCTTCGTGATTTACTATGATCATGAGTCCCCATCAGGAGTTCGTCTACCTACGTACTGCTCACGACGATCAAATAAGAGGGAGCAGGGAGGGAACAACAATCACTACACAGTACTCCTGAGTCCCTACCGTCCATCTACGCCATGTAGTGTCGATGACTCCTTGTCCAAGACTCATTCAGCTGGATGCCTTCTTCTATTTCCCCCTATTCTTATCAGCAACTTACGAAACCAACATACCTTAGTCAACAACTCATCCTCGCCTAAATCTGTCTGTACAGGATACCCTCCCGTTTATTGTGTCATCCGCCTTACTGCTACCCTCCGACGAGTCCTCCCTCCTACGAATTGCAACCTGTGGCGATCCCTTTATTTCCTCTGTTCGCATTTGGACCGAGTCGTACATCTCATTCCTACCACCGTCTAGGTTGTGGCGTCCCTCGCATGGCCATTGTCCCACTCTCTTTACCCGCTGTCCAAGTGAACCCCCGTCACAACCGCAATCTCGGGAAGATGAAGATCAAGTGCCAACATCACAAACATTGAACAGTGGTGGCGTCTCTTGCAGCCTGCCACGCGCCAGCCAACGTTCCTATCCGGCCCAAAAGAGCCTCGCATTCCCACCGATCGATATTTCGGGCATGAGGTCTCCATGTAGCAGTACAAAAGAGGATGGCTTCGTCAGTGACAATGGGCAGATCCTCCCGAGCCGTCGCTCAATAAAGGGGAGAATTGAGATCATTGCTCCTCAAGGGCCTAGGCCTTCCTTATCACTCTCATTTGTATTGAGCCCTGAGCTGATTTCTAGCCCGTCGATACCAAAGACCTGATTTCTTCGGCTCCTCAACCTGGAACCACCAGTCAGTCAGCTGTGCCCGCAGCGTATGCTTGGTACGAGGTCCCTGCGAAGGAGCCTTGGCAGTATCACAACGTCTATTGATTCAGCCGCAGATCACTGCATTGGAGCAGGACGCAGGACTGCTTACAGGAGAACCGACCTCAACTTACTATTTTAAGCACCCTTGCCCATGTTGGGGAAACAATATTGAACAGTACGTATAAGAAGAGGTGTTTGATCGGTGTATGTGCAAAACCATACAGGTACCTACTCTTCACCACCCCGACCAGGAGATCAGCCGGTTGTGATGCAGTTGCCTGGCCTATTCTCACATGATAAAAACAGACATACAGCGTGTTTCGCCCTCATGCAGCAACCCGCAACGAGCCAACAACCACTGACCACTCATCATCCACCATTCGCCATCACCATCAGCTCCCAACTACATGTCCTGTACCAGGGTCGCTTCAGAAGACTGGATGTCGGGTCCGTGCTACCGTTCCTAAGCCTCCGTTCTCGAGCGGGCGGTCATACCCGTGCGTGACACGAGTTTGCTACTCCCGCGCACATGGGATACGTATATGGCGTTGCTTCTTCCCCCCTGCGTTGCGTCCGGAACCTACATGGCTCGGCTACTACCAGTGCCACGACCCGAAGATCCCCGGACTGCCGACGGTTTTGCACAGCAATGGCACACAGTGACTCATAACGTAGCCGACATGGTATGACCGCATGAGGGCGAAGGATGCGAGCGCGGCCCAGACTTGGGCTCCGAGTTGTTCCCGGTCTTTCGAGTCTCCATACAAGTGCTACTGTAAGTCGTGTGCCGTTCGTTCGAGGTTCCCTTTTGTCAACACCCAAAGGCCGTGCACGGTACATGCGAGCTGATGTTTAGGATTCCATGGGCCATAACATATGCCCGAGAGCCGGTCACTTGAAATACAGGCTTGGACCCTACAGCCTTGCTGCCTCAAACCAATGCAGTCCTGCTGGATCAGATACTCGACTTCAGCGTCTAGGATGACTATGACTTGAAAAGTAAGAATCCTTTTCTTCGGTTCAAAGAACTCGGTCGAGCTTTGGATCTTTGCCAATGTCATGTCTCCGGTCTCCGCGGCCTGGGAAATGCTGAGGTTGGGTCATGTAAGGCCATGTGATGTGATTTGATTTGATTTGATGTGGTGCGATTGTCTTTTTCTGTTTCTATTTACCGGATCTTACACTGTAGCAATTGTTCAATCGCAAAGTGTCTCGTTCTCCCTCTGCGTCAAGGGAACCATGACACATCGCAAGAAAGCCCTACAGTACATCCGGCTGGGATCGAGCCTTCCCCTCTCCGGGTCCAGGGCGCCAAACTTCCTATCCATATCGTTGACAAGACCGCCCTTGAATGCCCTTTGTAAACTCCGACTCCATTTCCAATTTGCTTCACATTCCAGCTCCACCAACTCTAGTTCTCCCTCCTTCGTGGGTCTGCGCCTTTTGGAACTGTCTGATCAAGCCCAGCGGACCCAACGCTCCCAAGGCAGTAATGGCTTTGGCATCATCCACCTCGTTATCTTCATCGTCACTCGCATCTCCAGACGAAGAGTCGATTTCGTATTTCCAAGACCCGAGTTCACCCTCTTGAACGACGCCATTAGACTGCCGTTGAGCGGCCCTCGGATGCTGAAGCCTGGAATCTTCCTCTTCAGCCACATCGTCAGGGATCTCGCGACGAGAAGGTTTACCCCCACCGCGCGGCCGAAGGGCCTGAGGCGATGAAGGCATGCCCAACCCCCATCCCATCCCGCTGGCGGATGGCTGATGATGCGGATCAAGTAGGAGGGATTGCAGTGGCGAACCATTTTCGGCCTGGGCCGCCAAGTGACCGTGAGGAGGAAGCTGGGCGCCGAATCCGGGTGTGCCTGATGCGGCGGCAGCGCCACGGTAAGGTGTCGCCCCTAACGCCCTAGTTTCTGCACCTCCTTGACGATGTGCGTGAAGTCCAAGCCCGCCTCCGAATGTCTGCCCTTGATCTGCACTTGGAAATAGCGGTGAAGGCAAGCCCGGGACAGGAGGCGGCATGTTGAATCGTCGGCTGGAAGGATTATACGGGAACCGGATGTCCGTTTTTGGATTCCGTGCATAATCATTCATGAAGCCCCAATAACTGTGTTCCAGCTTATTGTCTTTGGATGCAAAATACTCATCTCGGGGATTTGCGTTGGTATTGGAGTTCCCGGCTCCAAGGGGTCTTCCCCCCGTTTCGCCAATTTGAGTGGCAGCTCGGTTGAGGACTGGTTTGTTGGCCTGTTTCATGAAGTTGAACTCGGCAAAAGAACAAACATATCCTAGCCCATCGACATGGACAGTAAATTCCCGAAAGAAGTCAATAATTCGATCGCTGCATTTCGGAAGGCTGAACCAAAGAACGAAGGGTGTGAAGATCATGCTCAACACCTCCTCGATAAAGAGGACAAGTTTCATCTGGTACAGTTGCGAGAATTCTTGCTTGACCTCAATGGTATGAAGCCGCCCCGCCCAATGCTGAGGTTCGTAATGGGTGAACTGTATCACTTCTTGGATCGCCAGGGACGTGTCATATACCATGTTGTCATCGGGCAAAAGACCACGGGCCAGGGCCCAAATGGAACCAAATATTCCCAGGTAGAAGATGGTCGTCCGGCCAGGAGTCACCTCGAAGTTGAGGAAGTTCTCCTGATCTAGGATCGTGGCGAGACCGAGAACCGAAACCACCGCCCCTGAGACCAGGCTGACAAATTGAGCCGCTTGGATGGTCTTATCCTTGGGGAACTGGTTGATGTACCTAGTGGCAAAAGGATAAGACATCTGGATCCGCCGCTGAAACAAGTGATATAGTTCATTGAATTCTCGGAACTTCCACTGCGCGAAGCGACTGTATTCTCTCGATCCGATCTGGGCGGGATTCTTTTGATACTCGTTGAAATTCTCGAAAAAATGCTTCAGGATGAAGAAAATGGCAAGGAAAGGCGCGAAGATGAGACTTGCAATGCCGGCCAGAATGAATCGATTTCGAAGTGCTTCGGACAAGTCTTTCCGGTGGGTGTCTTTCAGAAAAAGCGGCCGCACCTGTCCCTTGCGGTTGAAGACAAAGTCCATTATGCATACATCAATGTTCCACTCCAGAGTCCGGGTGAAAAGCTTGCGGTTGCGGAGGAATGGGATGGGGAGGGTGAGATCGAGAATGTCCTTGTTGATCATGGCAATCATGTAATTTTGTCTCCGCATCAACCTGTTGGCAATGTCATGCGCGTCCATGCGTTGTTTGTCTTGGGACCTTATGTAGCCTCCTCCTGCTTGCTTGGATGTGGTGATGGTAGGGTTGGAATCTCGGAGCGCCATAAGCCGACTCACAACCTCCTGCCACGATATAGACTGGATCTCTTCTTCGGGAATATTGAGGAGGTAAAGGTAGAAGTCATGCATGTGCTTCAAGCGGGGAATGTCAATGATGTACAGAGCAGATTTCCAGATCCAGATGAACGTGGTGAGCCATAACAAAGCGTTGGGTATGAAGCCCATATGCCGGCCACATTGAGGGACAAGAATCTGCGACATCTTGGTACTTCCCCGAACGTCTCGGTAGTTTATACATTGAGTGAGGAACAGTGAAAAGCCGACCACAAATGCCACGGTGATCAAGTTCAGAAAGCGCATGAGTAGGATCGACCAGAAACCGTGGTAGACATAGTACGTGTAGACTTCCAGGAGAAAGTTGTCGAGGTTCGCCACGTTGACCCATCTAAACATAGCTTTCTCTTTGGGATCTGCACTGGCAAGATTGCCCCATATAGTAGGCGGAACCTGTTCAATCCTAGGACGTCGCAGGTCCACGGGACTCGACAATCGACGCGGCATCGAGGGGGAAGCCCGGCCATGAGCTGCACGACGAGCTGCGTCTCCACGCTGCATAGGGCCGTCAGACATTTGACTCGGAGGCGGAGGGAGCGATATAGAACCAGGATCACGGGCGTCGGCATTGTGGTCGATCAGCAGAGATGCGGGAACCTCATCGTCCGCCTCTTCCACATCAAGTAACTTGTGAGCGCCCTGATTCCATCGTAGCCTGTGTTGTGCCCTACTCTTTTCTTTCCGTGAGCCCTGAGCTCCGCGGTTGTCCACTATGGAGGCATCGAGATGACGCGAAGCGACTGGCGGCGAAGCCATGTTGGGGTCGGGAGATTCGAGGTCTTGGTAGTTTCGGAATTCATTGTTGGCGTCGCGGGCAAGCCCGGCTCTCTCCTCAACATCAGACCCTTGTGAGTCTTCGTCATGCTGTCGAATGGTCTCATAGATGGAGGCCGAGGGGTTATTGGAGCCTGCGAGCCGAGAGAAGAGATTGGATGCCATGGAGGGATGCAAAGGAAAGAGTCCCAAAGAAACAAAAACAGATTGACTCTGTGAATGTGTAGGAAATGAAAGAGACTGTCAGCCAGATATATGGGATCAAGTCACCATCTCGGCGTGTTTGTGCCTGCGAGTGCAAGTGCAAACGCTCTTGTGCAGGCACATGACAGAGTCTCGCGTACAGGCAGAGACGCGGTTATTGTTCAGATGGCTGAGAGAAGAGCATTGAACGAGACGATATCACGAGGTAGAAGGCTTATAATTATAAGCAACGCAGTTGAGTTGTTCAGACAACGACAGCGACAGCGAGGGTAAGAGTCAACGCGTAGAGAGAAGGGGATCAAACAGTAAAGATAAAGAAGAAGTACGCTTTCAATGAAGAGACACACCGACGATCAATACTGTGGAGGAGATGATGCATTTATTGTCTGCTCCGCATTCCAGCCACTCACAATCCAATATCAACCCCCCACGAGGCTCCAGGCTCTGGCTACTACCAGTCGACGCCAGTCATCGTTGAGGTTCTATATCATCGTACTACAAGCATATAACATGTTCATGGTGTCTGCCACTTTGTTCATTCCTAGCATAAGCTAGCACTGTCTGTTTGGCCAGCCACTAGACATAAGACAGGGACGTTCATCTTACCCCATAATGGGACTTCATCGATGAGGCTGAACCCCCTATCCAGGCGTGATCCCTCACCGACTTCATTGTCCTATAGCAAAACCATCCAATGCCTTACCCGGACTATTGGTACATCTGTTAGCAGTCATCCCGTACATCATACCCATCCAATACGATGGTACCTTGTGACATTACGCCGTCTAACAAGCCTAGAAGAACAGCGCAGCGACCAATGAAACACCAAAACACGCAACAAGCCACTGCTGATAATGCTCGAATTCGCCCCGGTCCAGCCTTTCCAGGGTATTCAATCCCACGGCCAACAGTGCAGTTAGAAGGATCAATCTATTCAAGACGCCAGTAAGGAATGTGAAGCACAACAAGGGGAATAGCGCCATGGTCACAATGCATAGAGGGAGCAAATCCGGTGTGGCTCCTTTCTTCCGTAGTGGTGCAGATGCTTCTTTTAATGAAATCAGATCGTCATCGGTGTCGAGGAACCTCGACTCGGGAATGGACAAGGGGTGGTGCTCTTGCAGCCATGCTCGGAAACCCTCGACGTCAGCCAGTTCAGCCTGTGTTGACAGTTTTTGCACCTTCTGTCCCGAAGTCATAGCTTGGTCTGTCACCGATCAGCCCACATCAACGATACTAGGGAAAGACTTCGTTCGGCAAATACCTACAGTACTGCTCCAATTTAATATACAACCTTCCCAATACCTCCAGTCGACGCGCCTGTAGGTCGGACAAACTCCATTGCCAGTTGATGCGGCGTGAAGCCGGTGAGGTGCTGCCGTCGGGATTCAGACGGTTCTCCTTGTCAGCCAAGTCTAGGGCGGCGAGCTCTTCTTCCATTTCCCCGATTTCATCCTGCATCTGAAGTAGCACTCGAAAATGAATCTTGCTGAAACGCCGGAAAACTGGCGGAACTTCTCCGTGGGACAGTCGATCAGCAACAAGATCGTAGCCAGACAATGCCTTCTTGGGGTTCCAGGATGCTTTATCGGACTGGTTGGAAGGATGCAGGAAGCGGATACGCTGCCGCTCAGGACTTGGAGGCCTGCTCTGAGGCTTATATGAATTGGACCGGGTAGTAGCTGGCGGTATTTCCGGCCACTTCCATCGAATTGGACCAGAGCGCAGAGGCCTGCTTCTCACCTGTGCTTGTATATCGTCCGTTTCGTGCGTGTCCTCAGACAACGGCGGCAAATGGGTTTCAAGGGGAGGCTCGCTACTCGGGTGATAAATGCTGTTGTCTCCCATAGAGATGCCCGAGTCAGAATGCACACTCCTCACCATGCTTTCGTTGTCAGATTCTTCAAGCCCAGGCCGAGACCCCTGTTCGAGATGAGTTGCTTCTTGTGATTGCTGGGGTTTGGTGCCCGCTTTATCGTCTTGTACAAGGAACGCAAAGACATCGACAGACTCTGTGGACATGCTCTTCTGCTTCTGCGCTTTCGCTAGACCGCTTCTGCGTGAAGACGACTTCTCCTCTCGGCCTTCTCGGGTCCGTTTTGGCTTCGACGCTTTTCGCTTCTTGCCGGACCCCGAAGAGGATCTCGTGTACGATTCCGGCGTGATGGTAGATGCACTATCGTTTGATCCGTGGGATCCAGTAGTGATTGCAGAAAGAAGAGACAGCTTTGACGAGCGGGCCGCCTTGCTAACGCCGTAGGTCTGACTGCGACGTCGGCGCCCTTGGTCTCGGACCGAGACGAACATCCGGCAGAGGAAGCGTGATTGGGAATATGCGCACCAGTCATAGGCACTCGCAGCCAAGCTTATAGGAGGACGACTTGCAAACGCAAATACTGGCAGAACAGGGAATGATGTGATAAGACCTTGAAGGAGATGTAGATGACCCCTCCATCATCTGGGCACAGACCCGGCGTTGGAACAAAAGACAACAAACGGCTGGAGGGAAGGCGGGTAGGATAAATGTCACGAATGGTTCATGGCCATCCCTTGACGGGCTGCAAAGCAGGACTGGTCGGTCCTCAAGGCTCGTAGGGAGGTGACAGGTTCCAGAAGGGAGGGGCACAAACATGGAATGAGCCACGCAAAATGACTGTGTAGAAAGGACAAGTGCATGCAACGATGAGTCTGTTTCCTTCCCCTGAGTGATACGACCGGTTTATGAGGGAAACGACAGGTGAATGAGAGAAAACCTGCCAGTTGTCCAAGGGGTAGCAGAAATCGAATGACCCAGTCGGAGGGAAGAGGATTGCCTGCCTTTTTATCTCGGCGAATCTCCAACGAGAGACCAGTCTTTCTGCCCAACAACGTCCAACTCGTCGATCGCCAGTGGACCGCGAACCCGTGGAGTTGCCGCTGACGCTTGCCAGCGAAGGCGGTGCAGGCTTCAGGGGATTTGGATGTTTGTGGAGGTGAACGCAGGTAAGGCATCGTGTAGGAGGAGGTCGAAACGTTCGCCGCTCAATGCTGACCTGGACGAGGAAGACCAATCCGGCGTTATTCCAGCCTTGACCGTCCCATCGCTTCCACACCCCAGCAGGGAGATGGACGATACCGGACGATGCAGATACCCCCTCAAGTGGACAGAGAGAGGCAGCATACCGGGAAAATGAACAAACCAGAAAAAGAAAAGATTGAGCCTGCGCCGGTATCCTGCATCATCGTGCACAATCCGGGCGACTGAGATTGCGCCAGCGCAGCCGCTTAAGCAGGGACATGCAGCAGTCGGCGGACCACTGTACATGTAACGGTTGGATGGTCTCGTGCTAGGCTGAGACAGAGGTTGGGACGGATTGTAAGATGCGAATTGTGGACATTAGCAAGGGGAGAAAAGGAAGCTCTCCAAAACCACCAACATCCCAACATTTCGATCTGATATGTACCTGCTATGGTCCTCTTCAAGGAGGGCATTGATTGCTATAGACACCCGTCCGATCCTACAACCGCCAACTTTGCCCTGGACGCCCGGCCAAATTCATTTACGCAGCCCGCAACCCCTTATCACATCCAGAACCTCCAGTTAGGAACAGGCTCCATTCCCATACACAGATCCGGATGCTTCTGCTTCCATTTCTCATCCACATCGTCCGGGAACTTCTCCTGTCCTCTAGGCACGAATCTCATATGGACCTGGCCCGTCCTCATCTGCAGCGAAATGATGACGCTCAGACCGTTGAGCATGAGATCTCTAGCACGCTTTGCGGCTTTCTGCCATACTTCCACCCGGGCATCCTCGTCCATAGCAATAACTTCCTCATCAGTGGCCCACTGATCGACCGCTAATTCGACCGAGTAGTTCTGTAGGATGACGGCCAGAGTTGCCAGGACTTCGACCTGCGCAAATCTTCGCCCGAGGCACGCCTGGTACCCATCACTGAAAGGGATATACGCACCCTTGGGAGGATGGTACATCCGGTCCGAAGTATCGGCGGCCTGGTTGATGGCGAGATCGTCGAGTGACACTGTTTCGGTTGGCATGTCTCTCTTTTGCTTCCGTCGCGGTCGTTTGTGCCTCCCCCCTGCTTCGTTGCATAGCCAACGCTCAGGTCTAAATTCCTCCAAGTCGTTGTCCACGTTCGCGACCGGGTGTGGCGGCTTGCCACCTGGCAATGTCGGCTTGCCGGTCGGCCAGTGTTTGGGATTGCGCTGAGCAGCCGAGGTACACAGACTGATATAGACCTCACTCGGTACGGTACAAGGCTTGCCATCGATGGTGATTTCTTGATCGGGAACTCCGATGGTGGACTTGGGAATTCCAATCACTGGCGGGACCAGGCGTAGTTCTTCGGCCAAAACAGCACCAACCATGCCGCCAAACAGGGCGGGTAGATCACGATCATAGTCCCATTGCGAGGGAGGTCTGCCCTGGAAGATGCGATCCAGATCTTTCTGCAGCGCTCTTTGGCTCTTGGGGTGGAGTGCGAGATAGACGAGAGAAAAAGTGTATCGAGTTGGCGGCTGTCTCGTGGCCTGCCACGATCAGAACGAACATATTCCCCCAGAATCTCAGACTCTGTGAGAGGAACGTCCTTGGTCCTCTCCGAGGCGATTTGACCTTTCACCAGTTGACCTAACAAGTCTAGTTGATCTTTATCTTCGGTACCTGCCTCCAGACTCTTCTTTTTAGACGCCACGGCTTCTTTCATATAGTTTCCCCACTCCAGATACGCCGTGTTGACCTTTTTCACTTGTTTGAACGGGAGTCTCGCCAAGAGCCATGGTGGCAGCAGGAAACGAAGGAGGATGTTGTCCAGCAAGCAGTGGAGCGCATAGATGTAGCTCATGGAATGCCCAGCGTCGCGATCCTCCTCCTGATTCTTGATCTTAGATGGATCTGCGTAATCAGCATCAACATCAGCCTTCGCTTCGGCTGACGGCCACTGGAGCTTCCTCCCGAACCCCGCTCGACTAATGACATATAAGCTCAAGCGCATGGTGTCATCCATAACGCGGTCGACGGTCCTGTCGCCTTTCCCATCAGGTCCGACCCAGGAACCAAGCATGGCAGCGGCGAGGTCAATACTCTCAGCCCAAACGAGGTGATTGTTCTTCTCTGTGAAGGGAGGACTGGTGGCTTTGCGATGTTGACGCCACTTGTGACCTTCAGATGAGACGACATTTTTCCCATAGATGTCGAGCGAGCGGTAAATGGCCGTCGGTTTCGGAAAGTCGGCCCTCCGGGTCGTGATTTGTGAGATGACCGCCGGGTCGGCTGTGTGCATCATGATGCCTCCTGGCGCGACAGCGAGAAATGTATCGGCCCCAACCCGCTGAAAAACCTCAATACTGAGGCGGTGAGGGAAGTCAGGTATGCAGTAGTCCACCCACCGAGTCCAACGGCGCGGCAACTTTGCCAGCAAGGGCAGCAACAACATGTGAGTGAAAAGCCATGTTCGGTTGAGAGTGTAGACTGGGATGGTCACATAAGCGATGCCAGACTGTTTGGCACGAGCCAGGTTCCGCCGGAGACAGACATAGGTATTGAAGGTATAGTAGATCAGCCAGGCGACGACGAGAAGCGTAAGCAAGGACGGCATCGTCTTGGTGCGGCATGCGCTTGAGGTTTCGCAGGTGACCCACGATTACTCCTGTCCACACTGTCAGTTGTAGAAGACCTGAATAAAGGACTCGCTCAAATCAAGATGACCCAGGTACAGGGCCGCCTCTGAGAAATGCGAGACAGACCGTCTCTGAAGACGGGAATAGCAGGTCGTCTGGGGTCAGACTGGTAGAGCGACGGGGACGGGGATGGTCCAGGAAGACAGACCAACTGTAGTTGAATAGCGAGGAGATCGTCAAGGACATTGTAGGGACAGATGGATAATATCATGGAGAGCTCTGAAGAAATATACTCGGTAGTAGCTCATTCACCCGCCCGTCACAATGATGAAAACACGATGAAACGACGATGCCTTCTACCTAGTCATTGATTATCATCATCCATTACGCGCTCTATCTTGAACTCATGACTTTGTCCCCTCCAGAGGGATCATGGTTGTACACTAACAGCCTTGCCAGATCGAACCGAGCCGCGCCTAGAGGCCCCCGGCAGCGTCGCTTACAACCCAGAGAAGTGCCGCCACCAGTCACACTCCAGGCATTATTACCTAGTCATTAGGCATTACCGGGCCCCAAGGTCCCCAATTCCTCTATGGCTGGCGTCCAGGCGGTGGAGAGTGGTGTTTGAGGGCTAAGGAAGCCGGGAGTCCTGACAGGGTTGCCCCAATAGCTGCATACCACACTTATTTTCCATGATTGGTCTGGTCCTGCATTCATCCACTGCCCGTGGATTCTGACGACCAGGAAAATTAAATGGAAGCCCAATTGCGAAATCCTGGATTGCTTAAGGTAGGTAGCTATGGGACAAGAAACCATTACCAATATCCTGCTCGTCGTCGCCGTCATTCTCTCTATGCCCGCCGACACCCTCGTCTCGCGACACAAAACAATACACTGAAACGCCGGGGAACATGTATCCTGAACATCATGGACTGCGACCAGCAAACGACATGACCGCAGAAGCCCGGTCCTGCCTCGGACTCTTGTTATTGACCACTTCGCTGTCCCTATTCCGCTCCCGCTCTCTGTTCTTCACCGTCGCTGTGTCCCTCACCCAGCGCTGCTCAGCATTCCATGCCTCCACTTTCTAAGCAGTTGCCGCCTCCAGATGCGATCCCTGGTTTTCAGCCGCCGGCTTCTCATCTGGGAGAGGCACCGCTGATGGCTCGGTGACTTCTGAGTAGGTATGGGTGCCTACGTTTGTGGTGTTGTTCGTCTCTGTGCCGGCTCCAGCTGAAGGCATCAGGTTGGACCCGAGACCTCCTGCGTTGGAATGAATAGGCTCGAGGTGGGGTTGCCATGAAAGCAGCTCCTGTTCTGCATCCGCGAGAATCTGCCTGGCTTCACCAGAATTCTCGAACGGCTGTCGCACGTCTCCTGGCACCACGGGGGTGTCGTCGAGCAGGTTCAGCAGGCGGCGGCCATATCTGGCTAGAATGATTTGTTTCTCGGCACGTTCAATAGTGGCGGCAAAGTGCACATCGTATGCTTCCTTGAGTTTTTGACGGGTCTGTTACACAATCACGTTAGCATGATGCTCTCCTTTTCGAAAAGGGGGGTTCAGGCGCCATACAATGTTCGTGAGTTGTGCTTCTGCGACCAAGTTCTGGGCTTCAGCTCGCACAAGTTCTTGCTCGAGAGTGACGATTTTCGGGCTTGATGGTTCCTTGTACTTGAGCTTCTGGATCTCATCGCTGATCTTGGCCTTTTGGTCTCTGCTGGGCTGCACGCTAGCCTCAATGTTTCTAATTTGCTTCAGAATACCCCGGTAGTCCTCCAAATTTTGCGCAAACAGATCCTCCTGCTCTCCTATCTCAGAGAGGATCACGCCAATCTTGTCCGACAGGTCCGATATAGCATCGTCGCCCGTGGACTCTCCCCACTCCGATAGCTGAGATGCGATAGATAGACGTTCGCGTCCGGCAGTTTCATAAGCTCCAATGGCATGGTTCTCGGTCTTGATCAATTTGTAGAGTTTCTTGGAGAGTTCGGCCTGTTGAATGCCACGGAGAGTGGAAATGGAAAAGGTATGCTTGGAAGCTTCTTTAGCATGGTCATCCTTCTTGCGGGAGCGAATAGAGAGGGCGCGATTCATGGTGGCTGCTTGTGCGCGACTTCAATGTTGAAAAGGCCAGTGACTTGATGAAGATACGTGGTACTAAAGTAGTCAACACGTTCAAAGTGGTTGAATGGGCGTTGAAAGGGGAGTGAGGCATGAGAGAGAAGACAAAAGCAGGGCTGGGGTCATTTTGGATGCGATTGCGACGAATGCACAGACATGACGTAGGTGGAGGGCACTGAAAACGGAGCATTGTTGATTGTCCTACACTGCACCCCCCTCTTCGCCGCCTGTGCTGTTTGTTCGATCGCTGTAGTATTGCGACATCATCTATGCATTATTAGGTTCATTATAGCCAGCGGGTAGTACTAAAGCAGCTGTCCATGATGAGTATATTGAAGAAAAGCACAGGTAACCTCCTGCCGTACCAGGAGAATCAGTATCACAGTACAGCACCCAACTTCTTCATACAAATCAATGTTCTCCAGAGATGATGTCATCAGGCGGTTGCCCATATACCTACGTACCTAGGTACTGTTGCCAAAAGCCCTCACTGCATATCGCAATCCCCTCTCCTCGAGCATAAGGCACAGTAAAGGTAGGTATCAGGCGGGTATGTAATGCACCTCAGGTACATATGTGCATTAGATGCCCGTCACTAAGAGAAATTTTCGTATGCTCGTTGTCATAACGTCCGGTACCTGGGCGCTTAAGCCACGTACTGTCTGCTTCTTTTGCTCTCATATGTAGCAATTCGAGTCCTGCTCCCACTCCGTCGTGAACCGGAATAATAGTTGTTTTCGCGAGACTGGCGGGGAGTATCGAAGCCGCCGTGACTGTGGTTCGGCCGATGCAAAGAGGCTGACTGCCGCCCGGCCGCATCGCTTCGTCTGTAGGTGGCTACTTCAGGCTGTGAAACATACTCTCGACGGTATCGTGGTGCTCTGTGTTTCCGGATAATCACAGCGTCGTCGCGACCACCACCGCCGAAGCACATGTCGTAGGGGCTGGGAATGGTAGACCCTGGGAGGTAGGCAGGTAAACTGCTCAGCTGCTAATGACAGCTTGCGGGGCGAAGATGTTGTAATAATGCTTCTCAATATCTCCCAGTCGCAGGTGGAAAATATGGCGGACGGGCAAGAATGTCCCAGGGCTCAGGCCGTCGATGGTTAGGTAGGTATATATGCTGACTTAATACTCAGCACGAGTGAGGGTTTATCTGCCTCTTGTCTTCGGAAAGGATCCCTGGGCTGAAATTATGGAGGAGATGTGACCAAAGAAACCGGTGACGGCTCCGGACGCCCAGCTGTAGATATAAATGTCCCACCGCAACAGTCCATTATGACAACCGGCTTGAAGAATCCGTTATGGTGCCCTGTTTCTGCATGCCTCATCCTCTTCGACGACATCATCCTATGGCCCAGCGAGACATGTGGGCTCTTGAGGCTTTTTGGGCAAACCCTGGCTCGAAGCTAGGGTTGGTCGAAGAACCTGGAAGGCATCGGATGAGGAATAAGGCGTCCGTGGTTTGTAAGGGCCATCCTTGTAGATCACCGTGTCAGCAAGTCCACTGGCAGTTGATCTCCTCCTACCTACCGGTCGTCAGAGAACACTACACAACAACCCTCTCTTCGTGGTTCTGAAATACACCAACCGAGTCCGCATGAGACCAGTACCTACCTAGGTGTCTGTTGAGTATTGAAGCGCAGTCAGCAACAACCTGGAACTGAGGGGCAACAGGGGCGTTATTGCCCACTCCTTTTGTGCCACCTGCAGCTGCCAGACCATTATGATCCCAGTGCCCCGAAACCCGAATATCCATCATCCCCACTACTGTCACCGGTCCTCGTCTTTCCCCTTTCCGTCCTGCGTCTCCGCCTCCACGTTTTGACAAGCCACAAATGGTGGAGTGGTGGATGTGGATTCAACCAACTTCAAACACCTTCCTGTCTGCGTCTATGTCCTAGGACCTGGCAGCTTCATCACTATGACACCTCAACTCCAGGATCCAGACTTCCAACATGAGACGGTTGTGGATTTGAAGGCGGAATTGGCGACCCTTGCGAACCTGCTTGGGGTTGACATGATTATCTGGTACCAGAAGGAAACCTAGTGCATGAAGAGGAACGCTGAGGAAAGGGACAATCGAATAGATAATTGTGATTGGATAACTATCAAAAACAATTCAAATATCTGCCACAATGAGGCATTCCTAGAGAGGTCAAGATGGAATAGTACTCGTACGAATCGGGCCCGGCGGAGATTATTGGTGCTCATCGAGAGACCTCCGCCGTCTGAGCGGGTGTCTGAGCCGCAGGCTGAGCTTGAGGAATCTGAGGAGTCGCTCCGCCGGGCGCCGCTCTCACAGCCTGAGGTGCAGTGGCATTGTAGCCTCCATAAGCAGCACCGGCTTGGGGAACAATGGAGGGTGTCCCTGGTGTGCCAGACCCTTGTCGCTGGTATGGGTAAGGCGTCTGAACCTGTTGGCTAGGGTGTGGTCTTGGTTGGTAGTGTTGACCATTGACAATTGGTTTCTGTGGCGAAGCTGATCGCGCCACGTTGGTCATAGCATTGTCCTGGGCTCTTGCCGGATACACTGGTTGAACCGGCCGTTGCACATAGCCAGGGGTTTGCGCAGGAGTGCCTCCATAGCTTCCGTAGCCATTCTGTACTGGTCGCTGAAATTGTTGAATAGTAGGACGAGAGCCATACCCGGTCCCGGACGTTTGGTACGGTGCTTGCGTGTAGGAAGGCCGCGGGAGCGTTGGCGTTTGATACGGTGCTCTCATACCATACCCTGCTGTCGCTGGCACAGAGTTGTAATTTCGAACCTGGGAATTGTACGCGCCCGTAGTCACCGGTGCTTGTGCATAGTTGGGCCGCAGCTGGGGTGTTGCCGTGGTACGGCTGGCAGCGGAGGTGGCTTGTTGGGACAATTTCTGCCGTTGGAATGTATGAATGTCGACTTGTCCCGTTCCCGGATAATCTGGTGGCTCGACGATGATATTAGTGGAAATGTTCAATGATTCGAGTTGATCTCCGTTGAGTTTCGCAACGGCAAACGGTGGTAATGTCGAGATCAGGATCCTAAGTTGGGTCCGGAGCATTTCGTAGATATCCACCTCAGGCTCGCTCGGTTTTGGGAGGCTCCCGGTCACAATCGGGTCGAGGCTGCGAATCTTTTTGAAGTGAGGCCAACGTCTCTATCAGCCCTGACACCTCCTCCAAAAGATCGTCCACAGTCTCAGGCTCGTCCTGAGCACGGAAAGGATCTGTTTCTGGCTCGCGTTCGAAACTGGCCACGACTTCTTCAAAATTATCCAAGATTTCTTCTCGAGTGCCTGCGTCTTCGGCCGGAACCTCGGATTCCTCAGTTGGCAAGACCTTCGACAGCTTTTGTTCGCCGTACTTGAACCACCAGAACCGACCCCCCTGTCTCTCTCGGAGAAAATGGAAGCTGAGTTGTCGTATCTGGGCGCAAAAGACGAATAGGCTGAGCTGAACAGCGCATCAGCACTCATATTTGTTTTCTGTTGCACATCATTTGCCTCAAGCGCTGCCCTGTAGTCATTTGTTGTTGAAAGCTGCCGAGAGCGTTTTCGGGTTTGGTCTGCCGAGGCACCGCTGGCCCCGTATTTTATCCATGATCCTACGGGTAGTTTGGTAAATCTGTAATCATGCTTGAACTGAGGGTTGGAGTCGATTTGTGACCAGTAGGGAACAAATTCCAGAGTGTTTCCCCCTGACAGTGTTTTTGGAAGGCCGCGGAAGCTCCAACGGTTTTAGTCGACTAGGCGGTGCAAATACGTCGCCGAAAAGCCGCTTTTCTTGACTTTGTTTCTTCCCATCTCCTCCTAAAGCTGCGAAGTCGGTCAGCTCAAACCCGTTGGGCAGGTTCACACCCTCGGTTTCAAGTGTCGCCTCGATGTCATCTTCCCCGGCAGGCTGGCCAGCCTCAACCCCTGAATACAATAATTTAGTGCTTCCATTCACCTGACCTCGAAGGGAGAGGATATGCCGGGATTGATAATCAGGGAGGCTCGCCTCGGCGATTTCTTCGCGATCTGCATTTACAGCATCTGTCCGAGACCCTTTGGATACCTCAGTGTCAAGTGCTGCAATCATTTTCATGATGTTGGCTAGTCCGCTCTGAACATCTGGCGTGGACGGGCTGGCTGATTTGGTATCTCCATTCGTGCTTGATTGGGACAGGTCCTTGAGAATGGTGTCTTTGACATTGTTGAGGTCTTCTGAAAGCTCACGAAAAGAGGAGTATGTCCCTCCAAGTATCCGGCTCTCGATCGTATCGATTGCAGTTTCAGAGTTCGCGAGACGCGCTCTTTTCGAGTCGTGCGTTTCGACGGCGGACGGCAATGGGTATCTCAATAAGGAGGGTGTGGAGTCGTGTCTGCGCAGGGCATTAGCTGGGTGGACACTACGCGCGCATTGGAAACACGTACTTGCGGAGAATGCGCAGGACTTCTTGTAAAGAGGTTTGCAGAGAGGAGTCTTTCGCTTTGACAGGGGATCGTGAAAGATCTGGAGAGAGAGTGCGCTTCCGTTTTCCTAGGTGCGTAGCCGATACCAAGATAGTGTCGTCGTTTTGAGAGTCACTGCTCACTTCCGCCATGATGGTGCCGAGGAGGAATAGCCTGATGTTGAGGAAATGGTAAAGGTATGTTTGGGGATAGTGACTGAACTCCAGAGCAGCGTGACAATAAGCAGATGAAGCATCAACGCGAACACATTGGCATTATAAATTCCGGCCTTCCTGTGTCGTGCGCGCGAATCTATGATTTTGCGCAGTGGGTTGTGATTTCGATCGTACTTAGATCGGTAGATGCGCGAATGAAGCGCAGGGAGCCTGCAAGGGTGATGTGCAGGTGTTATTGACCTCTACACGCGCAGCGCAGGGTGAATTGGGTTGGACACGGTGGGGAACCGGTACAAGAGTAACGAGAGGGCGACACAGCACCTGTTGTTGTGTCTACTGCTCTTTTCGACACGTTGAAGAATCTCAAGTCGCGACAATGTGACTGGACACGCCGTACTAGTAGTAGATTTGGAAGTGGTGGTTGCAAGCCTTTTGCTGCGAGTTTGCAGTACATAGTATGGAGTTAGCGAGTTAGCGCCTCTAATACGCAGTGTGAGGGCGGCACTAGTTGCTGCTAGTCGTACTAGGGTCCATCTTGGGCTTGGCGCATGCAGCTTCTCATCAGGTTTGCTTGTTACGCCTGCGGTCAGGTTGGGACAAACATCCTGCGTATCTCAAGACTCGAGCTTTTCAATGAGGTTGGCTGGCAATATCTGGTGCTTACACGGTGTCTGTCGACTCGCACCAGTATACTCCGGCGTCTACTGCGAATTCCATTTCAGCAAAACTGCTCATCCAGCCTTTCCAGCCCAATTGCTCCCCTATCGAAGCATCAATGGATGGTCAACGTCCAACGCGTGATCTCTTGTTTTCCCACCTCAGGTGGGCGCTATGTGGCGAGGAAAAATGCGGTAAGACCGACGATACCTGTGAAGCCCGAACAATGTCTGATGTGTCTAGTTCGCCTTCATACTCTTTCCCGTCAGAAGGGTGCTTTTCTCAAGTCCGACTGCAGTCAGGCGTAGCTCTTCCCACAGCAAGCCCTCACACGAGGTTCCCCGGTACGACGCATTGACCAAGCACTCTGTGACGCCAAATGGGGTTCTCTCAGGTGCAAATAGCAGCTCGCCTGTACCAAAGTCTCTAAGCGGAGACCTACTTCAGTTTGGCCCACCACACTCGGACGTTGCACACCAGAGGCCGTTCCCTGATACGCAAAACGAACTGGAGGCTGAGCAAGAAGAGGCATATGCCGCTACGGAGCTAGAGCTTGACGATCGACAGGATCATGCCCGCCGAAGCGTATCGAAACAGTTGTCATTGTTTCTTCCCTCCCACGTCAGGGGCAAGAGACTTGACCTCTCTTCCGTGAACTCATCTGCTTGGGAGGAAGGTACCATCAAGGAAAGCGCATCTGTCACCGCCTCGTTCAGATCGTCTACCCCGCTTCGCAAACTTTTTCTCGACTATTTTCACAATATTGAGCCTCTGTATAGTGACCCGTCAGTAAGCTGGCACTCAACTGAGGTCGAAGGCGTTCTCGCACAAAGCTTGCGGTCTACGCTCGACGACGGGTCGCTGGAAGTTCTTGCTGCTGCGGGCTACGAGGTTACGGACTTGGCCAGCTGGTCATGGATCCTTTCCGCCCACACAGTTGACCTAGCGGCACAAAGGTATACGGTGTTGAGTGAAGACTTGCGGAGCTTGCAGAAAAGAGCCATTCCTAAATTTATCCTCCTGCAGCTTCTTCGCTCGGACTATGTTAGTCACTTTGCGTTCAAAGGACTTGTCAGAACCGTCTTGACCGATCTGCGAACATTGCAAGAGAAAAAGGAATATACCGGTTGGGGTTGGGTCAGTAGGGTCTGCTTGGTAGTCAGACTCCTTCGGCACGCACGACAAGTTGCGCCAGATTGCTTTGAGGATATCAGCTTGATTATTGGGCATCTTTTTGCCGACTATTACAATCGCGGTGGCCCGCTTGGAAGACCTGAGTCGCGGCGCCTAACTCACGTTTTCAACCGTTTTCTGACATTGATCGCGTTGACACCCGCAAAGTCGCCTTTCAATGCGTATCGTCAACAACAGAATGCACAATTAGCGCTTGTACGTCGAATGGTCGCTTTTCAGCCACAATTACCAATCACTCGCGAAGGCTACCGTGCTCTTATCACCGTCCAACTGTTGCACCGGAAAACCAAGGATGAGCGGACATGGGCGGAAGTGAAATCTCCTTCCTGGCCGCCGTGGCGGCAGATTAAATCCGGGATAGAACAAGACCTCGAATACCCAGGCAAAGAAAGCCGGGTGATGAAATTGTTGGGGCGAATGAACGAAGCCGGTTATGCGCATGGGGAATGGGAAAGGAGTGCTGCTGTGCTGGCCGGATGGGATACGGACAAGAGTCCAACCATTCAGACTAGGGCCATTTTGACTCGACCCCCTCGACCGTGGACCGTGTCTCCTGGTCACATGGGTACGTCTGATGGCCCAGCCATATGGGCGGCCCGTATACGGGCTACAAGGAGCAGGAGGGAGGCCTGGGCGTCTTTTTCCGCCTACGAGAAGTCGACGGATCCGTCCAAAATACACTATCAACCCTATTTTGCCATGCTGGAGAAGTTACTTGTCCAGACTGTCGCGACAGACTCCCAAATCGGAGCGTCATACACGCCTGGCGATGTCAAGGAAGTATTCCAGGACTCCACCAACCCCCGAGACCTGATCTACATAGAGAAGGACGTCCCCTCCGCCGAGGAATTCTACCGACACATGCTACGTTTGGGGATCCGGCCAGGCGGCAGTCTTCTCAGCGGACTTTTGAGAAGCGCGCCTAATATTGCCGCTGGATTCAATTACATCGAGGATAGTAGGTGGGACGACCATACGAAACGGGTTCTTCGGCATGCCGAAGAGTACCCGCCTACAGTAATCCGCCAGACTCTGAGCACTGTTCCCGACCATACTCTGGCAGCTCTGATTGCGCTATTGTCCAGGCACAGCTTCGACGAACAGCCCGTTTTCAGATCGAGAGGCGAAGATCCTTTCGGCAGTGACAAAAAGCCGAAACCCAAAGAGACAGTAACCCCCCTTTGTATATGCATGGGAACTTTTGACCACGGCACGCGCGACCAATCCTCGCTTATGGAATGCGCTTCTCGAAGGATTCTTCGCCTGCTTGACAGACACCAGGACCATGGCCAGGAGAAAAACAATGAACCTTTCCACCATGCGCGACGTGAAATATGGCATGTGGTGGCGTTTATGGATGACCTTTGGTGCCTCGTCAAGACCATGGCACATTCACCCCGATCTTGACACCTTCAGGCATGCGGCGGGAATTGTTTCAGCGATGCTCAAAGATCGCCGCCTGCATGTGTCAACGGCACGATATGGGTGGTTTGCAAAGACAATCTTCCTGCACGCTGTCTATGGTCGAAGGATCACAGCTTTCTTCCCTTCGTCAACGGTGCCGCTTCTAGTCATGCCCGAACCCGGCGACCTTCGGTTGTTAGTCAGGGTGCTCGTCTCGACTCACGACGTAGAGGGCCTGGTGGCTTTGGTGAGATGGTTGAATGGACTTGCAGCGGCATTCGAGTCCTTGGACAACTACCCAGATCCCGGCAACGGCGAACTGACGCCGCTGTCGACCAGCGATCTCCCTCCCCCCTCCGCAACGTCTTATGCGCGATCCGCCTGTTTCTTGAAGGGCACTCGCCGCGTCACGTGGAAGGCCACGGCACCACTGTTTTCGAGACGCCTCTCGCTGTGCATCCGGAGACGGTACAAGATGTGAAATCGCAATGTGCTGTTCTCGGCTGGCCAACAGATGACGAGGTCGAGCTGTTTCTGTCGCACGAGGCCGATTGGTTGGGGCGTGTCGCTCGCGATGCAGATCTGGTGGCTTCGAGGCCGTCAGGGCGGGATCATACTGAGGGTAAGCTGACAGATCGTCGACTACAGGACCGAGAGAAGACGAGTGAGTGACTTGGTCGAGGGTTCGAGACCATTTCCGCTTGGTTGTAGAGTAAGAGTATTCATTCTATTAAGACCCAATACATATATTAAAGCACTTGATTCCCGCGTCGAGGTTGATATTGCCTAGACGGAGATAGACTCCTAGTCCTGTGTGTAACATCATAAATGTCAAGCAGATTCCTCTACACCAGGTCGCCAGCACACTCTTTCCACGGTAGTAGAGTGCCACTGGTATCAACTTGAGTTTCGCGCGACTGCATCTGCATCCGCCTGGTCTGCCCTTGTGTTCTCCTTTCCCAGGGCAGCATTGCAAGCCGCTGGCCATCTGAGAACAACAACAACCTCATCCACGCTATGAGGGACCCCGGCTTGAGAAGAGTCCAGACTCGCAGATCTGGAATAGAGAGTCGAGACCCAAGACTCTCTCTCTCTCTGCGTGTGTGTGTCTCAACTCATGGCGAACTTACTCCGAGCTCTCAAGCTGGCGCCATAGTACCACAACAGCCACATGCCCATGACACCACCACACAAGAGGCCGCCGAGCAAACTGATGCCCCTCCCAATGCCGAGGTTGACATATAGGGGATGGGCGAAGATCACCGAGCCGGCAGCCAAAGCGGAACGACACAAATCATTGGCGGCAAACAAGCTGGCCGCATAGGCTGGGTAGGTCAAGGGCAAATACATGAAGATACACTGAAAGACGATAAAAGCGCCGACAGCGTAGAAGGTAATGCCGATGACGCTGACGATCCAATGGATGTTGGACTGGGCGGTCCATCCGAACCAGAACATGCCTGCGGGCATAAGCGTAACTGCGAACAGGGCTGGGACCAGTCGATGTTCCTGGGCGCGCAGTCCGTTCTTTTTGATGTCCGGTTCCAGGTACCAGTAGACGTAGGAGCAGTAGATGATGATACCGATGACGCAGCCCACCACTATGCAGGTGAAGACGATGCCGAGTTCGCCGATGTTGAAGCCGTAAACCCCAATATAGACGAGCGGGAAGGCTTCGAAGAAGGAATAGTAGATTCCTAAGGCACAAAAGAGAAGCCCTCACGATCAGCTTAAATGTCACAGTCAAGCATCAAGGGAGGTGGAAAGGGGGCTGGCTGCTCACCGTAAATTAAACTGGTGTAGACGTTGGTGAAAAACACCGCTGGGTCTTTGAGGAAGATCTCAATCGGTTTCCAGAGTTGTTCGGCGGCAATCTTGCTGAAGCTTAGGCTTCCCTGGTCGATTTCGCCTTGGGATTTGAGGTTCGCGTTGCCGGTGAGTTTGCGCAGTCGTTGTGCTCGACGGAGGAGGATGTTGGCTGCACTTGTTTCCGGCATCGAGATGAACATAAGCAGGAAGACCGGTGCTGCGCCCCAGAGGACTTCCCATAGCGCCCAGCGCCAGCCTTTGACTACTACGCTGAACCCAGACAATAGAGGGCCAACAGCCGGGGCGCAGAATGCCGCTGCTACCCAGGCAGTCAAGGCGTAGGGAAGCTTGAGGAGGCCATACTATAGGTGGTATAGTCAGCACACGGTCTCACTTGGAAAGGGCAAGGAAGAGGAGCTAGAAGACGTGGCTATTCATACCATATCACCCATAGTAGCACCACCAGTTGCCAGACAGGGACTGCCCATGAATCCCGTCAAGAAACGTAGTACCAGAAGCGTAGCGTAGCTGTTAGCCAATGCGGTTGGAACGCACAGGATCACGAATAGGCCGAATGAGACGACATAGGGGATGTTTCGGCCGATGATCGGTATCTCTGAGAGGGGAGAGAAGAGCTGATGGAATTGTTAGACAACTGTCTGTGCCCCAACGGTGCGAGGCACGGAACGGCAACATACCATAGGTCCGGTTCCATAGCCCAGAACATACATGCTCAGACCCAACGCAGCCTTGCTCGTACCAACCCCAAACTTCTCCATGATCTGCGGTTCGGCAGAAGTGTAGATGGCACTGGCGCAATAAACTGCAAAAGTATACATCCAGATGACGGCCGAAACCCAGGCCTTCTTCCAACTGTTCCAATTCTGTGGGTTGGCCGGGTCATCGGTGGTATACCAGTCGACGAGGATGACGCCGTCTGCTGTCCTCTGCGGAGCGATTATGCTGCTTTGTTGGCGTTCAATGGCTTCTGCTTGTTCAACCTCAAAACGCTCTCTTGAGTATGGCATAGTTCGTTCTCGGGTGAGTGTCCGGGTCGTGACCGGCCCGATCTGTGAGCGAGCCGAATGAGCGGTAGGAATGGTGGTCAATCCTCGAGCCTCCACATCTTCGCGGCTCGCGATGGTCTGTGGAGGCAAGAGGGCATCCGGAGTGGTCACATTACTAGGGGTTCGGCTGGCATAAGGGTCGGCTTCGAGCTCTTTCTCCTTTTCAGACACAGAAGCCACCTCCCATGGAATCTTGAAGTTTGGGTCGTCTTCTGGAAAGGCAAAGACCTTGTTCCGTGTGAGGAACCTGATGACCTGACCCAAGGGGGAGTCTTGAATGACCTCTGCCACTGAATTGCCCATCGTTGGCTGTTGTTGTTCGTGCAAGGCAACGACTCAAAGGGTTATGGGGGAGAACAGACGTGGCAGGGCAAACTCGAAATGGAGGAATGGGAATCTTCTGATGTAAAGTCATATGTCCTCCGGGGTCTGCAAGAGTGTTCATATATAGGAGTGTTTGGATTAATCATCTCTTCGACAGTGGCTGGTCTCCGCCGGCATGTGGGATTTCCAAGTCAGCCGTATTGCATTTCCATTGATAGCATACCCGAGTCCAATGACGACGGCGAAGGCGTGCCTGGATGCATCTTGGCAATGCCAATGAAGCCGGGAGGTTCCAGAAGACTTGACTTACCAAACGCAATTGTCAGCAACCGGGAGGGCAACAATGGATATGTCGTGTTCAGCTTGTGCGACTGTTGGATGAGAAAGCTCAATCACTACTGCCGGACAGGGACATGTCACGTGCAAGGGGGCCAAGGCTGCTGAGTCAGGGGTTGACATGCCCACTCCAGAAGCCTTGTAACGTAGTTGGGTGATAGCGCCATGCAAGCAGGGACCGGTTGTTGATTGAGTAAAGTAAGACGCCGGCCGGAGAGCCACTGGTAAGTGCTTACGGAAGTCGTCAGATCCCTGTTGGCGCTTTTAAACCTTCAAAGCTCGGGCTTCAAAGGATGTTTGGTAATCACGCTGGTTCGGATTGGGCCTTGTCTCAAATGTATAGTAATCTTTGGGAATGAGTGATGGCCGGAGTAACTGAAGGCCGATTCTTGGGAAGCATGATACGTCTGTTGCAGGGATATGTCAGCAAGGCTGCACTGGCTGTACTGGGACCCTTGCATCGTTTCATATTGACCCAATTGTGCCCAAAGATACCTCCAATCGGCCAGAAACATCGCGAGTGCCGCATCAGAAAGCGCGTAGTCCGTGCCTGCTTACGGCCTGAGCTTGAGCCTGAGCCTGCTTTCTTCCCTAGACTCAATTGATCCCGGCGGTAAACTCGCTCATCCGAAAGGAAGGGTTGCATTAGACAAACCATTGAGTCCTGATATTACGTACTTACTCAGCAACCCGGTATCAATGCTGGAGCCGATTCCCAGAGTGTGAAAGACTTCGGCCTGTCTTCCGTGAAGAGGTAGGGAGGTATGAATCCGTTGGGCAGCACCACGATTTCAATCTCCAGCCTCACCCCGTACCGCTTGAGGATAGGTGCGGCTTCGTTACACCTGTCGGCCATTTTCTGCTGAGCGAGTACAATCTGACTAGGACCATAGCCGCCATGCCCGTCATCCGATAGCGGCTCCTCGTCGTCTTCTCGATAATACTCGTAAGAGCATATCACATTCTTCAACATCCTGAGCCCATGTCCAACCTTGTCCGTCACCAAACATATCTCAAAAGGGAATCTAACCCGTCTGCGGGCTTGGAATGGAGGGCGTTCGCCAAAAGGGATGCCAAAGAACTTCAATGTTTCCAGATTTGGCGGCAGTCTTTGCCATGTGCCGTGGTCACAGTTGCTTCGTGACCTGACGAGGTTCGCAGTGCGGTAATCCAGGTCGAGTCGTTTCAAGGCATGGAATGCAGTGAGATTGAGAAATGAACCTGGGTGGCTGATGTCTTCAAACCCTTGTCTGATGTAACCTAGGGCCAACGATAGATGCTCGAGCGAATTGGTGCAATGCTGAGACAGCGCATCAATAAAGGGTTGTGGGGACACATTGCCGTGCTGACGACTGCTCCTCGCAGTAAATATGCCGTCGTAGCGGATTCCCTCGCTGATTCGGAGGGATTTCAAGGCTCGAGGAAAGCTCAGAAGGATGGCCAAGGACGGAGAGAAGATATCGCACTCCTCGAGATGTAAGTGCTCGAGGTTGGTCGACTTCGTCAGCGTCGGGTCGCCTTGAAAGGGCGTGAGCAGCCTGTCAGGAAAGTCGGTGCTGGCACAGGATATGGTGAGGGATCGCAGATTGGGATGCAAGAAGAGCATAGGGTATCTGGTCATCGAATACATCTCCTTCTGACCGTCCACAAAATGCAAAGTACCTGCGTTCGGTCAGTCCTGCGCGCAAGAGCACATTCCATCGCTGGTTTGACGGTGAAACCTACATTCTCGCAGGTTGGGCAGTACTCTGGCCGACTTGGGCACTACAGCTGAGGCACTCTCAAAGATGCGCTCGTATCTGTCTTGAAGATTGACCCAGCCCACCCTCTCTTCGGGGAACTTGGCGTTACAATCCGGGGTTTCCAGACGCAGGGCCTGGAGGTTGCGCATCTTGGCCATGTGAGGCGGCAACAGGTGTAAGCCTTCATCCTCGCCGAACTTGGTGGAGACAAGTAGTGAGCGGATCCAGGTGGCACGGCGGGGATTTGCATGTAAACTGAAAGATAGAGCGGCGGCTTGTTGACCACTGAGCACTTGGATAGTGTGGTACAGGAAGGGTTCCGCCAGGCCGTTGAAGTGTTTGCACACCTGGACAGCATCGCGCAGGGTCGCGACATCAAGGAAGCCGAGGATGGTAATCAGGATCTCATCTGGAAGGTCGAGGAGGAGCAGGGAAGAGGGCGCCGGGGCGATCATGATGTGATGATGGATGGATGGCTCAACGGTTGGAGTTGCAGGAACCCGGATCAGAGTGATTCAAGATACACGCATTTAGGAGCCGAATACTGTGGTGTTGAACAAGATAAGATGAAGAGATACAGGAACCGTGATAGATAGAGGATCAGATTGAGGCCGCAGTCATCCTGGTTGTCGTGGCCGTGGAAGTTTGGCGTTTGGCGGATGAAATGATTCGGGGCGATATGGAAACGTTCAGTGCAGACACGGCAGCGACGATGTCATCTTCATCCCCCCCGATCTGGTTAGTGACGCAAGCCCCAAGCCTGAGATGGACACGCCCCTTATACAGGCACCTCGCTAAGCCTACGGGGGCTTAGATTGCCCCCCCCCAAGTCAAGCTCCGTGGGCGCCTGCGATCCTGCCGCTAGCCCCCAGCTTAATGGCCTAATAAAACAATAAGTACCTCTACAACCTACTTCGTTTGAAATTGGAAATCGGGTTGGATGACATGACCATGGCTCCTGGGCATCTGCTTAAGTTCAATCCATACCTGGTACTAACGCCATTGCTTTTCGCCACTTGAGAGGCCTTCTGGGAAGAGTCATCACGAACCAACACACACATGCTGCCGCCTCCAGATGGAGAGCTGTAAATTCACCCAATCCAGCATCAGCCCTACCGCAGGAGGTGAATGCCTCTAACTCTGAAGCAGATGTGCGCTGCCCAGCTTGCTGTGTATGGCAGCATCGTTGTGGACCCAGTCCTCCCTGCGCGAGTCGCTCCCCTCTCGAAGGTCAGGGCGAGCAAGGCCACGGAACAGCAGCGCACACCCCGCGAGGGCTGCCGACGCTATGCTGCTTGAGAGCATCGTCGACGAACCGGAGTCTATTTGCGTAACAGTCGCATCTCACTTGCTCATGCCGGCGCCTCGTATGCTCTCCTGAACACCCGGCCAAACATGTCCACACCCACCCTTTCGCCTTTCACCTCGCTCTTTGCCTCGTTCTCCGCATTGGCCGGAATGTCAACTTGTTGACCGTTGACTCTCCAGCCACAAGCCGTCTGGGCGAATTTGACCAAGGGTTCTCCTCGCAGATCGAGCCATCCACTAAGAACGCCCAAGTCAATCTGCCGAAATGTCTTTCCAACTTCACCTGCGATCCGTATGCGCACAAGATCTTCAAAACCCGCTACGTCCGCATACAAGTCGGCATAAAGGTCGTCAGATCCCAGCGTGGACCAGAACTCGTCATACTGTGCCGATTCGAGCAACGTGTTCAGCTGGGTGAGTTTTTGTATCGATTCGGTAAAGTCGGTGGTCGGGACCGACGTATTCCCAGGCTGGTAAGGAATCGTCGAGGGAGGAAGGAGGGCTAGAGAGAGGGAAAACGCGGGCGAAGGAAAGACAGTCAGCGCTTTGACGAGGATGTTCGTGACCGTTTCCGGGTGTAGTAGTTGTGGGTTAAACTGATACCTGTTTCGCGCATGTCAGCATGTGTCTGTCAATACTGCCAGATATTCCATGTGTATGAGCGCTTTGGTGTATCAGATAGAGCTAATAATTCCAACTCCATGCTGCCCAAAGGGCAAGTCAAGGTATTGTGGTATAAAAATCTTTTCATCACAACACTCCAAGCACACCAGATTCCGTTGTCGAGTCTGATGACTTACAGCTTCAACAGCGCCAGACATGCATATGCGTCAAAAAACTTCTCCTCGCACTGCTGTGTCACATATTCTTGGAAGGTGGTCGTAGTCTCGGGATTGTATCGATTGAGGCCGTTGAGGATTTCCTCAATGTGCGCCGGTCGCTCTTTGCACTTGTCGAAAGCTTGAGGCATCTTGGACGCTGTTTGGTCGGGTGTGGACTTTTCCGGTAGATTGAAAGTCCCACGAGTAATACGAGGAGGAGAAATTGTCACTCGGTCGAGAAATGAATTTCGCAGCGGAATGCGCACACCAGTGTCGAGGGCGAAGATGGGCTCTTGTTGAAAGCCGCATCACGTGGTAGACGAGTTGCCAAGCCCATCTCTTTCTCATGTCACGTGATCCCTCCTCTTGTCTCAACTACCAACAAGGCTGAAAAAATAAGACCTCAGGTACCTAGGTAGGTAGTAGGTAGGGATTAATTTACCTTGGCCTCGTCCATATTCCAAGGGCACTCGTACTGGATATGAATAGAGGTTGGCTTGTTAACGACACATACTACCTGGGGTTATCCTCTCGCAAGCGCTGTTTTCGTTCGCTCCACATAATGATAGGAACCCTCCGCCAACGCCATCTCGTACGCCATCTCAGCTTGTTCCCCCAATTGTATAGGTCAACCATCCTCCTCTGATCCTCCGCTGGCTCACAGACCTTCAGGTCGTGATAAAGTGACAGTCCCACAGTCGAGAGGAGCCTAGCTGTCCCCGATCCTGTATACACCCTCTGACCGACCAACAACATTGTCCCTTATTTACCTGGGGTATCCTTCACCACCAGCTGTGCCGCCTCCTGAATGATTGTGTACGGATCAGCTGGTGCTGGGCTTGAAGTGCGTTGCTTTGCAGCTCCAGCGGGACGAGACGGCGGAACAGCAAGTTGCGCCCTAGGAGGCATGACTTTCGAATAGTGTTCGGTTTGGCACTACCGACCCAACAGATTGCCAATTATTCCAGGGTGCGCCTGACCAGCGAGATGCTTGACGTGATCAGAAAGCTCATGTGGCTGGACAAACACGCGCCATATGTGATCAGGGACATCCTTGAATGCCTCAATGAACCTTTGATTCCTGTTTCTGTTCTCCATGTGCGGAGCATTCGTCACCTTTCTGATATAGATGGCCTTGATCCAGCCAGGGTATTTGGTATACATCTGGCCGTACGTCTCTGGGTCAGACTGCGCTGAACTGCCAATGCATATTACCTGGCGCTTCGGCAGCCACGAGTGTATCTGCTCGATCCGGCTCGTCTTGTACTCCTGCACACCTGCGGTGAACGATTGTAGCAAGGCACCGAAGTGCACCCATCTGGTTTCGCGGAGAATGATTGTCCCTGGAGGATAGTGTTCCATGAGGAAGCCATGGTAAAAGGGATACAAGCTATAAGGTGCCGCGGACATGTAGAACCAAGCAGGTGCACTGAACGCATCCGCAAGCACCTTGTAGAACTCCTCCATGCCGATAGTGGCCCGGGGCTTGTCAGTAAAGGTAGCTCGCAGGATACCTGCAGGGGTACTGGTCTGGGTGACTTTCATCGTGTCGTCAATCTCAGAGATGATGGCCCAGCCTTCCGGGCCAACAAAGCGGGTTGTGCATTTCAAATCGGGAAATTGCTGGGGATTGCCCGTGCAGGTGATAGTCTTGCCATCAGCATCATCAGGACCTCCGATCACAACGGTTTGGCTGCTGATACCATGTTGGCTGGATGGTCCGAGAACCTGTTTTTGAGGCTTTCCATCCGGATCGGTGGAAGGAATCAATATCTCCACCGTACGTGCGGGTGCTAGAGTCAGGACCAAGGACTTGAGGCGTTCTTCCATTCTCTTCTTGATCTCTGAATCTCTGACTGTGTCGCCTTTGAATCCCGCAGCTTCAGCCAGGCCACTGAGAAGTTTTGGCGAGTCTTTCCCTCCCGCTCCGAAGAAATAGGACACGAATTCTGCTTCCCATGGCTGAGGTGCGTCACTGTCCGGTGCCTCAGGCCTGTAAGCGATGTTGTCGAGGAGCCAGACTGTGTTGTCTCTAGGGCAGGCTTTTCTGCCAAAGGGGTAGTGCGAGCCTAGAGTATCTGCCTTTGGCGTCAGTTATTCTGCTGGTAGCCAAGCCACATATCTCATACTCATTTTCTTGCCGATGAAGCCCGGCTCCGACTTAGCATAGCGTTTTGGTAATTCCGCCTCGACATTGGGAAAGCCTGCCTCGTTCCGGGATTGAGCTTCAAGGACCGATTCAGGAGTCCTTGTTTCGATGTGGTCAACTGGCTTTGATGATCGCTTTGGTCTGGGCATGATGATCAGAAATAAGTGAGCCCTCAAGTAGCAGCGGACCAAGACGTCAATCGGGGAATCCAGTTCGCGATTGGGTGTACTGATAATGATACAGGGAGACCGAAACAAGAAGTGTTTCTTTGGAGGTTGATGGGGAGCGCTGGATATGTACCTAAGAAGGATCGCATAAGAGAGAGACCAGGGAGAAAAAGCAGGCAAGATCCCGCTGTGCCCGACATGGAAGGCACCAAGATGCGCCATTGTGGGCAACCACGAGCTTTGCCGACATCATCACTAGGCAGGAGCAGATATCCCAGAGAGCAATAGAGACACACAAACTACCCGCCTAGCAAGCAACACTCCAAGCTTGCGGCGACTTGAGCGTCAGGAGACGGCTGGAGACAGCAGAGCTACCTACCCATGTAGGTAATCGTGGAGGAGACGAGACTCCAGGGGCGGATCCAGGACCACAAGATATCATCGAAAGATGCCATTACCGTGCCGGATTAAGACGCGTCTGATGCTGGCCTCGTCCCTGTTTCAGCTCGAGCTTGATATAAGTACAGGCGTTCTCAGACTCCATCAGGGCGCGAGCTCATTTAGTCTGAGTTCTCATATGGTCGGCGTACAGTGTACGTAGAGAGAAGCACCGTTTCTGTGATTCCGGGAAAGTGGATGAGAACGCCTGGCACCTACCTTAGTAAGAACTCTATAACCGCCCTTCTTCATTACTATCAGAATGGAGTGATAATGAGGTGGATGAAGAGATACAGGAGCCATGATAGATAGAAGGTGGCCTTGCGGTGACCTCCAGTACTAATAAGGTACTTGATAAGGGCCGTTAAAAGCGGCGACAAGGGGAATGGAGGCGCCAAGATATCGCGTTGAATGGCGACCGGCACTTTACGCGTAGAGGGGACCGCGACTTCTAGCAGCGCGTTGACCTGCCAGGCTGTATCCTCCCGAATATTCTGAGTACAGCACCATCAACGCGGGATTCAAAGGCGCTCAAGGATGGCGTCGAGGCCGGAACTCAAGGTATGTGACCGTGTCACTTCCGACTCTCACAAAATACGGCATTGACGATGATCACTAGGTCGACGATGAGGGTGGCTTCATCCGCAATTTTCGGTCCCTGCCCCCAAAACCAGACGGTGGCAACACTATCCGCGTTTTCGACCGGACCGACTGGTACTCTGCACATGGTGAAGATGCCGAATTTATAGCAAGGACCGTGTACAAGACCACTGCTGTCTTGAGGAATCTGGGCCGCAGCGACAATGCTCTGCCCAGCGTTACCATGACAATCACGGTTTTCCGCAACCTCCTTCGAGAAGCCCTTTTCAAACTAGGCAAGCGAGTCGAGATCTGGGAGGCAAGTGGACGGGGCCAATGGTCACTGGCTAGGCAGGCTAGTCCTGGCAATCTGCAGGCCGTTGAGGAAGAGCTGGGTTCTGGATTGGATAGCCAGGGAGACAGCGCACCGATCATTCTTGCTGTGAAAGTCAGCGCGAAAGCAGGAGAAGCCAGGAACGTGGGTGTATGTTTTGCAGACGCAAGTGTTCGGGAACTTGGTGTCAGCGAATTCCTCGACAATGACCTCTACTCCAACTTTGAAAGTCTGCTCATCCAATTGGGAGTTAAGGAGTGCATTGTGCCCAACGATAGCTCGAAAAAGGATCCTGAACTTGCAAAAATTCGACAAGTCATCGATTCTTGTGGCATTGCCATTTCCGAGAGACCTGCGGCCGACTACGTGACCAAGGACATTGACCAGGATCTTGCCAGGCTTCTTAAGGGTGAGAACGCCATAGGGATGCTACCCCAAACAGAGCTCAAATTAGCCATGGCTAGTGCGGCAGCGTTGATCAAGTACCTCGGTGTCCTGACGGATCCCAGCAACTTTGGCCAGTTCCGGCTGTATCAGCATGACTTGAGCCAATACATGAAGCTTGACGCCGCTGCACTGAGGGCTCTCAACCTCATGCCGGGCCCCAGGGATGGATCGAAGACCATGAGCTTATTCGGTCTTCTGAATCATTGCAAAACTCCGATCGGCGGCCGACTATTGGCGCAGTGGCTGAAGCAGCCATTGATGAACCTGTCTGAAATCGAGAAGCGACAACAGCTTGTGGAGGCTTTTGTCACCGATACCGAACTGCGGCAGACCATGCAAGAAGAGCATCTTCGGTCTATCCCGGATCTGTATCGGCTCGCCAAAAAGTTTCAACGCAAAGCTGCCACCCTTGAGGATGTGGTGCGTACCTATCAAGTCATCATACGGCTACCCGGTTTCGTCGAGGCCTTGGAAACTGTGGTTGATGAAGCGTACCAAGTCCCACTTGAAGCACAGTACACATCCAAATTGAAGGAGCTGTCTAATTTCCTGGGTAAGCTCGCGGAGATGGTCGAGACAACCATCGACCTTGATGCACTAGATCGTCATGAGTTCATCATCAAACCGGAATTCGATGACAGACTCCGCATCATCAAGGCGAAACTCGACAAGGTCAAACGCGGCATGGACGACGAGCATCGTCGAGTAGGCAAAGATCTCAACCAGGAGCTCGAGAAGAAACTTTACCTCGAAAACCATAGAGTCCATGGACATTGCTTCAGACTGACCCGTAATGAAGCGGGCTGCATACGCAACAAGACCACATACCGAGAAATCTCGACCCAAAAGAATGGCGTCTACTTTACAACGCAGACTTTACAGGAATTGAGGAGGGAATATGACCAGCTCTCCAGCTCCTACAATCATCAGCAGTCGTCACTCGTCCACGAAGTGGTCTCCGTGGCGTCGTCATACACTCCTGTCATTGAACAGCTTGCAGCCATCATTGCCCATCTGGACGTGGTGGTTAGTCTGGCGCATGTTTCTGTCCATGCTCCGACAGCTTATGTGCGGCCAAAGATGCACGAACGGGGAACCGGTGATACTGTCCTGAAGGACGCTCGTCACCCTTGTATGGAAGCCCAGGATGACATCAACTTCATCACAAACGATGTGGAATTGCGACGTGACAGCTCGCGGTTCCTAATTATTACCGGGCCGAACATGGGCGGTAAATCTACTTACATCCGCACCATTGGATGCATTGCTTTGATGGCTCAGATTGGCTGTTTTGTCCCATGTGGTGAAGCAGAGTTGACCATCTTTGATTGCATCCTCGCTCGAGTTGGGGCTTCGGACTCGCAGCTCAAGGGTGTCTCGACATTTATGGCTGAGATGTTGGAGACGGCCAACATTCTGAAGAGCGCTACCAGAGATTCATTGATCATCATCGATGAGCTTGGCCGAGGTACCAGTACGTACGACGGATTTGGTCTTGCCTGGGCGATCAGTGAAGAAATCGTGGCTCACATTGGGGCTTTCGGCTGTTTCGCGACTCATTTTCATGAATTGACAGCCCTTGCGGACAAATACCCCAACGCTGTCAAAAACTTACATGTGGTGGCTTTCGTGGGGGATCAAGAGACCACGGCGGTCTACGGCGACGGCGAGGCGACCTCCAAACAACGGGAAGTCACATTGTTGTACAGAGTCGAACCTGGAGTCAGCGATCAAAGTTTCGGCATTCATGTGGCTGAGCTAGTCCGGTTCCCGGAGAAGGTGGTCAACATGGCGAGACGAAAGGCGGAAGAACTAGAAGACTTCACCACCGTCACAAGTGACCAGAAGAAAACCGAATACTCCAAGGAGGAAGCCGAGGAGGGCAGTCGTCTCCTCAAAGCGATTCTCAAAAAGTGGAAAGAACAAGTCGAGGGACAGAATATGAGCAAGGATCAGAAGCTCCAGCTAATGAAGGATATGGTCAAGGGCGACGAGAAACTCACGGCCAATCGATACTTCCAATCCGTCCAAGCGTTGTAAGATATCGAGGGTCGAAACCTTGGGATGGGCGTACGTGATGAGCATGGAGTTGGGGTTCGATACTGGAGCAAAGAAAAGAGAAGACAACAATGTAACAAATTCGGCGGTTCAACGTTCATGGTTCAAAGACTTTCATGGCAGGCTTTGCTGCTAGATACCCAGATGCCTTATGATATGGTACAAAATACTCCATCTTTTTATGCTATTCTCGACGCTGGGATATTCAGCGAACGTTCGACCTCACATCGTCGTTGCCAGGATTCTCTGCAGCATATTTGGCGGAGATGTGCTCGGGACCCTCGCCGGGAGCGCCTTGGTCAAAGTCTCCTGCCTTTGTCGGCCTCCCTGTCCCTTTCTGAATGTCACCACCTTCTTCCGGAGGAATCTCTCGGTTGTTGCCCGCGCCAGAGACTTTGCTGCCATATTCCGCCGTGCTCCCAGGGAACTTGTTCGTTACTGATTGGTCAATACCAGATTCGTCGGCTAGTCTCCAGTCAGTATATAGAGGTTCAGGAACAAAGGATGAGTTCTATAGGGTCGGACATACTGCTGACGCTACCCCCTGGGACTGTCTTGCCACCAAACCCTCCATCTTGGGCGCCGTGCTTCAACTTGGGGTTGGCTAGATCTTGTTCCGCTTTGGCGGCAATATCCAGGAGATCTTGACCCTTGTATTGTTCAGACATGGTGTTGTATATTGGGCTGTGTTTGAGGTATCTGGATGGTTGGAAAGCTGGTGTACAGTGTATGGATGATTGAGCGAGATGTGAGTTCTGTTCTAGGGAGGATTTCTTTTGAAGAGGAAGATATTTGCAGAGTTCTCGAGCAGCACACAGGAAGCATTTGTATCTTTACCTTAGTCCATCGGTGTCATGGCGGACGACAGTGATGTCATTGGTTCACGTCATAATACCCATGCCAGTGTTTACCCCTAATGCTACGGAGCAGCATTATTTCACAGGGATGACGTGCCTCGACATGATACGGCGGAGTGTAAGCGTCATTTGCTAGACTCTTCTATGAACAAGGCTGAACGACCTCAACCTCCTGTGGTGTGCATCGCGGCCACCCTGTGCATGGCAGGCCGACAGACACTGGCCCAGACCATGAATGGCTATAATGAGATGTTGGTGGCCGGCGTGGCCATTTTGAATGGCTTGTTGGATGGAGATGAGGCTCATTAAGGTGAAATGTAGGTGATTTGAAGCAATGTAGCCCTCCTCCTTGTCGTCATCCGACAACCGGCAACGGCGAGGAACACAGCCTGCACCGGGTGTCCAATTTGTCTGCTTTGCGCGCTGCCTTGGCTGACTCAGGTACTTCTGAGGGATCACATTTCGGCATGTGGTTAAGCCTCCCAATCGACTGCAGGCGGCATCTTCAAGTTTGGCGTCTCTCATTCATTGCTGCATGAACAAGGTGCTGTTACGAAGGTGCGATCACCTGCCCTCAGAGGCACAACATGCAGTGTGCCCATATGCCCCAATGTGCCATGGTTGCTGGTTGATGAGCTGTGATATCCTGTGAGGAGTGCAAGCCGCAACTACCAATATGGCTGCATACTCATCAGGTGTCGCGCCTTCCTTCTTTGTCCTGTGAGCTACTACCCAACCCCCGTCACGCAGCTTTGTTTTTCCTGCGATCCCCGGAGAAGAAGCCAACATCATGTACATTCTATCAGTCTATCAGGCCCATCTGCGGAAACACCATGTCCCAACCAGCAGCAACAATCGACATCACGTCCCTCAGCGCCCGGAGCCGCCGTTCTTCTGTATCTGCAATCCCACGCCCAACATCTGGTACCTCGCGTTATGCCACCCCTACAAGCACTCGAGGAAGGGCCCCGACTGTGACTCCAGACACCAATGGCCTCAAACCTGTCCATATGCTCAGAAGGTCCCGGCACCCCAACGACGGTGCCCCTCCTACCTCGTTCCACATGTTTCCAGCGTCATCAACGAGCTCGGAGTCCTTGCTGCCGTACCAACACCGGGTGAAAAGAGACCTCTCAGGGATCCAACAACAGCTCCATATCCAACACCTCTCAACGCAATCCTTGAGTGGCCCTCAGGGCGTTTGTATACCAGGCCAGGGTAATTCTGAGGGTAATCTTATGGGCCATGCCAGGACCCTTCCCAAATCCAAGACAATGAGCAGCCTTCTGTCCTGCCCCCGCGATATGACCCCGGGAAGACGTCTACTTCAGCCACTTGGCCCACCGCTCCCCAGAACCCAAACCTTGGGCAACATATCATGCTTTGGCGCGTCGAAATTGACACCCTCGCCTAGAAAGCCGACCTCCATTGCAGTGACTTCTTCCCATGGGCACGATGACACCAGCAAAATCGATGTTGCAGACGCGTTGCTGGAAAGCAGAATGACAGAGAAAGAGGTGCATATGATGAAACAAGTTCAACGAGAGGCTGCTATAAACCGTGCTCGTTTGAGGAGCTCGATGGGGAACAGCTCAGGCACAGCCAAGTCCAAGTTTGACCATTGCCAGAAGCCGGAGTATTTAGCCTCAATAGGAACTGAACGCACGGCTATGATCAAGGTACCGGTCACTGATGTTGCCAATTCCAGGCGCGGCGGGGGAAATCAAAAAGATTCACCTCGGCGGCGTCTGTTGTTCATCAATCCGACGATAGCAAACATCGATCGTCCTGACAGCGGTCCACCAACTAGTACTACGTTGACTAGCACCACCGACTCCAACCAGAGTGAAGGATCGAGGGATCATATGAAGCAGGTCAGGAACACTGGGCCACACCCTCTACCTCAATGAACACATCTGTAGCTAACGGCACAGCAGGTCTATTCGGCAGAGACGCCCCAATATTGGGCAGGCCGTTACACGTCTCTGTGTGACCGTTTTCGAACGAACAAGATGCACAATGTCCAGCGTCCGTCGCCATCTGATGCAAGCAACCGGGAAAATGCCCTTTTATTCGATTCCTACGACAGGTCCAGAATGAGTGATGCTTTGAATGAACTAAGACAGATGTGTAGGTCGACAGAGGCCATGAAGAGCTTTGAGGACTTTGAGTCGCAATTACTTGGGAACCTGGGTCTATCACGTCGAAATCTTTATCGCGCCGCCAATCACGCCCCACGCAGTGTTGAGATGAAAGTTCCTGATAGCGCAGGGTTGAAGCCCACGATGGGCTGGAACGCGCCGCAATCTCCACGGAATACATCGACAACCATAAGCAGGATTTCAAATGTCAATGCCGAAGCTGTGATCAGTCGAGGACCTAAGTCATTTTATGGCGATGGTGGTTTGGTAAAGAGTAAGACAACGGGAAACCTGGCTTCTCTTATACCCACCATATCAAAAAAAACAACCTGTGCCGGCATCGATCTCCGCCTCAAAGGTGAATAGGACAGCGATAGCCTCACACAAGCGGAGAACGTCATATTTCGAGTGTTCGCCTGAGGCCGTGCAAGAGGCAATGAGGGACCGTGAAGACCGGGCCGCGCGGCGTGCGGCTGACGCTTATAGACGGTCGACTCCTCGTCTAGCCTGTTATGGCCTTCTGAAGAGCGACAGTCAGACCAGACTCCTGTCATCGAGAATTGCCGTTCAATCAGAAGATGATCGGTGTGAAAGCAGGATAACTCAGGCAAAGGCTTTCGACCCAGTGATAGGATCATTGGACTGCGCCATGCTTGAAAGTGGACATGGGCTGCCTCCGCCACCCGCTAGTGACACTGGCTCTCCCAAAGTGCAATTGGTAAAGGTGCCGGGGGGGCGGTAGAGAGAAGCTGGTAAAGTCCCGGCGCAAGACGGACCGTCAGCTCAGTGGAGAAGCCGTGAGGAACTTCCTCGGGGCAGGCATGAGGGAAGTGAAGAAGATGGGAAGAAGAGTGGGCGGCTGGGGAGGTAGCAGTGAGGACTTATTGCTGCCAGAGTAGGAATGTCCTGAGATGCAGGAGAAGATATGTGGAAGTAAGGAAGAATCGTTGTGGCGGACAGAGCTGCAACCAGCATTATCCCAGAGTTCGAATCTATATGAATGGAAGCCCTCAATTTCACCACCCTAGAAACAGTTTTGAGTAGGTATTAAGAAGGCACCCATTGAATTTCCAATTCGATCTTCCGCTCTCCGTCGCCCGGACCGGCGTATATGCCCACCTTCTCGAATCTCCGCGGGGGGATGGCTAGCGTAGAAGGTGGTGCTATTGCGGTAAGATAATATAGTCGGGTTTTTGGGGTCGGCCGAAAAGATACTCTGGATGGAAGTGGTCTTTGTGCATTCGAACTTTTGGGTGACGGGGTTGACGACGCAAGGGGGAGTAGCTCGAAGACAGGGAGAACAAGGGAGCATGTCCCGGGTCCACGACATCAGGTTGTGCCTTGAAGGTGGCGCATGTGCCGGACGTGTACCAGTCGCCGAGACGGATGAGGCAGCCCTCTTCTTCGACTCTGTCTGGGGAGCGCGCAGGGGGCGACGCTACATCGGTGGAAGGGTCCTGCAACACACGAACCTTCAAGTGGCCTTTGCCGGAGAAGGGTGGTGCAGTCGAGGTAGCTGTCGCGGTTGTTGTTCGGGATGGAGGGCTAGGAGGAGGGTGTCCAGTCGTGGATTTAGGTCGATATTTGATTCCGCGGCTAGGACAGTTTGACGTGCCGCCCACGGGGCTCGTGGGGATGAAGATCTGGCGAATGGCCGATTCATTGAGGAAGGGCGACGAGATGGAGTTTGGATCCAATGTTCTTGGTGCAGCCGCAGATAGTGGTGTTGCTGATTCGGATGCCGACTCTGCTGATCTGTGTGCGAACTCGGTCCGCAAAGGCCCCATCACCGCGAAATGGTACCATACTTCATCGAGCTCGCCGAAGCGATTGCACCGGAACGTGACGGGGACGCCGTGCGCGGATGATTCCACCGCATCTTCGAGTTCGGCGAGAGTATATGTCGCCGAGGACGATGGGAGGATCCCTGCCTCCGCAAGGATCGAGTATGTGTTGAGAGTTTTGAAAAGCGAGGTCGTCTGGATGACGTAGTCGAGGACATCGGCGGGTTTGTTGTCGTTGTCGTTATTGCTATTGCTATTGCTATCAGCGGAGATGGAGTCGGAGAGGAGGCCAGTCCTGTCATTATGGTCATTTCCATTGTCGTTGTTGTTGTTGTCGTCGCCGTCAGTATAACAAGCCGGATCCAGCGTCGAAATGCACGTGCCATGCTTATTCCATTCGTGGGCCCAAAGGTGCGGATTGTCGCCGTCCAGCGCGAGCCAATACTCATTCATAAACGCGAGCAAGGGATCACTCAGTTCGGGCGGGGCCGCGGCCTTGATGGCGCCGGGGATATCGTTGTGTTGCCGCTTCGAGTCGCAGAATTGCTCGAATCCTCCGCTGCATAGATCTGGCCAGAGCCCGTGGATCGTCCATGAATCGGCTGGGCCTAAGGCCGGCGAGGTGTCCCAGAACTGCGTCTGGAGGAAGTGGCCTGACGGGTGGTTCACGCAGCATGTGTTGATGTTGCGAGGTGGTGGGAAGGGACATGATCGGATGGGCGGATATGGACATTCTTGATTCAATGCGTGCGGTGTGAGTGGCTGGGCGATGTTGTTGTTGGGCGAGTGGTTCAGGAGTGAGGAAAGTAAGGGGAGTTGCGAGAGAGCTTGGGGGAAGGACACCATGATTGGCGTCAAGATATATGATAAAGGTATAGGTATAGCAATATTGAGACGGGAGTTACTCCATAATGTGTTGGGTCGCGTTGACGATGGGGACGATGGTGCTGGTTGTTATCAAGGATCAAGGGGACAACAGGACGTGTCGAGGAATGATGTCGACGAGGCTACGGCACGTGACAAGGCTGAGACGAGGTATATCTACCATGATGTCATGATCTGGTGCTCAGCCTTGTGCTCAAGTTTGCGGCCATAGGAATTCAATGCATGGGCGACGTGCCATCTAACATACTCGGTAGGTCTTCTGCAGATACTTTCTAGTTTATTCCTCATCTTGAGGATACTTTGTTCCACCCTGCTTTCGAATTTCGTCCATGATTTCCATGACGCGGATGGTCTCCTTCCAGGGCATGATGAGGCTCTCTTTCTGCCCTGCGGCAATATCCAGGGCTGTGTCATCGGCCTCGTAAATGAAGCCTCGAGCCGGCTCCGAATAGTCGTATCTACTGACTTGCTCGGGAAGATCAACCCCCTTTCTCTTGGTATACACGGTGAATGACAAGGGGTGTGACGGCGCTCTTCCAATGACGTCGATATGGCCATGGGTACCTTGAACGCGACAGACGAGATCTGAAATGGCAGCTGACATTGTGGTCGAGCTGATGACTCCTTGACGGCCAGACGATGGATAATGTAAGATGACGCTCGAAGTCACCTCAATGCCGTCCTGGTGAGTCTGAGCGGCGAGGATGGTCGCATCCTCCGAGTTCTGTGGAGTGTTGGGATCGAGAGTCAGAATCCCCCATGTGAGCGAATAGATGCCGATGTCGAGTAATGTGCCGGCACCGAGCTTGGGATCTTTATATCGCGACGTCTCTGGCAGGCTTGGAATGTCGACGAACAGGGAGAAGTCGGACCACATGCGGAACACGTCGCCAATCACTCGTTCTTCATACAGCAGTTTCCTCAGGTGAGCCACGAGCGGTCGGTGCCGCAGCCACATTGCCTCATGGACATAGACGCCCTTCTGTCTTGCCGCCTCGAGCACCTCTTTGGCCTCTCGCGCGTTCATGGCGAACGGTTTCTCGCACAAGACGTTCTTCCCGGCCGCGATGGCGTCCAGACAGTTCTGCTTGTGGAACGAGTGTGGCGTGCCGATGTACACGCAGTCGACATTGGGGTCGGCGTAGACTTCGGCATACGAGCCGTAGATGGTGGCCTTGGAATCCGGACAGTGTTGGGCAGCAAACGCGCTGCCCTTCTCCCGCGAAGACGCGCCAATGCATTGGATGATGTGGTTGGCTTTGGCGTCTGGCCGGTCAAGCATCAGGTCGTCGACAAACCACGACGATATCTTACCGGTTGCTACGCGGTGTCAGTAAAACGGCTTTCCGTGGTGATTCGGCCTCTCCTTCTCACCGATGATGCCCCATCGGCAGGTTGGCTTCTCGGCTGCCATGACTGGAATTGGGTCAGAGTCAGGGATTGTCTAGGATGGATGGATATACTGTGGTATGTGCTCGATATGATAGCAGCTGCGTATAGACAGCGTTATGCAAAGGTAACATGAGGACGGACATTGATTTTCTCTTCAAAAGCCGGCAGTCATCTCCACCAACGCCTAGTCCGAGTTCGAATCCCTTCCATCATCCGATCTCGAGAGCCGCGGATCGAGTCCGGAAATGAGGTCCTGTAGGCAGTCTATGTAGGTACCCGACTCATAGAGGTGGAATATATTTGCCAGACAGAATCATATATCGCCGTCTGCCACTGAGCCGGTAGCTGTGAGGAGTGGAAATTCCATGTCTGACGCATCTGCTCCGCCTCGTACCCGATGATTGGCCTGCTTACTCTGCTTAGTCAGTGCGACATCGGCCTCCGCATCGTTTTTTTACACACCGTCGAACCTCGTCGCCGCTTATTCTGTACACGACAGACGTTGCTGAAGATCCCGACGGCCGTCCGGCGTGTTATTTTGTAAACCGGCGCCCGATAATGCAATCCAGAAATCGGATCATCAACATCGAATTGACACTATCATTCTAGCAACCCTCATGAGCTGCTTTCAAGTACAGATTGTCTTTTGCCTGGATATCCTGAGCCTCCCTCCTACCAGTCAAAGTGCTGGTGCCCAGTTCCCACCAAGCGAAAGACCATGCCGCGGTGTGGGCGAGGTGACTCTTGACATCACCACCAAAATGGCTGCGCTCCAAGCCTCCCAGGTATCCTGTTCAAGAAAACACGCCTCAACCTTATCCCGGTAGACACATCCTGAACACACTGTTTCTCTCACATGACAGCCATTTCGCACCCTGCACAATCAACCCCGAATGTGGCGGCGTCCATGATGGTACAATTGTGCAACAGTCTTAGGCTCCGATCCTTCAGAAGGATACCCCGAACTACTCGCATCCGAGACAAAACTGTGTCGGAATCTCTCCTGGCGATCGATGCTTCGCTCTCTCTCCCTCGAGGCTCTCAGGTCATGATGGCCCCGCCGAAAATGCAACACTGGACTAGTGCTCGGTTTCCAGCCCTCGGCATCGTCGTGGTGACCGCCATCGAATCCGTGATGAGTGCGATAGTCGTGCTCTTCAGGTCCGATATCCGGTATCCCACGGAGCATGCGATCAACCTCGGTCTCGGTCTCGCTGTAAGGAAGAGTAGAAGAGTTCAACATGTCCAAAGCACAGACGCTCCTACGGTAGACTTCGCGGTCCATGCTGGCAACGCTCTCGTCGGATGCTTCTTCGTCCTCCCAGACTTGGCCTTCCACGTCTCCTGCATGGGATGGGCTGTGGATGGAAACTTCAGGTATGTTGCTGAGAACCCGTCGAGCTGCGGTTTGTCCTAGGATACTATTCTGCAAGTAGTCAGTGGCAATCTGTGCGGCAGTAGGGCTTACGACATCCTGTGTGATCTCCGCCAGCTCACCGGGCGACGGGAGCTGCGGCTGCGAACGCACAGGAGGGTCTGGCAGAGCTTTGTGCGTATTGACGGGAGACGTGAGCACGCCGTGACGCTGAGTAGCGCCGAGTGAGTCGGATCGCGGTCGAACCACAGCCGGGAACGAGGCCATCGAGCCGGTGCCACTCTCTGCACCGTCAACCGGAGTACTAGGAGTAGTCTGAGCCTGGCGACGCCTACCCAGGGGCGACGCGGTGCGAAGGAAAGATTTGCTCTTCGTCGGTGCCACCTCTTTGGATGAGTATCTTGTGTCGAGCGGATGAGTGGTAGCATCATGATGTGACGGCGTGAACCCAACCATGCTCTGGCTCGAAGGCAACGGAGGTCTCCTGCCTCTCTCCTTATCTCGATCCATGCCGAAGAATCTCAGGGCTTTGGAGGCGGGACCACCTTTGGCCGTGGTCGAAGCGATCTCGGAAGCCGCAAGGCCAGTTTGGGACTGAGAGATGATGTTCTTCACATCTGCTCGTCGCGCAACCACTTCTTCTCGAGCGCTTCCCAACATTTGGCGCAATTGAGCAATTTCTTCGTCACGCTGGTCCAATTCCAGGGTATGTGCGATTTTCAAGCTCTCCATGTTCCCTCGCAGCTCTTCATAGCGTCCGGCCTTGCTTTCAACCTCGGCGATCGACTCCTGACTTTGAATCAGTGCAGCTTCGCACTCCTCCAAGCGTGTATTCAGGGACTCGATCTTCTGGACGAGGAGGACGATTTCGTGATCGCGTTCTTTGATCACGCGGGCGGCGATCTCGTACTTGTTCGTGTAGGCGTCGAGGTTACGAGATTGTTCATTGATCAGAGTACTCTGTTCGTGTAGAAGCTCCCGATATTCCTTCGCAGATGCCTTCGCCTCGCGTATGTCTAACATGTATTGCGCGATGGTAGACTCGGGGACACGAACATATGGGATTGGATCGTTCTCGTGGTCTGAGTAGTGAGAGTAGTCGGAAATGATCTCGAGAACTTCTTCGGTTCGTGGCTCATTGATGGTCTCCACCCACGTTGAGACGTTGTCATGGATGAAGGAGCCTAGGATGTGGACAATGTCGTGAACAGTGTGTTTCAGATCTGCATTTGTTCTGTCTTGTTCCGCAATCTCCTCATCTTTCGCGCCCATCTTCTCCAAGGCTTCTTCCACTTGGTTTTCCAGATCTCTGAGACGTTCATGGCAGGCTTTCGTGTCGCGTTCGACGAGGGATTCTGCTGACTCAAGGACCTTGTGGTAAGAAGTGGCGACCATGCGGATCTCGTCCGTGAAGCTTTTCAAGTCCTGCAAACGGTCAAAACAATGCGTCCTATTCCGAGTAGAGAGACGTACCTTTTGAAGGGCGATCTGGTTCAGACTAGACTCGATTTTCAGCTCGCCCACATCATTGAGCAATTCCATCATCCGTTGGATCTGCGCTCGAACAGCCGGTAACCAGAATGAAGTGACCACGGAGGGGCTGCACTGAGGTAGGAAGTCCAGTAATTCTTCGAGAGACATGGCAGACAGCGGTTTTGTTATTGTGGGATCCTCTGTAGCGCGAGCTCCGATCACATAAGGTGGCATTGCGTGGTCGCTACCTCGATCATGCTTTCTCAGCGGTATGGTTAGATTGCGAAGAGTCTCCATCGCGTCCGCATCTGAAGAAAACGACGAGGACAGTGTCGGTGCGGAGCTCAAAGTCGAGTCCTCTGTGTCCCTGCGCACGACCCGGAGTGAAGGAGGAGGTGAAATCGGGGTTGTTTGCGGAAAGCCCTGACTGGGCAAGAGTAGTGAACCGGGCAGCTCGGTTGGCGGTGAATTGAGCGGGCTGATGGGTGTTTCCGGGGGAGAACAACATGGTACACGGGGTACGCCAGCACTGTATCGCGATGTCCACGGCGCCGACCTGGAAGTCATATCGCTTTCCACCAGAAACGACAACTTAAGCCGATCGGTAGGTGTGTTGGGGGTCCACAGGCCGCCAGCTCCTAAGTTAGAACCTTCAGAAGCCTGCGAGGGCCACGTCGAGTCCTTCTCACCGCCGCAGATGATTCGAATTGGTGGCGGACGCTTTCGAGGCTTTGGCTTTCCCAAGGGAGACTCTGCCACTGCACCCGTCGTCTCCAAACAATTGGCTTCCACCAGCGGAAGAACAAATCCTCCCAGCCCGCCATTAGGAACCATTCTGTTCTTATCCGGTTGTATTGCTGCAAAGAGCGACGCCATTCGGAGTCTGGAAAGAACAACCAAGCCGACAGGGCAAGCACAATGTACAGACAAAAGAATGGTAGGTAAGGTAGGAACTGGAATGAGAAGCGGGAGCATAGGTCGTCTACCCACTCAGAAAGACCTACTTTGTCACCTCGTCCACCACGCATGGGACGGAGTGAAAGCCCATATTGCTAAAGCTGCCGTTGCATGATTTGAAGCAAAAGGGGTCGCACGAGAGAGAACCATTGAGCTTGACAAGAACAAGACTTGCGCACCCAATGATAATTTCGCGGACCACGACCCAGATACCACAATCCGCGGGGTGTAGATGGCCATCATGACGGGCAATTGGGTCTCAGCACGCGTCAAGGCGCTTATATGGGCCATCACGAGGTCGGCTCTTGACGCTCTGGTGTCTTTCTTTCCACGGCTGAAGCCAACCTCAGAGTGAGACGGCCATTTGTCGACCCGGCTTTCCAAGCTTGGGGAAGTCAACAGTCGGCCGGAATGAGGATGTTTATGTGCCGCGACATAATTGAGAATGTGAGAGACGGGCAAAGCGTCGCAAATGAAGGTGTTTTTCGCTTGGAGGAAATGCCCCTATTTAAGCTTCCCAAAGCGGCTTAGTTCGCACAGCGAGTTGATATCACGTGATCGTTCAAAGACTTCATCTCTTGGTATCTGTAGACAATCCTTCACATCTTCACCCACAAAGCCGGCTTCCTACAATCCAGCGGCATCGTTGCTGAACCTACGGGCACCATATAATACAGGGCTGCAAGCATCTCGTTGTTCTGGGTCTGACTTGGTGAGATTCTGCTACGTTATCTTGCATAGTCCCCGGCGGTTAGAGAGCAAAGGCATGAGTCTTGAAGGTTCGTCAGAAAGACCAAGCAAGCGGCTAAAGATGGACAAAGCCAAACAAGGGGTAAGCCTGACCTTGTCGATAGCAGCGGTTGAGTCCCTACTTCACAACCCTTATCCTCCTGGTGGATCCCTTGAATCTGTCTGACTGATCTGTGATCAGACCAACGAAACAGCTTCCGGACGGACAGGCTCAAGCAAGAGCAAGTATCGCGCACAAAAGGCAAGAGATCCAAGCCAGTCTCATGGCAAGTCCAAAAATCGACAAGTGGTACAAATGAGTGCGTCTGGCATCCACAACGGCGATGTCGGTGTATTCGTGACCTGTAGCAAAGGCGACGAGAAGAAATGCTTACAAGAGCTTGCCAATCTCTTGGACGAAGTACAAACGAAAGAATCTATTCCCCTGTATATGTACTAATGCAGGTTACAGCAAATCGCGGATGAGCAGTCTGAGGAGCAACAGATTGAGAACAAGCAGTCGAACGAAGCCAACCGGGATAACGACATTGAGGCCGATATTCTTGCCGAACTGGACGAGCTGCGTCCCAAATCTGCGAATGGCTCGCCATCCAAGAAGCTCACCCTGATAACACTTGATATACCCTGTGTTACGTTCGTTCGGTTTCCTACCAGAACAGGGACAGACTCCACCCTTGACCCTGTCGATATTGTGCACAAACTCTGTGTCAGAGCTTCGCAAAAGGACGATACTGGACCACGAAGCCGCTATATCCAAAGACTGACCCCAGTAAGCTTAATACGGAAGACGTTGAACAATGGGCTCGAGTCCCTTTGCGAGGAGGTTCTTCCACCACACTTCCTGATCAAGCCTGATAGTACCGAAGAGCAGTCGAACCCCGTGCTTGCGGTAGACAACCAAACCCAGCCTGTCAAGTTTGCCATCCGACCCACAATCCGGAACAACAACAAATTGGATCGAGATCAAGTCATACGGACAGTGGCAGATAAAATCACGGCATTGGGTCAGGGCAAGCACTCAGTCGACCTCAAGGGTTACGAAAAGCTGGTACTCGTCGATGTATACAGAAATGTGGTCGGCATGAGCGTAGTAGGGAGCGAATACGAGACTCTGAAGAGGTTCAACCTTGCCGAGCTGCACGCAAGTCACTTTGACGATGACAAACAGGAGCAGCAAGATGGGAAGGCTACCACCGCTGACTGATGGGTAGTAGCATGAGTATCTGCGACTTACCCATGGGGTCCCGGAGATGGCTTCGAGCCACTTCCATAATCGATCATGTCCATGCCGGATGTCGAGCTCTGCACCTCCGTACTACTTTCATGTCCTCAGGATGCTTCTGGCCAACGGACCAGTGAGCCAGCCTGACTAAGTCAGGACTTTGCTGGGGTGGCCTCAATCCACTCACCGTGCTGAGCAGAATTGTTTCCTGGGTACATGAGACCGCCGTGTGCATCATTCACCCAAACGGCCAAGACTGTCACGAGAAAGGTACCTTACGATGGCATGGTCTGCCTAATCGGGTGTGACATAAAGAGGGAATGACGCCTGTTACGAAGTCAAGCAGAGCGCAGTCGGGAACTGGATCTGACGCGAGTCAACTACCATATCCATCAAAGGCTAAAAGGCTCCCATGCCGAAGAATTTTCTCACTTGACTTCCTGGCGAGTCAGTTTCCTCCTGGTTGAGGTTGATTTGCAGACGCAAGCACCATTCTCATGCCTGCAATCCGACCTTCATGGGGCCATGAATCACAAACACTGCATATCCCCCGGGCCACCCACAGGTCAAGCCACTCATACGCCAGCCTTCAATAATCCTCACACTGCGCTCCAACCAGGTGTCCCGGAGAAGGGCACGTCAGAGGCCTGCTCGGAAGTTTTCGATCACCAGCCTCGCACGGCACAGTCTTGTCGTCGGCAGGACAGCAAAACACTGCTCCTAGATCCAGTCCGTCCGCTCCCTTTCCTGACTCGGCTCGATATCCTAGTGGACAGCATGTGGCGCCCACTTCTGAGAGTGGTGTTACGACAGACCATTCGAAGCCTGGGTTGCAAAGTCCTTGTTTCTTCTTGTGTGTTCCGCGAGTACCGAGAGGAGTGCTTGCTGTCAGCGGCACTGTGATCGAGAGTAGGAGGACCAAGGCAGCGGTGAGCATAGCGAAGCTGAGAGGCGACATCTTGAAGACTAGATGACTACCGGCTGCGAAGCGTTAGCTGTTTCCTGTCGGGCAAAATGGTGTGCTGACCAAGAGGATATCACTGCGCGACTTTGGGAAATCGAATGGTGTGAGGTAAAGCACTATTGAGGTGTCTTGAGAAGAAGTGATTTCGAGAGCACACGGGCAACGTTAGTCCGAAGAATCGTAAATATCTGAAGTTATGACTGAGGTGTCTGATTGCAGTTCTATCGACAGGGAAGGAACCAAGCGCAGTAACAAGGAGGCCTCCGTAACTCTGCAGAAGCCCTCCGCGTCACCCGGTCACACAGACAAACCGTCTAAGCATATACCTCAGCGTGTGCCGATACCATGGAATTCCTGTCAACAGGAAGTCTTACGACCATGAAGGCCAGACTTCCATATCGTATAAGACCGTGGCGGTCGAAGCGTCATTTCTCGTACTACTCAACCATCCGTTTGCAGAACTGGGTGTCTTCTCCCACACTCATAAGCAGTCATAAGCAAACAGCTATGAAGGGGCGGAATCCCACATCCTAGCGAGCTGCCTCGTCTTGATTGTGCTTCCCGGCCATTCGATTATCACTCCGGGCAGGGTGAGGCATTCTTGCAAAGAACTTGAACTCACATAGAAATGAAACCCATCGGAGTGACCAAACATGAGAGGAAGTGGGCGATAGCCAATCATAGGCCTCGACCTTGTGGACCCGCCTGTAATCTCCACGTGATGGTTGTTGCGGCGTCACGTGCCACTCACGTGGTATTCGGGGTTGCAATAAGGGCGGAATCGGACGCAGTCCAGCATTTGAACCCCAGATTCAACGTCGGTGGATAAAGTCATACGTTCTAGACATCAACAGCCGTGTCTGGCCTCGTCTGCTCTGTTCCCTACGGAGTCTCTTGACTTGATAACTTGGTACACCAACGCAAGGCCCCTGGCCCTCCCTCAATGACCATGGCTACCAAAAAGACGGCTCCTACAGATGACGAGCTGCTGGCCCAGCTTGACAATCTAAGTACTCAAGCCACATCGCGCCCCCCGAAGCCAACGACACGAACAGCGAGACAAGGACAAGGACAACCGGCTCAATCGTCGCAAACCGAACAAGATCTACTGGCCGAACTGGGCAACCTGGCTGCCCGGCCCGCCAGTAGACCTGCAACTCCTTCTCTCAGACCCAATGCCCCTACCGCGGCTGGGAGTCGCTCACCCAAACCTTCGTCCGCAGCAACCCCTCCTCCGCCAGCACGGACAAGTGAGGAAAAGTCTAGCAATGGCCAGCGGAAGTCGGGTGACAGTACACGCTCGTTCCATCAGAGCTTCACGCCAGCAACCACGACCACCGAAGAGTCGGCCGAAACCGAACCGCAACCCGAACGGACCCCTGCCAAAAGCGGTGGTGGGTGGTGGGGAGGGCTCCTGTCGACAGCCTCGACCGCCATCACCCAAGCCCAGGCCGCGGTGAAAGAAATCCAGAAGAACGAAGAAGCACAAAAATGGGCGGAACAGGTTCGAGGAAATGTGGGATTGCTCAGGGGCTTTGGTAAGGATACGATGCGTCTGAATTGGCTGGCGAGAAAAATGCTTATACAGACATAGGAGGCGAGCTCAAATCCATCGCCATACCGACATTCCAGAACATCTTACAGACAATTGCACCTCCTATCTCGTCACACGAACGCTTACAGATCCACATCACCCACGACCTGTCCAACTATCCCACTCTCGATCCGCTCATCTATCAGGTCTTCAGCCGCGTCATGGCGCAGGTCGAAGGGGGGAGATCTGATGGTCATCCAACGTGGTCACGAAGCCGGGCCGAAGCGCGATTCAAAGGAAACCTCGCCGCCATTGGGATCCTGGCATGATGGCCCTTGGTGGAGGAGTGGCGAGAGACGCAGTATCAACGCAGTCAAGGGTCTGGTTGAAGGAAGCAAATTGGTAAGAGCCTCCGCCGAAGGTTACGCGGACGAGTACTTCTCCAGCAGGGGAGGGGGTGGAAGAGGCCGCCAAACGTGCCACCGAAACCCTCTCCGACTCCAATCCCACCAGAGACAGCGAAATCTTCCTCGCCATCCAAGCTATCTCGCAACCCGTTTCGAAAGAGCTGTTTGCAGCAGCGTCTAGCTCGGACAAGGAATCGCAAATAAAGGAAGTGGAGGAGGAGGATGAAGAGTTTGCATTCGCTGTCTATCTGCACGACCCTATTCACGGGATCGCCTTCCACGCAATATCCCAGGCTCTCCCCGGGCAATGGATCGAATGGCTCGACGCACCCAGTGGCGGTGAGGGTACCTTGCCGGAGAGTATTGAGGACATCATCTCAAGTGGTGGCATTGACCCAAGAGAATGGGTTAGCGAATGGGTGGAGGAAAGCTTGAGCCTGGCGGTCAGTGTTGTTGCTCAAAGATACGTTGCAAAGAGGATGGGCGTCGGCGAAGGCGGTCCGAAGAAGGGCAAGTTGAAGGCCGACTTGAACCAGGAGGCTCTGATGGAAAGCGGTGGCGGGGAGGCCGCTAGGGGCTTGTGATGACCACTCGTCTGTTTTTGTTCGATCCCTTGGGTTCGGGTCCAATATACCATAGTTGGCGTCCTTGATTTTCGGAGTTGATGGGAATGATGCTTCCCGGCGCTTGCCGGCCGGAACATGAAGTTCGCCGCCCAGGGTTCCAATCCAGCCACCGTGTTGTCTATCAGTCCGCGTCGCCAGTGGCGCATAAAATGTAGACCACCCCCGGTGGCACAAGTTATCCATCTGTGGGATGGTGCTCGAGAACGATATCCCCGCGGCTCAATGAGGAGGACAGGCTCTCACCGCGCTGCAGTCAACAGTATACCGACACCTCTGCGCATTCGCCGGCAGCGCAAAGAGTCCGGCATTCGACGTCGAAATCATCTCTGCGCGTCTATCGAACAAATCTCCTGCTGTAGCCGACAATTTTCTAGGATTTCTTCCCGTTTTTCTTGCCGTTGTTTGTCTTGCCGTCAGGCCCACCCTTTTTCCTCCCTCCTCCGAGCAGTTCCAAGTGACCAGCGCGTTCACCCAGCATAGCCTCCGTCTTCGCAGTCAGGCCTGAGGTAAACTTCTTGTTGAGCTTGGCCTGCTTCAGCAGTTTAGCCTTCTTAGGTGTGATGGTTCGGGAGCCCTTTTTTGTGATTCCGGATGAGGGTTTGGAAGCGGTCGGCTTAGACGATTTCTTGACCAGCCCTTGTGCCATGGCTGTGGGTAGACAGAGAGTCTCTGTCTTGGTGGAAGTGTGTGGCAGAATTGATGGTTTAGAGACTTGTGCAGTGGTAAAATTGACTGCGTAAACCAAACTTCTTTGACGTGTCAACGTAAACTTTTAGCAGGATGTTAGTAGCTTGATCCACCCATTAGTAACTTGGCATGAACAAACTAATATTCTGCGAAATGCATCTATTTCGACGAGCTGCGCTCAGACCACATCAATGTCGAATACGACGACGAGGGCAAGGGACCTGAGATAAGCCCACAGCCAACCGCCCACAGCCCACACCACCTCTGAACCCCTTCTTCGGATGTCCCCTCTCGTCCCGTCCTAGCGTTCGTCCTTCGCCGCAGAGAATGAAGAAGACTCCCCCTGACAATTCATGATTGGATCACCCCACCAGTTCTGACAAGCAAGCTATTGTCACCGCTTGACACGTTGCCCACAAACTACCTTAGTTGGTGTGGATGGCAGACACACCATACACTATGGAATACCGCAAGCTGTTCGGGCAGCGTCGGAGCGGGCCATAGCTACCACTTTTACAATGACACTGGGAACAAAGCCAAAGGAGTTACACTAGTCATGAAGAATAAAGAGAGAAGAACCTTTCTGGACGCTGGTCGGTGACAATGCTGCACGTTGCTGTGAGAGAAACGGACCGCAAGTACACCTTGGTATGAGCTTGACCTGCAGTGGCCAAGGGACAGGACACTGTCGCATGCAGGATCCAGAGGATCGTCGGCCCACTTCTCTATTGCAACTTCCCCGAGGCTAGGTCGAGTCTAGGAGGACAGCGTCTCGTCGTGGCGTCGCGAACATTTGGCCACCAGTTGATCCCTGTTGCCACGGGGGTTGTTTGGCATCAGTCCTAGCACCACGTTCTTTTCCGCCCATCGATTCTTAGCGAGAAACGTTTCGCAAACGCCAAACCACATCCCAGCTTTCCTCAAGTCCAAAGGCTCGAATTTTTCCTCAAACCTTCCATCATATTTCTCTCCCTGAGATTTGATGGTACGTGTAGGCTTTGTGGACGTTCCAGTCTTGTGGTAGCTTTGTTGGAGGCTCAGTTTCAGCCTCTTTTGAACCTTCCCGAACGAAGATTGCCGGTACAATGGACGCGGCGAAGGCTCAAGAGTCGTCGCTGACGGCACATGAACTCGCCTCTTTCGATGGCATCGAGGATGAAGGCCGTTACAACGATGTGGGTATCCACGACAAAGGATATACGTCCAAGGACCAGCAGGACATGCAACGGATGGGCAAGCGTCAAGAGCTGATCCGTAACTTTCGGCCTCTTTCTGCTTTGGCCTTCACTGCTCTTCTCCAGGCAACATGGGAGTTTCTTCTGATGTGAGTGTTTGGGTCGACTTCTCCACGTGCTTGAATGGTTCCTAACCATGTATCAGCGCAAACACCCAAGTGTTGGTGTGTGGTGGCCTTGCTGGGTTCTTCTGGACATACATCTGGACCTTTATCGGGTTCGGCATTGTCATGACCTCTCTTGCAGAGATGGCTTCTATGTGAGTCTCGAGAGGGATCACGCCATACCCCCGACTTTTCTTGCTGACATGGAAGATAGGTGCCCAACCAGCGGTGGCCAGTACCATTGGGTTTCGGAATTTGCTCCTCCCGAATATCAGAAAGGTCTCAGTTACCTGACCGGATGGATGTCTACCTTGTCGTGGCAAGCCGGTACAGCATCAGGATCATTTCTGACCGGAACCATCATTCAAGCGCTCATCCAGATCAACAACCCCGACTACAACCCGACCGCCTGGCAAGGAACCTTGTTGGTGTTCGCCATGGTCCTTGTCCTCTGGGTTGCCAATACATGGGGTGCTCGCGACCTGCCCTTGATCCAGAATGTGCTGCTCATCGTGCACGTCTTTGCCTTTTTGGCTGTCATCATCGTCCTTTGGGTCATGGCGCCTCGAAACTCGGCCAAAGTGGCCTTTACTCAATTCACCGATGAGGGCGGCTGGTCCAGCATGGGTCTGGCGCTCATGGTCGGTCAGATTTCGGCCATCTACGGCTCGCTCTGCTCCGACTGCACAGCACATATGGCGGAAGAAGTGACGGACGCTGGTCGCAACGTGCCCAACGCCATGTTCTGGGCATACGTCTCGAACGGCGTGCTCGGCTTGATTCTGATCGTCACGTACAACTTCACCATGACTGACGTGGACGCGGCCCTGAACGATCCGACGGAATACCCTTTCATCTGGCTGTTCCGGCAAGCCGTCTCGACCGGGGGCGTCAACGCCTTGACCATCATCATCCTCATTCTCGTCATTGCATCCAACATTTCGTTCAACGCATCGACTTCGCGACAGACGTTTGCCTTTGCGCGTGACAAGGGACTCCCATTTTCCAAATGGATCGGAAAGGTGCACCCCAAGCTACACATCCCGGCCAACGCCGTGGCTTTGACCTGCATCTGCAGTTGTCTTCTGGCGCTCATCAACATTGGCAGCTCGACGGCCTTCAACGCCATCATCTCGCTCCAAGTGTGCGCGCTGATGTTCAGCTACACCATTTCGATCTCGTGCGTTCTGTTCCGCCGTCTGTACCACCCGGAACTTCTACCCAAGGCACGCTGGAGTTTGGGCAAATGGGGAGTTCCCATCAACGCCATTGGCATTTTGTACTCTATCTTCGCCTTCTTCTGGAGTTTCTGGCCCAACGAGACCCCGGTGGATGCCGAAACCTTCAACTGGGCCATTGTCTTGTTTGCCGGCACCATGATCATTTGCGGCACCATGTATTTTGTTCACGACCGGAAAGTTTACACTGGCCCCGTTGTGGATGTGTCACACAACTGAAGTGGTGAAGAGCCCCCCAATAGACATGACGACTGGGGGCGGGCGATCCAGGTCGCACCGCTTCACAACTGTCGATATCAAACCCCTGAGAGAGTTGGTAGTGGGCAATGCGACCCAGCAAAAAGGATTGCGATGGCATGGAATGGGCCTAAAGCAAGGACCTCGCGGTCATACGATCTGATCTGATCTGACCCCCCATTCCCTTCCACGTGCACTGGGGCGATGTACATGCAGTGAGCGACATGACATTCGAATCTCGAATCGGACATATTCCTCCCTACCGTAAGGTATCTAGAAAGCTAGCCTGTGTATATATATAGTATGTACACCTACGTATATACCAAATGTCGCGAATACCTGAAGGATCAAGTATCATCATATCATCATATCATCCCAACTGAATCCAGGTCCTGGGCTCTTGGAGACGACATCCATCATGGAACCTCCCTTGCTTCTCCCGGGTCAGAGAATGTCTGTCTACCTCAGGCTGACCATGGTCGCCTCCAGATGGCCGCGATCGGCCTCATTCAGGGCTCCCTTGTATGTGACAAGCAAGTCTACTCGTACGGAGTGCAGGCAGAAGGGTGCGTGAGAGATGAGAGATGAGAGATGAGCGATGAACAATGAACGGTGAGTAAGGGATTCAGATCGGTGGGAGGAGTTCTTTCAGATCGGTGGTGAGAGTGAGCTCGGAGGATCTGCCGGGCTCATAACCTGACAGAGATTAATGTAAGCATTGCATTCAGTATGAAGAGAGTAAGTCTCTGTCTCTGAGAGAGAGAGTGAGAGTGAGAAAGAAAGAGAGAGAGGGAGAGGGTACTACGTATAATAAATAATATGTACGTACGTAGTAGAGAGGTGCGTAAATGCGGGGTAGGGGCGCAGACATTTCCGTTCCTCAACGAATTCGAGCATATATACCTACTAGGTAGCTACCTAGCGACGGATCGGATGCCCATGAGCACCTAATTCGAGAAGACGATATCCTTCTTGATCGGGAGCAGAGCGGTTTAGGTGATTGAGGAACGATTGCCTTCTGCGGAAGATGCTGAATCCGCCTTGGAGTGTGAGGTTTCTGACACGACACCGCACAGTTCTCGGATGAAAGACGATGCAGAGCTTGCGCCGCGCCGAAACGACATGTCAAGCATTGTACCTACCTTATGTACCTACCTACCTAAGAGGTGACGGCGGAATGTCCATCAACGCGGATGATGACGACGTTTTTCCTCTGGCGCCTGCATCGGATCTCTGAAACTCGCATGGCTTGTGCAGGAACAACAATAATGTAAATGAAGCCCAGAAACTCCTATAGTTAGGTACCTTACCTAGTATTTGGGAATACATTGGTTTCTCCACGGTATGATTCATCCTGGAAGAAGCAACGTCGAACGTCGCACTAGAGAGGTTCTTGTTCTCGTACGCGCGTGACGGACACAACGGCAAAGTGTATCCAAGTTCCATCACCTCTCGCCCTCTGAGTCGGGTTCAGGTTGGAGTATTGTTATCCTTCGCTCTCGCATTTCCTTCCGGTGGCTACCGTATACGATTCCACATAAAGACGATTCCTTCCGTCTCTTTTGCGCGAGATCTAATTGGCGACAGTTGTATCGCCTGAAGACAAGACTTTCCTCCTCCCATCCGGTGGATGACCTACATAAGCTCAGTTGAACAGGCCGCCACTCGCCATTTGTATCTTTCCTGACACAATTTAACCTGAGCGCGACCTCTTTCCTCTTGGCTATTATCTTTGTGTACCAGGCATCGACCCCAAAGCAACCCAAGACTGGCACCAATATCTCGAACGGGCAAGCCCAAAGTTGCTCTGTTCGAGACACAAAGTCAGTGAAGGGGAATGGGAACCTCAGGCCTTCCCGTTCGACTGTATAACCTTCCCGAGGCCTGGGTAGTGCCTTGTCATCGGGTATGATATCTCCGCAATCCCTAAAGCAATCTGGAGATGGCGCCAACATGCCCCATTGATCTTGGGCCCAATCGCCAGAGGGGGGATTCGTATGAGGGAGCCCGGAATCAGGGGTTGTCCAGGCGAATATGGTTTCGTCAGCAGCAGCAGAAGTGTTGATAATTTCCTTCTGCAGTCGAAAGAATGCTCCCATGCCATCCGAGAAGCCTGTGGCCATAGTTCTAATGTCGAAGATTCCAAGCATACTGTACGCGATGTCCTCATCCACACTGGTTTTCCTGCCAGCCATCCAGCTCATTTTCGCCGCTATGCTCGCTCTCCGAAAGTCTGCCTCGCCTGTGAGGTATTCTCGGTTGACACGTGTAATGACCGCGATAGGCTCTGCCAGCTCTGCCCTGGTGCCCATATATGTCCAGTTCCTGTCATAGAACTCCATGTGCTTGGGCGCAAGAAGTTCTTGAAGACACCAGCCTCGTTCAAACCATTCCGAGGCTTTCTCGGGCTCTTCTGTTCTCCAAAAGGGACCTCGACCGTCGTCGTATGAAGCCTTGGTGTCAGGCACGACCACATCAGAAAGATAAGTATAACAGACTGAAGCCTGGCGATACCAGTCGAACATGGAAGTGATGGCCCTTTGATTTTCGACAGAATTGGCCTTGTTGATGCAGATGGAGTCTATCCATAGCCATTCAAGTTTCTGCTCCTGAGCTTTCGCGCATGCGCCTTTGACTTTGAGGTGGACCGGGCTTTCGATATCGTCGGCGTCGAGACGTGCATCCTGAAGTTCATGAAAGCGGATCTCTCCACTGAGCCAACGGTGGGAGAGAATGGCGTAGTTGGCATCTTCCTTGTACTCCGGATCATTATCATAATGAAGGCGATATGTCTGGGTATGCAGGAGGCGCTTTGTAGCGGTGGGTGGCATGGATGTCTCCATATTTGGTATTTGGACTGTATACTAGGAGTGTGGTGGTACATCAGAGAGTCTTGCGAGTGTTCCCTCCATTTATACTGACGGTTGGTCTTTCTTGCTCAGCTGAATACGTACATGATCTATTGCGTAAGCTCATCAGGCAACCGCTGCAAGGCCTTTTCTGGCATTCGAATGTGGTAACACAGAGGGGGCCGACACAGAGGCAACCTGATCAAAACTTGGAAGAATCCTTCCTAATCGCTGCAAGGCGTCTTGTGGCGTCCGAGTGTGGTAACACAGAGGGGGCCGACACAGAGACAGCCTGATCAAAACTTCAAGAATTCTTCCTAGGACCTGAAATGAGGACCTGTACATCGTGACCAATTGGACATCGTACTCGAACGGTAGATTCACGAGGGTATAGGTACCTAGGTAGACGATGGCGGGCGAAATACAGACCATCGAGACATGAGCGACGCAGGGTGAGTGCAAGGTGAGAGAGGAGGGAGAAGCGGCACATGTTCACAACCCTAGACAGGCCTATCAAGAAGTCGAGACCAAGATCAGTGAGGTGTGTTCGCCTCCTCGCTCTCCCTAGGTTTTTACCAACTTCGAATATATAAAAGTAGTATCATCATTAAGGTACGTAGACTTAAGATTCAGACCCCGTTAAAGCGGCGACGACTCGACCCGGCTAGCCTGTCCGATCGGGGTCGGATGGCCGCAGCAGGTTGAGGCCGCCATTCCACCAATACCAGGTACCTTACCTTATACCACAGTACAGCATACGTAGAACGTAGTAACTCTCAGCGAACTATGATACCCGAAATCCAGCAATCTGGCCATGTTTTCTCGCAGACGTGGACCGGACGCCCCAAAGCCCCGGAATCGACGCTAGAATGGAATCCGCATGAGCACTTGCTTAGTAGTACGTACTACGTACCTTAGGGTACCTAAGTTTACTAGGGATAGACGGGACGGGATGGAATGGAATGAGATAAGATGGGATTCGGAATGCGGTCTTCCGGATACGAGTTTTGGCTTTTGAGTTTGCTTTTGGCGAGAAGATGAACTGAAACCCCTGAGCTACTGTACCTTGGGCTTTCTAGCTGCTTATGTTACTGCTTACTTTTCGCTTACTACCAGGTACTACCTAGGTAGGTAGGTACGTTAGGTACGTTAGGTACGTTAGGTACGTTAGGTACGTTAGGTACTACTGTACCCAGGTGCAAAGTGCACCTGAAAGTAGGGAGGAACAGGGCCTGGCACCTAGGCGCCCGTACTTATCGCCAGCAATTAATTGATCAATACCCTTGCCGCTTGTTTCCCAGACTCTGGCATTTCCGGCCGACCCAGCAGCCATACAGTCATTGCCTTGCATTAAGTATGTAGGTCACCTTAAGGGATCAGATGCACCGCATAAAAGTAACAGATTTATCTGGTCCACTCTACCTACCAGGCCAGGCACCGCCCACAGTAAGGGTACCTCCTTAGTCTCGCGTACTGGAAGCGACTCGACTCGACTCGACTCTACGCGAGACCAGCCCCAATTCCAGCAGATTGGGACTGGATTTGGAACGTGGGATGATAATGGTCATGGTGACCGGTCATGGTCATGGTGACGGTAGATCACATAGGATCAAGCTTAGCCTCTGAAGGCGTGGCTGATTAGGTACGTACCTAGGTCCTCCTTTTTTCCAGGGGGGTTATTTCGACACAGACACGGGCTGGCCGTCCATCAGTCCATGTTGGAGTGCGAGGCGAGAGGCGAGGCGAGGCGGAAGACTTGATATACCAAGTCCGTACCTAGGTATCGCATTAGGGGCACCCAGAATAAGGTACGTACCTACCTGTATGCATACCTACGTATACACGTATGTATATACGGCATGTTGATATAGGTACTTGTACACCAGGTACCTAAGGTAAGGTATTTATGGGTCTGATATCAATGATTTGACGATGCCGGTGCCGGTGCCAGTGCCAGTGTCAAGTGTCAGAATGTCAGTGATAGTGCCGTAGAAAGGCTAACGGGAGACATGCTCGGACGGGCGGAATAGCATCTACCTACGTATATATGCGAGCGTGTCATGTATCAAGGTAGATGATACAGCGCGTCGTTCAGACCACTCGCTATGTAGAAAGTGATGGGTGCCGGTGTGTGCTAGATTGATTGTACAGTAGAGTGTTCCCCCAGAGTTGCGTATCTCAAGGTCCTGGGCACCTAGCTGGCTACTGTACATAAGGTAGGTATGCAGCATGCCTGAAGTGGTTGATCGTATACCAGGCTGGGCATGCAAGACAGCTTCAGGTCGTTTCCAAGTCTCTAATCGTCGTGGTCTCATCGCATCAACAGTGCCCATCCCGTCCCGTTTGTACAAGTTTCCTAATTAGACAGGCGTTATAACTCCGTTATAACGTTGAGTGATAGTTCGTATGGGCTCTCCATCAATCTGTTTCTGACCACCCACTCCTAACCCAGAAGCACGCCCAAATGGATTGTCATCACACCGAAGCCCCAGTCTCGCTTGTATTGCTCTTGTGGCTCTCGGCTTCTTCATACCGCACCGACCAATCCGTCTTCCGCTCAATGATCAACCGCCTGCTATCTTGGCTGTGGATGCTGTCGTCCTTTTCATGGCCCGAGGCAGCCGCCGTGGCATTGTATGTAGTATATGGCTGCGTTGGGTCGTTGGTGGCCGCCGCTCTTCTATCCCCGACGTCGGTCGACCGTGGCATGGGCTTCATCTTGAAGGAAATGTGTTCGCTGTTGTTGGTCGCCACGCCGTAATTCTTGTTCCGTCCATGTCCGCTCAGGTAGTCCGTGGAGCCGGCCGGCTTTTCATACACCACCATAAAGGGTTTCAACACCGTGACCGACGCTGCCATGATGCCGTATCCCAACTGGATCTGCGTGCATACCACCGCTAGCGATAGAGCGAGGTTGCGGTTGTTCGGTAGAGTCGACGGGTTGAAGTAGTAGAGACGGATGGCAAGGGCAGGAATGGCTCTGACCAAAGACACTCTGTTAGCAGGGCGCAGGGGATTGCACGAGTCCACGTGAACTGTGCGGCGAGAGCGAAGACTGGGTCGACTTACAACAGGCGGAAACTAAAGGCGAAGATGACGGTGCCTTTCTGAACTTTGCTCATCCGGAGGCCGCTCACCAAGAAGACGGCCATGAAGACAAAGACGAGCTCGGTGAGAGCATCGGTGATGCCCACCGCCAGCCATCGACCAAGCTGTTCGGGCGAGTTAGCCATAACTTTGACCCTGGGTTTTGGGCTTGGGCGTGGGAAGTAAGAAGACGACATACCGGTATACTGAATGCTTTGGTCCAGGAACATCCAATGCTGATCAAGAGAATGGACAGCACGAACCAAGCAGCACAAAGACCCAGAATCCCCCAGATGGCCCTGATATGGCCTCGGCGACGGGTCAATCGCAAGAAGAGGCAGCCGACGGCCGCCTTGGAAAAGACGAGCGTCAAAAGGTAGAGGAAGTTGTTGGCGTAATAGTACTGCGTTGACCTGTCAGCATCTCCCAGTGCATCGAGCGGCAGCAGAATAAAAAGCACCTTCCTGACTTGATTGCCGGCATCGTCATGGCTCTCAAAGACGTCCCGTTTTCCTAGACCGATGTGTACTTCGTAGAATACGAGCGAGGTCTGTATGCAAGACACAGCCTGGGATATTTGTCAGACTCGTACCAGTGGGAAGTCCCTTCGCTTTGACTCACTGTCGCAACTGTCAAGGTGTTGTCATCCCATTTCCAGAGTCGTTGAGGAACTCGAATATAGAGTCGTATGGCGAAGGAGACCAAGACAAAAGACAGACTTAATGCTGTCAAGATGAGGATGAGACCTGACTGATCGGTAGGAGATATCACTCCCAGCGGTTTTTCTGGCATTATGTTCTCGTCGAAGAACAAATAACGCAAGAAATACGTCCTGCACCAGAACCGTGGGTGAAGCCTCTTATGCCAGTACCTGCATTGCCGTGATGGATGCGATCGAAGCAACAGGCATGCCTGTCGCAGAAGATGATGGCATGAGACGAACTCGCCAGCCAAAGTGCAATAATGATATGTCTCGTCTCTTTAGAACATCTCCCGCGCCGTCGAGTACTGCACTTGGGCTGTAGTGCAGATACACTAGAACAATAACGGACGAGATGCAACGCCAGACGCGACGCCACAAGTTCCATCTCACAGTCGAAAGAAAGGAGGGGCGGGAGAAAAAAGAGACCTCAGCTGGGGCTCTCACTAGCCCTGGTTGATGTTCTGAGACCTCCACCAGAGAGTGTGCCAGGGTCCCAGTGTCAGTGGCAACCCCAGGATGATAAGGGGCAGCCTGATAGCACATCACTCCCATTTCCGGGCGACCTGGAGCTCGACGAAGGTCCAAGCTTCCTCCTGGCATCAATGTATCAATCAGGACGAGTAGGCCACCAGCCCGGCCCATGACTGAAAAATCGGACTCTGGCAGGCTTGGAGCTGCTCAATTTCCTACAATCATCCCCTCCGCCCATTGAGTACGTAGAGTACAGCATCGTGTTCCAGCTCTTTATTCTTGACTGTCCCTGGGGCTGGCATCGCGCAACCACATCCCCCGGTACTGGAAGAATGAAAACACAAGGTAGCCGAAGTGGGCCTGAGGGGACGCAAGCAAAGGACGGCGTCCAAACAGCCTCTGCCTGTGGGGTTTACTGCGGCCGAGAGATGATGTCCAGCTCCCACTCGGCGTCAGAGCTGTTGTCGACTTTGCTCGTGAGCGGGAAACTTCATTTGCTGATTACCCTGCATGGGAAATCCGCGTCCGGCTGCGTTAGCCAAAGGCTAGGAAGATGGCTGCGGTTCTGAGGAAAGACCCGGTCAAAATCGAGGAGGAGAGTTTGCGTGGTCGCTGATAAGGTAACTCGGGATGACAGGTGGAACTCATGGTGTGTAGCTTCTCTTGCCATCGCCAATCACCAGCTGGTTGGGAGGTTTGACTTGTTGAGCTCTTGAGATTTGACACGGCACATTCCCGCATTGTAGAGATCAAATACAGATATTTCGCCCACAGATGCCACATTATTTCTAATGCCCTAAAATGGCAATATCATGTTGGCAAGGCTGACGCTAGCCATTTACTGCCACTACCCACTACAGAGCACAGGGCTTCACCCATAACATGGAATGTCGGACTGAAACTATTACTTCCCTGGACATAGATACTAAGAGTACAATACACAAAGAGACAAAGGGAGTCTTTATTGATGGCTCCGGCAGCCACTTGTCGCCATTTATTCTTCATAGAAGACTATCGATATTCTTGGACAAAGAACATAGAGCATGTCTTTATCAGGCCTTCTACTTGATCAGGTCTCACACTCGTCCATTTAATCTGCTGATAGCCGGTATACGCTCTATCAGCACCACTCATCTAAAACACGTCCAGATCTCAGTGTGCCAATATGCGTTTTCGACTGTCTCGACGCGCATCAACCGCCAAATCCGACAGAGGGTCGGATATCGACCGTCATTCGGCGGGAAAGGTGTTCGCTTCAGGGTACAACAATGTGCCTCCGCCGCCTCCACCGGCGCCTCAGCTTGTGCCCCCTCGAAGTGCCAAAGTCACTCCAGCCAGCTTCGTGTATGATAACGGAACGGGGAGGCTGGACCCTCAACTTATCCGCGACCAAGGTTTGCCCCTTTCTGTGAAGACCACTGACCAACTTGCCGCCTTTCTCAGGTCGCACGGACAAGAAGAATGGTCGCCCGTCTCCTCTTCGCATTATTCAACGTATTCGCCTGCACCCTCACGCTCCCAGACTCTTCGTTATGCCAGCCTCGGCATGCACCCAGCTCCGATTGACATATCCCAGGCTTATGTGCATCGTCCCACAACTGTGGCGAACCCCATGGCCGCGGGTATTGGCAGAAGGTATGTTGCCCGCCCCATCGTTCGGATACTGCCGGGTACGACACGCAAACACAAACGTGAAGGAAATTGGCTGGGTAAAGGTACTCTGCGTGGAGGTCACTCGATGAAAGGGAACTCTGTGATGCAAACGCCGAAGGATGCCATGGCCGGCGCCAAGGACAGGTACGTAGAGACCAGCGGGTGGTACAGCGATTAGCTGATTAGACTTGAATCAACCGAATTGTACTCGTGTTTCGTTTCTTTAATCATCATCACAGGCCCTGTTTGGCTGATCTCATTGCTGCGTTGCTGGAGTCCATGCATCTTCATGACACTATTGGCAAGCTTCGGTTTGTTGTCCGTGTGGTAGTTGACCGTCGTTCCAAGAAGCATACCAGCAAAGGTAACTAGTGAATCGCAGCATCGACGATCCTTCTTCGCACCTCATCACTGACACGGGTACCAGTCCCTGCTTGATCCATGACACTCATCTCAGCGTCGACAGCAGCCTCATAAGCCTTGATGACACTGTCTTCGTCAACTCTGACCCCATCCTCCGCTAGGATCTTGATGCATTCGGAAATACGGGCAATCTCTCGTCTTGTTGCCTCGCCAATGTCGTCGTTCTGACTCGAGTAGATGGCAGTACTCACGACATCGTCCAAATTTGAGATGCTGACGCCTCCGCTCATTCTTCCCTGGTCATTGGCCTGTTCGGCATGCTTGCTCAGCCAGATGTATCCGTTGACCCCGAGGATCACATCGACATCTCCGCCGCTTTGGGCACCACTGTTGATCGTAAATACTTGTCTCCGACTGCGAACCACGCCGCCTCCACCTCCTGTTCCGGTCACCGCGAGAAAGGTGCCATTGCGCAGCTTGCCATACTTCAGACTTCGCGTATGTAAACTTGCAGTGCCATCGCTACTACCGATTTGTTGGACTTCCGCGACGACAAGGTCGCCCTCTTGGAAGTAATTGCGCATTTGGAGTTCATCCGCCGTGGTCCTCCGCCGTAAGACCCCCCCTGGAAGATTGATCGAAGATAGAGGTAATTGTGCAAGTAGCGGGGCCGCGACATCCACCTTCCACCGATTCTTTTGCACTTCGACAATTCGCCCAACCACCAAGTCACCAATCTCTGGAGTGTATCTGGCGCGTAGAGGAGCGACTGATAGCAATTTGTTGGTTGTCTTCAAGACCCCTGCCAGTGCGGCTATGATTGTGGTGGACGTCTCGGTCATGTAGGTGCCATGCCCTCTGCACGGCGGTCAGCTTCAGGCAATCGTGGGTAAACAGTCATGGTGCGCACCTACCTCATCCACTGAGTATCATCTGTGATGGCCTCTCCAGGGAGTACTATCTGACTGGACGTCAATGCGGACAATCGAGGTCGCTTCGATGGACGGCCGTCTGCTTCGTCCATGGACACATCGCTTTCCTCCTGGTATTCCTCATACTTGCGGGCGTCAGGCAGCACTACAACGTTTTCAACGTCTGGAGGAAGTACGGCGAGGCCCATTATTGCTGTCAGGTGGGAGAAGATGCACTGCGATCTGCCCGACCGTGCAATACTACTCGACTTCAACCCCAATGCAGGACAAACATTTGTACCTGGTGCCGTGCATGGTTCGGCGAGAACTTGAATTTCGGCGCATCACGTGCCGATAAGACTCTTGGCAGCCGTTATCGTCGGAGTCGGAAAATCTCCCTGAGGTCATCGATGCAGGCGGCATTCTCGCTGTCATTGTTTGATAATTTACTTTACTTCTTCATCTTTCACGACGTATCCCAATCTCAGTCGTACTTATTTACTTGGTCACATCACCTACACTGACAGCGCCAGGATGGTACGCCACAAGAAGGACAACGGCTCAGCCAAAGCCAAAAAGTACTCGGGAAGGACGCGGCACACACCGAGGGCCCCACGAGAAGGAGGCGAGGATGCCAGTGTGCCTGAACGCCCTCCTTTCAAAGCGGCATGCTGGGATTTTGGTCATTGCGATTCGAAACGCTGCAGTGGAAAACGACTCATGCATTTTGGTATGATGCGGGAGCTGCCCATCGGCCAAAAGTGGCCAGGCGTCGTTATCTCGTAAGTTGGCCCCGACGAAGTGATGTACGTCTGTTACCCTGGGCCTAGCTGACCATATAGCCCAAATGCAAAGCGGGTCGTGTCGCCTGCCGACCGTGAACTGCTGGAGCAGTATGGAGCTGCAGTTGTTGAATGTTCCTGGGTCAGAGTACAAGAGGTCCCGTGGTCAAGAATCGGCGGGAAATGCGAACGGCTATTGCCTTACCTTGTCGCGGCGAACCCGGTGAACTACGGGAAGCCGTGGCGGCTCAACTGTGTCGAGGCTCTTGCTGCATGTTTTGCCATTTGTCGCCATGAGGACTGGGCCGAAATAGTCCTGCAACACTTCCCATACGGCAAGCCGTTCATGGAGATCAATTCCCAACTTTTTACACGATATGCAGCATGCGAGAATGAGGAAGAAGTCAAAAAAGCCGAAGAAACCTGGCTTGCGAAGTTGGAGAAGGAGTATTCCAATAGCCGTCTGAGTGCGGATGGAGACGACGCCTGGGCGGGAGGAAACTTGAACCGACGAGATGTCCCTGACTCGGACTCGAATTTAGAAGAGGAAGGTGATGACCAGGAAGATGCAGATGATGACGAGTCTGCAGAGTCCGGCGCCGAGGTCGATACTTTCCCCACGCAGCAAGGTGTCACATTGGGCCTACCACCGGCCGCCGACGACGACGAGGAGGACTATGAGGAGGAAATGGCGGAGATTCGACGGAAGATTCTTGCATCTAAACCCTTTAGCGAATCTATCTCATCGGAGGCACGGAAAAAGGAGGTCCAGGCCTTGGATGATGGGGCGGCTGGCTCGAGAACAACAACCACCGAAGGACCGTCAGGGTTTCAGGATTCAGATGCCGAGTCAGGATCCGCCGAAGAAGACTATGACGACTTCGACCAGATTGCCAACGCGCTGCCCGTAACAGACCGCACGGGCATCGCTGCCCGGGAACGGCAGAAGAAGTTGGAGCTGTCGAGCGCATCATTCTCGCGTACGGTGGTCTCGGCCCCTAAGAAGTGGTAATTTGCCTTCGCCAGCTTCGCCTTTACGGAAATACTCCGTTGCTACCTCTTGTACGACGAGTACCTGACAGCGGGAACGACGCCTTGGAGACGTGAATGCACCTAGGCGCTAATACCCACCTCCCATGCGTACGCGGTGAGGAAATATGCAGGGACTTCCTTTTGCTTGGGGTCGAGATGATGGGCGCTAAAACTTCCGCATACTGTTTTGAATACGTACTACTATCGACATCTCCACTGCCCTGCAAGCGACACAACTAAAGCCCGGACCGGAGTTCTGTTCCACCCCCCTGCACATTGTTCATGATTGCACGTCTGATCTGATACGCAATTGCCACGCCATGGGACTATTCTGTTTCAGAGTCGCCAACTTCAACTACTAAGGTAAAAAGGAAATGGCCTTATCTTGACAGTGTCTGCGCTTTACTGGTGAGGGGGAACCTTGACCATGTTGACGGACTCGGCTACGAATCTCCCGGCCACTGCCAGCAATGTCTCGGGGTCGACCAGTTTAGCCGTAATTCTTGGGAAATGCCTCTTCCCACATGCTCTTCGCCGGTTGTCCCAATGTCCCAATCGACGTTGTGGACTCCCATTCTCCCATTCCCCGCGGGCTCTGGAGAAATTTGCTGGTAACATTCGCATGACGCTGCACATGGTGACAAAATCTTTCTTTGTCCGTTCAGATTCCACGTGCACTTCGAAGGTCACTGGCCTGTGGTCGCTGACTGATAAGCGGCTGCCAAGGTTCCCGGCCATGGAGGGAGATGGCTGTCGCTCATCACCGTCTGCGGGAAATAATCAGACGCAATGGCCTGCGGGATGGCAGAGTCCGTGAGCGTCCGCGTGTCGAGCTGCTGCGGTTCACAGAAGAGGTTGACCGAGTGTGGTGCCTCTGGTAAAGTGCACAAGTTAACATCTAGAAAAGCATCGACGTCTAGATATGGCCGGAAGGCACTATCTTGTCCAGGTACTTGTCGACGGGGAATTATCTTCGTCGAACCATGGCTCTGCACCTGGCAAGGTCGCGGGCACCAGGTTTGGGAAAACTGTTCCTGCATGTCCGATGAGTCCGGAAACTGTTGACTTGCGGAGCTGGCGTCCGTCAAGACGAAACCCTGGCCATACGCCCAGTGTGGTGTTTCCGGCAGCTCCAGTGGCGGGGTGGATTGATCCTCCCCTAAGTTGGCCAGCTGAGCAGCAGGTGTAACGGTATCAGACTCGGTCGGAGTATGCATCTTTTTGAAGAAAGGAGAGTCTGGTGGAAGATCTGGCTTCGGGTCTACCAAGCCTAAGCCCTCGATGATTTCGCCTGTCGTGACATGGCCTTTTGAATCATCACAGATGGTGCCTGGGAAGCCGGTGTTTCTTAGAGCTGCCCAGTAGAGTCGCTGCAGAGCCTCTTCAAGCTGACCTTGCAGCTTCGAGTAACTGGATAAGCAATGGTCAGATGGCTTCATCCTCTGTGAGTGTGTACCCTTCTTTGGCTTACTAGGCTCTGGTTTCTCTTCCGCTTCTGGCAGTATAGCTGCAGCCACTGCCACTGAGCTGACACGTTTTACACTCCGCGTTGCCATCGCACTGGATGCGGTCAGAAATCCTCCTTTTCGTGACCCGGGAGGATTTTGTCTTGGTACCTTTGCCTTCTTATGCCTGCATCGATCACAGGCCCGGGAGGTTCTTCTGATTGCTTTCTTGTTCTTCACTCCATCGCCACCGTTGGCATTGGGCTTTGGCATAATAATCGTCGAAGCAGTATTGATACGGTCTGATCAGGTACTGCAGCAAGGCACCGCAAGCCGTCGCCTTCGGGTTTATATGCTCTCTGTTTCGAGGCTAACGACCCTGTCACAGGGGCAAGGACAGATAGTGCGTGAATGTTCGAGATAACGAGGAAGCAATGGGTTGTACAAGCGTATTTAGCCACGTCACAAAAGTTTCCTAGGGAAATGCACCTCCGTATCATTCGCCTGTGGGTCAGGTAGGGAGGCAGGCATGAGGATATACCGCTTTTTGCGGTCGAATCGCGACGTGGCGTAAAAAGATTCCTATAATGAAGCATTTCCGTAGTCAAGTGAAAGGGATCCGGCCCCAAGCGGAGCGTATCAATGGCCATGGTGCGCGTGGCACTTGAGCAGTCTGAAGCCTCTTGTCAAAGTCTGGCCGTCATGCCGGTCCATTCACCATTCACTGCCGGTAATACGTAGTGACCTCTGGCCACCAGGGCTTGTAACGTAATAAAGTACAGCGATCATGTGAGGGTCTGGTCGCTCAGCTGAAACCAAGTTGCGATCGTCGGAGATGCCGATCCGTGTGCTATACGTCGACCAGGTAATGACGTAGCACGAAAAAGAGGTACACGGTGGTTGTGGGGTCGAGAGCTGCCTTCATTATTAATTGCCTTTACGCGTAGGTTGAAGAGGTACGAAGGGCAGGTTAGATGTACAAGGTACAGCCGATACCACAGTGCCATAAGGTAGTTGTCAGGATGAGGCGAATGAGGCTGCCCACTGCACGGCATATGTGAAGAGTACTAAATAGTACTAGTACAGCAGCAGATCCTACCCCTAGTACTGCTAACTAGCACTCTACGGGCCTGCTAATTGCTGTAGCGCAGCGCTACATGGGTAGCGTCTTGGCGTCGCCGTCATTCTTTCGACGTCCAATTGAGCGAGCCAATCAGCTGTATCTCCGTTCATATCCGGATCCTTGGGTGCGGTTTGAGCTTCACGTTCATTATTGTTTCCCTCAATTCTCCGGCAAAGTCCATGGTTCGAACTGAACTGTCAAAGTCTTTCTCCAACCAGTTGTCCTGACACTGGGTCGTTGATCGACCTCGCGGCCTGTCAACCGGCAGTTTCATCCGGCGCTTGTTCTGTTCCACCCTGCCACTCTCCTCCTCTGCCGTGTCTCCAGTTTCTCTGTCAGTCTCTTCCGCTGCCAGCACATGCCTCGGATGGAACGACCTTTTCCCTCCCCTCCTACCACAGCAACTCCTCGCAGATGCAGATACCTGTCCCGCTATTGGATTGGAAGAAAAAGGCACGCGTGGGAATAACGTTTCCGGTCCCCGCACGATAGCATATCAGGCATGTTGACAAAACAAGTGGCTGTTGTCTCCCCCAGATTGGAACGGCAAAGCAAGATCTCGGTTCCGCTGCGCCCTAATCGTACCAGGCTGCTGGAAGATTGCTCCGGGCGTGACGACACTGGCATCTGAGCAGACTGAACATCCCCTCGCTTGAACCCAGTCTGGGCCTTATTAATGACTTTCCTTGCTCCCAGGACTTTGGCAGTCCATGTTCTCCCACAGTCTAACAACCTCATAGTTGCGACGTCGGGCAGCATCAATCTACTCGGTGTCATCCCATCAAAACCCGTCGAACAGACCCCCCAAGTTGGCCATTGTTGCCATGGCCTTGGACACTGTGCTTCCCGTTCATCTTCCTCTCCCCCTTGACGACTCTAGCATATGGCAGTTTCCAGTGTCGACCCCCGACGATAAGGCTCTTCAGCTTCAGGACCACGCCTTTTTCGGAGATTTGCCTCTGGCTCCCGAGCATGACTTTTTCTCCCAGCCATCAGACTCGAGTGATGTCAGCGATCCCTCTTCGTCCACGTTTCCTCATGGATCTATGCCTCAAACTGTACAATTACATGAACTGCACGCGGGCTCTCCCTCAATCGAAAGTTCACAGTCTCCAGCCAGTAGACATGGCTCTATCGGCTCCACAACCTCCGGTTACCTGTCTCCAAGCCGACGAGAAACACTGCGGCGGTTATCTCTCGCCACGCTTGATGTGAGCAGCAGTGATTCATACAGACCTCGCAGTAGTCCTGCACGGCCCCGGAGAGCGACGACGACCCGTATTCAGCCTCGAGACGACAAGCACGCGCGAGAACTCGAGCTCAATCGGAAAGCCGCTACCAAGTGCCGCAATCGACAAAAGGCGTTCGTGGAGAACCTGCAGGAACGGTGCCGGCGGGAAGAACGGAAAATGCATCTGCAGACCTCGCTCGTCCACGCGTTGCACGACGAAGTTGTCGCCCTACGCAACGAGGTATTGAAACAGAGTTTTTGCGACTGCCGCTACGTTCAACAGGCTATCTCAACACCTCCCTCATAGACACGGGGTTCTTTGCACCCGAAAATGGGCCGCGGCCACCAGTCAACATTGTTACAGGCACCGCGGGCCCAAGGTCGGTTCTGGTCTTCGAAACCGAACCTTCCACTTGCTTGAAGGCCACACCTGCGGGCCGCCAGAAGTGGTTTCAGTCCACCTCTGCCCAAACGGACCTGGGCCCAACTCTGTGCTTGCTGTAATATAGCGGAGCGAAGCAAGTGACGTTCTATTGAGCCACTTTTTTTGCTCCCGTACTATATAGCGTGGCGCTTTTGGGGGGTTTTCCAAAAGTGCATCAGCATAGCGACGGTAGCGGACAGGTAGTATACGATTTAGTTTACGAAGAATGATGACGCTGTACCGAAAGAACCTTTCTTCAACATGTCATTGTGGCTGAAGGGTCATAAAAGCCCGTTCACTATGGATTACTCTGTACCTTATGACCCGTTACTTGGTTTGGCCGCGTATATTCTTAACCAACCATATAGTGGATTGGTCTCTACCCTGCTCACCACTGGCACCACAATCCAGCACATAGGGGAACCTTCTGAAATCTAGACGTTCGTAGAACCTGCCGGCCTGTTCATTATTTGAGGCCGCCATGAGCAGATGGACACCAGCCGCTCCCTTTTCACGGGCCATGCTGCAGAAATGTTGGATCAGTCGCCGACCATACCCGCGTTTCTGATATTCAGGCAGGATATCAATATGCAAATGCGCCGGCCATTGGGCGAGTAGTTCGGGGTGGTCTGCATGGAGCATCTCCCCGGGGTTGAACATGATGTTCCTCAGGGCATTCAGCAGATTCTCCGACCATCCCGTCAGCTCGTCGGGCCGGGGCTTCTCAAACCCCAAAGACCGGAGGTAGGGAACATAGGTCTGTTCGTAGTCTCGGACAAACGAACAAGTGTCTGGCACTCCCAACAAGTATCCGACCGCACGGCCGGTGCCGTCGTCCAGGACTAGACACGTCTCGGGCCGCAATATCAGGTACGGTCGACACCAGAGATAGGAAGCGCAGTCGACAACCTGGTTGCCCGCGTCGCGGAGATTGGGCGCCGCCGTCTCGCGAAACTATAGGTAATGAATGACCCTGTTTATCAGATATGGATTCTTTTTCAAGTTGTAGCTGGGATATATGTAGCTGCTTCACGCACAATGTGCAACATGGCATCTTTATCCGATTCTTGGTATGTGCGGATCAAGGGCATGTTCGTCGTAGTGGGAAGATTGGGAAGACGTTTCGTCCGATGGCGAAGGTTCTCTCTCATTCGATGCTGAAAGAAGGGCTGTTAGATGCCATTCGCTCTGGTTGTTCCGGATCGGTGATTTCTAGGAAGACGCCGTGGTCTGCAAGACAGACAGGCGTGGTGTGACAATACGCATAGGTTTCGCATCATAAGGAGGCAATGTTGATGGAGACTGCTAGGTACAGTCCTCCAACCTGTAATAAGTACTGCTGTTTGTAGGTGGGGAACGTGGAACTCCGTCTGATAAGATAAGAGCCGGAATTCGCCCCCGTGGGGAATCCAGGATCAGAAGGTCAGCCGAGTGACACAACCAGGATCACGTGGTCATCAGGTGATTACGCGACAAATCTGAATATGCCTCGATTCTCTTCCTCTTCCTCCTCCTCTTCCTGCTCTGTCTACTATCATTCAAGCAGTCAACCCTCTGAACACTCATTCGGTATACGGCTGTGCTGCGTGCTTGACGAGTACGTCGTCCGTTGATCTTGATCCATCTGATGTGATGGTTTAGATCTTCATTTCATGCTTGAGATCCAAGTCGACGACACCCTCGAATTGTGTGGTTGTCATCGGGTTATGATGCATGATCCAGATTCTGCAATGTCCCAACTTTTCTTTCCATTGCGTCTCCTTGAGAACTCCTTGCTCTGATCAATCTACCAGGTCGAGATACATGCCGTAAATATGAAGACTATGCCGCTCCCGCATTTCGCCAGCCAGGAAAATAGGCACTCCAACCAGCTCATATACACCTCGTTCCACCATCCCGGACTTATCCATGACCCGCCTACTCGCAGGGTTGCCCTCATTCACAATCGCTCTAACATAGACCTTGTCGAAAGGGGACCAAAAAGACCGCGCCCTCATGCAGGCCTCAAACACCGCCTCGAGCGATTCCGTCGCGTATCCTGCGCCCCATGCGCCAGGCAAGAACGAATACGAGAGTTCGACAATGAGTGTCGCTGTGTTTTCACCGGTGACCGGTACAGTGAGATGGTCCGGCAGTGCAAGGGTGCCAGCATCCAACGATTTCAGAGTCACCATACCGATAAACTCGAAGCCGGTTGATGAACAATGTCGCCGTTGCTCTGGAGCTGAGGGTTCGCTTTCTTCGGCGCAATCGCTTACCCGGTGCACGGCATAGGCGACTCTATACGATTTTTCTCTGTCTTTTTCTTCCTCTTCTCGTTCCCCTCTTTCTTTCCCATCTTCATCCATGGTAGTCGGCAGAATCGCTTGCATCACCTTCTCCGTGTCCTCGAGCGACTTGGACCGGCCATGGATGCTTCACCAGACGAAAAGTCAATCGCGGAACCAACGCAGCAACAACGAGACCCGGGACTCGAGGACTGAACAGCGAAGGGTCAAGGAGTAAACGAGTAAAGGAATAATGGAGGGAAGGGCTACGTAGGAAATAAACAATGAAACAATGGACATTACATACCTCCACCAAGTAGCCTTTTCATCGCTGCGCAGTCGATGCACCCATTCGAGCTCCTGACTTCCTCTGCCCGCTTTCGTGACCAAAGTCAGTTTGAGCCGTGGTGTCGAAATGATCGGGTCCATCGTGGATGGGTGAGACTGTCGAATGGTGATTTCGCCTTATGTTCCATGCCGGCCTGCCTGCCTGCCTGCCTGTCCTCCGTCCCTCTCTTGATTTTGTAAGAGCGTTGCGGAGCGAAAGTCATGTGTGTAGGGCGTAGGGCGTAGGGCGTAAAAACGCGCGAATGCCTAAGGCGCAAGCCAGCTACACAAGTGCACGGGATGTGGGTGTCTATACAGCCAGTCTTATTACCCTCGTCTGGTATATATGGATTATCTCGTCTCTATCCGGCCTGATCTCTTCTTAGGTTACATCGGGGCAAATGCGGACATCGGCTCACATCATTGCTCTCGTCATTATAGTTGTCATTATTATACCTAGCATATTCTAGCATATCATGCCTCATCCAGTATTCAAACAGTGTTCAAGGATATAAATATCCCTTCTCGAAATAATTCCCATACATATCAACAACCCCGGTGCGTCCTTTGGGCGTGGGATTCCGGATGACTTTGATCTCCCCTTTCCAATGGCCCTCGACGAACTTCATGTCAAGGTCATTCACTTCGCCGGCAGGACCTGCAGGAGTCGACGGTCTTGCTGGTTGTATATGTCCTGCCGCACCTGGGTTTGCGCCATGGTCAAATCCATATCCGTAACCCCTCGGTTGGTCGGCTGAACTTCGACCACATCCATCTAATCCATTGCTCTGCTGAACATTGATCTCGTGGTTGCCCGTTCTCCCTTGTCCATGTGCGGCGCGGCTCATCTTGAATCGTGCCAATTCGTCGTCATATGCTTTCTTGCGGTCTTTCCTCCAGGCCGCAAGCTCGGCGATGACATCAACTTTAGGTTCCTCTTTCTCTTCTTCATTTTGCACAGGGTCGGATGTTGGTGGTTGTCTCCTTTGAGCATGAGGATTTAGTCTACTAGCACCACTCTTGTAGAGCGGTGACACGGGACCACCCTCGACCTCGGCGAACACAGGCCTCTGCTCCCCTCCATTGCGGTGCGCTTCATTCGAGTTCCGTCGATTCCGGCCAAGAGGTAGATCCCGTGGACTTTGCAACGCGCCAGTCGAGCCAGCATAGTTCAAAGAGAAAGGTGATAGTGCACCCTGTGACTGACCTCCGATTGCAGTGCTATGTGCACTGATCGGATCACTTTCTGGACGAGTGTCTTCCGGGCTCAAGAGGATCTTATCGTCCAAATGCGCGGTAGGGAAGTACTTCTCTGGATCGTGCTGGTAGATACCACATTCTGCTTCAACTTCACCTTCCTCTCCAAAGAAACTGAAGTCATTCTCCGCCGCAGACCAAAGATTCTCGCTATCGAGATCTCCTGTGGAGGACTTGCTCATGCTGACATGTTGGCGTGAATGTTGCCAGCGACGTTGCCCAATATTGGCACATTGAGCGCCTGGCTGTTCCATTTCTAGTACGATAGTACAAAGCGCAAAAAGAGACCGTGCATGTTCCAGTTCGGCAATATCTCGAGCTTTGCCCGGGGGCAGGGAATAGTCTGTCCTGGCTAGTAGGCGAGATAGCGTTGACTCGTCTGCACAGGCAGATATGAAAGCCTTCAGTGCTTCCACGATCCCTGACGACTTGGGCACAGTGGTCGGCACATTGGTTAGTACGAGCGTTCTCAGGTTGGGCAGGAGACACGGATGTAGACTGGTTATGTTGGAAACTATTGCCTTGGAGAGTGGTGTACCTGGCTGTATCATCTTTGACGACAACCCCGGAGGCCTTTTTGAGATAAGAGCCTCTATTCGCGCATGGCGATGTTGGGTTGTGGTAGGAGGGGGCGCGACAGCTGGAAGTGGCTGGGATGGAGCCGACGACGGAGATGCAGGTTGAACTGATGTAGTGGGAGAAGGAGGCTTGAATTTTGGCTGAAAACCCGGTGCGGGTGTGGGCCCCGATGGAACTACCAGTGGTTGGAAGGCTACCATGCCGTGTGGTGTGACAGGCGAGACTGGCGAGGAGGTGGACTTGCCGGCACTGTGTGTCCCTGTCTCATCGGAAACTTCTGAGTCCATCACAGTTACATGGTCAGCATGGGGTTCTTCATGTCCATCACGGTCCCCAATGATCACCTCAGGGGCATAAGGTCCTTCTCCACGAATAGGGCTTGGCTCTTCCTCGACGGGAACGGAAGGTTGTGGCTTCTCTCCGATCGGCGGGCTGACGGCGAAATACATCACATCGCCGACGAGTTCGACTCTGGGTGGTGCCGGTGTTGCGTCAAGCTCGAAGATGGGTCCGTTGGCCCCTGGCATTTCGACAGGATGGTGGCCAGAAGCCGGGGCCTCTACCACTTTCCAATCTGTTGACAGCTCAGAAGCAAGTGGTTGCGAACCTGCAAGCTCAACCGATGATGATTTAGGTTTCGGGCCATTTGGAGTAACAACGGTTTTTGAGGTAACCAACGCATGGTCGACTCGTAGATATGTCAGGTTTTTCCTGGCTGACTGGGCGAGGACCGGGATGAGCTTTTCGGCCCCCGGAAAGCGGACTTCATCAATGTAACCTGTCGGCGACGAAGTAGAGTGCGTCCTTAAAATGGTTTTAATAGCGTCGACGAGTCCACCGTCGAAAACGTGTAACCTCTCAGACTTGAGGAGACTCGACAACCCTTCCACAGACAGACGATTTCCCGATATGTAAAGATGGGTGAGTCCTCGGTGGGGAATGTCCTCAAATGCTAACCTCCCAGTCAGAGGATTAGTCAATTGTTTGAGCAATTCATGGTCGAGTTCTTCACTTCGTAGAGCATCAAGACTGAAGAAGTCCGGGCCCGGGGCCATGCCAACGGGCCAATCTTCGACATTGAGAGAACCGGATTGAGGGGCATTAGGAGGTAGGAAGCATGCTTGCATCAACGATCTGACGGCCATGTCAGTCAGGAGGTTGTCTCTGATGTCCAAAAGGCGGACACGGATTCCAATTGAGTTGGCCAGCACCTCCGCCTCGCCATCTCTTAAACCAACACCGCGCAGTTTCAGAACCTGTAAATCCGGCAGATATGAAAGGGCCGCTAAGACAGCGGCATCACGAGCGGGTGATGTATATGACAAGTCCAAATAGACCAGGCTGGAGAACCTTGGCAAGGCATTTGCCAATGCGGAGGACGTGGTATTCGGCTCGCTGGATGCCAATAACAATTTCAGCCCAAAATGGGGCAGCGTGGTCTCTTCACGTGCTGCCAAATTCCTCCCATTATTATTGCTTGTGGCCCTTAAGGCATTCAGACTGTGGTGATCGAAGAACGGCAGTTTGGTGACAATGAGGCTCTGAAGATTGGGGAGGTATTCGAGGACATCGCGCAACCAAGTGGGATTAGGACCGCCGTAGATCTCGCTCAGCGCCGGCGGGAGGTGCAGAGTATGAGTCAGGCTCCTCACGCTCAATCTTGCTTTGCGGAGAGTCCGTTTGAAGCGGGTGAGGCCGACGTAGACGGCGTCATTGGCGATGCCGAAATGAGAGGCCGGGTCGCCCCATAGGAAGGGAATGAAGATCGAGTACCATTTCTGCGACACGAGACATGCCGAGCAGAGGTCGCTCGAAGGAATCCAGGGTGCGATTATGGTCCAGGCCTCGCGACTGACTGCACTTTCGTAGGAAGGAGGGACATCAGGCTTCATGTTGGGACGGGAGGTGGTGAGGTCGGTTCATCTTGACAGATGAAGTCGAGGAGGGTCCGGAGAGGAATGCCCTCTCTCGGTAAGTCTCAGCTAGTGAGAGGTGACTGGCCGTATAATGGGAGTTGAGATTGTCGCTACCTGGCCTTGATGTTCTATCGACAACATAAGAGTAAGGTATACAACTACAACTGCGGCTACTTATTAAGTTGTAGATTGACGTGGAGTGAGGGTCACGTGCAAGCAGGTATACAAGTACGTAGGCGGCAGAACGAAAAGCCAGACATGATGCTAGTTTGCTAGGCGGTCAAGTCAGCCTTGCATTCGAACCACCACTAATAAGACACTTGTACAACCGTGACCACGATATCGACACCAACTCCTGGACGCCTTGCTGCCTCCCCGTCCCGCCTTATGCAGAGGCCTAAAACCAGCTCCCAGCTGGTCCAGTCCCTCGTAGCACCGGTCTCACAGTTCCTTCACCCAAGGGAAGAGGAGCACCAAGAAGGTGTGGTATAGGCATCATTCTTCTTTCTGACTGTCATTACTACTGTTCGTATTGATAAATCCCCATCAGCTCGTAGCACTATGCTACCTCCTGCGGCCAAGCAGCCACAAACGTCTGCGCATGATCTGTAGCAAGGAGCAGGTCCTGTTCACCCCAAATGAATCGAAGGGCGAGCTGTACAAACTCCTGTCGTAACCAGACGATTACCGAGAACAGACGAACAGAGGAAAGGAGTGGCCTCCGTCTCCGTAGAGAAGGATTCGCTCTTCACATGACATATAACAAATCGGTGTCTAACAAGGGGGTTAGTATAGGACCTCTTGCATTCTGGAGACAAAACTTACTCAAAGGATGCGAGCAACTCAGTTGAGGCTTCTGCGTATACTTCGTCGCCAATTCGTCTCGAATGCTGTTCAAAAGCTGCACGTAGCTTTGGTGCGGGTTCTTCTTCAGAGCCGTCACAAACGCCCAACTCATTGCTCCTGTTGCTTCTCCATTGATTTGTGCGTCTTGACTGGTCTGTTCGTCCTTGCTGCCCGACCACATGATCACATCGGCCGGACTGGTCTTGGTCTGCTTGTTACGCTCATATGTTGCATTGCCGGTCGTGGCCTTCTTGAACAGTCCCATAGCAGTCGAAGCCATCCCGCTGAGATCTCCACGAGCATACGATGAAACGATGGACAGAAGCCCTTGGCCAGCTTCCTTGGCCAGGTTGGGTTCCTTGAGCACACCCTGGGTGGAGTAGATGTACGGCAGGTCCAGAGCCGAACCAGAGTGACACGAATCGAAGATTGCCGTGAGTCTGACACCAGGAGGTAGCGTTTTGACCAGGATGCGATGCATTTCGTCATCCACAATATGTCCTGCGGTCCTGAAATCGACTGGGTAGATAACCTCATCATAGCCATCTTCTTCGTCCCCATCCAGGTCCGGTGTTTGACCGCCGTGACCACTATAATGGAAGAATAACGAATCGTTGGGGCGAGCGTCCTTGACCAACCAGTGCATGGCCCGGAGTATATTGGCTTTGGTCGGTTGTGACATTGGATTTTGTTGGTCATCCGTCAAGATGACCATGTCTTCTCTGGCATAACCAAAATTCTGGTTCAGATACGTCGACATATTCTTGACGTCGTTGATACAACCTCGCAGTTGTCCTCTTTGTCCAAAATAGTTGATTCCGACCAACAACGCCTTTCGTTTTCCTGTACATGCGGAATACTGGAAGCTATAACCGGCAGGAGCACCATGGCCAAATTGCTGAGGAGTGGTAGGAGGCGGGCGAGGGCCACTCGAGTTGCCCTGTGAATATTGGTTCTGGGGGTACGATGGCATTCCGGGTCGCGGACCTACATAGTGTTGAGTTTTGCAGGGCTACGCTTCAAGTCAGGGACGTACATACCTGGATATCCATTTGGCTGCGGCGGAGGAGAGCCGTAACCGCCATAACCGCCGCTTTGTGGAGGAGGAGGATTATTGTAACCGTAGGGAGCTATTTGTGGTGAGGGATTACTGTAGCCCGGAGGAGGGCCATAGCCTTGAGGAGGAGGGGGAGGAGGCCCGTAGCCCTGAGGAGGATAGGGTCGTGGTGACTGCGACTGAGGAGGATATTGGCCTTGAGCGTAGCCTTGAGGAGGGTATGGTTGTGGAGAGTGTGATGGAGGGTATCCGTAACCACCACCAACGTGCTGTTGGGCGCCGTATCCGCCCTGCCCCGGATAATAGGACATCTCAGATCGTGGTGTCGTAAAGGAGCAAGCAGAAGCGTGTTTGATGTCGGAGTATATAGGAGAAGTCGAGGTGCGAGAGTAGCTGGCGCTGAGTTTGGCCCGACCTCGAGGAGTTTCGGCTCTGGGCTGGGATTTTATGTCAAGCGTCGTCCGGAGGTGGAGAAGGCGGCGGTAGAGAGTGGTACGTGTCGCTGGGATTTGGGGCGTCTAGGGGACTTGATAGGCGAAAGATGGCAGCCGAATGAATCATAAAGGTGAGAGCTGATTGTAATGTTACAAAGAATTTTATAACGGTGCCTAGGTACCTAGGTAGTGAAGAGAGTGCGTACCTACCTAGGTACTTGGGGATGTACTGTACCTGATGTACGTATGCGTGTGAGTTATAGAGATGATGCTCTCTACCTGCGCCTGCGCCTGCGCCTGCGCCCCGTGCCCGTTCTCAGTCGTGTCGTGATCCGTAGCCTGGCTGCAACTAGAAGTAGAGGGCCGACCAAGCAGACAGGATCGTGAAGCTGACGAAGGCTACTTTTTTTTAATCAACCTCATCAACAGTTCTGTACGATCGCTATATCTATTACTACCTACCTTTATGCTTTCCACCCGCTGGCATCCCCGCTCACTGCCACTGCCACTGCCACTGCTACTGTTACCGTCGCCGTCGCCGTCATTCCCTCCTTCATATTCCCGTCTTTCCGTTCGCTTACATTCTCCTTGCCGAGGAGCGCTGTCTGCGACTAGCCGCTTTCCCCTTTGTCACAAGGGCGTCTTCAGTGGCTATGACTCTGCCGGGGTGCCATTGAACGCAGCCCCACGGCCGTCCCTTGAAAGCTTATCAGCAGAAACGGTCGAGAACAGGCCGAACAGGGTGGTCGGCCCTCACTTTCTGACGGCCCCTGCATACTGCAGATGACAGGAATATTTTGACACCAAACAGGCACAATGAGACACAGGCACTCGGATGGTACTTTTGGTATATTGGATGTGTATCTACACACGGTGCAGCGCCAACTCATAGACCTTGAAGGACGCCCTTCAGCTTGCGCATAGGCTCTCCGATCCTCCTTTGGTCTTCCAATTGCTGTCCGGGCCTTGAGGACACCACCATATTCCCCCATTCCTCATTCAGAAGGACAGAGACGTGGCACCATTGTCCATTTACCCACGTGGCAGAAGGACCATCAATGACTATACTCCGGGGCCAGGGCCAGGGACCAGATAGGAGACTAAATCTGCTGAATCCATGCTTTCAAGACACCAGCCACGCGACTGCTGCCATCAGCCTTCCCTTCTGTCTGATTCGCAGCCTACCGATGCGGCTGAGCCAAGTCGATCAGCTTTGATGGATATTCCTTGACCATTATATCCCGTCCCTCAATTGGCTAACCTTTGACATCTGCTTCTTCCCAAATCCTCAAAGCTGGGAACACACCTTCCGTCAGTACTCTGCCAGTTCAGCGCCTGCAGCATTGATCGAGCAACGTGCCCTCCGGCGACGTTACAAACAACACTAGGTCCGAACCTGGAAACGACAGGCTTTAATCAAATCGGGCATCAACAGCCGCAAGCGAAAACACACCAAGCCCCTTGGATCATCCATTCGGCTAAGATGATGAATGCTTAGCCTAGCTAAGGCTGGATCCCGTCCACACCCGTGGTCATTAGGACTGTCCAGCAGGCATGTCGAGGGTGCTGCTTGAACCACGGACGGGCCGCCTTCGTGTCAAACCTCCTAATGGAGACGACAGAAGCCACAATCTGTCGGATACGACCTATACAAAAGGACAAACTTGAAGGACCCGGCTTCCTGCTCACTTTCCGCACTATTTCGGCCGACGTGCTGACTGTCATGTCCACCTGTCTATCCGCTTGAATCTCGCATATGCATACCGTCCTTCTCGTCCCGCATGTAACAGGTATCTTACATTGTATCGACGCATTCTCGCTACTAGGTAGTGTTCTTCTAGCTTTGACTCTAAGAGCAAGCTGTCTGGTTCAGCCTGCGGCTGTGGGAGAAAGCTACCATGCATGCAAGCATTCAATGTTCCCAGAGCTTGAACTCCTACGGCGCTGGATACACAAGGTCTGGGTTCCTGTTTTGTCCTTCTCCTCTGCGTTCGTGGATATTCGCGGGTACATTCTGGACGACAGCGTAACGCAGTCCAGCAACAACGTCAGCATTAGGAGTACTATCATACTCCTAATGGAGGTCGGGCCAGTCATCGGCTCCGATCTTTTGGTAACCAGCTAGATGATGGTTTGGCTACAGGTCGTGCAATCCAAGTCCATTGCTTTGCATCATAATATGTATACGTCTACGGTTCATTTCGGTGCCTTCTGGGTCTTGTCGGGCTTCTTCATTCTTCATTCCTCTGTCTAGACAGATGGAGCATCACTAGAGCAGCTAGCTATTGGTAACATGGACACGACTCGATCTGCACTAGACCATTTTCCGTGCTGTGCAGTCAATACCTATCCTCTGCAATGCGATGGGCACAGAGACGGTTTACTCTGTCTCCGTAAGAGTAAGACGGCGTTGGTATAGACGCACATCCGTAGCCTGGCCGTTCAAGAGCATCGAATCCCACATCCGCACACGTACAGCCCACAAATGTCTCTGGGGCAAATGCGGCTCAAAGGCATGATCGAAGACGGTCCATGATATCTTGAAACTTCCACCCCCCTCATACATCTCCGGAGCGAACGGAACAAGGTGCGCATCTTTCCACAACTCGATTGGCCGTCTTTTCTTTTCTTTTCTGGCTCTGGAATGCTCCGATGCAAAGGCACTTTTCGGTCACTGGGATCGTCTCGGTGCGGACAATCGTCTCGACCATTTTTCTTCTTCTTGCCCAGCACACCCTCTTCCTGCTTGTCGCTTGTCGCTTGTCTGAATCGTCATACCTTCCTTGAACGTGTCCAAAGACCCAAGCCAAACATCTCAAGGTAATCCGAATTTTACCGTCTCGGCATACCCCTTCCTCTTCCCCTGAGCGCTCTCTCTGTGCCGCTCCAGGCGGCAGCCCTCGTTGCGGAGCCTGCGGGGCTTGACTCTCTTCATTCTTGATGGTCTCATCAACGGACAAAATCAAACAAGCAGCCTCGACAGCGGCAGAAATGGCGTTGACTTTGACGAGCGCGGGCTCCCAGACAAACGCATCCATGTTGTCACGGACACCTTCGTGATCGAAATCAACACCGGCCCAGACATGACCTTTGCGATGCTCGACGCGCAGCCTGTTCAGAATATCCGTGGCATCGAAGCCGGCATTATCACATAACTGACGCGGGATGATCTCCAGAGCTTTGGCGAACGCCTTGACCACGGCCTGCTGTTTATGCGGCACATTCTTGTCGGCATATCGGTGGAGGTAGCCTGAGACCTCCATCTCCGTCGCACCACCACCGGCGACAATAGTGTGGTTCCGCAGAGCGCGTTTCACCACCATGATGGCGTCGTGGAGACTGCGTTCTACTTCGGCGATGAACTGTTCGGCACCACCTCTCAGGATCAAAGTGCATGTCTTGGCCTGCGGGCAGTCGCTGAAGATGTTGTACCGCTCACCGCCGATTTGGCGTTCCTCGAACAAGCCGCATGTTCCGAGATGCGACGGCTGAATATCGGTGCATGTGCTTTGCACGGTGGCTCCTGTAGCCTGGCAGACGCGTTCGAGGTCTTCGGCAGCAACGCGGCCGGCACAGAATATGTCTCGGTCGGCGAAATACTGGGTGGCGAGATCGCCTATGGGTAGACGACTTAGAACAACTTTAGCACCTGTCTTGTACAGCGCCTCCATTTTGTCGTAGATGATTTGCCACTCGGCGTCGACGATGGCTTGATATTCGGACACCTGCTCGACGCGCACCTCGGCGTTGTCTCTCTCGGCCTTGAGCTCGAGCTCGACGTTCAAACAGACAATCTTGGGGCTCTTGAAAGACTTTGGTTGTTGCTCGAATCCGGCGTATGAAAAGGTCTTTTTGAATGCCACGCCGTCGACAAACAGGGAATCCTCGAGCGCGCCACCGGTGATTTTCTTGATTCCGATCAATTTCTCGTTGAGATCTTCTTGGTCCAGGGAAAGAACCGCATCGACAACCACTATTCCACCAGTCAGTACATACACAGATACACCGGAGTTAAACCAGCCGAAGAGTAGGTGTGTGATGAGGTTGACCACATTGCTGGGGCTTGCTCCGGGAGGTCCTGGGATGACATACTCTTTGTGAAAAAGTCGGCATTCCGATGGATCAGTTTACTGCTCATAGCCGTAGCAGCCAATTTGCGTAACGTTTCTCTCTGAGTGCCTTCTTGTGTCGACACCGCGATTTCCTTGACTTTATTGATCGCCATCTCCGAAGCCCTTCTCAGTCCCTTGATGATTGTCTGCGTACTGACGCCCTGCTCGACCAGCTCTTTGATTTCCTTCAGGACTTCGCCGGCTAACACGACCACCGACGTCGTGCCATCTCCGACCTCTGCATCTTGTGATCGCGCAATGTCGACTAAAATCCGTGCGGCCGGGTGCACGACGTCGAGGAGTTTCATGACCGTAGCGCCATCGTTGGTGATCGTTTGTCGGCCGCTTGCTTCGACAAGGAGTAGGTCGCCGCCGTACGGCCCCAGGGTCGCTTTGATTGTGTCTTGCACTGCCAGGCAGGCGTTGATGTTGGAGATAACTTGGCCCTTTCCTTGGGATTGATCGGTGCCTGTGCCGTTCCGGTTGTCATGTCAGTACTTGTAATCATGCCCAGAAGGAGTCAGAGCGCAACAAAATGAATCTATACGGGAGGCAGGCAACCCGGGTCGAAGGTTCGCATCAGGCTCGCCCATCCTGAAAACTCCGGGGAACTTGAATCTGGAATGTCGAACGTCCAAGGAGGTAAAGACTGACCTTCTTTCAAGACAATAATTGTAGGCGTCTGCCCGCCAAATGCCGCCATCTTGTTTCCCGCTGGAGGTCCTGTCGATCTGCTCTACTTCTTCGCAGTGGTGGTGGTGGGTGGGTGGGATGGTGTTTGACGGAGTGTCTGCGATGGCCGTCCTGGGAACTTTTCTTGGGGCTGCGATGCAGTGCCAGTGCAATGCCAGTCAGTGCAACCACCACGCCGCAAATTGCGCTTCGGATACGGTGGAGCAGCCTTGGCAGGGGCTATACGGCGGAGTTCAGGAATATAGAATGCTCTAGCAAGGCTGACGCGGGATTCGTCAGATACTGCGGATCATGCGAACCAACATACACACCATTAAGGGGGTTGTTCGTTCATTTAATAGACTCACTGCTATGGCTGAAGGCAGACGATAACCAGGTAGCGTCACCTCTTTGCACCATCTATGTCTCTAGACCACCAAGGAACCGTTCAAGGGCGCCCTCAGGGCTCATCTTGTCCATCCTCTCCTTGGTGCAGGCATATTCGTCCAAAGGGAACCAGTCTCTGATATCCTCTTGATGACCTGTCACCATCATCGCAAGTGCCTTTCCAGAAAGCCAACAGTGTACCATTCCATACCCATCCCACCCGGCAGCTATCCACTCGCCACCAGTCCCGGGGTCACACTGTTCTCGTCCTGAAAGGTGGGTCCCAACCCGATCTACCAGTGGCAACCCATCACCAGTGAAGCCCATGATGCCGGTCCATTTGTTGACCACCTTGACCCCTGCGCCATGGACGAAGGCCTTCGAGGGGACGGTTTCAAGGTGCCGTAGACACTGTGCGCTAAGCTGGCTATCATCGGGGTTGCCCAGGTCTTCATCCTTTTCGGGCCCGTCTTGAAAAAAGCCGCCTCCCAGATAGAGAGATCCATCTTCACCAGGAGATTGCGTAATATAGTCAAAGCCTCTTGCCCATATAGTACTCCAGGACCTTTGGGCACCGACTCGTGGAAATTCCGGCGGGACGGCCTGTACAGTCATCTGGCCTCTGAGCGGCCAGAGCTTTCCTCTCAGCGCTGGCAGAAGATGTGCAGCATAGGCATTGGTACAGTGGATAACATGTCTGGCGTGAATCGAGCCCCGCGAAGTGATCAGTTCGTAGGGATGACTTGGTGACTGGACTCGACGGACTTCCTTTGCTAAGGTGTGTGTTTCCAGGGAAAGCTGTCCTCCACCCAACAACCGTGATAGAATGCATCCGAGGAATCTGTAGGGCCATGCTGCACCTGAAGGACCTTTGATACAACCGTAGGCGTTGACAATGCCCAACTCCTGGAGTCCTGTCAGCCGTCCTCATGGACAGGGCTACGGTGACGAACCTTGAGCGCCTCCACCCCTTCCACCGCTGTCCATCGTCCACGCTGTTCAGGGAAGTCCTCGAGCCATTTTTCCAGCTTCACTTTCGCACATTCCCAGGCTTCACGGTCGAATATCGCGCTCGCCCCCTCGACTCGCCGGACCAATCCCGCTTTTCCGGCCTCCCCCAAAGCCTCGGCTTCCTGTACAAGGGCATCCAGATGCGCAAGCCTGAACCTGGTGATCTTCATTGCACTTTCTCTGCCCATTTCTTCTTTGAGGGCATAATAATCGGTCCAAGGAACTGCTTTGATGTGGCCCCCATTCCGACCCGTAGCTCCTGAGATGGCAGCCCTGGCTTCGAGCATACAAATCTTGAGAGAAGGCTGTAGCCTTAACAAGTGTTGTGCTGTGCTGATTGCGGTGATCCCGGAGCCGATAATGGCAATGTCCGTCTCCGCCGGTAAGTTTTTGGATTGCTGATTTGCGAACGAGTGAGGCGGATCTTGCCAGAAAGAAGGCGTTGCATTTTCGACTGGAGTGCCTGGATCCCTATCGAGCCTTGCTGCAAGCGTTTGTAAAACAGAAGCAGCAGATAGTCCTTTCATATTGTATTGCACTATTGGCTCTTCTGCTCCAAAACCAGTCCCCTCCTCACTCGCGGAAGTTACAGGATACGATATCGTCCCTTGGGATAGTGCTGTGAAAGGACCGGTTCAAGAATCTATCGTCGCCCTGGCAAGGACGGATTCCACGAAGGGGCGTCGCAATGGTGTATGATTTGTCGGCGCAAACGACACTCGTTGGATTGCAAGAAGTGGAGAAGTGGCATGTCCGACGCTTCTAGGGATTGGATGGCGTCCTTATGACAGCCTCGGTCGGACCCTTGCCTCCAGAGATAGCAGAGAGGAGGCGGAGTTGCTTTCGATTGCTATCTTGCATCTCCACTCAGGGACTCGTGGTAGGTATATACCATGTTGCAAGATAGCATACAGATTGACGCTTATCGTCGTGTTCAGATGCCCTGATACTTCCAGCGTATGCTGGTAGGCTCATCAGGGGGATCTCCCGAGTATATATACGTACATATATTCAAGTCCCAAGCGATGACAATCGCTGATGGTCGTGCCGGGCTTTGAACGTACTATCAGATTGGACGATATATAATAATCAAGTCTCGCAATGGGTTCCGTCGAGGCGCCTGTTCAGCAAGTCAGCTGGCAAACCAAAGTTGCCCAAAAGCAGAAGGAATGTGAAGATGCCATTCCTGTTGAGTGGCGGCTCCCATCATCAATACTCGAGTCCTTGCAGTTTCCCTTGGAGAAGAATACCAACAAACTGCTCGATCTAGACATCGCAAGAAAGTCCGGTCTTCTGTCTGACCGCGAGCTCAGCATCACTGAAGACTACACTGTTCCGGAGCTGCTCAGCAAACTCGCAGCAGGTGAATTGTCGTCTCTCGAGGTGACAACCGCGTTCTCTAAAAGAGCCGCAATTGCTCAGCAATTGGTGGGTGGTGATGCATAAACCTCCTACCAATACCCCCAAATGTCGACTAATATATATCAATAGACTTCTTGTCTCACAGAGACCTTCTTCGACCAAGCCGTGGAACGAGCCAAGTATCTCGATCAGTGCAGGAGTGAAGGAAAGCTGGTCGGTCCGTTGCATGGTCTGCCAGTCAGTATCAAGGACAGCTTCCAGGTAGTCGGAACCGATGCTACCATCGGGTATGTCTCGTTTCTGGGAAACAAATCGACAGTCAACTCTCCACTGGTCGACGTCCTCCTTGGCCTGGGCGCGGTGCTATACGTGAAAACCAACATTCCGCAAACACTTATGACTGCCGACTCGGACAATAACATCTTTGGGCGGGCATTGAATCCCCACAACACAGCTCTCAACGCCGGCGGTTCCAGCGGCGGTGAGGGGGCGTTGGTAGCTTTTCGTGGTTCACCCTTGGGTGTGGGCACAGATGTTGCTGGCTCCATCCGTATCCCGGCTCTATGCTGCGGAACATACGGGTTCAAGCCAACATCTTCTCGCATCCCATACGGAGGACAGGCGAACCCGTCCCTGGCTGGGGTGAAACCAATTGTGGCCTCTGCTGGACCGCTGGCAAACGACTTCGAGGCCCTAGACATCTTCGCCCAAACAGTGATTGGTTCCACACCCGCCATATTGGATTCAACTGTGCTTGACGTCCCCTGGCGTCAACTGGACAAAGATGTGCCAGACCGACTGAGACTTGGCCTTCTGCCCGAGGACCCTCTCTACCCTCTCCAGCCTCCCGTCAGGAGAGCACTGGCGGAAGCGGTCAAGAAGCTTCAAGCAGCAGGCCATGAGATAGTCAAGTTGACTGCCGAACAATGCCACATTTCTGATTCGACAGAAGTTGCCTGTGAGCTCTTCACCCTTGCGCCGGGGACGGCCATGGGGCATATCAAGGCAAGCGGCGAGCCAATGGTCCCGTCAGTTGCAAAGATGTTCGGACCAGCTAATGCGGGAAACTATAAATTCGTTCCAAGCCTGAAAGGTCTCGACTCGTTGCACAAGTTAGCTGCTTTGACGGTCAAAAGACAAGAGATCTCGGAGGACTGGCGAAGAATATGGTCGGACAACAAGTTGGACGCTGTGATCGGAACCCCGTCCCAGAACACAGCGGTGCCGCATGACACATTCGGGTGGCCCCCATACACTTGTCTTCTGAACGTCCTCGATGTGAGTTAATCCTCCGCCCAGTGAAGCAAGACAAGGCTAACTTGGGCAGTATCCGGCTTGTGTGATTCCATTCGGCAAGGTGTCGAAGCAACAAGACCCGGATCCTCTGAAGTTGCAGCCTGGGCAAGGCGGACCCGGATGTGAGTGTGCTAATCAACCGGTTCGCCATCTACTAACGTCCTGCAGATAATCCCGAGGTGCAAGATGGAGCCCCTTGCTCGATCCAAGTCTTCACGAGCCGTATGCGAGATGAGGAGTGTCTGAAGATGGCACGTGTGGTTGATACCTGTCTGAAGCAGGCGTAACACCGCCCTCGCCTATAAGGCACAGCCCTACCCTCTGTCCTGGGGTCTCGAGGCTGTACCCACTCCATCCTTTGATATCAACGCATTGAGTCCGTCATATTCCACTCCAGACTTGGTGTAGGGGAGACCGGCAGGACGTGTAGCCAGAGACTTGGGAAGTTTCCATATTTTCTCGAGCGCCCCAGCTGTGCGTCTCACGTAGCCAGAATAAGAGACTTTCCAAATTTGTAGCAACTGGGTCTGTATCAAGCTCCGCATCACCGATCGGACCTGCTCATCTGGATTGGATGATCGGTGCAGTGTTTGTTCCGAGGCGGTCACCGGACAAGCGGCACAGCCCAAGATAAGGACAGGCCAGCAGATGAACTGCCCACATGGTGCACTTCCGTCAAACACCTGCAATAGCTCTACGCCCTCGATCAAGAGACTCTGGATCTGGGGCGACCCGCTGTATACACCGTCAGGGTCGAGCACTTTTGACACGAAGATACGGGCGGCCAGAAAGTAGAGCCTCCCAGCAACTGCGGAGTCGCTCGTCCTCGTCTCCTGGGCGGGCTTCTTTGTGCTGGCGTCGGTGTTACTGAAGATTGAGCAGGTCTCCTGGAGGTAATCAAGCTCGGTCAAGCACTGTAGAGCGAGGGTATAGTTGTGCCCATCGCGAAAGGGCAGTTGTCTGCTTAGCCAGGTTATTTGGTAAATCTGGAGGAAGAGGGCTGGGGGAGTCTTCCCAAGAACCGGGAGGATCGAAGCATGCTGTCGACCTTCTTTACGATCGACATCGAGCGCCTCGATATACTTTGCCACAGTCTGACTCGGGAACGATTGGCAGATACCATCTATGTCTCGTTCGAAGATCAACCTGGTCGAGAAGTGGTACAAAACCGAATCAAGTAGCGTCCGATGGAAGACCGATAGGCGATCGATTTCGAAGCGAGGGATGTCTGCAGCCTGTTCTTCTAGTACACGGGCAATGGCTCGATAATGAGTGAGGCTCTGGCTGGCAGGCGTAGAGTAGAAGTCCTCGAAGACTCCGAGAAACAGAGAGGCGGCGAGGAAAGACTGGGTCGAGGCAGGCTTGTTTTCCGAATTCTGCACCGCTTGCCGGAGGCCCTGCAGGGCGCTTTGCGTGTAGAAAATGGCATCTTCCTTGGGGATCAAAGCAGCATGAGAAGCATGCAGAGCGGCCGGAGCGAGGGCCGCGTGCATGACCCAGGGGACATCAAAGCCAGCGGAGAGGACCCAGGAGACATCTCGAAATTCGGAGGTAGCGTCCGGGGTCGTGAGTAACTGAATAAACCTCGTCGAGCAATATTGGAAGATCTTCCAGTCGCGTTCCGTCCTGATACCTTCGGGCCGGGACCACAAGGCAGTCCTTCGAGGAGTTGCCAACGCCATCGCATGGGACGGGCTGGCGACAACCGACTCTGAGTCTGGAGACTGCGCCACAGGAGAAGAGCCGGTGGGAGAAGGAGTGGACGGCTTCCGATAGACGCATTCTATGTGCAGTCTCTCGCAGGCCGAGCAGATCGGTCTCCGTTCGTCACATTTCTTGCGCCGCTCCCTGCATTTGAAGCACCCGGTCTTGGTTCGCAGCCGTGGAGGTGGTCTGGAGGCCTTTCTCGGTTTGCCGGGTTCCATCGTCAATTGGTAAGATGGGATTGAGGACTGATGGCTGCCATTGTGCTCAGTGACCGATTTGATCTGTTCGTTTGTTGCGGCGTAGGAAGTGTATGTGGTTTACAAAGAGCGAAGGGCGTGCAGTTGAATGTTGCGGAGTCTGGCATGCGATAGAGGCAGAAAATAGACTCGTCTGACACGTCAGTAAAGCTGGAAATATGACTAATCGGTGTAGTTTTGTAGGGCACAACGACAGCCCACCGCCCGTCAGACAAATTAATTCTTGTGCTACACGACAGCGCAGTACTGAAAGTATCGACGAAAGTATCGACGTCTACCTGAGGCCCCCTTTCATCAAAGCCTTAGGCACAACTGAGCAGGTCATTTGCACGTAGCTTCAATCAAGCTGTACAAGTTGGTTTTCAGTATTCATTTCTTCGTATGAGTACGCCCAGCAGATGTAGCCAGGGCTCGCCGTCCTCGTTCCATTTTGTCTACGTCCATCTATGAGCAAAGCCCACTTGTGGGTCAAGACGAGTTTTATCCGTCCTCGAGAAAGTAAAGAGCATGGACATGCTGCTCTGTTAGTATGTTCAAGAAAATCCCTCTCTACCATAGTCGGTCCTGTCAACCATACTCCCACCGATCGCTAACGCCGGCATCCAGTCTATTGTTCGAGCTTGTACTGAGGATTGTTGGAAGGATCAATATAATCCATCGGCAGAACATGTTGCATAGGTTGCATATTGCTCAACCCCGTCCCTGGTCCGCCGTCATTCATAACATGATCGTGGCCTAGCATGGCCTGATTTGTGTCGTTCATGAACGAGTGGTCCGGTGGCTGAGGATTGAAGTCGTGTGGGTCGTGATGAGGTTGAAGGTGAGTAGGATCGGCGAAGGTAGGTAGGCCAGCTTGGACATAGGCGTGGGTGTGGTGATCATAGTCATTTGCCATCGCTTGTATTTGTTCCATGATCTGCGGGTCAATCGCCATCTCATCATATGCGTGCAGATGAGCGTTCGGGTCAGTCAGGTGTTCGTTGGCAAGATCCATGGGCTGTTGAATCGCCGCAAAATCGTGATCTGATATGTTGTTTGTCGGCAGATTCTCCTCAGGCGCCGATTGAACTTCGGGTGCAGGTGGTGCTTGGGTCACTTCCGGTAACGTGGGTGGTGCTTCATCAAGCGTCTTGCTCCGACCAGGTCGATTCTCGGCGCGGATCATCGGCGCTTTGTTGACGTCTTTACACTCTGGGCAATTTTTGATAACATGGCTGACCGTCTCCTTGATTCGGATCCAGTGGTATTTGGTCGCGATGATCGCCGTGGTCTTGTTGATCCCTCCGTGAGCCTGATGATGGATTTGTTTGGCGATTTCGTATTGCGCTTGCGGGTCGGAGATGACTTCCTTATCCTTTAAAAACAGCTTCTCGGGCACACCATCCTGGCCACCTACTAGTTTATAGTGGGTGGCAGCACTCCGAAGTCGGCTTTTCTCCGAGCGGTCGGCCCCCTGAGGATAAAGCTGGTGTCTGAGGTAGTACCGGATCTTGTCGAATCGTTCCTCGGATTGATCTGTCTCTCCCTCCGCCTTGAGATCTCTCCCGTAAATGATCGCGTCAACTGGTTCAATGGATGACTTCAGGCGCCCGCAGCCGGGAACCCGACCAATGCGCTTGAACCCTAAAGAGTCCCAGATTTTGGTAGAAGCTGTGTTTGTCTCGTATACGAGGTTAAACACTGAATATGTGTAGCCCTAGCGACAATCAGCCCCATACACTTACAGGATATATTCTCCAACAAATTAAACTTACCAACTGAGGTGCCCAGTCGAGGTAACACTGGCCCATGGATTTACCCACACCCTTGTTTCGAGCGGCCGGGGTGACCAGAAAGCCGCCATTGCATACATGACTGCTCCGGCCAGGATAATTGGGCTTGACGTAGAAGCTGCCCAGACACAGCTTGTTCCAGTCGGCACCATTACGATCCATCTCAGCGACAGCCTCGACGCCGCCAATGTCCCCAAGAACCATAATAGCCCCGAAATTTCCAAACCAATAGGGTCCGAACTTCTCCACGGGCAGAGGGTCGATCATCGGGTAGGTGTCCCCGCGTTCAATCTCCTGGTTGAGATTGTCCGCAAGGTAATTGAGAAGCCTCCTAGGCACCGCATCAGGTGAGAAGAAGGGAATCAACGTAGCAACAGTAGCGCGATCACGCAGAGTGACTGGCCGGGGGAATATCGAGGAAGGGATCTGCGGATTGTCTGAGTTGGGATACGGAGCCTGGCCCGATTGCCGGTAGATCACGGGCGAGTCTGGATCCTCCAGTATAGCCGGCATCGTGGACCATCAGCAGCAGACCGGCTTGAGAAGCGCGGGCGAAGGCACTCGGACTTGTTGATCTGGTTTAGCAACACCGACACGCTCGTATGACACTTTCCCGGGGAGTATTGAGAAGAATGAAAAGTCGAGCCAAAAGCCAAAGACGTCGGAAAGGCTTCGGCCCAATCTTGTCTTTAGCTCACGTCACGTGATGCGAGCCTTGGCTGGACCTGGTCTTGGCACGCTATTCCCCATTGGAGCCTATATCAGGCTGCAACCATCCGCAAGGCTCCAGCACAGGCACGATGGCCGGCCATACTGTACAAGAACCATAGGTTATCAACATCCAAACACTGCGCCGACCGTGGTGCACTCTAATAGATTGACCCGTAGTTCTAGAGTGCATACCGCCCTCTTGATGTGGACAAAACTTGTCCCGTCACCGCTCCAGTACCTAGTATCTGCATAGTACTCCGCCTTCCAGCGAGGCTGGGGGGCCACAATTAACGGCGGTGCTGGTGGGTCTTCTCGCTGCATAGAATTTTTGTTTCACATTACTCGCATTCTGAAGTCGTCGCTCCTACGCTGGGTTTAGCAGCTTGTGGCGACAAGTCCGAGCGGTTCCGCGACCAGATGTTCCTCACAGCTAACCCTATCCTTGACCCCGAGTCTGTGTTATGTTATGCATTGGCCTGCGGCACCCTAGATACTAGATATCCTGTTTTGTAGAAAGCGCGCTTTTTTTGCTCTGCAGCTGTCTCTTGACATTCCTGGAGCAAGTACTCGGCAGAGCCATCAAGGCTAGGACCCGTCAAGTCGCCAGCAATATGGCCTTTACTTTTCATATTCTTTCATGCTCCACCGTTTTGACCCTGACATATGGGACGGCACCCCAATGTACATTGGCTCGTTATCCATGACTTCGGGAAGCGCCGAGATATCTGCGGATTCGGCCTGTTTGTTGGGCGATCGCATCCCTACCGCTTCACGAGATCTTTGGCTGGATTCCGAGGCCGCCTCTGTCGTCTCCGAATATGGATAGCCCTTCCCAGTCGACGCACCACGGGAGTTTTGTTGTGATCTTGTATGCTCGTAGGGGATTCCCGCCCGGAAAAAGTCACTTTCTTGGACGGCAGGGAGGTTGGAACTGTCGCAAGCTGCGTTGACATTGATATTACGACGACGCAAAAAGCGGCGACCAAAGAAAAATGCCACCAGGACCAGCAGAATGACTGCAAATGCAACGCCGATACCAATGCCGGCCTTTGCGCCAGTAGATAGTCCCTTGGAGGGCGATGGTGATGACGGCGGCGGCGGCGGCGGCGGCGACGACGATGAAACGGATGCTGGCGATCCACTGGACACAGGTGTCGTGCTGGACGTTGAGGCGGAAGTTGATGCAATGAATGCTGAGCTTTCGAGATAGGTGCTGGTGGTGCTGGCGCTTGAAGCCACAACCACAGCGAACGAAGTACTGGAAGATGTCTCCGATGGAGTGTTGATTGCTGCAGGAATAGTGACTGGCGCGGTTTCGGCGGCTGTCGTAGCTGGGGCAGGACCGGTGGACTGTAAGAAAGATGGTCAGCGGCGAAACCCAGAACGACCATACGGGATTCCAGTCGACAGTGGCACAATATACCGCGGGCAGCATGGCTGCTCGCTGGCCTGGTATCGGTCTTTAAGCAGGCTATACCTGTTGCTTCCAATTACTCTCAAACACTTACCGTAACTATAGGGTCGGGACCCAGAATAGTTGAAAGCCCGACAGTGTTAACAACGACTTCCGTCGTACTCAAAAGGATGGTCGATATAATTGTGCTGGTCACAAATCCGGTCACGACACCGCCGGAAGTTGTCAAAACAGTTTCGGCGCCGTCCACCGTGGTCGTGACAGTCTGCAGGGCACCAGGGGAGTCCGTGGCCGGGACAACAGAGTAGATAGTGAGCAGAGAAGGTAGAACTGTTGACACAGTGGCTGTACTCAGTATGGGGTCCGTCGCAACGGGTACTGAGGGCGACCCATGGCAAACCTGCGCAACGGCGATCAATACAGCACCGATGGCAATACAAGGGCTCAATGTGCCCATGGCACGAAAGGTAAGGACCGAAGCAATATGTAGCGTGATTCAAACAATCAACGAAAAGGACAGAGCACGCATGGTCACCAGGCAGGAATTCAAGTTTCAAAAGTAGAGCGGGCGTGCCGAAGCTGGGGCAGATGAAGGTGTGCATCATTCTACTGTCCGTAGGGGCGGGCTGGACCTGGCATGGTGGCGTCCAGTGCAATCCCGGGATGCAAGCCTGGATGCAAGCCTCATGACCCAGGAAAAGCAAGAAAGCCGGCTCGCCTTTGATAACCTTGAAAAGATGTTGATGTCGAGTTGTGGCTTCAAATCCTCGCTCAAGTCGAAGGATGAAGGGATCGAGGATAAAAGGAGGTTGAGCATGAATGGATGTGATTGGCTGAAGCGCTATCCACAAGGTGTCGTTTTTGGACAAGACGGAAATTGCCTGACGACCTTCACCGGATGGCTTCAGGGCCTTTAGAAAGGCGAACGCGGAGGCGTAATCATTCATTGGTCCGAATTGAACCCATGTCCAGCAGGAGACTTGCAAGCTTGCATGCTGGCTGTGGAAGGCGATATTAAGCGAGTCTTACAACAGGCTCCAGAATGGTCCGAAAGACTGAGTGACAGCAAGTTTCCGACGCGACGCGGTGCCGCATGCGTGACCCCCCTTCAATCTGGGGATGTCGATCGGTCTACCTCAGATAAACGAGGTGATGTGTTGCTCAGACGTCAAATGGAGGTGCCGCAATAATGAGCGGGATCTCTACCGCCAGTGCAACTTGGTCCCTGCAGAGTGTGAAGTGGCCTGGGTGAGGGGAGGTAGACAGGTAGACAGACTGCTTGGGATCGTGGGCATCCACTACCTGATAGATGGCTGTCCCAGGCCCACGTCCACTTGCTGTTGCTGTTGCTTATAGCAATGGGCCGAGTCGTCTTCGTTCAATGGATGTCCAGCTCAGGGAAGGCCGCGATCACCGTATTGAAGCAGTGGTTGCCATCCTCGAGATATGTTGCCTTGGTCACGGGATGAATACACCGGAGATCAGATGCCTCACTCGGCTAACTTAACCTGCTCAAGGGTCTTTTCCACGACTGGCAGCAGATTGGCGACCTGGTTGGGGTCCCTAAGCACAGCAGCCACATCATCTCTTCTCCCTGCCAACTCGTCCCGGACTTTGTCGTAAGCCTCTTCTTTTGCAATATACTCTCGAGTGACTTCCTTCTTCTCAAAATCGATGTAGACACGGGTGTCCCGCACTCTTAGAATCACATTGTCAAGTCTCAGGAAGAACCGAGAGAGGAGAAGCAAGCGTGCAGGCATGACTCGGATTTTGCAGGAGAGCATGGTAATCCCGTTGTCGGCCAGCTCGTCTTCATAGAGGATTACGTCGTCGAAAAATAGGATGGGATCCGGTCTCTTCAACAACTCTAATGGGATCGGCTCGGTGGACTCCTTGAATTGCGGACCGTCAGGCGCCAGCTCTCCCTTGTAATCAGTTGTATAAGACCAGTCGAAGGGCTTTACCACCTCTTTAATGTCATGCGTGTCTTCTCTGCTCTGTTGCCATTCTTTTGAGTATGCCACCTTCAATCTCTTCTCTCCTGTTTTATCTACCCGATCCAAAGCCCCAAAGGCATCGAACTTGATTCCCCATCCCGACACCGGGTGTTCGATGGATACCAGATTGTTGCCGAAAATCATTTCAGGGGGAGCAACTCCAAGTTTCGCGGTCATCTCTTCGATCGGACCGGCTTTCAGGATAGGTAGTTTCTGCGTGGTGACCCGGAATCCTTCAATAGAAAACGATCGTGGGGGAGCAGCAGAGGGAGAGGGGAATTGTGTGTTAACAAAGTTCGCCGGTTGATGACCGTTGAGTGCCATGATCGCAGTGAACCCGAAAGGCGCTCGCTACTTCAGCTTTGGGTGCCAGAGAAGGCCCAGACGGTTGCGAGGCCAGTAGAAAGAACCGTGTATAGGGAAAAGCACGATTTGTCTTGCCTCAAGTCCAAGTGCCGGGACAGTAGCAGGTACGCAAGTGTGAACTGGCTCCCCAACGCCTATACACCACAAGTAAGCGCAACTAACAAGACGTCTTATCGATAAGGCCACACTACGCTGACAAAAGCTGTGGGCTTTGCTCGTGGTGGTTGCCCGGCCGACTGCGACACTGTTTACCGTGCGCCTTTGCTTCCATCTGTCGGTATTTGAGTCTCTAGCTTCAACCTGAATCCCTTCCACCCACTACAGTTTGGATCTCAGCAGCGACACTATAGTGTTGGCCCGCCTTTGCCTCGTTCCAGTCGGCCACTTCAGTACTTCCTGACACAATGGCGACCAAAACATTAGAAGCCCGCTTCGAACATCTTACGGTGCATGACGAGAATGAAGCGCCAACAAGTTCCATGCTCAAGTCCAAGGTACGACGTCTTTGTGACTTTCCGGAGATTGTTGCGATGTCGAAATCTTTGTGATGTTGCGATGCTGATTCAATACTACAGGCTGCGTGTCAAGGAACCATCGCAAGTCTACCCCCGAACCAGTCACGGCCAAACCTCGTGAAATACGCTCTGCAAGCCTCGAATGAGTCGAGACAGAACGCGGCACAAATTACCACTGTCACAACCACAACCACAATACCTACTCTTCCTCCATCCCCGGTGCGAAAAGCTGTGGTTTCGTCGCATACTGCGCCAGACAACAATGCTCCAGGACAGAGACAAGGAGCGTCTCTAAACTTCTTTGACCAGCCACAAGCTCCCAAACAATTCCACCTGGGCATGTTCGAGATTGGAAAGCCTTTGGGTAAGGGGAAGTTTGGTCGTGTTTACCTGGCCAGAGAAAGGTCGTCAGGATTCGTCTGCGCCTTGAAGGTCCTACATAAATCCGAGCTACAACAGGGGAAGGTCGAGAAGCAAGTTCGACGAGAGATTGAAATCCAGTCGAATTTAAGACACCCCAATATTCTGCGTCTTTTCGGGCATTTCCACGACAGCAAGCGAATATTTCTCATCCTAGAGTTCGCCGGCAAAGGCGAGCTATACAAGCATCTCCGAAAAGAGAATAGATTTCCGGAGTGGAAAGCAGCACAGTATATCGCCCAGATGGCTGCAGCACTCAAGTACCTGCATAAAAAGCACGTCATGCATCGAGACATCAAACCTGAGAATATCCTGGTGGGCATTCACGGCGAAATCAAGATCTCGGACTTTGGCTGGTCTGTCCATGCACCCAACAATCGAAGGCAGACAATGTGTGGAACACTAGACTATCTTCCGCCGGAAATGCTCAAGCCGGGCAGTTCAGACAACTTTTACACGGAGAAGGTCGACCTCTGGAGCTTAGGCGTGCTCACATATGAGTTTTTGGTTGGCGAGGCGCCATTTGAGGATACACCGATCATGACACAGAGAAGAATTGCTCGAGGAGATATGAGTGTGCCGAGCTTTGTGAGTGCGGAAGCCAAAGACCTTATTCATAGGGTAAGTGCCCACCGAAATCTTCTGTCTTGTCCATTCTAACTGATATGATCAGCTACTTGTTCTGGACCCCGAGAAGAGAATCCCTCTTGACGAGGTCCTTCGCCATCCCTGGATTGTCAAGCACTGCGCGACCAAGGGCGGTGGGCGTGGTTCGCAGAGCGCATCCGGCAGTAAAAGCTCGAGTTCGGAACAACGATGAGAGCAGAGGGAGGATGATGTACATGATGGCTACTACTTCTTCCTGTTGGTCGGGACAGTGCATATGATTGGTTTGATGAGGGCGACATTTGGACGGCGAGTCCGACGGAGAATGGTCATTTGGACGGAGCGAGGAGTTCAGGGCGATGACTGCGAACGAGAGATTCTAGCCATTTTCAAGTTATTGTGATAATCATGAAGTGAATCGGACTTTGATGTCTACCTTACCCGAGCACCTCTTGAACACCAAGGTATCCTACCGAGAGAAGCACTTCGACGCCCATGGGTGCCACTGTACTTGCGCAGTCTGTTTGTCAGATAAGGCACTTACTATTCACATTGTCCTGTTCCACCGTACAATATTATGGCAGAGCAGCTGCTCACGAACTGCATCTCACGGATGTGACTCCGGCTGCCCATTACGAAACCTTCGCTATATCGCCGACTCTGAGGTAAACAATTCCTTCTGATAGCATCAATTGTCTCTGCTAGATGGACAGTCGGATGTCCTGAGATTGGCTTGTTCAATATACCGACGTCGTCACTGAACTGGAGGTTTGGTGATATATGAGTCAGTCAAATATCCTTTGTCATCACGTTATTTTATCCTGTACGCTCCACGGACTTCTCCATCGATGAAGCCATCCTGAAAAGCATTGAACTCTATACCTACTTACCTCAGGTATTCATCTTTGAGTCTCGCGAAGATACTTCAAGATATCTGACCCCTACATTGGCCACCATGGGCGACGCAAGCGGTGCCCCGAGAGGCATCCGTATCGCCATAGATGTGAGTGCCCATCGGATGTTCTTGTGCCCTTCTTGAACGTCATACTAAACATTACCTAGCGAGGTGGGACATTCACCGACTGCGTGGGAAACCCTGGTACGGGCCGTATGGAGGATGACATTATCATTAAACTACTCTCCGAAGACCCGGGAAACTACGACGATGCTCCTCTGGAAGGCATCCGACGACTCATGGAGAAGTTCACGGGGCGGCAGATCCCCCGAGGCGAGCCCCTGGATACGAACAAGATTGAGAGTATCCGAATGGGCACCACAGTTGCGACCAATGCCCTGCTAGAACGTAAGGGCGAGAAGATGGCCATGGTGGTCACCCAAGGGTTCAAGGACTGTCTGGTCATCGGTAACCAGTCTCGCCCCAAGATCTTTGACCTGGCCATTCGCAGGCCGGATGTGCTATATCAAAAGGTCGTTGAGGTTGACGAACGAGTCACTCTGGAAGACTATGCAGAGGACCCGTGGCGGAACCAGACAAAGGTTGAAGCCAAGTACGAGGACCACAAGGATCATGATCTGGTGCAAGGCTTGTCTGGCGAGGCTGTCCGCATCTTGAAGCGTCCAGAGGAAAGCAAACTCAAAGAGCAGCTGAAGGGTTTGTACGACGAAGGCTTCCGAAGCATCGCTGTTTGTCTGATGCACGGCTACACATTTCCAGCCCATGAAGCACTGGTGGGAAAACTGGCGCAGGAGATTGGCTTCCAGCACGTCAGTCTAAGCCATGAATTGATGCCCATGATCAAGTTCGTCCCGCGGGCAACCTCGGCATGTGCAGATGCGTATCTCACTCCAGCTATCAAAAAATACATATCCGGATTCCAAGCTGGCTTTGAAGGCGGGCTGGGCACAGAGAGCGTCAAGAAGGAGAAAGGCAATAAAGGCGCTCGATGTGAATTCATGCAATCCGACGGAGGCCTGGTGGACGTGGACCAGTTTTCCGGTCTACGTGCGATCCTGTCTGGCCCAGCAGGCGGTGTTGTAGGATATGCTTTGACGTCCTATGACCCGGAAACGAAGATTCCGGTCATTGGGTTTGACATGGGCGGCACCAGCACAGACGTCAGCAGATACGGGTCCGGCCGCTACGAACATGTCTTCGAAACCACCACCGCGGGTGTCACAATCCAGTCTCCTCAACTCGACATCAACACAGTCGCCGCCGGGGGTGGATCACGACTGTTCTTCAGGAATGGTCTGTTCGTGGTCGGACCAGAATCTGCGGGCGCCCATCCTGGCCCTGCCTGCTACAGGAAAGGGGGTCCTCTGACTGTCACCGATGCCAATCTTTTCCTTGGCCGACTTCTGCCAGACTTCTTCCCAAAGATCTTTGGAAAGCATGAAAACGAGGGCTTGGACCCAGAGGCCAGCAAGAAGTTATTCGAAGAACTTACGGAGGAAATTAACAGCAAGACAGATAAGAGGATGACCGCTGATGAGGTAGCTTATGGGTTCATCAAAATCGCCAACGAGACCATGACGAGACCTATTCGATCGTTGACAGAGGCAAAGGGTCATGACACCTCGAACCACCGCCTGGCCACATTCGGTGGTGCCGGGGGACAACATGCCGTGGCCATCGCCGAATCACTCGGCATAAGACAGATCCTGATTCACCGCTACTCTTCTGTATTGTCTGCTTACGGCATGGCTCTTGCCGATGTCGTCGATGAAAGTCAAGTCCCGGCCTCCCATGTCTGGGACATGAGCGGTGGAGCAAGGGAAGGATTGAAAGCGAAGCTAGACGAGCTCAAAGAGCGGTCACGGAAGAGGCTCCAGGACCAAGGTTTTGACGACGAGTCCATTGTTTATGAGGAATATCTGAACATGCGGTACAGGGGTACAGAGTCTGCTCTAATGGTGATCAAGCCGACTGCAGAAGAGGCAAAGGACCTCTACAACGGCGATGACTGGGCCTTCGGTGATGCGTTTGTGCGACAACACGAACAAGAGTTTGGCTTCACCCTGCCAGATCGCGACATCATCGTTGATGACGTTCGAGTCCGTGGCATCGGCAAGTCATTCAGAGGCATGTCAAAGACAGTCGACCAGCAATTGAAGGAGGTCAAACCTCATGACGTCGCGCAGGACAAGGCCTATGCAACTTCACAGGTCTACTTCGAAGGTGGCCGCAAGGACACCAAGATCTACAGGCTCGAGGACCTCGAGGTTGGAGATCGTGTGGCAGGTCCCGCTATCATCGCCGACGGCACGCAGACCATCGTGGTCACGCCAGGGGCGTCGGCCCTGGTCATCGAAACGCACGTGGTGATCAATATCGGAGAAGAGGGAACCGGGAAGAAGGCCAACGCCAAAGAGGTGGATCCCATTCTACTGTCTATCTTCGCGCACCGCTTCATGGCCATAGCGGAGCAGATGGGCCGGGCACTGCAGAAGACATCCGTCTCGACCAACGTCAAGGAGCGGCTCGACTACAGTTGCGCCTTGTTCGACTCGGTGGGCGGCCTGGTCGCCAACGCGCCTCATTTACCTGTCCACCTGGGGAGCATGTCGACGTGTGTTCGCACCCAGGCCGCCATCTGGAAGGGAAAGCTGAAGAAGGGTGACGTGGTCGTATCTAATCACCCAGAATATGGCGGAACCCATTTGCCCGACATCACTGTTGTCACACCCGCCTTCTCACCCTCCGGAGAAATCTTGTTTTACGTGGCCTCGCGCGCCCATCACGCAGATATTGGCGGTATCTTGCCCGGCTCGATGCCACCGCATTCACGTGAGCTGTACCAGGAAGGCGCAGCAATCAAGTCCGAGAAGCTTGTTTCCGAGGGCCATTTCAACGAGAAGCGCATCACCGAGCTGCTCTATGACGAACCTGCGCAGTATCCCGACTGTAGCGGAACCCGGTGCTTAGCAGACAACCTGAATGACTTGAAAGCACAGATTGCTGCGAACCAGAAGGGCATAAGTTTGATCACTGCCCTGATTGAAGAATATGGCGAGGATGTGGTGCAGTTCTACATGCACAGTATCCAGGATAACGCCGAGCGGTCAGTGCGTGAGCTGTTGAAGGATGTGAGTAAGCGGTTCGAGGGACAAGACCTTCAAGCTACAGACTATATGGACGACGGAAGTCCGATAAGCCTCCGAATCACGATCGATGCGGAAAAGGGGGAGGCGGTGTTTGATTTCGAGGGCACCGGCCCTGAAGTGTACGCCAACATCAATGCACCAGAGGCAGTCACGTACTCGGCCATCATTTACTGCCTGAGATGCCTGATTGATCAAGACATCCCCCTAAATCAGGGGTGCCTAAAACCAGTCGACGTGCGCATTCCACCCGGTAGCTTCCTCAGTCCAAGCGAGAAAGCAGCAGTTGTCGGTGGAAACGTGCTGACGAGCCAACGGGTAACTGACGTGGTGTTTAAATGCTTCGAGGCCTGTGCCGCCAGTCAAGGGGACTGCAATAACTTAACCTTTGGCTTTGGAGGCAATTTGAAAGGTGGTGAAGCACAGAAAGGCTTTGGGTACTACGAGACCATAGCTGGCGGGAGCGGTGCCGGCAAGGACTGGGAGGGCACCAGTGGTGTCCACACTCACATGACAAATACCAGAATCACGGATGCTGAAGTGTTTGAACGACGGTATCCGGTAATCCTGCGGGAATTCAGCATCAGAGCTGGCAGTGGTGGGATTGGGCAGCATCGAGGTGGTGACGGTGTCATCAGAGACATTGAATTCAGGATCCCCGTACAAGTCAGTATTCTCAGCGAAAGGCGGGTCTACCACCCATACGGTCTGCATGGTGGAGGTGATGCTCAATGCGGGAAGAACATTTGGATGAGAAAAGTCAAGAAAGTGAAGAAGCGAGGCGCCGGGGGCGAACACGAGGGACAGCGCAGGGAGGATGGTGACGATGATGAATTTGAATGGAGGCATATCAATCTGGGTGCCAAAAACACCGCCAGTATGCAGCCTGGTGAGAGGATTGTCGTGGTAAGTGTCTCTCCGGATCACTCCTTGTGACATAACTTCTCTGGCCCAAATACTGACTTATCATCAGATGACGCCCGGCGGCGGCGGCTATGGCAAGGTCGGTGAAAAGTCCAAGGTCGAGCTCAAGGAAGATTATGAGAAGCACTGGAAGAAGGGTAGCCTGGCCAGCAGATTGGCGGACTGGGAAAGCAGTTCGTGAATGCCGTTGTGTAAGTTGCAGTCGATGCCCTATTGAGGTCAGCATACGTCAGACAAAGCTGTAAGATGCATACCATGGAGAGACTGGCATCCAAGCTCAATCCAGGGTGGCATATTTAGCTCTGGACAGCACGATATCCTCGCTACTATGGTCACCCTCTACAGGTCTGTGGCGAGGCCGAATTGGAGCAGAAATCGGGATGTCGGAAGCAGACTCGAAGAAAGGGGTTCATTCTTCTTCGTCGCTTGTTGCTTCGATGTTTGCCTTCTTGCATTTCGTCTCCTCTTTATCGCTGTCACCCTCTTCTTTAACGTTTCCGTCTGCCGCGGCTGATGAGCTGCCACTGTAGTTGGGCCGTGGTACTGTCTCGCCTTGTTGCTTAAGCTGTTCCTCTATTTGAGGCATAATGCCGATCAGGGCAGAATATTGCTCCAGGCTCATGGAGATCCCCTGAGACAAAGACAATCAGAAAGGCCTTTGTGGAAGCGACTCTAGCGTACCTTCTTCGCCGGTAGCCATTCATTGTCCTTTTGATAGTATTCACGGATGTTGACCAGCTTCTTGCCTTTGAAATCTGATATCGTCACGCGTCTGTTCTTGGAGATCTCCCAGAATGTATTTCCGTCGGAGTCGACTTGCGGTTCTGATTCTAAGGAGCCTTTGCCGCGCTTTGTCGGCACCTCTGCGTCGATGTCACTATCATCCTGCACAGTGGCAGTAGACTTGCGCTTCCTGGATGTGAAGGCCATTGAGGGGAAGGATACAGCAATAGGAAACAATCTTTCCAACGCGCGGGCCGGTAATGGAGAATAACTAAGAGCAGGGTAAGTGCTTGGAAGTAGGCAGTCTTGCCTGCTACGCGCTCTTGCCTCGCCTGATGGTTCACGACTTCAAAGCAAACACGGCAGCCGCGACAGAGATCACGACGTCATGTCTCAGGATGGACTAGCGCATAAATCACGTGCACTCCAGCCAGTCAGAAGACCCTGCATCCCCTCGTTCCCGATTATTCTGTCGTCAATCACCTATATTACTTATCATCTTCCGCAGACCCTCGAAGAATTAAATCCATCAACCTACAACTTACTTCTGCAAACAACCACGATCAACAGTGCAACCCATCGAAGAAGACCCAAGCATCATCAACTATCACATACACAATGTCTCGACGAGCTCTTTTCAGCGTTCCTCGCGCTATTTCCACCTCGGTCCAAACATCCGTCCGACCCTCTCTCGCCTCCCAGACCGCTTCGCCATTCCTGAGACCTGCCGTTTCGCAGCCATCGCACAGACGGTCATACCATGAGAAGGTGTTGGACCATTACTCCAACCCTCGGAATGTCGGTTCTATGGACAAGGGTGCGCCAGATGTCGGTACAGGTGAGTCATGTTTAGGCTTATGTCCGATCTCGCTCCGTGGATCGCCCGAGCTTCGGTCGATAGAATATTCACAGCATGGCCACGATACTGACTGGTTGTCTGTCTAGGTCTTGTCGGTGCCCCAGCCTGCGGCGATGTGATGAAATTACAAATCAAGGTCGACCCGAATACGCAAACTATCTCCGACGTCAAGTTCAAGACATTTGGCTGCGGTTCGGCCATCGCCTCATCGTCGTATCTAACTGAACTCGTCCGCGGCATGACCTTGGAACAGGCGGGAAAGATCCGGAACACGGAGATCGCAAAAGAATTGTGTCTCCCGCCTGTCAAGCTACATTGTTCCATGTTGGCTGAGGACGCCATCAAATCCGCGATCTCAAATTATTACCAGAAAAAGTGAGTTCGGTAGCCACATACTATGGCAGGTCTCGTTATTGACAAACATGATAGTCCCAAAGCAAGAGCTACAGACTTGGGCAGCGCCTCGGCGTCGGTGCCTCGAATCGAGATCGAGAATGTGTCTGCAACAACAGATACCGGAGCCAGCGCCACCGCCTAACTTCGCACTTAACCCGAATCAAAATGTCTCAGTGCAGGCGTGTGTCCAAATGTTTGACGACCGAACCTCCCACCCCAAGTCTTCCACTCTATCATTGGATGCTTTCGTAACCAGGCGTTTCGTGTTTCTTGATGTTCCGTCCCATTCTTTCAACACTATTGCATCTCGTTGCGACCCCTCCTTTGCCCGCCACTGCGCAGAAACCACAAAGCTCCTTTGGCACTGGCTTCTGGGTCAGTGGACGGCAGGGTGATGGATGGTCATGTCCCAAGTCGAGCTTAGTGGAGTGGGATGGGAGTCTTCGATATGGAGCTGAGGCGGGAGCAGTTAGTGGTACCCACTATTGTATATGTAGCTGCAGGAATGAAATATGCATTCCCCCAATATGCGAAGGGTACTGTGTGCCAATGACGCCGCTGCGAAGATGTAATGGTGCTGGTTCGTTGCAGGAATTCTCCCCAGATGCTGGACTACTTCTGATCTGACCGTATCATGCTGAGGCCAGACATGTTCTAGTTCTGCTGTTCCAGTCTATCAGGTCGATTGAATCGATTTCAGATAACAGCAGAGTGGCGTCGATCGCTTCCAGCGGCCCAAGAATGCATACGGATTGCAAGAGGCTACGGCTCGTACCATGGACCCATTAACCCACGAGACCTCGTCTCCCAGTATCCCATAGTCTCAGACATACTTCAACTGCTCCTTCACCACCCACACCAGGCCGAGAAGTATGCGCGATCTTATCCGAAACATTGATCTAGACTAACTAGATCGCCCTCGGCCAGAGAAGCAATCCGTTGTCTGTCGTCAAGGCGTTTGGCTCCGGCGTGGCCCTAGACGGGACAATCTGGGCTTAATTTCGTATGAGATATCATTTGCAGCCATGTGCACGCATCGACGAGGACTGAATCTATACTTCGACTTTCCGCCTTTTCCGCGGAGGGAATCGGCACTCCTAATATTCTTCCATCATGTCCTCGTCAATGTCATCAGCAGTCCCGGCCGCTGTCCGACCATTCCCAGTGGCGCCATTCTTCTTTTCTTCGTCTTTGATTTTCTTCAGTTTCTTCAGAAAGTCAATGTATTCCTTGCTGACTTCTATGCGGTGTTCAGTGTTATGGATATGACCGAGCAGGCTCTGTAATTCCCGCGTCTGGGCGGTCAGGTCTCTTTGGACGTCTGCCTCAGACTTGGAAGATATTGCGGCAGGTTGGAAGCGCAGAATTTGGTCGCCACCGCCATTCGACTCCGAGATTGTTGCTTTGATGTCGCCATCGACTATCAACTTCTCGAGGTAGAGTCTCGTCTCATTGACGTTGGTGGCGCCGGGTGTTGTCCTCCTAGCCACCTCGCTGATGGGCAAGGCCGCATACGTGCGGGCGAGTCTCACAACCGCAAATTTGCGGAATGCCTCGAAGACTTCGACCATGAGACCGTAGTTTCCTTCATCTTGCCAGATATTGCTGCCAGCTTCGATCTCGGCGCGTAGTTTCTGGGCGTTCCCGCTCTTGAAGACTTCAGCGACGCACTCGTACGGCTTGGCTGCCGCCCGGATATGCTTCATGGCGGATTGACTTGCGCTTTTTGGTATTGACGGTGCCTGGCCTGTGAGCAATAGACCCACAAGCAGCCACTTCTTGTAGGCTTCCACCATGATCGCACTTGCAATGTTATGGATGGCTGGTGCCGAGACCACCACTTCGAGAAAGAACATGGCATCGTTGTACCGTCTCGCAGCCAGGTAGCACATGCCTCCCAAGAGGTAGTAATCAAGATACGTCCGACTGGTCACCGCATGTGTCAAGCCTGTTGTCGAGCTCAGGTATGCCCAAGCAGGGGCGGATCGATTGCAAAGGGCCTTATATGTGCGCTGGTCGGCCTGGGATGTCGGGATGTGGTAGATAGGTCTGTCCAGGATATCGATGGCTTCAAGGTATGCCCGTGAGAGCAGACAGAGCCGGATGAAAGTTCGATGTGTGGATGTAAGAGTGGACGAAGTACTGTCCAGCTTAAGGATGACATGATGGAGCAGTTGTATGGCAGGAATATAGTTTGAGGTTTGTTCTGCGCCCCAGGCAACATAATCAATGAGTCGTGTCAAGTGAGCCCCACAGTAGCGCACTTGAATCTGGTCAAATTCAAGAAGTGCTCTAACAATATGAGGCCACAAGGGTGCTTCGGGGAGGACGTTGGGTGGTAATTGCCGAGGGGACCATTTCCCACCGGAGGAGGACGCTTCGATGGTAGCTAACAGGGCGTAGAGGTAGACTATCGTATGTTTTGCCGGCGAAATAACCTAGATCAAGATCAACTTCCCGCACATCTGGCTCTGGGACGGGGCCCTTACAGTGAGGATGTCCTGTGACGCTGCTAGGTGATCTTGCGGAATCTTCCTGAGTTCAGATGAGAGAGCCGCTGCCAATTTGTCATACTGATCAGGATCTTGAGAGAGAAGGGTAGAGTCCAGAGCGGTACTCTCATCCAGGATCCTGTCCATGGTGCCTGATGGGACGGGAACGGCGTTGGCAGTGGCCCGATCACGCGGCGGCCATGGGGGAAAGGCGGAGGAAGTGAAAGTCGGTCCCGATTTACCTAGTGTGTCAAAAGAGGAGCGGCGGGGGAATAAGTGTTCCTCGCAGATGCAGAGCTAACGAGATGCAAAAGATGATGCTGAAGCGACGAGCAACACGGCTTCAAGACTGCAATGGTTTACTAAGGTAGACACCGAACTGCGACTGCGGCGTCACTGTAGACTGCTATTGACGTGTGACGTTGGACGTGCGGCACCGTACAATCTGATACGGTCAAGTAGTAGTCAAGCCGCGCCGTCTTCCCCAGGTCTTGGCATAAATTCAGCGGCCGATACAGACGAACACGGTACAACTTGAACTTGAACTTGAACTTGGAACGTCCGCCACCTTATCACTGCTGGTCGGAGGACTACTTGATATCGGCTTCCGCCTCAAAGATCCGAACACAAGCCATGCCAGGGTGAAACAGTATAACCGGGGGTCCGTTGGCTTCATTCATTAGGTAGCTCTCTGGAATGCTATCAAGGTACCCAAGCGGCACCTCAGCTCCACCGCAATTGCAATTGCACTGTCACCGCCACATGGGAGAAGAACCACTCGAGCCCGTGGTGACCTCCACGTCCTCAAAATCCAGATTCCATGCGTCTATATCCGCCCACTTTCCTGGGCCTGCATTTCCTATACTGTTTTTGCCATTGTTTGCCTCATGCCGGGCGTCGTCCAAAGCGTCGTCTGAAGTTGGCCCTGTCTCTCGTGTTTCAGTCTCGGATTCGGCCACTGGACCAGGCCGAAAGTCGATATTTTCTTTGTCTGCGCCATCCATGGGGCCTTGGCCTCCTTGATGGGAGCCACCAGGATGCCTCGACTTTCCTCGGCCTTTTCCCTTGTGCCCGGTAATAGCCCGCTTTCTGTTCAGATTCGAAGAGTTGACGGTAGAAGGCTGCAAAGGAGACTTAGTTGACTGACTCTTTTTTGTAAATGTAGGTGTAGAGGGCGCAAGGACAGGCTGGTTGCTAGCCATGAGGTGTCTCGTACTTGTACTTGATTTCGATGTTATAACAGCAGCAGAACCGCGCTGCTTGGTCACATCGCCACGTTTCGTACCGCCGCGGGCTTTCTCCTCCATAACCACGCCTTTCGAGAACGGTTCATTTCGGCGCGACTTGCGCCCCTTTCTTAGGGGCATGAAGCTCGATTCGTTGGCTTCATCCGGCAGGTCAAACTGCTCGGAATCCTGAGAGTCCGAGTCTACGGCGATATCAAATCTGTCCCGCAACATTGTGGGAGCTCTCGCAGTTCGTCGTCGCTTCCTAGGCATCATTAAAGCTTGTAGTTCTTCCGTCGCCATGGTAGGCGGGGGGTTTGGGCGCTTTTTTCCTGGAGGCTTTGGGTGGCGCCGGCGCGTCTAGCTTTCCAGGTGATGACGAAAGTGAAGAACTGCTCCTGGGGGGGAGCCAGGACATCTTCATCCTCTCGAACCTCTTCCCGGAACTTTTGCCCGGATCGTCGGAGGGTCGATATCGCGACTGTAGGAAGAGTCGGCTCAGATGCTTCTGTTCGGTCATGAGAGTTGTTCGCGGGCTGGGTCGGTGTGATTGGGGAGGCATCAATAATGGCCGGCTGGAGGCGTTCGGCTGAGCCCAACTTACGCTTCTTCGATGAGGAGACAAGCGGCGGCTTTGAGCCTGGTGTTGCGGAAACGTTAGGCGATTGAAACGGATTCAGGAGAGTCGACTCAGCATCAGGAAGGAAGTGTTCCTCATCCTCAAGGTCGAAGCTTGATGAGTTGTGTTCAAGCTCCTGTAAGATGCTAAATTGTCTTCTTCTGGGCTTGAGGGTACCCAGGATCGAGTTCTCCCTCGCCGGCGTAGGCTGAGCGGACCGCACGATACTGGCCGGAGGATTCGTGGCCAAAGATGATACTGGAGCACGTGCAGTTATTCGGGCCGCCTTGTCCGCATTCCCGTTCACATCCTGCGGCCTTCGAGCGGGCTCCTTGATGACAGACCGGGGAGAGTGAGTCGTGCGAGCCTCCTCTTCAGCCTGCGCAAGTATCTCGTTCGTAGCTTTGGTCAAAGCATTTCTCCTTTGCGCCCTGGAGGGATGCGCGCCTGGTTTGTCGCCCTTTCCCACTGCGCCAGAAGCATAGATCTCTTGCTTCGCAACATTCCTACCGCGTCTCCCAGTCCCCTTGACAACCAGCCTGTCGCTATCGTCGCTATCATTCGGCGTCTGGGCGATTGCCTTGTGCGCGAGTTTCTTTTCTAGCTCCAGTCGAGCAGGACTACTGGTGGGGATCTTTTTGTAGGGCCGAGGGAGGGGTCCATTGCGATTGAGCTGTCGGCGTCGGAGAGGCGCGCGAGGCATGATAGCTGGGTGTGCACGCGCGAAATCAGCCCGTCATAGAAAGCCTGCCTGCCAAATTGAAGTCAGCAGAGCAGCCTGTCGAGACGCGCGACGTATCTGGTGGAAGCGAAGCAGAGCGTGACCCGTTGGCGACAAGCAAGGGAAATCCTGATGCGAGTTTGGTGCGCGTGGGAGCCGGCGCCGCTAGTGGATGGTGGGTTGTGTGGGTTGTGGATTGTTGACAGGGCTGGTCGGGTTGATGGGACCGATCCGCCTTCTAAATGGTGATGTAACAAGATACGTACGTACCTTACCTTGAAGGCAAGGCTGTGACCACGCCGCTTTTATTCCCGAGGCTGTTGCTGCTATAACAACGAGTACGCTGTACATACTACTACGTACCTAGGTACGAAGTTTCTGGGAGTGTAGGTATCTAAGGTAGGTACGGATATAGGTGTTGAGTGTGTGTACACGTTACGGTAGGTGCCTCTATAGTACCAGGAAGTGAACTGAAACGCATACCGTTGTCATCATCACATATCTCATAAGCGTTACATGATATTGAAGGACAAGACCCCAAGAATAACGACAACGAGTGTCCCAACTCTATACAGACCATTGGTTGGCCCCACGAGCCTCTCTACTCCATTTGTCGTCCCATTGCCACTCTCTCCGTTGCCTGTACTGATACCCAAGGGCAAACCTTGATACCCAAACGTCAAATTCTGAGGAATTGACGAATTGTAGCACTGCCCGTTGACAATGTCTAGGCCTGTGAGGTCATCCGGGACTTTGAAGAACATGTAGCTTTGCTGATTGAGGGTTTTGAATCCTTGGGTATTGTATGGAAATTTATCCCCGGGGTCGGTGGCAGAGGTATTGCGCAGGAAAATGCACTGTACCTGACCCGGGTACTGCGTCGCCATTTCAGGGTAGTCACGCATGACATCCGAGTTGCTGGTGTCGGCCACCAGAATGAACTTGCGGTGCGGGAATGTCTGAAAGATTCTATCGAGCAGGTACTTGCGGATAGACAGTGTTGCAGACACGTCGCTAAAGTTCAGGGGACGAGTGTCGAAGCTGCCACCGGGGTACGTGTCATAGATGAACTGCATATAGTTGCGTGTGACTTGCTCAGGGGGTAGTGGTCAAATAGTGGAAATGCATATTGGGGAGGCTGACAGACCAGTTGCGGTAGATGTCCGGCATGTTCATCCAAGGAGTGAAAGGCCGGGCGAAGGAGTTGAGCAAACCCTCCTTTGGTTCATAGATTTTGGTGACGCGCAGGATGTCGTCGATGTCGCTGATGACCGTCAGGCCATCGTCCGAGACCAGGTACGAAGTTGCATTGCCCGTGTCGGTTCCCTGCGCATAAACATTGAGTCTTTGTGGGGGGGATCTGTCCAACCCCGGGTGTCAGAGTAAAAGAGGTATTATCAATGGGGATAAAGACGTCAAAGTCTCCTTCCGGCGTCGTAGGGATCGGTAGCGTCACGACCTGCTCGCCTCCTGCTGGCGTAACTCCACCGCCGCCTCCAGGTTGCCCGCTGGAACCAAATTCAGGACCGGGCAGGATATCCATGGTGACGTTCTGATCACCCTGTTGTACCACGTAAATTTCTTTCGTGAGATTGCGGGCTTGGTCTTGTTGGGATGGTGGAAGATCTTCCACACTGGTGCCAATCAGAAACAAATTAGCCAGGCGGTCCACAGTGTCATTGGAAATATTTGGCTGCTTGAACACATTCCCATGTATTCGCATGTTCCAGCCATTGTCCGTCCAATTGCCATAGCCTGGTATGTTCAAAACTTGTGTTGGGGAGGTCGCCAGGTCGGAGCTGTTCACTCCCACCGAACTCATGACAGCACTGCCCGTCGGCAGGTTTTGCATGTTAGGGAGCAAGCCATCCGAGACGTAGGATGGGATGGCTGTTCCTAACTCGCTGAAAATGGAATTGACATATGAGTCCAGTTCTGAGGTAATATCACCAACTATTCCTCTCCTGGCTCCAACATAGGATCCATAAACCGCGAGTGTGGGCGTCGGAGCTGGGGTTATCAGAGCCATCTCCTCGGGAGACACCTCGGTTGGCAAGGCCAAAGCTCGACTGAGGAGGGACGTGGCGGCGAGGAGGAGGATGATGGCGAGATCGGACTTTCCGTCCATCATGGCTGAGATTGTCAGCGAAATTGCGCTGCTCCAAGCCCCCAATACCTACCAAAAGGGCCCATCTATATATCGCGCAGCAGCGAGCTCATCAAACGACCCAGTTCGCTACATGAATGGTAAGGTCAGGGAGGGACAGAAAGCAGCAAAAGCAAGTAGGAGACAAAACGAGGGTGTGTGCGGCTGTAGCCAACTAGGACTGGGGAAATCAGAGGATACGGACACGGAAAACAAGACGCAGGATGCAACAGGCGCCAATGTCTCATCTACGCGGTAGGTACTGTACTCAAAACCAAGCTCATCAAGTTTGTTCTCCTTTTCCCCAAGGTCTTGCATCGCCCCAGAAATATGGTCGATGACATCATGTCACATGACTCAGATCACATGCTGATACCACTGATAACAGCTCAGCCCGAAGGGCATTAGCCCCATAACTCTATTTTGATGCTGTGATTGTTGTTGTTCACTTCCTTCACTTTGAATCCAGCATCTAGGGGGAAAGTGCTGATACAACGGACGCCGCCGACCTGGAGTTACATTGTTCCTCTACTACACACATGCACTGCTGGGTCTATCACCCCCAGATTCCAGAGCGCGATGCAGCGGGATGCCCTGTAATAAGCTGCGAGGAGGTATATACGTATACGGCTACCTTCAAAAGCACTCCTGCAGGACGGGCCGCTAATAAGGTAAAGTCTAGCATGGCCTTGAGATCAGGCGCTTCTCTTAATGGCGTGCCATTCATGTCAGTTTTATCCCAGTCTATTGCGTTTTAAAAGTGTCTGGTCAGATGATCCAGGTCACACTGTTGAAAATGAAGAGAAACAGATAGGGATGGCCATCCTCCCCTCGAGATCCCCAACACCACGCTGTACTTGTGCTCTCTGTGCTCAGCTCTTTCTGGATCCGAAGTATCTCATTGCAAGGCAAGCTCGATCACATTGTGCAAGTAGTTGTGGCAGATCAGGGTAGACGTCAAGTCACTCCAACTTACGCCCAGAATGGGTTGGGCGACTCATCCCTTCAAGCCTGAGCTCGCTGGCGAACCATGTTCAAGCGTTTACGCACAAAGGTCCTCCTTCATTCCTCAAGATGATCCCTGGATTCCTGCACGATGAATCTTCGCTTTGGTGTCTGTGCGCCGAAGGTCGAGATGGAGACCATGGCTGGAATGCTGCATTCTGGCACTTTTGTTATCATCTGCCAACGCGGGCGTGGCTCTTCAAAAACCACCCATGTTCTACCGTCACCTTCCTTTCCAACCTAACAGTCACTCTTTTGGTTTCAAAATCTGCGGTCTTAAGCTTGCTGTTCAGTCTTGTTCTCACAAAAAGCCGAGGCCCATCATGCGGCCTCCTTTGTCACTCGTTATACCAACTCTCGCCCTGCTATTAGCGGTTGCTAATGGCCAGGCTTTGGGGACCGTAACCTACGGACCTGGTGGGCCATGCCCAGCGCCTCTTGTTACCAGTGTTATTGTACAGCCGGTCTACTACAGCTCCTTCTTCCAGTCCGCGTCCCAGATCGTCAACATTTTCGGCAATGGAGAAACGATTACCATTGGAAATGCTCCCACGACGTATATCCAGAACACATATATCACGACGACCATAGTCTCTACAGTCACGTCCCCGGCCAATCCTTCTTCTTCGACCTCCTTGGTCTCGGGAATATCGTCGAGCACGGCTTCCAGCGGTGTAACGAGCGGCCCGGTGACCACAAGTAGTTCAACTGCATTTCAGAGCATGACTTCTACCCCGAGCTCGATCACAACAACATCTGGCTATCCTACGGCGCCACCAACAATCTACAGCACTGTAGCACCTCCCATGACAACGCCTACACCACAACCTGTGCTAGTTTCTACGTCCGTCGACTCCCAGGGTAACACAGTGACTGTCACAATCACTCAGCCAACTTTCACCCTGGGCGAAGGCCTTCAAAGTGGAGTGCAGACCGACATTCCGGCGACATCCCCTGTCCTGGTCGGTATTGCGTTCGGCGGCGCAGGCGCAAAAGTGAAGAGACAAGCAGCAGCAACTGCCGCTCCCACATCCACCTTGGATGGACCACAGCCGGCGGGACTGCTGCAAGGGGAGGATGGAGGTTCTGGCAACAACTGCGGCTTCGCGACCAGGTGGTATCTGTCACAGGGTATGCTGCTGGCTGGTAATGACTCCGTTGGGCGCAACTTCAGCGACTTTTTTTGCCACGATATCACCTCAGCCCTATATCAACGATGTGAACACGACTTTCTATTTTAGTGACGGTATCCTTGGGTGGAACACCACGGATCGTGGTCCGGCAACCTTTTACCAATGTGGCGACTCTTTGGTGTACGCTGGATTCCCATATCCCCCCGGAAGACGACTGTTACGTCGTAACCTTGGGCGGTATCGCTGCCGCAGCCTGTCCTGTGGACTATACCGATTCGGCCGTTGAGACCTCTTCGCCCACGACAGCCAGTGTCCCTGAAAGTACGACATCTTCAACTGCTGCAGACACGGCTACGACGTCTGATATTTCCACTACCGTAGATACCACGAGTCAAGCAATTACAACCACCCTTGGAACTTCCCTGGCGGATTCCACCACCACTTCTATCGTTCCCCCGCCTACGAGCGCGCCAACGACTGCGCCTACGACAGTTCTCACTTCCACAACGAGTCCCTCGACGTCTGCCGCGACCAGCATGGTTCCTCCCACCACGAGCACTACAACTCTAGCAGCTGCGACAACTACTCCAAGCACAACCCAGGTTGTCTCACCTGTGTCGACCTCATCGACATCTGCGGTGCCGGTCACGTCAAGCAGCTCTTTGACATCGGGCGCTGTTGTGCTTAGCAGCACTTCTCAAGCCACTTCCACCCAGCAGACTGCCAGCTCGAGTACCAGCAGAGTGTCATCGAGCTCCACTGTAACGGTGGCTGGAACATCCAGTTCTTCCACAGTGGTTGGGACAATCAGCACGGTGTCCTCGTCAGGAAGTCAGACTAGCCCTGCATCGTCCTCATCGGGCACGAGCACTGGCCCTGCTGGTGGATCAAGCACTACATCAGTGGTTGGCCAGAGTACAAGCACGACGACTCCAGGTTTGGCCAGCTCTGTTTCAAGTACTTCAGCAGGTATAGTTTCTTCCTCTCCTAGTTCATCCACTTCTGTCCCCATTTCAAGCACTTCACCCCAATTCCAAAGCAGTGGTTCTACAACGAGTACCTTGCCGTCAACTACGACTACTGTGGCAACTTCATCGCCAGCGACATCTTCGGCTAGCTCGTCGTCTCTGCAAGGTGCAGGAACTACAACCAGCACAGCCGGCGTAACTACAACGCAAAGCTCAGCACAGTCTTCGAGTGTGGCATCCACTGCCAGCACCACTAGCTCATCAGCTGGCGGTACAACTTCCACTTCCGGTATGTCTGCAGTCTCCTCTCTTACAAGCCCTACAAGTCCTTCCAACGTATTTGTGTCATTACCGAGTGTTTCCACATTGAGTCCAACAACCATACCAGCTGTAACGACGACGCCGACGACGACGACGACGACTACCACCACCACCACCACCACCACCGGGACAAGTACAACAACTAGTCTCAACGGCGGAGCAACTACGAGCTCAACAGCTAGCTCGGCAACAAGCACTTCCAGTACCCGGAGCACGAGCACGAGCACGAGCACGAGCGCCAGTCCGACTACAAGCACCACGTCGGTCACGGGTACAACGACGAGTACCGGTTCAACCACAATTGTGAGCACGAGTGCCTCCTCCAGCACGGGTTCTAGCACGAGTACCACGTCGACTACGAGTATGAGCTCGAGCACAGGACCTACATCCACGTCTACAACAACGTCGATTGGCACAAGCTCTTCTGGTTCATCCTCAGGTACGTCACCAGCTGTCAGTTCAAGTTCGTCTGCCTCTCCTACCACATCTACTTCGACCTCCGGTGCCGGTGCAGCCACAACGAGTAGTGCACAAAGCTCGACCACTGCGACGTCAACGTCTGCCACAAGCATTGCAGCTGCAAGCGCCACGACGTCAAGCACCTCTACAACTACACCAACCAGTGGAAGTACAACGTCGCAAACGACCACGTCTGCTACCACCACACCCAGCACAGTCTCCAGCCAGTCATCGCCGAGTACATCTGCTGGTGGTAGTAGTAGCAGCTCTACAGGCACGTCTTCGGCTACTACCACCACGACTGCAGTCACTTCCACAAGCAGCACTCAAAACACCGCTACGGCCACGACTTCTTCCACGAGTTCTCCATCGCTGACTACGTCGTCCACGACGTCCTCGCCATCAAGCTCACCGCCGTCAACATCAACGACCTCGTCGTCAACTAGCCCCAGCTCGGTGACCACAAGCTCCGGTCCAGCGACAACAACAACATCTTCCACGACGTCATTAGTCACGACGTCAACCAGCTCAACTTCTGTGACGACGACGTCTACAACGACGTCTACAACGACGTCTTCAACCACCACTCTAGTGACTCCAACGTCCACGAGCTCAACTACGGTAACGACGTCATCTACGACTACTAGCTCTGTGACCACGACGTCTCCAAGTCCCAGCTCAGTCACAACTAGTGCGTCTACTAGCACGACGTCTACGTCCTCGACCACGAGCGCGAGCACAACTACACAGACCACCACTTCTACGACGGGTACGTCGTTGAAAAGACTTTTGCACGAGAGAAAGCGGCTGCAAATGAAGATTGCAATTTCTGCTGTTTGGATTCCACAACTGTATAGACCTGGCTTACTAACGGGTATTCTTCTTAGGTTCGACCTCTACCACAAGTTCAGGGACTTCGACAACCACCAGCAGTAAGTGTCTCACGATTACCTTGCCCCTTTCTCCAGCGTTGCTCCAGCATAGTCTAACTCTCTGGCAACAGGTTCCACGACGTCGAGTACGAGCACGAGCACGTCTTCAAGCCCGTCGACGACAACTACGACAGTAGCCACTACTAGCACCAGCACTAGCACTAGTACAACGTCGACAAGTGTGTCTACTACAAGCACCTCGACGAGCAGCACAACAAGTGTGACAACAGGCTCTTTTTCAACCTCGAGTACTGCTACTACTTCTACCACAAGTACTGCTTCGTCGACGTCGACGATATCTAGTACCACGACGAGTACATCTACGTTTACGTCCACTACCGCAAGCCCTTCCACGACGTCTACCTCCAGTTCGGCCAGCAGTACGACATCGAGTGGCACCACTAGTACTTCTACCACGTCAACCATCTCGACGTCAACTACTAGCGCCACGAGCTCCAGTGCAAGTAGTACTACATCGACGACGTCTACCGCAAGTACTACAACTAGCACTTCCACAACGTCAAGTACTGCTTCGACGACGTCAAGTACTACAACGACAACGTCTACAGGAAGTACTACAACCAGCACTTCGACAACGTCATCAAGTACTGCAACAACAACGTCGACGACGTCTACCGCAAGTACTACAACCAGCACTTCCACAACGTCAACAAGTACTGCAACGACAACGTCTACAGCAAGTACTACAACTAGCACTTCCACAACGTCAACAAGTACTGCAACGACAACGTCGACAACGTCAGGTACTACAACCAGCACTTCGACAACGTCAACAAGTACTGCAACAACAACGTCGACAACGTCAACTGCTACAAGTAGCACTTCTACTACATCTACAAGTACATCGACGACTTCTACAACGTCAACCGCTACAACTAGTACATCTACCACGACGAGCAGTCCGACCACGACTATTTCAAGTTCTACCTCGTCCACTTCCACAACTAGTACTACGAGTAGCAGCTCCACCACGTCGAGTAGTACGTCAACAACTACAAGTGCGACGACATCAACCACGTCCACATCGACGACTACTGCGACCAGCTCCTCAACGTCGAGCACAACGTCAACGACGTCGACCACTTCAAGTACGACAACGACTCCCACCACGTCTACTACATCCACAACTACGAGCACTACTTCGACGGCCACCACCAGCACTACCACAACATCTTCCGCTTCTACTTCCACTTCCACTGCGTCATCATCTTCTACTACTACAACGTTGCTAACAACTACTACTTCTACAGCTTCTACTAGCACTACCAGCACAACTACCACAGCACCAACGCCGACGACGACGACCACTACGTCGAGCACAACCACGACAACCGCTGCTGCAACGACTACAACGACCACAACCAGCACCACGACGACAACGACCACAACCACAAGCACAACCCCTACGCCGACGACGACTACATCCACCACGACCAGTACTACGACGATAACGACGACAACGACACCAGGTATCACGCAGGTGCCGCCCAATTACACATCCCTAGCATCGACGGTCTATGCATCAAGTGTCTCGACGTCACTGAGCACTGGGACCTTGTGCTCCGGTGCCAATGTCGTGTCAACCAGTCAAGCATCGTACCCCATTATTCCTGGTGCGTACAACTACCAAAAGGTTGCACTGTCGAGCAATACAACTGCGGTCTACGAAGTGGAATGCTATATGAGTGCCACGAGCGGCACGGGGGGCGCCATCTTCAACAACGTCTACTCACTGGAATACTGCATGGATCAATGTACTCAGGCTGGTCCGGCGGCATGTACAGTCGCTTATTGGGCTGTGTCGCTTCACCAATGCACCCTCTACCAGAACACCAGCAATTTGGCTCCAAACTCGATGATTTTCAACGTTCGCACGGCTCGACTTCTGACACCGGCGGCTCCGAACGTGATCGATGCGACGTATCTCCTGGCGCCCGGCTCGCAGTACAATCTGAATCTCTGCGGCGGCTCCGCCTCGAATTACTATGACAAGTCATTCATCGGCGTGTACCACCAAGACAACACCATTCGCGCCGGTCGCAGCGATCTCTGGCTGGTAAATTGCCTGGGCAATACGTACTACACGTCGGCGATTTCCAGTTCGCAGCTCACCTCCGCGCAAGTCACAACCGTTGAGACCAACGCTGGCGTGGGCGCCCCTGCGACGGCAGATGATTGTGCTCGCCTCTGCGAGTATGCTAATGTGGCCGCGAACGACGGTGGTTCGCTCAACTGTCGGCTCTGGCATTGGGTCACCGGGGGGGACTTGTAACTTGTTCAACAGCCGAGGCACATCCACCACGCTGAGCAATGATCCCACAATCATTGCGTCCGGTCTGTACCGTGGCAACACCGGTACCGAGTTCAGTCAGGTCGCGAGTTATAAGCGGTCGCTTCCTCCGGGGGTGGGACCAAAGCGTAGCCATGCCAGGGATGCGCTGGCTGACACTGATCACTTGACTCCCGATGTGATCATCCCTTTCCACCGCCACTAGGAGAAGGGACTGTCGGAGCAGTGACTATTAGTTACCGAGTTGGTGAGTCAGGGTGAGAGTGTCAGGGGTTGTCTGCCTCAGTGTCCGGGTAGTTGGGGGGATGGGAGGAAGATGCGGGTTGGAAGTTACCTCCCCGCGGTGTTGGCAACCTGGATGGAAGCGAAGGGAGAATCCATAACGATGGAGCTGTCGAGGGAGAGGAAGAGAGGAAGAGTGGGAGACTAAATTGGCTGGGTGACTGTGAGGGCTCCCATGGCCGGGTTGTACCTGGTTCAGGAGACTCGTCTGGTTTGTTTTGTTATTTGGCTTTTCTGACGTTGCTTTTTGTTTCTCGTGCTCTCCCTCGTTAGGTCTTTGGGCAGTGTGGGATGGGAAATACGGGATGGTGCTGGGAGAGTGAGGCTTCGACCGGCTGGCCTGCTCCTTCTCAGGTGTGGTAGATGTTTGATGGTTGTTGCTGACATTTAATATATTCTTGCTTGACCGCCAAATAAGGCTTCCTCTCTTTCTCTCTCTCTTGATAGGTGCAAGCAACGCAAACTATTGATTTCCGGAGCACCATGGGTACTGACTGACCGACCAACTGATCGACAGGCTCAAAGGAGAATAGGAGAGCAAATGTTTCTTCCCATATACCCATAAAACTTTCATATTTCATGTCATGTACAACCCGCTCATCCGATCTCAGATCGACCTTAATCATCATCACCAAGACTATACGCCGCCTGGGGATCGGCACCCAACATCAAAATACTTTCGGTAGACTGCCGGAAGGGCCAACGCTCGTACGCCAGCGCGATCTCGACAAACATATCTGCCGGAAGAGCTCTCACTCTCAGGGCAGAGAGATCGTACCAGCCGCCCTTGGTAGGATCGTGGATCCCAGGCACGGTGGCCACAAAGTCGTCTAACCCTTCGTGAACCAGAGACCTCAAGCCCTCTGCCACGCTTTTAGCAAAATAGGGATACAGTTGTCTCACGACATGACCGAAGCAAACCATTCTGTCATGCGTGTCAATTTTGCGGAGGAACTCTGGGCGGGGAGTGACATCGAGAAGGGCCATGGGTCGATCATGAGGCTCGAACTCGCCATCATGGACAATCAAAGGCTCTGCTGCACGCTGGTTCCATGCCATCACTGGTGGAACCATATCGTACGCTCTGCAGTCGTCGATCGCCTTCTCTGCAAAGCTCCTGTTGGTCCTGTTCAGTTTCTTGATTTGTGCTTCGAGGGATATAGCCCGTTGTTGTAGTCGCTCCTCATCTTCGTGCTGAAGGGAATGGCCCGGTGAGCTCAATAAGAGCCTCTTCCACTCCGCGACAAGTTCGCGCTCGTCTTTGATGAGACCCACGGCTCTCATATGAGTCGTGTACGCCGTCTTCGCACGCCTTCTGAGTTCCCGCCAGGTCCTTCGGTCTGGTGTATCAATCATACCCCGAGGAGGATATTTCACGTAGGCGTACTTCCGGAACCAAGCCAAATCTGTTTTCCTCAGGCGCTCTTCCAGTTCCAGGAACCTTGGAACCCATTCCGCATCACTAGTAAAGGCCAACTTTCGCATTTCCTTGGGGACAGGTTCAACGCTCAAAAGGTGTGGCAGTGGAGTTGGGTCTCTTCTGTGGTCAGGAGTCCTGATCCCGGCGGCGGCCTCTTTTGCTGCGACTCTCGCTGCATCTTCGCGGTCTAATTCGGGCCACCTTTTCAGGCGTGTTGTCTTCATCTGCGTGGAAGTGCCAGCCACTTCTGAGATATGGTAGCTTGATTCGAGCATTACAGCCTGCTTTCGCCGCGCAGACACCGTTCTGGGAATATAGGCATCTTTCTCATCGTCTGGGATCCATACCAATAATCGGACCAGACCGTATCGGTGAAGGTTACTGCGAATCTTCCATAGCGAGAGATACAGGTCGTCAAAAAACTTCCGGCTTTGGGTTCCTGCGTAGTTGCTCATCTTGAGACTTGCTCCCGACAAATTCGCCGTTATGAGTAAAGTTGAGTTGGGCTGGGGAATATTGCCTGAAATGCTCTTCTGACGCGTGATCTGCTCGGGTAGCAGTCCACGATCGGGATGTAACGCATCTTCGAGCAGTACCGCATGCCGGTATCTCGAGTCCTTTGCGTTCAGCAGGGGATCGAGGTGTTCCGAGTAGGAGGAAAGTGCAGGTTCAACTAGTACATGTCGCCGCGGCTGTAACAGGTCATGAAGCCGCCGAGACCAGATGCCTCTACTGGGGTTGATATCGATCAGGTCGCATGTGTGAGGAGCAGGTAATGTTGCGCGAAGTCGGGCCGCAATATCATCTGAGGCACATTAGACCCGGTATTGCAGAAACAAATCAAGCATACGCACCGCAAAGCTCCTGGCTGGCGATCTCCGTCCGCCTGTACCGCGGGCGCCCTGTGTGGGACGGCTCTTTTGGCTTGAGTTTCTGGACATGCTTATTTCGATTGAGGTTCGCGACAGTTGAAGCTCGCCGGACACAATAGCGTACGACCATGCAGGAAAGAGGACGGAGGTGGAGGAGGAGGATGCAGTTCAAGAAGAGTCAGCTGGGGCGGTGGGAGGAGACACAAAAAATATTCGCAATTGTAGGCTGACATGTATCGTAGCAAAGGCGGCACAAAGGATGCTGGCATTGGTGTTCAGATTCGGGATTCGCGATGCAAGAGATTCCAGACTGCGGAGGGCTTTCACAGTCAGTACCTTGGGGAGGCTACCGGTAGCTGCAGAGGCTACTCGGTATTTACTAGGCGGTTAACCTACCTAGGTAGGTACCTAGCTCCCGGCTACCGATTTGCTTAGACCCCCTATTTCTGTTACACGTATTAATGCTACTTATTTGGTTCGGTAACAGTGCCGGGGCCTCCTTAGCCTACTTGTGGTGTGTGATCCAGGCTTTGGAGCCCCCATTAACGGGCACCTAATCCCCCTAGCTTGGTGACCGGCTTCCGAACAAGACTGATATGCGACCCTGATAGACATTTATCCCCGCATCTATCCACTCGTCCCTGCATTTATACCTACGGTGTATGTAATCATCACCACCACCACCACCACCACCACCACCACCACCACCATCGCCATCGTCAACGCCGTTACCACCAGCTCCTCCTCATCCTACTCCTCCTGCGTACCCATAGCCATATCACTATTCCCGCTCTCCCCCTCTTCATCTTCTAGTACCACCGCTACTCGGCCGTTCCTCCTCGATACCCTGCTAGGTGCCTGCTAGTTGCTCAGTCAACTCAGAGTCGGTCCGCCATTCGAAGAGTCTATCTCTACCTACACATCCTCCTACAGTTATACGGCTTCTCTAACCTCACCGATACGCCTCCACGATGGAGACTGAATCAAAGTCTCAAGGCGGAGGGGACCCTGCCCCTCAACAGCGCTTCTTCCGCTATTTCCAGCACGAGATCACTGGTCAGTCAAGCCTGCGTCCGTTTCAAACTGAGAGCATATGCTGATTGAATCCCATGTTCAGCTCTTCAACAGTCAATGGATCGTCTCGCCGAGAAGGCCCTCGTCGGTGGCGAGCGTGCAGATGCTGCGGATCACTGTCTGGCTGGCATCACCCGTCTTTCGAATGAAGTCAAGGATGCCTCAGGCTACCTACCAGCCTATGACCAGAGGACATATGCAGAGGTACATATGGCGGGCCGCTGATGCCCATCTATCAACCCAACGTCAATGCTTGCATGTGCTCACACTGTCGCAGGCCATCAAAGCTCTGCAAGAGAGGCTTGAGGAGACTCGCAAAGCGTTTGCACCTAAACCCAAGTTCTCTTTCAAGTCCAAAAGCCCTTCCGCTCTGTCCTTGAGTGATGCGGCGGAAATGGCGGCGGAGAAACGTCGCGCAGTTCCAGGCGGAATACGCTCTCCACACTCCTCCTTTACTAACACGCCGGCTTCGACCAACAGTCCGGCGAACGAACCCGCCGACACAGCGCACGCTGGAGAAGCAGCAGCCCTCCAAGGCACAGAAGCGAGTGTAATCGCCAAACAACCTACTGCCAGTCGCGAAAAGCCCGCCGGCATTAGAGACCGAACGCTGTCTGCTTCGACAACCTCCATCTCAATCACCGACCAGTCAAACGCGCATATCATCCTCCCTTCATCGTCTCTCAATTCCCAGGCTCCTTGCACACTACAGAAGATCACAGGCTGCGTTGTCGACCTCTCCGTCCCGACGACAGCCACTACACCATTCGCCAGCCTAACTATCAACGTCGTCTCATCATCATTACTCTTGTGTGGTTCAGTTTCGGGCCCGGCACATATCACAAAAGTGAAGAACAGCGTACTGGTGATTAAATGCCGTCAATTCCGCATGCACGAATGTGAAAACGTCGACGTCTACCTCTACTGCACAAGCAGGCCTATCATAGAAGACTGCAAGAATATCCGGTTTGCCGAACTGCCCAAATTTCACGTATGTCCTGCTTGTCAACTACCCTCTATTTCCTCTCTAGGGATTGAACGAACTAACCACAAATCATGGGGCAGACCGATATCATCTCCTCCGCTGAAGGGGGCAACCCGACCCCTGACCCGGCACCGAACCAATGGAATCAAGTCGACGACTTCAAATGGCTCAAGCCCGAACAGAGCCCAAACTGGTCTATCATGCCTCCCGAAGCCAACGTTCCTGACGAGACTTGGCGGGAAGTTGTCCCTGGCGGACCCGGCTGGAGCGTCAAAGATATCTTGAAAGCCGTTGGTGTGAGCGGTGGTGGCAGGACCAACTGAGCGACGACTGGAATGGAATCACATTCGATGACTTTGTCGGATCGAACTGTGATGGCCGTTTCCTGGTGATTAAATACGAGTTGGCGGTGTCGTCGAACTAAAGCAATGCGCAAAGTGACTAGTGATGTGACCGTGTGCCACGGAGAAACAGACAATAAACGAAACAGAAAACAAGATGGCTGCCAACATCACTCACTACCACGGGTGGCAGGGCAGAGTGAGGCCAGTTGGAAGACCAGAGACTACATAAACAAGCGACCCAGGGCAGAGAGGCCTCTGGGTCCTCCGTCTTATGCTTACGACCATGAAAACAGAGCAACACTCGGCGGGAGAGAACTTGATAGCGTATGTCTTTCGCAGGTCAGAGCACATTGAGCCGGCGTTGGTTTAATCGAGGAATACAAACAGTAGTAAGTGCTTCCAAACCGGGGCACGAAATAGTAATCTGATGGGGATGGTGGTACAAATTCTATCTGCCTAGACGACTCCTGCTTCACGTACCACATTTGTGATCCATTCGAAGCTCATGCCTATCTCATGATTACAACGGGTTTGATCTCGTCACCGCACGCCTGCCCACCTGCATCATCTGGCCAGTCGTCCCTCGTATGAGGTGAGGTATCCCGGATCGTGATCCTACCCCATCCTTCTGCCATGATAGCTACCACAGCAGGATGATACAATCCAGATGTGAATGGCATGGGTAGGCACTGTACCGTGGGTGGATGGCGTTCGGATATGCCGAGTTGACCCTCGTCACAATGTCTTCACCTTTCACCAATTGCCCGTTTGTTTCGTCTCTGCCAGCGCAGTCACCTTCACGAAGGCAAGCACGACAGTCTCCTGCACCCTTCTCGCTCTTCCCACGAGACCATTACACCACCTTCAAGTCCCATTCACGCCGGAAGTAGGCAAGGAGTGCCTATAGTTGCCCGCCAACGCCATAGCTATGCCTCACACACTGATAAGAAGAGGGACAACGGTGTTGATCGATGCGTCACACAAAACCCAAATTGACTAATGAAAGGATCGCAACGTAGGAAGAAAGGTTCGTTATCATTTCGAGCCCTTGCCGAAGTAGTTCAGACGGTCGAAGTCGGGGTACGTAGTAATGAGTTTGCCGTAGCCGGCTTAAGGAGGATTGTTCCAGATCATTCGAGTGTGTTATGAAAGTCGGATTTGATACGTGCAGATGTTGGAGGTGAGGACATGAATGAACGCAAACGTGACATCCATAGGCTCTAGTTTAGAGCAGTTCCCTCCTCCACAGAAGTCACGCTCGTGCCGATCGATTCGACCAACGCACCCTTTATTAAGCAATGTTCGACGACTTTGAATCACGATCTGGATTCCGCACCTATCAAACCATTAGCGTGGGTCCGTCACCAACATCTTGATGCAACTTACCTGCAATATCCTTCTTGAAAAGTCCCGTTCATCCGCAATACTTCCAATACTAGGTCGGCGATGCGAGTATATGGAAGGGTCAAGACGCTGGTCCGTAGCTGAAGATTTGTCTGACTTTGCTGAGCCGATAAAGGTGCCAACCGCAGCATTGCGGCGATGCTCTTCTTCAATTTCCCGGTTTCTCCGGCGTTTCATGAACAAGATGACACCGCCAATGATTGCAGCAAGAGCAATGACCCCAACCACGACACCAACAGCAATGCCGACTTTGTTCGGCCCACCAGACGACTTTGAAACAGGTGTGGCAGAAGTGGAGGCAGAGGCAGTGACAACGATGGTTTGCCCAGCTTTCGTGATGACAGATGGTTGTGTGTGCGTCGCACTGTCGGAGGCCTGTGTGGAGGTGGCTTGAGCCGTGGATGATATTGTAGTGCTGTTTGGAGCAGTGTCGACGTCGGCCGTCAATCCCGTAAGGTAGACTTGCCAATAGCCCAATCCGCCGCAAGTTTGTTCATCATAACCTTGGCATTTGGAGTTGCATTTGCTCGTGTCTACTTCTTGATCCAGGGACGGAAGTTCATCGCCACAGTAACATGTAGAGCCACCTGTTATGGCCATGACGGCCTTGTTCATACCCACGCATTGTGTTTGGCAATAGCCAGAGGTCTGAAAAGTGTACGATCCTTGTTCGACTAACGGGTCCGGATGCTGGTAACAACCAAGTGTTGTGATGGATGATGGAGCATTTGCCGTGGCAGTCTGGGCAAAAGCTGGTGTTGACAACAGAGCTATCACCGGGGCCAGGACGGCGGCGCGGAGTATTGATCGACTCATCGTTAGCGAAAGTTGGTTTCAATCTGCCCCGTGGCCGAGGGAGGAAGAGAGTAGCGCGAGCAGCCTTTCAAAGACGAGCACAACCGCCGATCTCCAGATTCTGTAGATTATGATGAACACTTCATCCAAGGTTGACGGAGAGATGAAGAGGTGCGAGGGTCGTGGGCTAATATGCAGATGGTGAGATAAGTCCAGGCGTGACTGTCGGTGTGACCGCAACCTCACACAGCAGGTGAAGTAGGGCGCAGCGAACAGTTTCTTTGTCACCTTCACAGCAGCGGCCCGCACTGCTATTTCCTCTGCTCTTTTGTCGTCCTTCCCGGGCAACGACTGTTCGAAATGTACATAGAACGTAGTATGAAATCGGCGACAAAAGCTCCTCAGGTCGGTTCTGTTCGAGGAGGTCGAGAGTGAAGTAGAGGCTGGGGAATGCGGGTTGTTTCAGGACTTGACGCAAAGGCCCCTGAAGACAGACACAAGCGGTGATGTAGCCAAGCGAGTGTGCGAAGGAGAATGTGAGGTGAGACGACAGGCTGTCACGAGGACAGAATCTGGCCTGGATGTGCTTGCCTCGATGGCGATGTGGGTGAGGTCGTTGAGCTGTTGCTCTCTCGAAGGAATGTGAGATGTGTGTTTTGGCCTGGAGGAGGGAGAAGATTGGAAGCTGGGCCAAGATGGAAGAAGAACTGGAGTGACCGAGCGTTGGTAGAACTAACTGCCTGTCAACTAGCCGCAGGGAAAAGAGCGCGGATAGAGAGGTGTGAGCCGTCCAAGAAGGGCACGGAGGCGCAGTCGATGTTCTGAGCGTTCAATTGGATGCCGGTATGAAGGTGGACTCGACGAGGTGGACGCGCAACAAGAGACACGATCTGACCGAGTGATTTTGGAGCAGGGGAAATTTAGTTCAACGATGAATCGATGAGCTGAGCAGAAGAAGCCGACCACGCACACACAGACATACACGCGCGTGCATGGCACAATTGCAGCGACGGGGGAGGGTGGAGAGAAGGGCAGGATTAAGGGCAGAGGCAGAGGCAGAGGCACGCCCGACTCACCAAAGGGCCCCTTCGGAAATTGCTTCTGAGGCGTCTAGGCACCATTTAGGCATGGTGGCAGTCGACGCTTGACTGTCTTTGTTGATGGCGGGCCCCAGGTGCCCCTTATGACGCCGGTAGCGGCTTAGTCCAGGCACCACGGGCATCTTTCTCCACCAACAACCAACCAAAAGCCACTCAACCCTCGCCCACCACAACCGGGAAAGAGGTGCCTGGTGCCTGGTGTCTCTCTTTTTATCCCTCTAATCTGCCCTGGTCAATAATACGTGGTGTAGTCCTCTGCTTCAGATTAAACACTGTTGTTGTTAGGTATCTATTATTATTGTTGTGGTGCGGCCACTCTACATGGCATAATCTTCATTAGAGCAGTTGCCACGATGCTCAATCCAATTTTGATTCACTTTAGTAGTCTCCTTATATTATTTAACGACGCCATGATGAATACCGCGACTTCACAGCCGGACGGACGGTCGTCGCGCAGTGGCGCTCCTGCTCCTGTTTTTCAGGTAACGTGAAAGGTATGGTACCTAGGTAAGGGAGGCAGGCACCATACCTGAAGGAAGGACCTACGATGGCTGGCGAAGAACTGACCTTGGAAAATCTCGATCAGCAGCCTTCCGAGCCACCAATGCATTGTTCCTGCATTGGCGCATGCACCGGCCGAGCTTCCTCAAACATGCCCACGCTGGATCCGGCTCCAGCCTGACAGTGGCGTTCTCGAAGCATCCAATGGCCATCCGCCCCCATCTAAACGAGTGCTTCATCGGCTGTATCGTTGTTTCCTTCTCCCTCCACTCAGCTGATCAGAGACCACCTCAGTCACCATATCCTACTGCGTGCTATGCTGCGTACAGTCTAGTACCCGTCCACCTTGCGCCTTTCCTGCACCACCGCAGTCAATGGTCCCCGGTGGCTTGCAACCCGCCAGGTCCTGCGACGACGACAACGGATTCGAAGGTTCATGCAAGGCACACTGGGCCAGCATGCCACATGTCGTTCCGGAACACTGATATGTAAAACCCAAAATAGAGGTACAAGAGATGAGCACATAACCCAGCATGAGCCAAAGTCTTTGGGTCGTTAGATGCTAACGAGGCTGCTTGATGCCGATGCTATGTGTTTGTAAAACAATAAATGCAGTCCCCAGTCCTTGCCCGAGGTGCAGTCGAGCCACCTCCATAATGAAGAATAATGCATTAAACATGCTCAAGAACTGACCATTATTAGTTTCATCAAAGTCTTCCGGGGTTGGAGGTGTTGAGTCCATGCCAACATGTCAGATTGTCTGACCATTACTGCTTCCGGATTGGAACGATGTTGCCAACACTGCTCTTCAGCTGTTGTCACCTTTCCCTGAGATCCACCATCTCGAACTCCATTCCCTTGGCCTCGACGACGTGGCCCGGTCGGAGCGCGTCGGTGTAAATATTCTGGACGTCGTGAGGATGGAAGATGCCTGGTTGATTGCAACCGAGTATGGTCTTTTTCCCCGGAGGATCCGTGAGCCGGTAAACCCCCCAGTCACCGCCGTGTGTTGTGTCTCCTTTACTAGGTGCGCATACAATTGCAATGCTTTCGGCCAACATCATCTGGTACCCGGCGTGGGTGTGCAAGTCCCTGCTGCTCATAAAGCATGTCTGAGTAGGATGCGTGTGGATCCACCCCAGAATCATGAGATCTTCAGAGTCTACATAGTCAAACAGTTGCGACTCGTTCGTCATCTCACAAGTATCCGAGGTCGCCGTCTGTGAAGGGATAATGAGTCGATTGATAAAGAAGGCATTTGCAATCAGCGTTCCGCCAAGGAATCCACAGGTTTCCCAGGTTCGCCAGCGTGTTATTATGTGCGATTCTCAAAAAAGGTGGTCCGCACCGTGGGCGGCAGGAAGACCGTGCGAAGTGGTGTACCGTTCTCCAAATACGCTGCTGGCGCGAACACATGCGCAGGTTCAGGTGTCGCAGACCTTGCTGGCGGCGTTCGAGACACTTTCTCCGGTCGTGTCGGTGGTTGAGTCGGAATGCCGCTTGGCTTTGGCGGAATCTCGGGCGGATATAATGACGCATCATTCTGAGCATCTACGCCAGGCCCTTGCGGCAGCGGGGGCCCCAGTACCGGCTGTGCATGGTGCGAAGGAATGTTTGGGTAGTGATAGGTGAAGCCGTTGGTTGCAGATGGCCGAGGGCGGCTTTCTTCGTCGTATGAACCGGGCTGCGTCCTTCCTTCGACTCGAGCACGAATATCTTGCAGTCTTCGGGAGAAGTCATCACCCTCGGAGGTTGAGGTCAAGGCAACATGACGATTTGCCGCTCTTCTGGATATCTCTTTTTGTGCCAGCCGCACGGCAAGGTCTTGATTCTCATATGCTGTCAATGGCTCCACTCTCTCGTCCAATGCTCCCTGCTGTTCGGGGTATTGATTGTAAGATTGATTCTGTGCTTGTGCAACCCTTCTTGCCTCCCTCTCTTTCAGAAGCTTGACATAGCGTTCGTATCTCTCGTTGATGCGAGGCTTTAGCAGATCGAGGACCTTGAAGTTCTGATTGACTTCCTTCTCCGCCTCCTTCAGCAGTAGTCTGTTCACCTTGTCTCGTGCTTGCGGATGGGCGGGGAGCTGAGACAAAATGAGATGGGCATGTCGGAATAGGAGTAGATATGTCGTCTCTTCATCTCCTTCGCGCACATATATCTCTGCCTGCACTAGGCGTCAGCTCTCATCAGGATTCCGGCTGTGAAGACACCCACCTCTTTCAGCATAGCCTGGGCCGACCGAAGCCAGTAGCGAAGAGGAATCGAGGCGTCATATTCGTATTCTTGTGCCGCTTTTGTTATTTGTTGAACATTTCGAGGCGGCCGCTGCAAATTCAATGCTCCCCGAGAGCCAGACATGACGCGCTATCTAAGGAGGAAGATGAGGCTAGCAGCCTTGGAGGGGTTGAGAGATTGTCACTCTCATGCCAGGGTGGGGTGTCAAGCGAGGGTTGACGGATCAGCCTAGGTCAAAGAGGAAAGTCTGCCAGAGTGAAGGCCATGGGCAATTCAATGGCCTTCTATAGTATTGGATGCGCAAACGGCAGGCCGCGCTACAGCTGGATCGAGTTGCAGCTTTCATGCTGCTGGACGTTTGGCGATCGCAAGTTGGCGTAGATGAAGCCAGACTCGCTGGCAGGCGTCACTCATTCCAAGTTTAGGAGAGGAAGGTACGCCGAGAGCGACCATGGCTTAGTAATAGCTTATGTACTTATCAGCTACGCACTGCATGCCTCCTAGGTGCCCTTTACTTCGCGTACGGTATACCTCGGTGTCGACCTATTGTTTGAAATGCTTCGTTTCAGCTTTCACCTGTATCCTCTCAAGATCATCGGCCAGTGAATCTTGATGCCTTCCTCACACCGGCGGGCTGTAGGATCCTTTACGGAAACCGGGCCGCAGTGGACCATGGGTCAAAGGATCGCATGAGACGAGGCAAGGGGATAGCAAGGTGGTGTCAAGATCGAGGCCAGCCATTTCCCATACGATACCTATATCCCCAACAGTGGATGGGCGTGTGCTGTAGGGAATCGTGTCTTGAGGAAGAAACAGGAGGTGCGTAGCCATGTTGCTGCATGAGAACGACCGCTGAATAGTATCTTGGCTGATGGGAGGAAAACGTTTGGGGGAGGGCCGGTGCTTTTCATGTCAGGAGGGACGGAGATACCTACTAATCTGCAGTCTACTGTAAGATGGTTCTGCTCAATTCAACAGGCTGTCTCGAGACATGAAAACGATAAACATTGTCCACCATTGGATTCTCAAGTCTTGCTTCCAGAACCGCCATCTCTGAGTGTCCCACTGGGTCCAGCCCGCCCTTCATCGCTTTCGTCCCCGTCGCCCTCATCTCGGGGAAGCGCGAGACCCATCATGCCCATCAGATTCCCCCCGGGACCCGGCATCCCAGCTTGCGATCGCAGACTTTCCAGTAGGTTCTTCGCAAGATTAACGTCAATCTCGTGATCAATGTCATCGTCGGACGACAACTCCTCAACCTCTTCATTCTGACCGGCGTTCTGTTCTGCCTCTCCCTTAATTGTCGAACGTTTGCCATGGCCTTGCTTGGGCGAGGGATCAAGATTCAAGGCACCAGTCGATCGGAGTTCTGCTTCCATCTGCTTCATGAAGGTTTGCATATCTTCATCATCGTGTTCGGAGTCTGAGTGTTCCACTTCTTCAACATGCCCAACGCCATCAGGTGGTGGTCGTAGATTGGAGCGGTTGGCCGAGCCTTGTGCGCCGGGCCCAAGTTGGCCTGACATTATCTCCTTCATGACCTCGCTGGGCATGCCCATCATCTCCTGCATCATCTTATTGAACTCGTCCTCGTCAAAACTGGCGTCTTTATCTTCATCCTCGTCATCATCGTCATCATCATCCATATCCTCATCACTGTCTTCATCGTAGAAGCCAGCCCCATCGGGCCCGGCTTGATCATCATTAAGGAACTGCTCAAACTGCTTTACAATCCTCTGTAAATTCTCTTGAGCGGCTTTGTCCCCGAACTCGGGCTTCTTGCCTTTCTGTGTCTGTCCTTTCTGGCCAGCCAGCTCTTTTTCGAAGTCATCAAAGCTGATATCGAGCCACTTCTCGTCGTCTTCTCGGTGGTCCCAAGTCTCGAGTTCGGTATTGGAGGGTAATGTCTCGTCCCCAGACTCCAGATCCTCCAATAACATCTTCATTTCTCTGACTTCCGGTCGATCCTGATGTTGCGGGTCGGTCAACAGCATCTCAAAGCCGCAAGTCACTTTCATCCCGGTCTCACCTCGAACGTGTGCCTTTGAATCTGTCTTGGATGGCATCGCACCGGTGAAGACAGCCGGCGGTGGAAAATCCTGTGATTTCACCTGCGCGTATGCTACCCTCGGGAACTTGACGCTGATATCCACGAAATCTTCCGGCTTGAAGATCATCTGGTCTCTGTTTTCCTTCTTCTGGAGTGGTTTCAGAGCGATAGGGTCTCGGAGATAGAATGCTTCGACTGCCGGCGCGATGTAGGCTGGCTTTTGGTGCAGAAGGTACGCTACTTTCCGCGGCAGTGTAATGATTGCATGGTGCATGTTCTCATCAATCTGTGCGGGATAATTTCTGAGCCGAAAAAACGCCTCTGCCTCCATAGTGGTTGAATGCATCAGTCTTTTTGCCTCGCGCAGCAGGATATCTCTTGCCTCCGGCAAAGACAACTTTTCTTCCGTTCGTTTTGAACTCCTTGCGCCACTTGCTGGCTTAATTATTTTTAACTGTCCGTTATTGATCCACACACGGTTCTCGGCAACATCAGGCTCCAGCCAGGCAGGCAGAGTGCCGGAAGCCTCAATGAGCAGGAATTCACCATCACTGTCGGTGACCTTCGCCCAAAGATCGGGGAACTTGCGTGTCAGCTCTCGAAGGAGCCATACAATAACCCATTCGTCTTCTACCGAATCACCGTACTCAGTTCGACCACGTAAAAAGCTCAACCCTGGACAGTGTGTTAGCCTGGTCTGGTCTGGCGGTTCGGACGGTAACAGACCTCACCATCCTCTTTATGTATTTCTAGGGAGAACCCCTGGCGTTGCCATATGTAGTCTTTTAAGTATTTTCGATGGAGATCTGTCGCGTACTTCTGAACGTCGCGGAGGCGCAGTCGTAGTTCGGAATCATTGCTCGTGTCGAGAGAAGGGGATATGATGTAGAGTGAGTATTCGATACAGTCGTCGGGGAGAGCGGGTTTAGGGATTGGATGGAAAGTGGAGCGAAACCAAGCAATGTCTTCATCTGTCGGAGGCATGTCTCCTACGTACAGTCCTAGGTCAAGCCAGCTTGCGAAGTTACGAGGAACCGAGGAATGGAGAAAGAGAACAACGTTGAACTTGACAGAATGCGACATGCGTACATGAAAACTCGCTGGTCCAGCGCACCAATCATCATCCATTACACATGCCAAGGCGATTTGCCGCGCTAATGCATGATAGTGGATCGATACCCCAAAGAAGAAGTAACAAAACAATCATGAATCCAGAACAAGGCCGAGCATCAAAGCCTCCAAACCCCCACTAGTTGTACCTTTCTCGCAGTACTGCAGTATGTTTACTAGACATTGGATCTGATATCGCTTTTCATGTTGAGAGGGCCCTTGGACACGGCGGATTCTTCGACACAACTTCACTATGGATCAATACATTGATACTCCTCACTCAAACAACGCCTCTCGTCTTAGTACTGGCTCTGACCTCCTCGGTACTCTCTCCCCGGAGAAGTCATTCTCGGCGCCCGCACAACATGGAGATATTGTGGCCCAGATGAGAAATGCAAAGGGTTTTGGCATGAACCTCAAGACTCCACGAGCTGGTGCACCTCGAGACCCTCTGCGACTGCTACCGAACGGCAACCAGCGCCGGTCCGAGTTTACTCCTGTGTTCGGGAGCGTCATGAAGAACAATATTGCTCGTCGGCTCTCAAGTAAGAAAGCAGGTTCGCAGGCGACTCCCGCACACCTCAGAGACGGTCATACTCCAGCCCACCAAAGACTCAGCGATGTATCACGGCTTGATGGGGAGAACACTACCAGCTCTGCAGGCAACGCGGTCGACTACACGCCAATGCCCATGCAAATCAGCAGCAGCGCTCAGAGTACGCCTCTTGCACACCTTCCGGGACGCGACGCCGGTGAACTCGTTAACGACGGGAACATGATGACACTACGGGAACAAGAGAATATCATTGACAAGATCGAGAAGGAGAATTTTGGATTGAAGATGAAGATACATTTCTTGGAGGACGCATTGTCCAAACGCGGAAACGAGTTTAATCAAGCAGCACTCAAGGAGAACACCGACTTGAAGGTCAACAGGATCACAATGCAACGTGAATTACACAAGTTCAAAAAGAACATTGCGCAAGCTGAACGGGACGCGGAGATTTACCGACTACAGCTTGAAGAGTACAAAGAGCGCATACGACGAAAGCAGGTGGATGAACATGTCCGCCATGAGCTTGAAACACTCCGTGCTGAACTGCAGGCCAGGGACAAGCAAATCGAGAAGCTGGAAGCAGACAAGGAGCATGTTGTTGATCATGAGCGGTCAGAAATTCAGAAGCTCAAAGATGAGCTGGAGGACCTACATGCCGATCTACGAGACAAGGACAGAGCGATTGATGAGCGGGATGATCAAATCGACGAACTCAAAATGAAGGCAAGCAAAGAATCCAACGAGGCCGCAAGAATTGAGGACGAGCTAGCGTCCACGCGGCAAGAAATAGAAGATCTGAAGCAAAGTCTTCAACGAGCTGCGGCGGAAGTGCAGGAGGCCAAAGAAAGTCGGGAAGAAGCACTCGAGGAGAAAAACAGAGCTGAAGAGGATCTCGACGAGCTTCGTGATGAAATGGCCAACAAATCATTCACAACCAAAGGACTCAGCAGACAGCTAGAGGAGAAGGCAAACAAACTTGAAGATGACTACCATGAATTACAAGAACGCCACAATTCTATAGAAGCGCAATTGCGTGAAAAGTCCGAGGCAGAGAGAGAGCTGCAACAGAGAATTCGAGATATGGAGCGAGAAGGAGCGATCGATATGCGCAAGTTGCAGCAAGAGCTCGAGTTGTGTCAGCAGCAGCGAGACAGCCTCGACCGCAAGCTGACCAACATGATGAAGCAGCTCGAAAGCGTGGAACAAGATTTACAAGTCAAGATCGATGAGAAAGACCTGCTCCAAACACGCCACGACGCATTGACCAAGGAGTCTGCTGAGTTGCAGAAAGACCTGGATAAAGCCAAAAGCACCATTCGGGATCTCGAAAGCAGCTTGGACGAAGAGAGACTGCGTTCCGCCCAGCACGACAACACGCTGAGAACACAGCACAAGCACGAGCTCGATCTTTTGAATGAGCAAATTGACGGATTGCACCGTGAAGTCAATGCGAAGGAGAGTGATCATGCGGCCGACTTGGAAGAATGGGAGGCCCAGAAGCGCACGCTCGAAGCAGCATCCGAAAGGGCGGAAGAGAAAGCGAAAGGCCTCCAACGCACCGTGGATCGACTCCAAGACGCGCAAGGCACACTCAATGGACGTGAGATGGCGCTACAACAAGCACTGGAAAGCGAGGCACAACGCCATCGCCAGGAAGAGAAGGTGCTCTCGAAACAGATCGAAGAACTCCAACAAGACCTGGTAGCGAAACGAGGAGCTGCCGATGAGAGTCGAGCTGAACTGAACAACGCTCGGGAAGAGCTACGGATCTCGATTCGAGAACAAGCGGCTCTGAAAGATAAGGTAGCGGAGCTGGAAGAAGAGATAGAGGTCCTCCAGGCCGACATTGAGCAGGAGCACGAGTTTGTGCAGAGATTGCAGCGGAAGCAATCGTCCAGTGCAGACCTAGAGGTGCAAAACATGCGACACGAGAAGCAATCGCTACAGGAAGAGTTGGCAAAGATCAAGCTTGAACTGCGGGAGGCAAAGGTCGGGATAGAAGCAGTCGAAAAAGAGCGCGATGACTTGGATGCGAAGCTGCAGACTGTCCAGAAATCCAACGATGACACGTTCCATGTGGATCAAGAGAAACGCGAATTGAAGCGGCTTAAAGTCAAGCTCGAGAAGGATGTCGCCCGACTCACGACCGAACGCGACAATCTCGCCGAAGCTAACCAGGCCCTCGAAGATGAAATCAACGCCGAACTTGAACGAGCCAGTGAAGAGGAGAACCGTTTGCATTCTGAAATCGACTCTCTGCGCAATCAGAAACTTGCCGGTGTCGAGACCAAAGACCGCGAATTGGCGTCTTCCAGAAACAAGATCTCTCGATTGGAGGGGGGAGGATTCGAGAGCTCGAGGCACTGTTGGAGAACCAATCCAGGGTGCTGGCATCTCCTGCTGCCGATGTCTCGGGTTTGAAGCGCGATCTGGCCGAAGCGAGACATAACGAGACGGTATCTGCCAAGCGCGAGACAGAATTGAAATCGGTGAATCGAGACCTGAAGATGCGTATCAACGACCTCGAACGCGATCTCCACGAAGCTAGACTTGCGCAGTACAAGGCCAAATCTCCTTCGGCGTCTCCACCTCCCCTCCAACTCCAAAGAGATTGCAAAGATGCGGCAAGATCTGGTAGACGCTCAAGCAGAAATCAAGGTGCTGAGTTCGGAAAACCGTGATCTAAAGCGAACTGCCCGCCGTGCTTCGACCATCGAGCAGGAACTCGACGAGCTCCAAGTTCTGGTCAAAGCCCGCACGGCGGAAGCGGAATCTTTGCAAGCAAAGGTTGCAGAGCAGAACGAACTTGTCCATGAGTTGAGAGGGCAGCTGAGTCGCCGGCGTGAAGAGCATGACTCAATCCACACAAACAAGCATGATCAACAGATCAACGACTTGAAGGCCGAAATCAAACGCTTGCGGGAGGAGTATGAAGGGATCAACAACCTTTCGATCAGGCTCTCCGCCCGTGACAGTGAAGCCCGCGAGATGAAACATCAACTTCGACGACTCCGGGAAGAGCGTAGCCTTGCAAACAAGAAGGCCGATGCGGTGGAGAACGAACTGGAGACATTGCAAAGCAAATATGAAACCATGCTGGAGAAACTGACTTCGGGAAGGTCGGCAAAAGAAGAGACTCGCGAAAAGGAGATGAAAGGGCTCATCAAGGAGGTCATGTGGTTAAAAGCCAAGTGCAAGAGAGAGGAGCGACTCCGGAAAGATCTTGCCTGGGGTAAAGGCTTCCTGGAGCAATCCGAGGCGATGAGAGTTCAATGGTATGGTAATCTGCTTCCTCTTACGCTTTGCAACACACTAACACGGGCAATAGCAACCAAGTGGATCTCCGCATCCTCGGTGAAATGGGCGTTTCTCTTGACAGTCACAAGTACGAGGCTGAGTTGCGGCCGATTCAGAAATTCCGCGCTGGGGTATCCGCCGTGGTTGCGACCATCCGCATGAGTAAAATGGGAGAGCAATGGCGAGACGTTCGGCTCATTGGCGAAGAGTTGAAGCTTCTACGATCGAGGCGAACGAAGCCTCGGTCCAGGGTCCGTATGCTTGAGGTATAGGCCATTGACTGCTACCTCCCTGGTAGTCACTGTCTGTCGCGGTGGACGGGATGGTACTAGGATTGGGCTTTCAAGCGCCAGGAATTGCATTGGCCGGAGTAGTTAAGTTTAGTAGGACGAATTCATGACTTGTGAAATGCTGTGGATGGCGTTGAACGTGGGTGGTAGTGGACTGGTCCGTATGAGCGTCTGGATGTTGGGTCTCCTACCACTTGATGGATGAATTTTATTCATGAATATAATAAACTTGAAGTTGGGGTGTCAGCCTGCGGCGGAGAAGAGCGGAAATATCATCCACCCCTCAAACTGCGCTCTTGGTGGGCATCTCCTGCGCTGACCCCCGGCGCCCTTGTAGCATTTTATTGACGTACGTACTACGTACTACTGTATAATTTATAGCTTCAGCATCGTTTGCCGTCAATGCCGTTTACAGGGACCGTTGCCCAAGGATCTAGTATCTAGAATTTCCCAAGCCGAGCAATAGGCAGGCAAGAGTGCACCAGGCACTTGACTTCGATACTCCTGCGCAGTCCCGATATCCTCATATACCAACCATATAAAGACCCCAAGCCATGCCACCCACACCAACCTACGATCCAACAGGGATCGAATACTACGAAATCCCCGACTACTCTTTTTCCAACGGCACAACTCTTCACGGCGTAAAGGTTGCCTACCGAAGCTACAACCCCTCCTCCACTGCCGGCGTCATCCTGATCCCAACATGTTATGGGGGCTTCATCAACACCACCCTGACATTCACTAACGCCCCTTTTAATGCTCTGGCGGAATACCATGTCATAGTCGTCGCCATGCTCGGCAACGGCGAGAGTTCCAGTCCGTCCAATAAACCATTTTTCCCGGACCCCGGTGAGCTACGATACCAGGATGTTGTGCGGGCCCAACACCTGTTGCTCACCCAGCATCTCAACATCACGTCATTGGAAGCAGTCATCGGGTTTTCCATGGGCGGCCAACAAGCGTACCACTGGGCGGTCATGTTCCCGGACTTCCCCAAGCGCATCGTGGCCATCTGCTCATCGGCCCGCACGAGTCTGCATAACTATGCGTTCCTAGAAGGTCCCATCGCCGCGTTGACGAATTCAATCGACTATGTCGCGTGGCAGGCGATGAAGGATAAAATGGCCCGAGGGGAGAACGTAGGTGTAAATTTGAAGGAGGTTGTGCCCAAACGCGGGTTGAGGGCTTTTGCAAGGGCGTATGCGGCATGGCTGACAAGTGCGAAGTGGTTTCGGGATAGGGAGTTTGCCAGTCCCGCGGCCGGTGGCGCGAAAAGTTTGGAGGAGTGGTTGACGAATAGGGAGATGGGGTACCTGCTGTGGGATGCTGACGATCTGTTGATCTTGGCCAGGATGTGGCAGATGGGCGATGTTGGAACCGTGGTGGGATTGAAAGAACCAAAGGAGGGAGGCGAGGAGAGCTCCTTAAGCCAGCTTGGTGGCGCTATACCCAACGATGATCTCTACGTCAAGGCACTACAAAGCATTAAGGCCAAAGTGCTTCTCATGCCGTGTCGGACAGATCAGTATTTCCCACCGGAAGACTCGGAGATTGAGACAAAATATCTGGAGGATGCTAGGCTTTCTGTCATAGAGAGTTCTTGGGGGCACTTGGCTGGTGGAGGGGCGAACCCCATCGATGTCGGATTTCTGAACGAGCAGATTTCCAAGTTCTTGAAGGAATAGAACGGAGTAGGTGGTTTGAGCTGATGTGGCGGATAAACAGCTTGGGATCGTGGTGGTGCAAATGCATTGGACAACAAAAGAGGCGGAGACAACCGAACCCAACTTCCTGGTCAGTTCACTCGGGCGTTCATTTTGCATCGAATGGTGGCGGGATTTGGTAGCCCGGCCGATGGAGATGATCGCTGAAGGGCATCGCAGCCTCGCTGGCCCATGGCCACTAAGAGGTTGTTGCGGACTAAGTAAGACTCAGAAGGCCAGGAACAACCTGGGCATGGATGTGATGAACCCAAGGTGTTGTTCACTGCCTAGGTACCACAGTATGTAACTGCTTGACAAGAAGACGAGGGAAGGGGGAAGGGGGAAGGCAGAGAAGAGCAGACTGCACATTTCTGGACCATTGTACTGACTGTTCGTATATATATTCAATATCTTGCACCACTGTGATGTCGAGCCAACCCGGGAAGCACTCGCTCACCAATTCGACGCTTTGCAAAAGGTTATACCAGAGCCCCATCCATAACTCCTCTGCCCAATATGCGTATATATCGTTGAAATAAGAGCGTCCTAATCAGGTCCGTAACATGATGCATCAAACATCCAAGACATCTAGCATTTTTAGATGAAGACAAAGCGGGTCAGTCATCGTAGTTCTGAACCTGCCAGGATAATATCATCATCCACAGAAACAAGACAGCCAAGATGATGGACCAGGCAAATGAGGCCTTCCAACACGAACATATATTGCTTTGCGTCAGCCACGCCAGTGTCTCTATCGAGATGCCCGTATACTCTTGACCGGTAACGTAGTTATTGCAATTGCTGTTGACATTACCGTCGCCGTACAGCTGAATGGCGGTCTCAATAAGCGTGGTAACCCATAACACAAATAAAATGAATGAGCCAAGGAGGATTCCGCCGGGTATCAACATCCGACGCGCGGCCAGGATGAGGATGATGATCAGGAACACAATTGTCAGACCGCCAACGATAACGGCGAAGGTGAACAGCCTAGTTCCCACAAAAGGACCGAGATGTCAGTTCCCTACTGGTATATTCGGGTTTTGACAGCCAAGCGGGCTCGTGCACATACCACGGAACTCCAACTCTCAATTGATTCTGCACGGATATGAACCACGCGTTGATTCCTAATACTGTAGCTGAGCCGGCCAGGACTATGAAGATCCATAGGTTCAATTGTACTTCTGGCCATCTGTACCGTCGCCGGACTTCGCGCTCGCGGTAGACAACTTCCGTCGCCATAGCGGAGGAGGAGACTGACGAGGGACTGCGCTGACAGCAGGGTGCGCACGGTGCAAAAGTACTTTATGTGGAACTTTCACTGTGTTTCGGTTGTGGTACAGTGATCGCAGGGTATGGGGGGAAGACTCGTCGATGTTTTGGTATGAATGCTATTGTGTGTTGCCGTGGCGAGAAGGAAAATTGCAAGCTGCGACAACTGGCGTCGCACCCGATATTGTATAGGAGATGTCGCAGAAGTCAAGACGTGGTTTGAGCTGTAATGAACACGGACACTGGAGGAGGAACGTAGACGAGGACTTGGCGAGCTTCATCGACGGTGGGATTCAATCGCAGTCGGCCACGACGCGGCCTGTGACCCTCTGTGACGATCGAGGAAACTCGATGTTGGCACCGTGTGGCTCTCTTGTGTTTGGTGGATCGCCCGCAACATACCGATACCTGCCAGCTGGTGGTTTGGGGCAACCGGGTCGGACCGGATTAATATTTCTCCTTTGAAAGCTTAAAATGCCCGATTCTGTAATTGGTTGTGGGCAGTTTGGCATCAACAACATGAACCTTATTATCGACGGATGAAGCCGTTGACCTTTATGATAAATCTAAACCTACCTGGGTGAGTAACTCATCTTCATATCTTATCTAAGGTATGTGGTAGTGGAATGACGACCAATACGTGATAGTATGGGGTGTTGAATCAGGAGAGCCGTCAAACGACGTCCCATGGTGCAATCAGGCGTGGTTGAAGCACAAGGCTGACCTATCCTAAGGTTGAATTTCTGTAAGGCTGAAAAGTGGCAAGGCTGAGGATCTGCACGCCCGTTGCCCCAGCGACGAAGATACTCCTTGGCAATCAACATCGCGTCTCCGTCCGTCTTACAGCCAGCTCAACACAAATGCACTGGAGGCCAGGCCACGACCTAAGACAGAGTAGTATCCTGAGGCTTACAGCTCTAGGCCATAATGAGTGTCAGAGTTGTCGCCCGCATTCGTCCTCTGCTCAATTCGGAGTTTGAGAAGGATAAGATTGTGACGAGTCATAACGGACCAGAAGAGATCCCGACGGTGGTCAAGATCCCGAACCCTAAAAATCCCACTGAAGAGTTCAGTTTCCAGTTCAACAGCGTGTACGAGGCGACAGCCACACAGCAGGAGATATATGACGCTGAAGGTACGCTTTAATCAACACTTCTATCATCGGCAACTAATACCATTCGCAGTGGCCCCAACAGTCAAACACCTCTTCCTTGGCTACGATGTTACCATTTTCGCCTATGGCTCCACAGGAACGGGAAAAACGCACACAATGCGCGGCGGGAAGTCACTGGCCGATAGAGGGATGATCCCTCGCCTACTCAGCAGCATCTATAGGAAGAGCCGCGCAATTGAAAAGAGCAGTAATGACGACACCAGTGTGACAGTATCGATGAGCTACTACGAGATCTATAATGATCGGGTTTTTGATCTATTTGACGCGCCCGAGAAGCGAACTGCCACTGGTTTACCGATCAGAGAAGCCGAAGGTGGCAAGACTGTCGTGGTTGGCTTGACAGAGGTCCCATGCCGGTCGCTAAAAGAGTTCGAAGTTCTGTACGACAAGGCAAACGCCAATCGCAGCACAGGCGCAACCAAGCTCAACTCTCATTCTTCCCGGTCACATGCTATTTTATGCGTCAAGCTCACGATCACAAGTCCTACTGAGACCAGAGTCAGCACGGCCTCAGCCATCGATCTTGCCGGATCCGAGGACAACCGAAGGACAGGAAACGGAAAGGATAGGATGGTCGAGTCAGCAAGCATCAATAAATCCCTGTTCGTCCTGGCGCAATGTGTTGAAGCCATAAGCAAAAAGCATTCACGGATACCTTTTCGGGAGTCAAAAATGACAAGAATCCTTTCTTTAGGCCAAAACAACGGCTTCACTGTCATGATCCTCAATCTGGCTCCCGTCAAGTCATATCACCTCGACACTCTCAGCTCACTCAATTTTGCCAACAGAACCAAAAAGATCGAAGTCCGAGAGGTAGAAAACGAGCCTATCTTCAAGGGACCAACACGGTCAATTCCCGGATCCCGGAATGGGGCAACGATGCAGCGGCAGCCATTGCGACCTCTGAGCAACGGGGTCAACGTCAACCTCACTATGACCCGTGATGCAACAACCAAGAATGAGAAACCGCTCAAAGCATTTGCTGTGTACTCAGACCGTACCAAACCTGCCACAACTAGACCACTTCCCCAGAGATCATCTCCCTTGAAGCGCACTGCAGATCACTCGTCTCTTGGATCCAGCCGTCCAAGCAAGATCTCTCGCCCGACACCAAACTTTATCCGTCGCGGGCCAGACCCTACGGCACTGACCAAAGCATCAATCGAGACGTTGGTGGAGAAAAAAGTGTCGGAAATACTTGCTGCACGTGCTTTGAACGCACCAGATCCTGCTCCAGTCAAGAATGTCTCCGAAGAAGTTCAGCGACGATTAGACACTATCGAGAAGAGATTGGAGGGACAGGACGGCGAACGCGCCGAAGGTCTCAGTTACCTTTTTATGGCGAAACAGCACCAGGCGCGTGGCGAGGACGGTAGCGCTTTGAAAATGTACGAGCTTGCACGTCCATATTTCCCCGACAACGAAAAGTTACGGTCCAAAATTGAACGGCTAAAAGAAAAGTTGGAACGGACTAGAGACGAGGGTGAGGTTGTGGCCGCTGGCAAGTCCAGTTCTTCACGAGCACTTGTGAAGGAGAATACAGACGAGGATGATGGTGACGACAGTTACCATGATGCCGGTGAAAACTATGACAGCGAAGAGAATGACTACAGGGACGAAATGCCTTCTCATCGTGGTCGGACCAGAAAACCGAGGGCGAAACAGAATCAGAAGCATAAACCAAGAGCCTCCTCACCGGATCCATTGGCAGAACAAGACACAGCACACCAGGATTCAGATACAGAAGCACAACATGGCACGAGCACTTTAACACCACGGACACGGTACCTTCTCGATGTAATCAACACGCGCGATATCTCGAGAATCAAGAGTCTTAGTGGACTCGGCGCGAAACGTGCCGAAGCAATTGTCGAGTACTTGAATGCCGAAACAGCCGGCGACAATGATGAGGACGGTTTGGTGCGAAGTTGGACCGATCTGACGCGGTTACGTGGTGTAGGGAAGAAGACGTTGGAGACGATGAGAGAGGGCGTGCTGATCTAATAATAAGCAATGAAGCGACCTTTCCCAGGTACATCAAGATTCGTTGGGCCTCATCGTACCTATTTCACTCGTCGCCTTGTGCCATTGTATATTCCATCATGCTAGGAGATGATTCGCAATCACGGGGTTGAGGCCAGGGTAGATCCGTTCAATCTTAGGTCCGTTCAAGTTTTAATCCCCAGAATCTTTTGTCAATGGAAACTGTCACACAATAGACAGATATAACATTGTCGACTCGGTCGCTGCTGGTGAGTCGGCAATAGTCAGTAACCAACGATGAGTTGTCGTGGAGTGGCGAGGCTGAGTTTAAGGGGGGATTTAATTTAATGCATTTGAACTCACTCTTGGCACAACATGATCTAATCTAATCTGATGCTGGTTGAGGACTACTGCCTGTGTGCTGAAACTCCCCTCTGGCTGCCCAAATCCCGAACCCAGGTCCAAACACAAAACAAGGCAGATCACTATCTCAATATCCTTCCCAGAGTGAACAGGCGCAAACGGTCTTTGGGCTTGTAGAATCTGATTCTCGCTCTATCTGATTCAACTCCACTCCTCGTCACGCCTTTATCCTGCATGTACAAGCGTTGACTCATTCATCAAAGTTGAAGTCTCGCGGCTTGGTAAAGGTGGTAGAGATATCTCACAGCGCAGTGCGCACAAACTTGGCATACGGATTACCCTCCTCTCAAAGTGATCGCCACAATCATGACTCCCCAGCCTGACTCAAAGGCCCCTGCGCCGACTGATGAACCTGGGCAACCTCCGAAGCTCACCACCAGCGCACTAGCAGAGACCGCACACCACGAGAGCACCGGACAGCGCGTTACGCCATTCGAGGTCTCCGGTGGAGTTGATCAGAGCGGAAAGCTGCTCCCGGTGGATTATGAGAAACTCACAAGAGAGTTTGGTGCGACACCCATTACACCGCAGCTTCTAGAACGATTCGAACGGGTTACAGGGAAAAGAGCACACAGATTCATGCGAAGGGGCATTGTGTTCTCGCACCGAGAGCTTGAGAAGATCCTGGACAGATATGAAAAGGGCGAACCCTTTTACCTCTACACGGGCAGAGGGCCTAGCAGCGACAGCATGCATGTTGGGCATTCCGTTCCCTTCGAATTTACCAAATACCTCCAAGATGTCTTCGACTGCCCCCTTGTCATCATGTTGACTGATGACGAAAAGTTTATGCACTCGCAGAAAATCACAATCGAGGACTCAAAACGCTTTGCTCGGGAGAATGCAAAAGACATTATTGCTATTGGCTTTGACCCTGCCAAAACTTTCATCTTTTCCGACTTTAGCTATATGGGCGGTGCATTCTATGAAAACGTGTGCGCAATGGCCAAGCGCATTACTATCAACCAGATCAAGGGGACCTTCGGCTTCAACGACAGCAACAATATTGGGGAATTCCACTTTTGCGCAACACAGTCGGCAACCGCATTCGCAACGTCTTTCCCTCACATCTTTGGCGATAACCCATCGAAAGTGCGTGCTATCCCGTGCTTGATTCCCTGCGCCATTGACCAGGACCCCTATTTCCGACAATGCCGCGACAATGCGGAGAAGATGAAGTTCAAGAAGCCCTCTCTGATCCATTCAGTTTTTCTCCCCGCGCTACAAGGCCCAGGATCTAAGATGTCAGCCAGTGTCGATTCCTCGGCCATCTTCTTGACCGACACACCGAATCAGATCAAGAACAAAGTCAACCGGTACGCTTTCTCTGGAGGACAGGATACGGCAGAAAAACAACGCGAGCTAGGAGGAAACACAAAAGTGGACGTCCCATTCCAGTACTTGACCTTTTTCATGGAGGACGATGATGAGCTGGCCCGAATCAAAAAAGCCTACGAGTCTGGAGAGATGATGACTGGCGAGATCAAGCAAATTTGCATTAAACATATCCAGGAGTATGTCGCGGCCTTCCAGTCACGGAGGAAAGCCGTTACTGAAGAAGTACGCGAAGACTTTTTCAAGCTCAAACCCCTTGTATACAAAGGAAACCCGCACCCTGTCAAAGCCGAAAATAAGGATGGCTCTGCAAGCAAGAGAAGTGAGGCTAAGAAGGAAAAAGAGCCTGCAGAGACTGGAGCGCAATCAAAGAAGATGAGCGTTGGAGGAGCAGAAGTGGAGATCCAAAGGGATGTGGAATCGATGTCCAACGGAGAAGTCAAAGGGCATGTCAAGAAGCTGAGCTTGAGCAAGAGAGACTAAGCCAAGAGAATCTGATACGTTGGAAGATGTAGGGTGGACGGATTTTTCAGTGGATGCGGCATGACTTATAACGTTGGAGGATACCTTAAGGAAGATATCCAAGGAAGATGACCAATCCGAAGGTTTCCAGATGTCAAAGGAGCACAAGATTCTGCCTCTGAAGTACTCACTGCTCCCATGAGTCTTCAACCCCCCGTATTAATTGATGTGGCATACAGGCGTCTACTCCAGTCTGGCGCCCAACTGTCCTCGCTGCAAACCCGCAACCTGGATGACACAATCCGTTGCGGGTCATCATCCTTCGGTTGGAGGGAATGATCATTTCCAAGTAGCGAGTATCTCTTTTCAGCCCACGGTACCGGCCTCATTTTTGCAGATTTGGCCGCGAAAGAAGCCTCTGACCGCATTACTCAGCCAGATAATCTCACCGTCTCGCAGCTCGTCCAGCAGTACAAGCGCCTCTGTGCAGAAACCTCCTTGCAAGGATCTTAATTTTGTTACGCTCAACATTCCGCCCGATGCCGACTGAGGGGTCACCCAGCCTCCATCGCGGAAGAAGTATGGCGTGGAGACGCTGGCTTCTGTGATCTCCTGCTGCGGGTTGAAAAGAAGCACCTCCGCTTCCGTAGGCGGCGAGTGCACAATGCCCAGACGCGACCGTGCTGAGTCGTAGGGTTGCCGGAAGGTTGTCTTATGCCAGGTAAATACGCTGACTGAGGTGGGCAGGGCGTCCACATATACTTTTGATAGAGGTGAAAGAGACTGAGCCAACGGGGTGGCCAAAGGGAGCGAAGGTGGCAGCTCATGGTAGGAGTCTGTTCCGAGAGAGCCTAGTGGTCGCTCGCTGCCCATCAGCACAGTCTCGACATGAGTATGGCCGCTGCTGTTGACTAGTACGCGGACGCGAATGTCTCTGATGTAGCCCCTCCTTGGCTCAGGGAATCGTGTCTTGACAGCCTGCTCGATAGTATCGAGAAGACCATGGCCCATGTCATCGTCTTCCAGCAGTTTGCAGACTTCAGTCCAGGAACAAGCTTCGGCGGCAGCCCTCAGTCTCTGATTGTGTAAGCATAGTAGCTTCGAGTCCTCTCCTTTCCAATCATGAATGGTCTGCGGCAAAGCGGCCGCATCCTCACTGTTAAAGTGGACGTGTCTCAAGGTCGTGATTATACGAAAACTGGGGTCTTCGATGATTGAAGCCACAGTCATTGAGTCCATACTTTCGAATTCCCGGTAGAGAAAGGGTTGCAGGTTCTGCTTGGTTGTCTTGGTTTGGGTGTATGCTATTGACTACTTGCGCATTTTAGGACAGGTACACGAGAGCACCGAGGACACACCGTAGTCTTTCAGCGATGGGACTCGACAAGGATATGGTCCATCATGTTCAGAATCGTATGGTCCAATGCTTCAGGCGATGGTGATGTGCAGCTGTGATCATCTTGTACCTTGATATGGCTCCGAGGCTGTGACACAGATATTTCAGAGGACATGATGGCGATGGCAGGACATCTTATCAGGTCATCTGGACCAATGTTCTGATACAATATAGAAAAACAGGGAGCATGATGCTTGTATCACAATAGTAGTCGAGGTCTTTTTTTCCCAGGATGCGGCGGAATTCGCAGTGGAAGACAAAGGGAGCTTCTCCATTGGTCCGCTGCCAGGGAATCTCCATCTGCGCTTCTGAGATCATTCTTCAAGTCGTCGAAACATTTTGAATCCTCGTCACCACCAAGTTGCCTGTCATCTTCTCGTGGTCTTTTGCATCGTCCTTTTCTTGTCCTGGCCTTTTTTCTCGTTGTACATTAGATTCCTCTATCAATGGCGGATCCTGTGGCTATCGACGCCTCGCGCGCAGCTCCGTCATTATGGGATCGCGTGTCCTCCTGGGTGTCGGAGAACAAGGCAGTTGCATACACAATCGCCGGGACAGTTGTGGTCATCACGAGTGCAGGCGCCATCTATTACTTTTCAGGCCAGAGGACTGGTGGACCTCCTTCATCTACGGAAAAGAGGAAGAGCAAAAAAGAGCGTCGGAAAGAAAAGAAGGCGGCAGAGGAAGCCCAAAAGGCCGGCATTAGTCTCAAAGACGCCGAGGCGGGTGAGTACTTCGTCCTGTAGAACAGGCTACTCTAATGGTACGCTGACTCCAGAAATAGGCACAGTTCCGCCGAAACCTGCTGCTGTCGAGACCGAGGACGATCTCCCCGAAATCAATGAGACCACCGTCGAAAGCTTTACGCCAGAGGTGGGACCCCATCATGATTACACATATCTAAGGCATCGCTGACACCTAGTAGGAAAGAGCTACATATGCAGGCAAGCTGAAAGCCGCCGGCAACAAGGCGTATGGGTCCAAAGATTACAACAAGGCCATCGAACTGTACGGCAAAGCAATCCTTTGCAAACCGGATCCTGTCTACTACTCCAACCGAGCCGCTTGCTACAATGCCCTCAGCGACTGGGATAAAGTTGTAGAAGACACGAGCGCAGCTGTTTCGATGGATCCTGAATATGTGAAGGCTCTAAACCGACGGGCGCACGCCTACGAGCACCTTGGCATGTTCTCAGAAGCTCTGCTGGATTATACCGCCAGTTGCATTATTGACGGGTTCAAGAATGAGAACAGTGCTCAGAGCGTGGAGAGGTTGCTTAAAAAGGTGGCGGAGAAGAAGGGCAAGGCAATCCTTGCGGGCAAGAAGAACAAGCTACCCAGCGCCACCTTTGTCACCAACTATCTTCAGAGCTTTCGTCCACAGCCTCCTCCGGCCGGGCTTGAAGAAACGGCGAGCCTTGATGAGAATACCGGCAAGGGTCAGTTGCAGCGCGGGCTGATTGCCATGAAGAAGAAGACGGCTCAAGGCTACGACGAGGCAGCTGCGGCGTTCAAGAAAGCCATTGAACTCGGAGATCTCGGAGAACATGGAGCCTTCGCTCTGAACATGCGCGCAACGTTCTTGTATCTCGAAGGAGACACTGCCAAGGCCCTTGAGGACCTGACCAAAGCTGTAGAGCTGCAACCTTCCCTGACCCAAGCCTATATCAAGCGTGCAAGCATGCAATTGGAGTTAGGCAACAAGGATTTGGCTGCCGAGGATTTCGAAAAGGCGGTGGCGCAGAACAAAGACGACCCGGACATCTACTACCACCGAGCTCAACTCCATTTCATCCTGGGAGAGTTCGCCGACGCTGCAAAGGACTACCAAAAGTCGATCGATCTCGATAGGGATTTCATCTACTCGCACATCCAGCTTGGTGTCACACAGTATAAGATGGGCTCCATTGCATCATCAATGGCTACATTCCGTCGATGTATCAAGAATTTTGACAAGGTCCCCGATGTCTACAACTACTACGGCGAGTTGCTGCTTGACCAACAGAAGTACCAAGAAGCCATTGAGAGGTTTGACACCTCCATCAACATGGAGAGACAAACCAAGCCGACAGGTGCTATCAATGTCCTTCCGTTGATCAACAAGGCTTTGGCACTGTACCAATGGAAGCAAGATTTCAAGGCTGCCGAAGAGTTGTGCGAGAAGGCGCTCATTCGTAAGTTCCCAGAGGCCATGTTACAAATTGCTCAGACTGACGGTGCTCTAGTTGACCCCGAATGCGACATTGCGGTTGCCACAATGGCCCAACTTCTCCTCCAACAAGGCAAGGTTGTCAGAGCTTTGGAGTACTTTGAACGAGCTGCGGAACTATCCAGGACCGAAGGAGAAATTGTCAACGCGCTTTCGTACGCCGAAGCAACCCGGACGCAATTGGAGGTTTCGCAGAAGTACCCTCGACTTGCATCACGACTTCAGCAGATGGACGGGGCTGGGCTTAGTGCACCGCCAGGCGTGAGATAGGATCCCTCCCTTGATGGCCGCAACTCATTTGACGATTTTGAGACTGGACTCCCTTCTCCTCAATTCAGTTCTCCGGGATACAATGCAGACGAGCGACATTCATGACACGTGTTGCCTGCATCACGCACTGGCCCAGCTATCAACATGGCCGGTGTTCCGACTCATTGCTGGTTGCTAGTGCCATGTTTTGGATCTGCAACATGGCGTTTGATGGGAATTAAAATAGTGTAGGAGTGTAACAGTAATGGCTTTGAAGTAGCTTTACAAGATAAGGTGCGTAGCTCTTTTCGGGTTAAGGTATTACCTTGTACGATCCTCCCCAATTCCTGATTCTATCCGCTACCTAGTTATGGTAGCTATACCTAGGGAGCTAAGACCCAAGGGAGGACGTAGTATTCAGCCTTTCGCAACACGTGCCAGCAAGGCTGAAGGCGGAGACGGAGGCGGAGACCGACGGCGATAAGAAGATTACACTAGCTGAATCTGGCATGAGCTGGCTTATCGGTGACACCTGACTGGCGGCCAGTGGATGCCCAACTCCCTCCTTCAAGTTCGCTTTCCCCCTCGACAGGCAACCGCGACTGCCTCTGCCCCTCATTGCAGCCTGCGCAGCCAAACACCTCAGACTGAACCAGACCGCTCAACTAAAGGTACATACAAAGTACTACACCTCGTCTACTTTACTCACAATCCCCTGCCTCACTCGGTACTACGGACGCAGGGCGGTGCTTGTTCTACCACTGCTTCCTCCTCCTAAACGCTTCAGTTCTTTTCCATCACCTCACCTTTATCTCGCTCGCCAGCTGCCGCTCGGATACTGACTACATCGCGACGGCTCTGTGGTGCCCAAGTTTCGTCGTGTGAACGGTCTTCTCCTCGCCTCAACCCCTCCGACTGCCAACAGATTCCAACCTCATCCGGCCCTCACCTGGAAACAAACTTGTCTTGCTCTGCATCTCTGCCTACCATTCGAACTCGGCCCGATCTTCATCGCTATCCAAGGCCGCTGAGGTCAGCGTTTGATCAGCCTAGGCCATTATCGCTCACTTTCCACGATGTCGTCCTATGCTTTCAACCCGTATGGTATGTGTTCACTGCCCCCCATCCCGCTCTTCAGAACAGGCTAACACACTACAGCGACTGTAACTCTGCACGACATCGATGACCGTGATTCCTTTCCCGACCGAACGATAGTGCTCGAAGCACCAAAGTTTGAGGTCAAGATTGGTCGCGGAACACTGAGTGGTGATAGCGATTTGTGTCCTGCTCCAGAGAACGCTTGGTTTGAATCAAGGGTCTTATCAAGAAATCATGCCGTCCTTAGAGCAGACCCATCGACGAAGGTGGGTTAACATCTTCGTGAGGGGTTGTGGAATATCTGACTGTGTTAGGACATCCTGATCAAAGACGTTGGCTCGATGCATGGCACCCACATCGGAGGCAGAAGATTAAAGACGAACCACGACGAGGCCCTCTGGCCTGGAGATGTCATAACCATGGGTGCTGATGTCACAAGAGGTAGCAGTGAGTCCGCCCCTAGCTCGGTCGGTTTGTACCACGACACTGACGCTCGGGTAGACTATTTCAGCGCTCTGCAGATTGCGGTCAGTTGGAAATGGTCCGACGAGAGGTAAGATCCCTAGCACCTCTCTGACATGGCTTTGGTCACCTGGCTGACAATAAGTGCAGTGACCCTTCCCGCAAGCTCGTCAGTTCTTCGCATGAAAATGTTTCTGGCAGCACTTTCTCGCCCGATTACAGCGAGGGAGAATACTACGAAGAGCTCTGCTCGGAGATCTACAATCGTGACAACGCAGAGGAAAGCAGTTACCAAGAGGAAGAAGGTGATGCTGATGGCGAGATTGATCTTGTTCAAGAATCGATTGTCCAGACAAGCATCGAAATCGTGATTCCGCCGTCACGCACCTTTGCTGTTCCTGAGTCCGATGTCTCCGATCAGAGCAGCTACAGTTCAGATGCAGAAAGCACTGACGCAGAAAGCCCAACTTCGAGTCCAAGCGGCCTGTACGACAAGACTGACGATGAACACAAGACAACTTCCTCTGCCCCGATCACCAAGCTCGACATGGCTCCAACCCCCCTTCGCATACATCAAACGAGTCCTATTCCCATCTCCACATCAACCACATCCGTCAATCTCGAAGATGCGACCTGGACCATGGATGTCTCCGAGGAGAACGACTATGAGGATGATGTCGACGACGATGCCGAGAAGGGTGACGCTCATGACACATATGGGAGCAGCCACGTGGAGCTTCTAGACGTAACATCGGCACTTCCGCAAGGAGGCCAGAGCTGTTCCGATCTGCAGGAGCGCTCTGAGGGCCCCGTATCGCCATCAAACAGTCCTACCTCCAGCGCTCTTCAAAGAGAAGCTTTCCGTACGCCAAGTCCATCTGATGCCGCACTTGCGAAGCCGTTTATGGAACCTCTCCATGCTCCTCCCTTTATCTCAGACACAAAACATGATGTTATTGCTGAAAATATCGTTTCTGAACAAGGTCGCTCCAGTACCGCTTGGGCTGGGCACAACTCTGTTTTATACGAACCGATGCCAGCCAATGTCAGCCATTGTGACTCGGTCGCTTCACCCGTCGTTCCGACTCCGTCGGTGTTTCGGCCGCACAATCTCGACGACAACATGTGGCTCTCGCAGCTCCCTGCAGATCCACTTCCTCACGTTCGAAAAGTTCCCATTGCACGTCTTCTTGTTGAAACACCTCGAGCAGGCTCTCTAGAGTCAAATAGCAATGAGCTGAAGCGAAAGGCGGACCTGATCTCTTCGGACACGATCCTCCAGGAAAAAGGCCCAGCTCCTGGACGCGGAGCAGTGGAACATGCAGATTTCGCGCCAGCAGCGGGGGTTGAGGAGGGCGCTGCTGACAGCAGTGGCAGTATCGAAACCAAATTGCCATCGACCTCTGAGTGGGGATCTAAGGCATGTGAGGAAATGCAGGTCCAAACTGGAGAAATGCCGCCTCCAAAGAAGGTCAAGATGAGCAAACATAAGTCCACGAACCATGGTGCCAGTGCCAAAGGCAGCTTTATTAAGCTTGCTGCAGCAACTGTCACGGGTATGGCTATCGGTACCGTGGGAACCATCATTGGTCTGGCGGCTCTTCCACCGGACTATTTCATATGAATCAGCTGGAAGTCTGCCCTCAACGTGGAATGATTCGGTCGGGTGACCAAGCAGATAAGTCCACGACCAGCAAGTGAAGGTGACGCGCAGCCGATGCAAAGAACGAAGAAGGCTGCAGTCTTACGGGCTGCACGTCTATTCAGCATGCGAACGACGATGATTGATGAACGGGGCGTAATGGGATGGCTTCTCCCGGCGGCAGGAGGATGTGACATTCGAGAGTGCCTTAGGGCGATGGGCGACCTTTATGAAGCTTGTTACGATTCCGAATGAAATGGGGACGGGGATGCAGACGCTGGCGGAGTTTGCATGGTCAGTCGATCGGCATTTGAACAACGTACGAAGATTGAAAGCTTAGCTGGAGTCTCTGTAAGGATTTTAACAACCCTTTTCCCTTTGAGTACATTGGTGCCATCCTACCTATATCCTCATTCGACTCCCATCATGCACTGCGGCTGCCTCGTATAATGGCCAGATCATATCACTTGTCCAGTGCTATACTGCAGATTCCTCCGAAGGGTGCAAGCAACCTAGGGGTCAAGTCGTGTCGTGTCGTCTCATCTCAATCATCCTGCATTTGTGATGCAGTTCCGTTTCCTTTCGTTCGTTTCCCTTCGTTCGTTTCCTTCCAAGTCGTATAGCTTGAGACTTTTCTCCTGCCTTCAACTCCGATAATGACTATTTCCCAAGTCAACCTAACCATCCTAGGGCAGCCCATATCCTATGCGGTTGATGTTGCATTGATGGACTTGTTTTGTTTCATACCATCTCATGTCCTTCTTTTGCCGTGCCAGAACCTTCATCTATGATCTACCACTGTCCGTACGCAAGAGACCGCGCAAACTCTTAGGGCAGGTTGTTGTTGGTCGATTGACTTAACCCCTTGGAGGTGTTGGGATCGGGGTGAGTATAGATCATGCCCTATGTCAATGAGACGCCAGCATCTCGTCAACAATGATGTTCGTGATTAATCACCCAAAGGTACGCATGAAGCGTCTGTATCCGATAATGAGTACCGGGGATCTGAACCCGCCTTGAAGTCAACGTGCAATGGTGGCACCTTGGCTCCTCTACAAGTTGCTCGTGGAGTGGCCATTCACACTCTGTGCTCTTGTTCTGGGTAGCTGGCTTGGATCCAGGGACTTCAAATATGCTTCAACCACTTGTTAGGCCGAGGATGGCACACTCGAATTGGCTTTGGGTGAAACCACATGTTCAGAGAGTGTGAGCGCCACCCCACAGCAGAACCCTCTGTGAAGCAGATTCGTTGGACCATGGTTTTTGACTAATGCTCACTCGGGCTTCCAGCCTGCCGAGCGAGTTCAAGCTGTCTTGGTTGTGAAATTGACCGCATCGAATCCTTGACCATACCATTCATCCCAGTCCCAATCTGTACTGCGATGATTTTCCTGACCAAAGGCACGAATCATGGCTTCGCCTTGTTTCTCACCATGGCCGCCAGTCAACAACCGTCGAGCCCCCTCTCTTTCTTTGCTGGTTGCCCCTTGTCCCCATATTGTATGCTCAATGGGATCAATGAAGGTGCCAATGTGTCTCAAGGTCAGACTGATCCTTTCCCCCCTCCAAATGCAAGATCGGCAGCGTCTTTCTGGGAAGATGGCCGTTTATCTGGTCGGATGGCATGAAGCCAGTGCCGGTTTGTCTCTGGGCCCAGGACGAAAAGAGAGTTGTGAGGGGAGGCGGACGCGTTGGGAAGATCTCGTGTTATCCGATCCCTGATCTTCCGGAAGAGACGGCATCGCGGACTTTTTCTTCCGTAAAGTCATGACTCTTTGCGCACCGAGACTCAAGTTGACGATATTCGACCCTCGCACCACGTCGAGCGTCTTGTCAGAATGTTCAGAAATATTATCTTCGCCATTTCGGTACCATTGAATCAAAACATGGTTTAGGGGATGGCCGACCATTCTTTCCGCGCTTAAGCGTAGCCGGTTCACGGTAGGGTCAAAGGCAACCAATTCCGGGGACTCGTCGGCGGGGTGCCTGTAAATGGGAATACACGATCCATCCGATGCGACATCTCCTTGGACCGCGACCAAGCGGGGCACTTCCCCAGAGCGGTGAAACATCTTTTGCCATTTTGTCGACTCCTTTAAGGAAAGAAAGGCTTGTTCTGCTTCATTTGAACCGAGTATATCAAGAAACAGTCGACAGTCACCCTCCCCAATCATGTCGGCAGGACCCAGGAAGTTGATCGAGTGCTTGTCTTTCTTTCTCGACTCTATTTGATGGCCACCTGGAGTCATGGTTAAGACAGATTTCTCTCCCTGGATCTCGTCCTGGCCAGAAGAGACATCATTTTCAGCCCGGGCATTGTCTCTTGCCTTGGCTTGATCCAAGACTGTACTAGGGTCCGTCGAGGAAGGGGACATCTTCGAAGACTCTGTGGAAGGTCGTTTCTTTCGAGCAGAAGGACTGTTCTGTTTGCGATTCAATTGCTCAGCACTAGAACCCGTATTCGAGGTGCGACGGTTTGGAGGTAAATGTACGGTTTTAGGGATGAAGGCCTCCTCCAAAGAGTCCACATCGCTCGTTGATCTCTTTCGAGGGGGGCTTCGGTGCAATGAGGTAGACTGCGTCGGCCTCCGGGGATACTCACTCTTTGCACGGGAGTCCTGGCCAATTTTGACCCGCTCGGCGCTCTGGTTGGGCGGGGTTGGTTCATCGCCCGCCGATATGTCTCCATTGTCCTCGCCGTCTAACATAGCGATCCACTCGTGGATCTGTTCTCTCGACTTCTGAGGCTGAGCACGGCGAACAGAAGGCAGTAGGCTGACTTGGAATTTGGTCGTGAATTCTTCTTCCCGTACAACATCGCCGAGAAGACCAGCGAGGTCGTCGCGGAGCTCCTGACAGTCGATGCCATTTGCACCCATGTGGTCGGCCATCTGCCGCATTGCTTCAGTGTGGCACTCTTCATCGTTGTACCCAAGGCAGTCTTCGATGATGGTAACCTGGAGGCCGTGGCATACAGCATCTAGCACTGTGGCATAGACAGCAATGTTAGACAAAGATCCGCAGACATAAAGTTCGGTAACGAGCCTTGTTCGCAGATGCATGAGAAGCGGCGATTCGGTAAATGCAGAGTAGTGAGATTTCAATATTATCAGGTCCCGCTGCGGGTTGATGGCATTTTTGACGATAACAGGGTAGTCAGCGCCTGGCGTGCCGGGGACACAGCACCTGTATTCGCTCGCGGTCGCGATCGGCGCGAGGAAAGCTTCCGGGTCATGGACGCCATCGGGTGCTTGGGATGGTGGAAGCGGCATTTCGGACGCTGACTTCACATCGCTAGGATGGTCGACGTAATCACTGATGTCCTCGCTTGGGTCTTGCTGGGTAAGTGACTGCTTTAAGAGGATAGAATGTGAGCCGGTTGCGGTGGAAGTCGTGGAGCGAGGTAGCCTGTACTCGGTTGCCGCCCAGATTACCTCCCCCTTCTCCCGAAACTCGGCGACGAGGGAGATCAGCTTCGGAAGAAAGACAGCTACATTCGGCACCGGAAGCTTTCCTTCTGGACTGACGAAGTCGTTTTGGAAATCGAGCAACAGCAGGGCTTTTTTAGTGTCGATCGGGGGCCCCGGAGGCAGCGTGCCGGCTGGGAATAACATGACTTGAGAAGTGCCGCATTATGCGGATAGACGGCGTTCGTTAAAAGACGAAGAGAGGGAAGCAAAATGTAGAGAGATGTACTTTCTTTTCAGGAAGACATGATTCCCTTGGCCGCCCAAAGCACTAGTGAGGTGACACAAATGACAGCGCAAGACGCGGAGTAGGGCGACGTGGGTGGTGTCAGTGACAGTGACAGTGACAGAGACGTCGTGGGTCGGAAGGGTGACTTGGTAGTTGGATGATTGATTTTGAATGGTACTTTGTAGACGAAGGTGCGCAATCAGCGCACCTTGGGCGACGCGGCAAAGGCGCCTGATGTGGCTAATTGACAGGGGTTATCAAGGTGTGTTCCTCGTGGAGGGGCTTGAATGGATGGAATTCGAGGTAAGGGGAACTCTCTGCAGTAGTGTCTCGTCGAGATGGAGGCCAGTTATGCCCTTGAACAAGAGAACTTGTTGGAGGACACCGATCAGGCAGGTGTAAAAGATAGGTGTTTTGGGGGTTGTTGATAACCGCAGGAAACACGCAGCCGTGGTTTGTACAGCAGCAGATGAGATGAATGTTGGCATTATTATGCTATTTCTCCCCTCCTCAAAGAACGCTGTGGAAAGTAGGATTCGTGCTTGAGGAATGGGACATGAGTTGACCCTGGGGTGGTACAAGTCGGTTTGAGGGACGCTGTTTTGTCTTCAACAGCGGGGTAGCAGACCGGACTAGGAATTTCAGCTGAGATGAGCGACGTCGAGTGCGACAGTAGGGAGAGCAGCGAAGGGAACGTTCGTCGGAAAGGCCCCTCGGGCTCGCGATCGGGTGGTCGATTGACGGGTCGGCATAAGATGATTTGCAGACGGTGGCCCCGTAGAGGAGGAGGTTTAGATGCAGAGCGGTACGGGGACGGACTGTTAGGCCTCGCGTTAAGTGGGGAGGAATGGTCGACTATGGAGGATGCCAGGCACTGCCAGGTATACTGTATACGTAGCGACAATGGAGTATTCGGTGATGGTAGAATAAAGGTGCAAGGAACAAAGATGGAAGGCCCAATATGATGCCGTCACTTTCTTTGGCTTGCAGTATGTAGTACTCTGCGAAACTACAAGAGAGCGGGCGTGAGAGAGCAAGTACCTCAAGGACATGACTTGCGTTCACTTAGGTGTCTAGGTACCTACTTAGGTGCCTACCAGGTAGTAATGTGCTGCATCTGTCATGCTTCCTACCCAAGGCACCTTATTATTATTAGTATCGTCCATCAATATGCTGGGTACGACATTGTAGGTTTCTAGGTAGGTACCTGTCCGCCGTATGCATCTTCACCACGGGCACAGGACTTTCGGTCTCCCTCATGTCTGATTCGACGTGCAAGCGCCGCACTCGTTAATAAGCTGACATTTTCCCCCAATGTTTCGATGCTGGCTCTCCTTGACCCTCCCGCTACTTGATGTCAGACAGCCATGATGCCATAGTAATACTTGTATATGTTCCTTCACTAGCGACTCGAAAGACTTCCTGCTCCTCCTGCTCCTCCTCACCTTTCAGCCCCATTACTCCCGCCCTGCTGTCTCAAAAACTCCGGCGGAACCGCATGTTGGCATATGTCCTCATCTTGGGGCTGAACAAGATTACGGACTATGCCGCATTCTCTCTGTTGATCATGTCGACACGGGAGTTGCGAAAACCAAATGCCTGTGACCTTACTCACAGACTTTGCCCAGCATCTGCCGAAGACCCCAACTGCCTCCTGTGTCTGTTACACCAACCTCTGTAGCGGCCGTTGAGCTTCCAGACCTGCGTCCACAGTGAAGAGGACTTGATAGTACACTGGCAGGACTGCCATCCCCGCTTTTGCGGCTTCTCTCTTCTGCCTTGCTAGGCTACTGGTTGTGATCCAGTAGGATGTCTCTGCGCCCGGCTGCCGCCGCGAGAGACTCCAAGCCGATGAGCACTCTTCCTTGCGGTGTGCTGGCCGTACTTTCCTGGTATTCTCCCTGTCACATTGGGTTGCTTCGCTCCATAGGATGGGTCGGTGAGCGATGGGACGAGTCTAATGGCATCTCCGGCTAATCCAAGTCGCTGTCTTTGTCATCGTTGTCCTCGTCATCCACTCCCATGGCTGTGTCCATCAGTTCCTTGACCTTGGCTTTTATTTCCTCCACTTTGGTCTCTTTCACGAGACAGGTATGATCGTCGATTTCCTCGATGATATAGGCGTTGTTGGACTCGCGGTCGATTTTCCGCACCATGGCCATTTGTGGGGGATCACATTGCAGGAGAGCTCCCTTGACGGCTTTTGGCATGGTTCTTTCACCGTCGGCTCGGCTATTTTCCGGGAGACAAGCTGAGAGTGTAGGCCGGCTATGGCTGGCAGACTCGAGAGATTGGTGACTGCACTGTAGATGTCTGAAACAAATGAGTGAGGTATGAAGTCTGTCTACGCCTGATAAGAACCACGTACAACATCCATTTCGGTCGAAGTTGAGGCACAGTTGACTCGGGCTCAGACTCAGGCGCGATGGACATCAAAGCCTTGGCGCCCCGATAATCAGATAATGCGATAGCGGTAGGCGGACAAGGCGACAAGGCTGCCGTCACTTATTATGATTTTCCTTTCCCCTGAAATCAAACCTCTCTGGAAACTCATGGTTTACTGGTAACGCGACAAGCCGATACTTGGACTACTAGTATGCTGCCTAAAACACCCGACTGCGTCATATGTCTGCTCCAAACGTGGTCTTCCATTGTTGATATCCCTCACTGGCAAAGAAAGCTTCAATATGTCTCTTTGGGAATGCCCATGATAATACCAGCCTGTACCGCTGCTGCATAAACTAGCTCCCTCCCGCGGAGGCGGTCTTTGCTTGTGGGGAGCGGGATTTCTTGAGGCTCGTACAGTGAACGCGGCAACCTCAGATCAGCTTGAGCGAAGTCGAAAATGGCTTCTCGCAAGGCCAGCTGCTCTTGGGACAGTTGACGATCGATCGTGTTTCAAGACCTTAGTCTTTCTGCCGGAGATGGCAGGAATGGTGCCAGCTCAATCTGCGAAACTGCTGCTTTCGAGCAGGGAACTCCCAGTATATGTGGAGGGAGGTGAGCACACCCCCTCTCCCTGCCTGTGCTGCGACCCAGTCATGTCTGGTATTGCATAAACGATTGTCCCATGCCATATCTGGAAGGATGACAAAGATCAGCATGGCTGATGTTGCAGTCTAATCCCGCAGACAGAGAGTGCCCTGGATCCAGTATGGCCCGCGTAGACGGGGGTTTGGGTTGCTTGGGTAGGGATCTCGTATGCCCTCATTTGTGTCAGCCTGCAGATGTAACTGATAATTGCAGGTGTCTTTCCGCAGGCGGCCCAAGCCTCTCGGCACTCTTTTGCGAACAGCACTTCCCTCTTGGAGTGTCGGAGGCGGCAACTATATCATAAGTTCTTGGAGCATTGATTGCTTCCTCAATAGGGAATATGGTCGTGCAGGACGAGGCATGAGATTTTCAGGGTTCGCAGGTCCGACTGTGGTTGTTGAAGATACGTAGTCAATATGTCTGAATGTTGGAATGCCGCAGGGTAAGTGCTTACTTCCATGTCTCCATCTACCCAAGCAAGCAAGACTTCGAGTCATATCAAGGACTGACAGGTAGGGAAGATGCAGCTCGATCTCTCGTGTAGCTATGCAGGTTGTACACCAAGCACCAAGCGATGGTTGCTATTGTTGCACATCGTGTACCGCTCTATAACTTCGGGTTGTTCGCTCTTGGAGATGGTGAGCGAAAGAATAAATTGCTTTGAAAGAACTTCATCACGCTCCTCGCCGACAGAGATGCTCGAAGAGTGGAAGGGAGGTAAAGAACTGTCCCCTACTGGAATGAGGACCCAGAGCATGGCTGGTGATGGTTTTTCTCCTTCTGCCTGCGCCATTTGAAATACTATGCCCCAGCGGGCCAGCTTCACAAGGCTCGCATTTGGTTCTTCATTATCTGACTGTGAATACTGTGTACTTGTCTTTCATTCACTGTCATTATTTTGTGCCATCAAGCCACTCTTCTTGTCTCTCTCTTGACACATACTTCACGAGAACCTCTTCCTTACAGCATTTTCTTAGCGTTTTCGCAATTCATCATGCATTTCTCGCTCTTATTTGTGGTCTGCTTGCTCCTGTGGCATCCTATGAGCTCCATTGCTATTCTACTCGATGTCGGCGATCCAAGTCAGTATCACCATGAGTCGACTCCCGAACTCGAATGCTAACTTGTGTTTAGAATCCATCCTTGCAGCTTCGGCTTTGACTGCGCTCGGCGTTCAGCAACTCTACAATGGCAACAGAACTAATGGAGTTCCAGGAAAATTTCCATACCCTCCATACTACTGGTGGGAGTCAGGAGGTGCATGGGGCGGGATGGTGGAATACTGGCATTATACAGGGGATCAATCGTACCGGGTTGTGACGCAGCAAGCGCTCCTCTCCCAAGTTGGCCCGAGCTATGACTTCGTCGTCCCCAGGGAATCTTTCGACGAGGGCAACGATGATCAGGCTTTCTGGGTCTTCGCTGCTATGTCCGCTGCTGAGTATTCGTTTCCAGAGCCACCTGCCCCCTACCCTTCCTGGCTCAACATCGCCAAGAACGCTTGGGAAGACTATGTCCCTCGTTGGAACTCTTCAGCCTGCAATGGTGGGCTCAAATGGCAGTTCCATCCCGAGAACGCGGGCTATTACTACAAACAGAGTATATCCAACGGGGCATTCTTTCAACTTTCTGCCAGGCTGGCACGTTTGACCGGCAATAATACCTATGTTCACTGGGCAGATACCGTCTGGAACTGGTCAGCGGGCATTGGCTTGATTGACAAACTATACAACGTGTTTGACGGCTCAGATGAGCTTATCAACTGTACCGGTATTGATCACCACCAATGGTCCTACAATGTGGCTGTCTACCTTTATGGCGCGGCAATGCTTCAGAACTACACCAATGGATCCAGCCCATGGGTCGAGCGTACAGCCGGCTTATTGGATGCAACGAACACCTTCCTCAGTCCTTTCCGCAACGCGACAAATGTCATGTTTGAACCGGAATGCGAGCTAGACATGACTTGCGATGCTGACCAGTTGTCTATGAAAGCCTACCTGATCCGCTGGCTTGCCGGGACGTCGTTAATGGCACCTTTCACCTCCGGACGCATCGGAACCATCCTCCGTGCCTCAGCCCAAGGCGCCGCCAGTGCTTGTACTGGAAGACCAAGCAACACTACTTGTGGATCAAAGTGGTACATCGGTGGGTGGGATGGGACTAGTGGACTAGGTCAACAGCTCTGCGCGATGGAAGCCATGTACTCTCTGTTGGTCAATCAAACCAAACCACCCATCACATCCGACAATGTCATTCTAGAGCCTGCTCCTCCCTCAGCAGCGTCCAACATTACTGCTACCCAACAACTCCCACAAGCAAGCGCCACAGCACGTCCTCTCCACGACAATAAAGGGAGTCCAGGTATCAAGACTCGGAATAAGGTTCGAAGTGTCCTCACCGTTGTCTTCGCATCTTTGGCAGTTATGCATGAAGGGGCCTTCGAGGGTCAGATGTGAGAACAGCCTGGTCTGTGGGATGTAATTGTTCTGAGGCCAGAACAGCTATGCCTAGTGCTACGACGGGCGTAGACTTAGGCAAACAGCAGTGCAGTAGATCGCAGATGCTGCCTCAGCATCAGAGACATTAAACAGTGTCCAGCTGGTCTCCACTCAAGTCTGTTCTTCTAAGTTACGTTATGAGTATGCTTCCTTTGGCAGGAGTTGTACTGGTTGAATAGACGAGGACGTGAATATTAAGTCATAAGTTCCAGCCTGCCGGGTGCACTACACTCTGATCATAATATATCCCGAGATCTTTAGCCAGCTTCGGCCCCAAAGGCACTGACCATTCCCGGCAGAAGACTCTTCGACGGGAAGCATTGCATTGTCCGAGGAGCCCAGCGACTGCCCGGCCACACTGTCATTGGTTCTGCCATGGCCGGTCCAACCTGCAGTGCATAGTAGATGATGTTGGCACGGGCGGAACAGCGACAAGAATGCACCACCGTACAGCTGGAAACCACATGCAGCCGTGAACACATCCTCCCACCAGTTCACTCCGGCATCTGCGGGTTTGTTTGTGCCGCAATTTCACCTTGTGTCACCGATTGCGTGACAATGGCTTGGTCAAGGTCAAATACGTCCTGATGTCTGTTCACCATGCTGCTGAGGTCCAGCAGTCATCGCGAAGCATATCGTCGATGGAGAGGCTCGACAGGACTCTGTCGAACTACGGTTGCTGTGTAAGTGGATATCACTGTTTGCCCGCAATCGCCGGCGTGTTCAAGAGCTCGGACTAATGACACCCGAAATCTACAGACCGCTTCTCCTGCTACTCACTGTTTCCCTCGCCGTATGCGCACTACTTGAGATGAGTAACGTTGGCACTTTGCTTAGTATGACGGGCCAGCCAGTCCTCGACATCCACACCGATCCAGCCACCACCGCGGGCGGAAGCCAGCAGGAGGAAGGGCGGAAGAAGAAATATCAAATTCGGTACACGACACTGCAGGGATATTTCCTTCAAGATGATGCACGGACGAAAGCCGCAGAATTCGAGTTTATGAAGACCAATTTCGGGCTGGTGCAGCGTCCCTATGATTCGGACGAAGGTCTCCCCAATCATGGACAAGACTTGACAGCCTGGCAAAGATTTGAACACCACATCAGCTCGCTTAACGATGCCGCCAGACGCAAGCAGCACGAGACTGGCGTAAAGACTATCACACAGTATAAACTTCTTTTCCTGGGCCGGCACGGGAACGGATACCACAACATCGCAGAAAGGTACTATGGCAGTGAGGCCTGGGACTGTCACTACTCGATGCTTGACGGAGACCCTGAAGGAGTCATTACTTGGTCTGATGCCCACCTAAGCAAGGAAGGTCGACGACAGGCCAAGGAGGTCAATGAGTTCTGGCGATCGCAGATGGCGGAACAGAAGATGAGTCTTCCACAGTCGTATTACGTGAGCCCGCTCGATCGGGCCTTAGAGACAGCCGAGATCACCTTCGACGGGTTGCTGCCTTCCTTCGACCCGACAGTCATGGAACGTCTGCGTGAAGGAACCGGGATCCATACGTGCGACCGTCGCAGTCCCCTTTCCTACGTTCGCCAGCGTTATCCAGGATATATCGTCACCCATGACCCCTTTCTGACGGAGAAGGATGAGTTCTGGGATGCGGAGCTCCGCGAGCCAGATGCTGCCTTGGCAGTCCGCCTGGGCAAGTTGATGAATCAGATCATGGCCGAGGAGGATAGTGAGCGCATCAGTTTCACCAGCCACTCAGGAGCCATTGGTGCGATTCTATATGTTTTGGGTCACAGACAGTTCTCTTTAGGCACTGGGGCCGTCATCCCCGTCTTGGTCCGTGTCGAAAAGACACCCATTGATGCTGATGGCCCAGGGCACCTTTCAACAAGACATGGAGGGAAGGCGGAAGGCGGGAAACACGCTCAGCTGGATAATGATGTTGACAACAACAATGATGATTTACCAATGGTTGATGAAGAGGATGATAAGTCGACTTGGCAGCCTAAACCCATTTGCCCTCCTGGCCTGGACCTCTCCAATATTGGGTACAAGCGCTGGGGTATGGACCTTAGGGATTTCGTCACTGGGGTGGAGAACGGGACGGTGAAGCTCGAGGAAGTTGCCTTTCGATATGCCGGATGATGAGATGACATTTCTGCGTCAAATGCTGTGTGATCCAGATGCGCATGTTGAGACTGTGGACACTCAATTGGGCGTGGCGGGACAGCTGAAGGTTGGATATATCTCACAAGAGCCTTGCTCAGGGGCATAGGCTTGTCTATGGTTTGATACGGGTTAAAGGATGGCACACGCCTTTCCGGGGTTTTCTATCGAGGACTCAACCTTCATGTCGTGGTGGTCACCCCCAATGGAACAGAGACTGGAGTCCAGTATCCTTTTAAACTGAATATTCCCATTTGGAGTCCTTGCAAAGGCTCGCGGACCTGATCGCATGATGTGGTGTAGCTGTATGGCCTCGAGGTAGTTGCTTGAACCCTTTCGGGGGACAAAATAAGAATGATTATGTCAGCGGCAGCCGGCATCGGGGAAATAAATAATCCGCTAGCTGTTCATTGACGGAGTCCCGCGATGACTCAATAGCATTCATCATTTCACATTTGATGGCAACTTCTAGATCCTCACATTTGTCTTGATCCTCCGCACTCGATTGACCTTCGCCTCTCACCTGCGCAGAGTCATTTCTCATCTGCTGCTGCCACAAATCTTTACCCACAACCACATCTACTCCTGCTCTATACACACACGATTACCTGTCTCCTTCTCTTCGACGAGAGTGACTAGCATATTTTGTGCCAAATACCCTCGCATCACTTTCAGATCATCCTCTAGGAATATTCCTTCGACTTCGAACAACTCACATTATGGCCGACAACGAGTGGGACAGCGTCACTCGCATCGGCAGCAAAGCCCGTGCTGGCGGCGGCGCCGTGGACCGGGAGCGTGTGATCAGAGGCAAGTCTGCCCTGAATGCAGCGCAGCGGGCTGGCGTCCCCTTGGTGACAGAGAAGAAGTATGGCTCTGCGAACACGGTAAGTCGGAACTGTATTTTTGCATCAATCATGTACGGCGGTATGGACATGCATGGCTAACTGCTTGTTCTCTTAGAAATCAAATGTTGAGGGCCAACGTCAGACCAAAATCGACCGTGACGATAATCCTCTGCCGCCACCTAAACCGGACAGAGTGGTTGGCGACGCAATCCGCAAACGCAGAGCCGAGATGCAACCTCCTATGACACAGAAAGACCTTGCCACAAAAACCAACATCAACGTGACTATAATAGCGCGGTTGGAAAAAGGCGAGGTGAGACCGACTCAGGAGCAGTTCGGCAGTCTGGAACGGGTGTTGGGTATCAAGTTGCGCGGGAACGATATTGGTGCACCCAAATTTCCTCCGAAGCCCAAGAAATGAAGCGATATTGAAGAAGAGGACGAAGTGAAAGAGAAGAGGCCTCATGCGGTTGCACCCTCTTGCGAGGCTCTGGTTATGATGCACTGCGGTATGGCGGTCTCAAGACTCATCTGCGATCGATGCGCATCTCCTTCTTTGCGGATGCTTTACCTCGGCGTTGTTGGAGATACGCTGGTTTCTGTCGACTCGCAAGGTCGGATATGATCATAGACATCGGCTAGATTTCTGCTTGGTGGCATGGTCCTCACTCACGCCACTTGAAGGTGCTGAAGCGAGGTTGCATTCGCCCGAATGGTGCTCTTGTTGCTTGAGCGGCCAGAAAATCTTCTATTTGTTTCTCATGCCGGGCTTCTTTCAGAGCATCGTCTATACATGGCCCTGCGAGGGCAGACCGTGACTCCCTACTTATTCACTTGCAATAACCTGCATATTTTACGCGGCAACCTGCCCGACTAGCTTGTGCTCGAGGCCTCGACGGCAGTATATCCGGGCAGAGAATCATCTTGTCCTGACCAGGAAGCCATCCATCCTAATCCTGTCTCCGGTATTTCTTTCTCCATTTCGCCCAAGGCCTGTAGCGACCTACTGTAGGTACTTCGATAGTAGGCAGCAAACCGTTTCAAGCCGATGTATCGCAACTCAAAACGGTGGCACTGTACAAGTGGCAAGGGAGGAAGCCGCTCTGCCAACTGCTCACGATGCTTTCGCGATGGATCAACAGTTCCATGGGTCATTATGATCAGGCTCGGTCTGGATGTTCGTTGGAGCGGCTGACTAAAGGTACGCTCTACAGCAGGTTTGCTCCCTCTAATCTTGCTATGGGTATCAGGCTGTCATACACCACGAATACATGCATCGATCTATTGCTGTCTGTACCGCCCATGTCGTGTCTGCTTACCTCCGTCTGAGGTATCCTGGAAGCTCGCTCGAAATCACAAACCATCTCGCCGTGCTCCAATCTCTTTATTCCAGTGAGCCGACTTGCTCATTCACTACTTAGCAGCAACTTCCCCAAGACCCTCGCTCTCCAACTTCTTCTTGAACCTCTTCTCAATCGCCTCCATGAATTGCGATGTCGTGACCCAGGCATCGCGGTCTTTTCGGCCGCATGCCAAGGCAAGATCTTTGGTCATGACTCCGTCCTCATTGACCGTGTCGACGACAGCCTTTTCTAGTGACTCAGCCCAGGTAACCAAATCAGGAGTGTCGTCTAGCTGCCCGCGTTTGACAAGGCCGCGGGTCCAGGCAAAGATACTGGCAATGGGGTTGGTCGAGGTCTCACGGCCCTTCTGGTATTCCCGGTAATGTCTTGTCACCGTGCCATGGGCGGCTTCAGATTCGTAGGTCAGTCCGTCCGGTGAGATGAGCTGGGAAGTCATGAGGCCCAAAGAGCCAAAACCCTGTGCGACAATGTCGGATTGAACATCTCCGTCGTAGTTCTTCATGGCAATGACGAAGCCACCACTCGACTTGATCATCTGAGCCACCATGTCGTCGATAAGACGATGTTCGTACCAAATCTTCTTGTCCTCAAACTGCTTTTTGTATTCCTTCTCGTAGATTTCCTCGAAGATGTCCTTGAAGCGGCCATCATAAGATTTCAAGATCGTGTTCTTCGTGCTCATGTACAATGGGTAGCCTCTGCCAAGAGCGAACTTGAAGCTCGCATGTGCAAATCCTCGGATGCTGTCGTCGGTGTTATACTGTGTTTGAGCGACACCTCCGGTCTCGGAGAATTCAAAGACCTTGATCCGTTGTTGTTCGCCGTTCTTGGGTGTAAACACCATTTCCAGCGTGCCCGCTTCGCGGATCACTGCATCTTTGGCCCGATATTGGTCCCCAAAGGCATGACGGCCGATAATGATGGGCTGTTCCCAGCCAGGCACGAGCCGTGGGATGCGTGGAATCACAATGGGTTCGCGGAAGACTGTACCGCCAAGAATGTTTCGAATGGTGCCGTTCGGGGACAGCCACACTGGAGGCGACAGTTAGCGAGCGCAAGGGACCGGTACTGTGCAATTCATACTCTTCTTCAGATTGAACTCCTTCACACGTGCTTCATCCGGTGTGATTGTGGCGCATTTCACTCCCACTGAGTATTTCTTGATCGCTTCAGCAGCGTCAATTGTGACCTGGTCATTGGTCTCATCTCGATACGGCAAGCCCAAATCATAGTACTTCAAGTCGATGTCAAGGTAGGGATGAATGAACTTGTCCTTGATATCTTTCCATATGATCCTGGTCATCTCATCTCCATCTAGCTCAACGACTGGGTTCTTGACCTTGATCTTGGCCTTCCCAACTGAAGATGCGCTGCGGCTCTGTGACGTCGCTGAGACGCCCATCCTCCTCGTCTCTGCGGCCAACCGGTTTGCTGCAATTGACGCCATCCGTGATGAAGAAAGAGGGTAGAACGTTGAGGATCGTCTTGCGGCGCCGCCAACCAGAGCAGACCTGATTGGATTCATTGGGACGGCGAGGGGCGGAATTCTTGAACAAAACCCAGCCGCGGTACCTTAAGAATAGTCCGCAGTGTGACAGAAATTCCGAGGATATATTCCGCAGCTTAGATCTCGCAATCCATGCTTTTGGGCCGACGAGTCATCCAAAGCTTTCGCAGTACCCTCGGCAACCTCGAATATCCGCCTTAAAGGCCGAGGGTGCGTAATGGCCAAAGGTTAGCCGACGTGGGGTGGATTTGCGAGCAACGAGAGCGCCTCGTTAGGCGAAGGACACTTGCGAGGGAAGGGTGAAAAGTGCTGGTGGAGGGGCGTGGATGGGGGCTTCAAGCCGGAGTGGAGGTGAACACCCCGAAAAGTGGCAGGGTTTTCGCAGTCCTAGTTCGACAACCACTCATCAGTAGCAGTACGTATCAGGCTCTCTGACCTCGCTCGCCCTCGCACTGCTCATCAGCCCTGCTCCAATATCACGCCGACATCTTCGATTCACCATGGCTGATAAGCTCCGTACCCTCCAACAGCTCGAATCGCTTCAAGCCAAGTATGTTGGTACTGGCCACGCCGACACTACCCCCTACGAATGGAAGAACAACATCGTTCGCGACTCGTACGCTTCTTACATCGGCCATCCTCCCCTTCTCGCGTATATGGCGCTGGGTTTAGGTGAAAATAAAGAAATCGTCAGAGGCCAGATGATCGAGAAGATGATTCGGGCTAGTGGTCCGCCACCACCAAGAGAAGAAGATTGAACAGGAAGGCTCTCATTTTGAATACCAACAATCGTCCAGCCCGGCCGGGCTGCTTCAATTCCACCTTATCAGAGTACTCGAAACAGGCTTGAATGCGGTTCCCGCTCTGACCAGCTCTCTCCTTGCCGCGGTTTTGGCTCGACCTCTGTCGAGGCTCTGCGCCTCGCTGGGCATTCATGAGTCCAACCTGCCTACAGCCGAAGCCAACGTTCTTATCGAAGGATAGCGGCAATGACCATTAACGACGCATGTTGGGCAATACTGGCTGCTGATGATGCAAATCTCGATGGAGCCATACTGAAGTGCTATGGAAGTGCTATGGAGGTGCTATGGAGGTCTGCCAATCTCCAGCAAAAGACACTATGTGCAGCAAAACACTTCTCACATATCCATCACCTCTGCCACCACAGGCTACAGCAGGCCTGCTGTCAGTTGTCACCTCTCTTTGCAATTTTTGGACTCATCCCCGTAGCGTCGAGGGACAATGGACGAGCTCCTGTTTGAAAATAGTTTCTTGTTTGGTGAGGGTCCCGAAAGGAAACAGAAGAAATATAGGACTGTCAAGACGCACGGCCATGACTTATGGATGCGGTGAGATTTCGCATCGATGGCTTCATCACCAAAATATTCCCCTAGAACGCCCCGAATCCATGCTGGCCGATTGATCCAGAACCCCGTTTTCCACTGTGTCCCATTACTCACGCCCTTATTGCCTATATCATCCATGGTCCGTGTGGTTGAAAAACTTTGCCCATATTCATAGTCGTAGCCTTGAACGGCTGAAGAGTCAGACATCGAGGACACCGATGCGTCATCAAAATATACCGTTGACGATGTTGCTGCCAATGGTAGCACCGGCTCCGAAGATAGCAGCATTGCCCATTTTCTTCCCGAATTTCTTGCCCTGTTCCTCTAGTTTGCTGTACTTGCGGCCTTCCGAATTGGTAGTGGAACCCGTCTGAGTGATCTGGAGAGGCATGTTGCCATAGTCAGATGACTGGGGTTGAGCCATCGGCGGTCGTTTCTCATCGATGACATTGACATAACTTCTAGGGAAAATGCCTTCCATATTGGTTCGCTCGTTTCGACCACGCCACCCTAGTTGACATGTTAGCGAGATCAAAGATTTAGGAAATCAGCAATTGCCATACAATCGTTGTTCATGTGCTCTGTGACTTGTATCCGGTCTCCTTGTTGCAGTGCCAAGTCCCCGGCGTCTGTGGGCGTGTATGCATAAAGAGCAATTGCAATTGCCAGTATCTGGGGTGTCTGCACATATGCCGGAGGAGGGAGTGGCGCCGGCGTTGGGACAGGGGCATAGTGTTCCTTCAGACTCATGGTCGAGAACTGGTCGACCGGTGTGTTTGTCGAGCCATTGGTTGGAGCGTGTGAAGTAGCTTGTAGGGAAGTCTGGGCTGGAAGTTGGGCTAGGATCGAAGACAATTGCTCCGGCGAGATGACAGATGTGTCTGCGAGAAATTCGAGTTCCTACTGATTGTTAATGTGACCATCCGGTGTGTCGTAGCGGTGAGATTACGCACAGTGCGAATGGTACGGAGAGAACGGTTCATGAGGGCGATGGAGGCCTCGGTGGCCATGGTATCGCACCGAACAGAACTGAAACGCGTATCGAAGGTGAGATGAGGAAAATTGCAAGCACAAGAGATGAGAAAAGAGAGTGATAATCTCAACCTCGGGGAGTGAGGCGGTGGTGATGGTTGGGCAGAAGACGGAGAGACGTTGGCTTGTACAAGATGAGGCGCAGTCGGGAGTCGTGGTAAATCCAAGTAAGGGACCTGGGCACTCAGCTGAGGATCGGGAGGTAGTTAGGTGCTAGTTAGGTGCATAATAACAGGCCAGTCAAAGAGGCATCAGCCTGGGCGGTGGCCGGGGGAAATGACCGGGGGCGTTTGTTGCAGAAGACTTGACCGGCGAAGCGATACGATTATTACGGGTTTCATACGCGGCATAATGGTGGAAGCAATGCGCCAATTTTGTATTTTACCACCTACATACTGAAAAGCCTTCATGACAGTCCGTACCTGGTACAAACTGTGCATTTTATGGCGCTCCCGGTCACGTTAGGAGCAAATAATAATGAACACGAGCGGGTTTTCGGTGCCACTGCGACTCCGGCGCATGTCTCAGATGGGCGGCAGCGGAAGCCACAGCCTCCTACACGGTGCAATCTGGGTACTTCCGCTGACTTGATGGGGATAGAACGGAGTTTGCAAGGGGGAAAACTCTCTATAGATTGTAAAGTAATCAAGTCGATTAGGTAGGTACCTCATAACTGCTATCTAGGTACCTTTAGATACCAACCTGGAAGTTAGAGTGCACGTCTGATCACCCGCAGTCAATGTTTTGACATGCTCGCTCCTTCCCGTCCTTCGTGCTTGTTTCCCTACACTGACAGCGACACACCCAGATTGGCCTAGCGGGGCAACTAGCGTTATATCAAAATCGATGCCTCATCGACCGCCTGGCTTCCAGTTTCCAGTTTCCAGCTTCAAGTTCAAGTTCCCAGCCTCATACTCCTTGATCATTGTCCTTTACAGCTGGTGAAATGCACACTCCTCATCGCAGTCTCTACGAGCAAAACCTGCAATCACACCACCACTACCCTCACCTACCATTCTCCGTCCTGTGCGTCAGTAACTGCTGATGAGTCCAGACTCACTGCAGCACTGCTTCTTGACTGAATCTGCGGAAGCCTTCAACAATGAAAAGGCTTCTTTGTTCTACATGTCTTCTTTCAAGGTTTGTGGTCTCCGCAAGGGTGACAATCATGCATGCAAGATGCCATGTGGCAGAATAGAAACCTTCATTGTCACTATTCATGCTCACCAAAGACTGCCACTGCCGTCCAGCTATTGTTTTCCTTCACTGCAAACCACGTTGATTGCCACACGCTTCAATGAAGTTCTTTGTCGTGCTGCATTGGCTCACTGTTTGAGTCTTGGGGATCATGCTGGTTTGCGGTGACAGTCATTGAATTTGCTACTATTGAATGGTCATGGTCGTTTGCCGTTAACAAACGTGGTTGCTTCCGCATGTCCATATATACGAGGTGACTGTCCTGGAGACTCCCTGTCACTTGGTTTTGGTACTATCCTCGTCGACGCATTCATGGTGATTAAGCTTGGATCCTTGAATCAAAATATACATCTTCTCCAAGCTCCCATCCCATTGAATCAGACATCGGCGTGTCCCAAAAAAGAGACTTCACCTCCTACAGGTGCTGCTATTGTTCCTATTGTGAGTATTGCGCTGTCCAAATCGAAAGTCTCATTCACTTCATATCCTTCCATGGCATTGAGTGAAGCGAGCCAGTCTCGATCCTCGAATGCAATAAATATTGTCGTTCCCAGCGTCCATTTTCCTCTGCACCATCGCACAACCCTTGATCCTCCAGCAGCACCTTCCAACAGCACCTTCCAACAGCTTGGCTCCCTCGCTCCATCACATATAAAAATACTGACCTGACCAAGCTGCGGTAATTGCTTACGAGCGCAGCAGCAAGGATGTCGGAACAGCAGGCTCTGAAACCACAATTTTTCGTCACTCGTCAAAATGGTATCATGGTTCCGCTGATCGCGATGGATGAGCTTCCAATCCATGTCCAACTCCGCAATGTTCCCCGTATCCTGGACCCTTACAACATTACGGGAATGATGAGCGTGGGCGTGTTCGAATCTCGGCACCAATATTACGTCGTCGAGGCAATCAACAACACCAAACCTTTACTCACCGACAACGTTCCTACATCGCTATCCATCAGAGAACAAGCACTGGCCTCAAACCCGATTCTTCCAGAGACACAGGCCACCGCATCAGTTCCAAGGGCTCCTGTGTTGTTCCCAGCGGCTCCACTAAAATCATTCGGTGTAAACGAGCAACGTCCGAGTGTTACCAGCAGCACTTCTTCCGTGTCTTCCAATGTCTCAGTCGGCGGCGAAAGCAAGGCTGCTCAAAGCAACAACATGTCTAGTCTTTCTGTCAAAAGCAGCCCCACCCCTGCCTGCCAACCCCCAGCAGCTTTCAAGAAACCAGAAAATAGAGACCAAAACAAGATCCCAGCGGGCAGCAAAGAATACTGTTCCTTCTGGATCCGTCGTGGTGAATGCGACTATGCACAGCAAGGCTGTGTATACAAACATGAGATGCCTCTTGATCTAGCGACACTCGAGCGCATCGGCCACCGTGACATTCCACGCTGGTACCGTGAGAAATATGGCCTAGGTAGTCTCCTCGTTGCAGGCGGAAGAAACGGACCCAGCTTCGGCGTAGCTGACCCCAAGGCTGTCGAGCGGAAGTGGCGTGTCAGCGACGATGCAAAGCGCATGATCTTCCATGGAATCGGGGTTTCTGCCGGCGGTTCAGGAGCAAAACAGAACAGCAGGAACTGCAACAAAGGCTACAATCCTCCAAAGGATAGACTTCCGGAAGCGGAGAGAGCGAAAGAGGAGAAGGAGCAAGAACGCCTGAAAGACCTTATTACGCTGAAGATGGAAGAGGACGAGGAGAAGGAGCGCAAGGCTCTCGCAGCCAAGTATAAGATCCTTCGACCCGAGCATCGCTCCATTTTCGACCACGACCTCGACAGCGACACGTTCAGCAATGGGGAGGAACCCAATGACTTGATGGCCAAGATCCGAGCAAGAGAACAGGCGGGATGGGAGAAGGAGAAAGCTCAGGCAAGTATCATCAATGCAAGCGTCGTAAGCGCCATTGTCCCAAGGAAGCACGCGGCATCCGGACAGGAGAAGAGGGGAGGTAAACGCCGTGGAGGAGGCAAACGGAGAACTAACTAGATCCAGACCCTTGACGCCGATTGCGGTGTAACCACTGTCGAGCGAAGGGGTTGGAGGGTGAAAGGAAGACGAGCATGGCCAGGGCTGGGTGATCCTCTTGGGCATGAATTTAAATTGTGTTACAACGTCCTCTGCGGACTGATACCCCCTCTGTTCAAAGGTTGTACATAGCTATGCACAGCCTCCTTACCATCTAGAGCAGGCATTTCGGGGGCTTCCAACAATGTTTTCCGTTGTCTGGCGAGCAATAGCTCCTGAACCCGTCCCGGTTTCATTTTCCACTCTTCGGGGAAGGTGACTTGCTTCTTCGATTTGTGATGCCGGAAATCCAATGGAATGTCCTCAAATGTGTCGGCGCCGTTTCTCGCTTCATCTAGTAACTTGTTTACAAGATCGCCTAGATAGCGTTTGTTCTGCGCCGGGGCTTCGAACTTCTCGCACGACATCTTGACCACGTCGGTGTCAGGGTTGTAGCGCACCCCGACAAGTTTGATTAATTTCAGCCGTTGTGCCTCTGTGAGGTTGGGCAAATCTTTGGTGCAGAACTGTACCACCACCTTCTTGGCTGCCGGGTGAACCTCACCCATGTACGTGGTATAGCGGAAACGGAGGGGTGTGGCCTCGCTAGGAGGCTCAAATGGCTTTGCATATTCTGAAGTGATGTTTCAGTATAGGGGCCGCGAGGTCGGGGCGGTAGGTTGGTTGAACTTACGTTGCAGCAATGGCATATCCCATGCAATCACTCTGGTGTATTCTCGAACCTCGCGGTGGACTTCAAGCTCACTGTGGGCGACCGAGGTGATTGCCGAGTCGTCCCAAGGTTCGTCTCCATCTTCGACTTGGCCGAACTCATCGTCCTCGTCCAGAGCCCAGTAGCCGGCTTCCCGAGAGGTCAATGCCACATCAGGGAAGTCCACATCCTCAACCTCCTTTTCTATCTGTCGGTCCACATCGGTGACAATCTCATCCAGTGCCTCGTCGGCTTGTTCAGATTCGAAGACGGCCGCATAGTGATTCTGCAGGGCTAGGTATTCCCGCTGTTCTTCCTTTGACAACATGTCATAGTCGGCGCGTTCCTCGGGATCCAGGTCAGCAGCAGTGATGAGTGTTCCCGGCGTGAGGTACTCGGAGGGCCGCTCGAATCTCCGCGGATTGCTTGTCGAGAGATGCCGCAGAGGCATGACCTCTTGGCTCCGGACCAGAAACCGCGGCTGGCATTTCCGTTTCACAGGTATCCGCCGGCCGAGTTGGAATATGCTCCGACAGAAATGCCGTGCTGGAGTCGCCATACTGATGTTGCTGCGGGTGATGTCGTGTGAATGGAGGTTCGCATTGGAAAGCTCGAGCGTTTAATTTTCCCCCGGAACAGAAGCACTGCGTGTTTTGCCATCTGATTCGCCGTACAGCTTGGCACGGTCCGCCGTAGTATATCGGTCCCCATCCTCGACCACTTGTTAGTAGTAGGACAAGTTCTATCTCTATCAGTCATGATGGCCAGTGATAGATTAATCAATCTTTGAGGTGACAGTGTTTTGGATATGTCCGCCCGAGACTCGCCAATAAAAGCTGCGAAGCGATGTTTTGTGACCATCGGCGCCACCGCGTCTTTTAACAGTCTCGTCAAGGCCGTCCTGGAGGCAGCGTTCGTCAACGAGCTCCAGCGAGCGGGTTACACTGAACTACGGGTTCAATATGGTGATCATGAAGGAGAGGAGATCTTCCGAGCCGGAATCAAAAAACTGGAAGAAGAGCGTGTCGGTGATGGCTTTGACATTACAGGTTTTGGATTCAACAAGGCAGGGCTACGAGAAGAGATGATATCGGTCAAAGGACGGACGATCGAGAGCGAAGGAATGGTCATCAGTCATGCCGGTATGTCATCTCGTCGAGTCAATTGACTTTGATACAGTCGTCTGCTCCCGTGGAGTCTTAGCTGACCTTCGACCACAGGCTCAGGATCGATCCTTGATGGACTCCGAGTCGGGGTGCCTCTGGTCGTTGTTCCGAACACCGACCTACTTCATAATCATCAGGTCGAGCTGGCGGAGATTCTGGCTGAACAACAATACGTTGTGTATGGGAAGCTCGAGTATGAATGACTTGCTTCTTTGTGCCTTCCCATGTTTTCTGCCTTGTTCCCGAAACATGCCTGCAACAATTGAACATTGCTGACTGACTTCTGCTGCAAAGCAATCTTTCGGCAGCAATAGACGAGGTGGAGACCCTGCGACGCCGCATGAGGGACTGGCCGCCTCTGAGATCTGGTGAACAGAAGTATAAGCATGGCCTTGCCGATGTCATGGCCGAGGAGATGGGGTGGCAGATTGACTGATCACCGCCCCTACGAGTCGGTCCTGTCGGCACTCTGCCTGCCATTCACATCATGCCCGTAGCTGTGCGCGTGTGTCGGCCACAGCTCGTACGCATCAGGCATGACTCACATGTCAGCATCCGTTGAGATCCGGACCAGCTTGTCATGCCGGCCAGCCATGGTTGAAAGACATGGTTGAGATCCGATCCGCCGAAAACGTACAATTGGCCGGACCGGCCTGTTGATAGTCTTATCCATCATCTTGTGATGTTGACGTCGACGGTTGGGTGGCCTGTCCAGCTTGCGCGGCCGCCCTGATTTCAGCGAGCCTTCTGCGTCGGATCTTATCAAACCACTGTTGTTCATGGGAGCGGGCCACTCTCCAAAGCGCGAGTGTCATGGCTTGCTCAGCCTCGTTCTCATCCTCTCCTTCCGCCAGAGCAGCCCGGACAAATGCGTCATCCCTAAGCAAGTCTCTAAGGACCAGCTCATGGTCCTCCAGCGAGTCCCAGGTCGTGACCTCTCCGAGATATGGACTGTTAAACATGACCCCGTGCCGCACGTAGTCAAAGTCTAAGGTGATCTCGACATCCCTTTTATCGCGGCCCAGTCGCACAATGGCAGCAGCCAGCGATATAGCGTCGCATAGACTCTCATAGCTATCAGGGGGGCGCATATGGGCGTGGCAGGTCAAGAGTCGAAGATTGGGGAAGTGGAATCCAAGTAATTTCATGGCTACCCCGAGTTCCATTCGGTTGTCGTCCTTGACGTGAATCCGAGTCTCGATGTGTCGGACTTCGCTGTTGATCGGGGCGTGTGTTACGGTGAATGGACTCATTCCCAGGTGTAATGTAAAGGATGAGACCAAGATGTGCCTGGCTTCTCTGAAGATTTGCTTGCACGTCAACAGAGGCCTAAAGACATGATCCCAGCTGGGCAGAGTCGAACTTGCATCTCGACTGCTCTGACATGCTTGACAGTCGTCCTTCAGCACCCCGGGTTCGCTCGTCATACGGACGACACGTTGACTGGCAAAGACCAGAGTCCAGATCTGGTGACGGATCTCACTGGGTATCGTCAGGAGATTCCAAGCGTCAGTCATGGGGGCCGGCTGGGCCATGTTTTGCTTTGAATTGCCCACGATCAACACGGTAGAAGCGACAAGGGGTGTGTCGGGTTGAAGCCCTTGAGAGCTTAGGATGAACGACCCATGGGAATCGGATTGACTACAATACCTGGCTGTCTTGCGGCGAGGGGCAAACTGAACCTTGAACCGCCGTCCGATACAGGTAGCAGCCACTGTTGACCTTTGCTTTGGTTATATATCGACTATGACATATGGTAGACATGACCGGCACCTGGCCGGCTTCTGGATTATCGAAAGCGGCGGCATCAAGAACCCCAAACAGTCTAGGCCCAGCCTCGTCGGTATGAGCACAATGGTACCAGACTGCAACATGGCCTTAGTGAGAGAAGTTTGATAACGCATGATGCCATATATAAGACACCAAAGACTTCAACGACCCATGAGCGTGACGGGCCCGGCTTTGTCAGACAAGCCATGATTGACTTGGGATTGATGCTACAAGCAGGTCTAGGATATGGTGGTCTATGCCCGGCCATAGCAACGGCTGCTTTCGAGCCAAACCATCCGAGCAAGCATCGTCAGACGCGGCGAAGGGGTTGAATGTGAGGATACTCCCGCTACACAAGACGGCATGCCTGCCGTGTACTGGGACAGACAAAACACCATTCCATTAGGCATCCTTGCTAGACTTCTTGTACTGAACGCCCCAAGTGTGACCTCGGACCGGCTTTAGATCTGGGGTCTCCAGTTCCTTTGCGCCTCTCCCGTTGGCCTGGGCTCGGGCTGCCTCATCCTTAGCAACGGGGTGAGCACGACCAGAGCCAAGCATACCGGCATTTGGATCAAAGCCCCAGGCCAAACCACCGCCGTAGTAATTAAGAGTGCGTTTTTGTTCCGCTTTGCGACGTTTCTTGTCTGCTTTGTGTCTCTGTGCTCGCTCTCGACCAGACTTGTATATCTCCCTTCGTGTACGCCAATCTGTTCCACGCTGCGGGTCATGTCCTACCATCTCGGCGCCATCATGATACCTGACGCCTTCCTGACCACCAATGTCGAGCAGCTGCGCGGCGCTATCTGCCGATCCTTTGCGTCTGGTAACGCAAAGGCGCCTGAGCCTCGTCATTGATTTAACTCGAGATGCGGTGTCTGCGGGGGCATCAGCCATGATAGAGGCCCTTCCCATTCCCGCGTGCAATTGCCTTTCGGTTGGATGCAGGGGGAAAGTCCGCGTGCTGAGTGGCTTTATCCGACAGCACGCTCACACAGGAATGGTCTCCTCATTCACTTGTAGGGTTGTGAGCGTTGGCGAGGTGAGAAGGGGGTCAAAGAAGAAGGCGCGTCTTTCGCGGGTGCGGTGTAGTGTAAGGACACAGTGTATGAAAAAGGCCAATGCTATGACTATAAGAATGGGTACAATCAGATATCCAGCGAGGGCGAGTAATGAGTCGGCAGCCATTAGGATTAGACTGCTGGTGAATGAGTGGTGTCTTCAGGTGAGTATGATGAGAGACAAGCCCTCCTGCCCATCGTGAGCAAACCGTGCCTTCCGATCCAATTGTCGTCTCTGGGGCTTCACCGGAACCATGCGACGGACCGTCGTTTGCCCGGAGACGATGCCTCGCTGACTCCTATTCCCTCATTTTTGCCTCATAAGTGTCGTTTGTCCTGGCAAGCGGCTTGCCGATTCTCGGGTTGTAACGACCTGTCACATGTTTCCCTTTCGGACGTCCTCCATATTCATGTGGGATCTAGTGGGACTCAACGGACTGTGAGGGTGACTGGATCAGACTATTCGCCGGCATATTTCCGGACGTCTCCTTGACCTCGGTGTCGGACGCTGATACCAGCCAGCACGAAAATCAGTACATTGCCGGTGCAGTTGGTCTCGCAGCGGTAGATTGTTGCCATGCCTCTTTCAGCCATTCTGACTTCTAACGTCGGCTTTCATTTGGTCCCGGGGGAGCAGTGGCCCTATCGAATCCAGGTGGAGGCCCCTGGGCCGGACTTGGACCAGCACCTGGGGCAGGAGAAGGTCCGCCTAGTGGTGCTTGTTGATTGTGCTGCCCCGGAGGCGGGAAGCCGCCTGGAGCGCCGGGCGGAGGAAATTGGAAGTTCGGAGGAAAACCACCGGGCGGAGGAGGAAATGGCAGGCCATTGGGAAGAGGTGGAGGAGCGGCGCCGTTTGGAGGGAAGGGTGGGAATGGCATGCCACGACCACCCGGAGGTGGTATGAGTCCTCCAGGTCCTGGTGGAAGAGCACCCGGCATACCAAAGGGCGCCGGAGGCATTCCTGTTATTATGTTAATAGCAGGGTCTTGTGTACCGTGATATGTGCCTCGTACCTGGAAAACCCGGGGGTTGGGGAAATCCTACACCAGGTTGTTGAAACATCGGATTGGCTTGCCCCTCCGCAGCATAGGAGGATGTAATCGAGTCGATGACTGACTGTGCCTTTTCATGACCAATTTCTGCGCTGCGTCAGACCATTTTGTCGTCTTGTCGGAACAGAAAAACACATACGCTGATAGTAATCGACCACGTTCCTTAAATGGTTTCGGCCGGAATTGTGAGCTTTCCGCACTGACATGGAGTCGTGAGTGAGGTAGACATCGCAGTAGTCGCAGAAGAGTGCTATCAAAGTCAGTATTGATCCGAGAAAGCAGCGGGTGGCACCTATATTTCGGCATGTTTGGTCACAATGAAAGGGAGGGTCACTCAAGGTGTTGACGGGTTCAACGTATGGGATAGTCGTGTCTGCTCAATTTCGTGTATGGCAAAATCGCAGAACGCGCGATACTTTGGGAGGTAGAGGAAGAAGAAGATGCGGCAGGCGGTGAAGAACGGCAGAATATGCACATTATCCCCAAAGCAGAAATCGGGGTCGCGTCGAACATACCGCGACAGCGTTCCCTCAACTGCTGGCGATGTTTACTCGACACTCACCACATCAATCCAGTCAGCACGCCATTGCAACCATGTCTTTCCCCAAAGGGCTGCGGTCATGACACGAAGCTGATCCATTTTGCAAAACAATACCTATGTGGACATTGTTCTTTTGTCCGCACGAGTAATCTCGCAATGGCCGACGGGGGCAGCCTGCACAATGTCCCTATAGTCCTCGATAATGGAAGTGGGACTATTCGCGCCGGCTTTGCTGGCACTGATCTTCCAGCTGCCTACTTCCCATCATATGTCGGTCGTCCCAAACACGTTCGTGCTCTTGCAGGAGCCCTCGAAGGAGATGTTTTCATTGGGCCAAGAGCACAGGAACTACGAGGCTTACTCAAACTTCGATATCCCTTGGAACACGGCGTCGTCACAGACTGGGATGATATGGAAAAGATATGGACCTATGTGTACGACCAAGAGCTGAAAACGCTGAGCGAGGAACACCCTGTCCTCCTGACCGAACCTCCCCTGAACCCCAGGCAAAACCGCGACACGGCGGCCCAAATCCTCTTCGAGCAGTTTAATGTACCCGCCGTGTACATGTCTATCCAAGCAGTTCTCAGTCTATATGCCAGTGGTCGCACGACCGGCATCGTGCTAGACAGTGGCGATGGAGTTAGTCATGCAGTGCCTGTTTACGAGGGGTTTGCGATCCCGAGCAGCATTCGAAGAATTGACGTGGCGGGAAGAGACATAACCGAACATATGCAGCTGTTGCTGAGAAAGACTGGACATGTGTTTCATACCAGCGCCGAAAAGGAAATAGTCAGGATCATGAAAGAGAAGACGGCATACGTGGCACTTGATCCGCGGAAAGAAGAGAAAGATTGGTCTCAAGGGATTTGGAAGAACGAGAAGAGAGACATCGATTATGTGCTGCCCGACGGTCAGAAGATCAAACTGGGAGCAGAAAGATTCAGGGCGCCAGAGATATTGTTTGAGCCCGAGCTGATTGGATTGGAGTACCAAGGCATCCATCAAATGGTGGTTGATGCGATCAACAGGACAGACATGGACCTGCGAAAGAACCTATTCGGCAATGTTGTCCTGAGCGGTGGTACAACACTCTGTAAGGGGTTTCCAGATCGACTCCTGTACGAAATGCAGAGACTAGCTGTCAAGGACATGCGTATCAAGATCTTCGCGCCTCCAGAGCGCAAATACAGTACCTGGATTGGTGGGAGCATTCTTGCAGGATTAAGCACATTCAGGAAGGTGAGTAATGCTTCGTTATTGGCGATCAGGATCCTAGACTGACAACAACGGCCTAGATGTGGGTCAGCATTGACGACTGGCACGAGAATCCAGACATCATCCACACCAAGTTCACTTGAACTGTCCTGCTGGACTAGCTGCTGCCCGTCACGGCGAGTCACGGGGCGGAGAGCACGCGCCAGTACTTGGGTTCGAGACCACGGTGTGAACAACGTGCCCTCGTCTACTGGTTCTCAAGTTGGGGCGGTGAGGGAGTAAGAGACTTGTCTGTCGGCACACAATCTTGCAGCAGCCCCTGGCTCACCAGGAGTCGACGACGCAATATATCGATTCCAGAATGTGTCGATCAATCATGGTCTCGGCTGCCTATCCCGGTGCAGAACAGCCATCACAATCCACAGATGACAATAGAATTCGCGGGGAGTGCCAAAATCCGGGGCAAGGACCCGCCGGCGCGTCGACTGCGCGGGTCTATGTCGTTTCCGGCGCAGACCGGCAAGAAGACGACAGACGATCCCCATCTGGCTTGGGCTACTATCAAAAAACATGCTTGATGAGGGCACTGGCCAGATCTTCTCGGTGATGTTTGTTCACTAGTACGAAGCCACGGTTGGGCAGCAGTGAACCGGGACGGACATGGAGGGAGCAAGGAAGGTCCAGCAAGGAGAAGGGATATTTTGTTGCGGACGGTAAAGCAGACTTTGACCGCAGACTGAGACCTCAAGAAGTAGCAATGGTTTCCATTACCCCCAGGAAACCACAATTCCAACACACTCCCCGCCTCAGGAACCGATCAATTACCCCATAGTTTGCTCGGACACTGTCAAGTGGCGTGTGCACGAGGCTCGGCATGACTAACATATTGCTATGGTGGTGAAGCCCCTTGCTCCAGTTTGCTTGATGAGCTGGTTTTGCTGTTGCGGCGCATGACGAGTCTATATTGCGTCAGACGGGCTGAGATTTTGCAAAGGCAGTAACCCGAACAGGAAGAGCGCGGGAAAAGACGAGATTTTGCTGGTGTGAGATCTGCGAGTCGTCTATCGGTCTTTTGTCTGACACTTGCTGGCAACCCGCGGCTTTCCGCGGCTTACCGTACACATACCATAGTGCGTACGACTCTCACGCAAAATCTGGGGGATTCGGCGCCATCGTGCCTAGAATTGTGGTCGCTATAGGTGCTAAAATTAAAATGACGCCGGCCCCCTAGTTTTGTGCTGTGCGACACCCATTTTTTCGCCCATGCTCCAGCATCGTGACCTGAAAATTTGCACTGGCACTGGCACTTTGCAGTTAACGGCATCGGCCTGGAGAAGATGCTGGATTTTCATCGAGTCATCGATACGTCGACATGATTTTCTACCCATCAGCTGGGCTGTGTTTCGCGTCTTCTGTCTCTCTGGTTCCTCCCAGATCCGGCCCATGTCACATTTCGTAAACAACTTGGACCTTGGAAGAGTGCAAATTTGCATTCCCCATGGCGACACCGCCGCCTCGACCTCATGAAGACTTTTTCCGTATATAACCACCCTTGCCCCTGTATTCCGTAATGGGATCTTCTGATTCTCCCCATCAACTACCCAAAGATCTATTCTGCCCAAACAACCAGTCACTTTCCACGTCGGATCTACATCTGTTCCGGCCTCATCAACAATATCATCAGCCACATCAGCCACATCAGCCACAACAGCCACAACAGTCGCATATCACGTGACTACTCTAATACACCACACTAACCCACATTGGGAATCATATCCAAACATGTCCGTCTCATCATCATCACGGCGCTACTCGATCGTCGAGCCACATCCCTCCGTCCCTCCTACGCATTACTTCTCCACTGGACGCGGCGGAGCAGGGAATGTGACCAGAGCACCGGCATCCGTGACACCAGGGACGGAAGCGACGGGCCCAGCATCCCGGATCTGGGTTGAGGCACCACAGACGCAACGCAAGACTTTCATCGCCGGCCGCGGCGGCGTAGGCAATGTGCATCCAGCCAGCGAGCGAGCCATCTTCAGCTTTGACGAAGAACTCGAGCGTCAGCTCAGCCAGGAACGCCACGCCGCGCCTGTCTATCACGTCGGCCGCGGCGGCGCGGGCAACATCAAGTCTAGTGGACCGGCCTTCGCTTCACGGCACAACGCCTACTTTGACGCCACTACCCGCCGGCGCAGCGAGGATAGTTTCGGTTCGACGTCTTCCCATTCGAGCGAGAGCGGTGCCGACCACTTCAATCGCTCCGTCAAGAAGGGTCTCAAGAAGATGTTGGGAGTCGCCAACTACTAGTACATGACCGGCTGGTTTGTTGCTCCGGCTTTTCTCATCTTCGACATATGATTATGACAAGCTTTGGTGCTTTTTTTTTTGGCGCGGCGTTTTGGTTCATCAGCTTGGGAATTTGGAATTGAATTTGGCATAACGGACAATTTAGCATCGCATTGGGCTTGAGTCAAGGCTCGCAAAAAGTGGTCTCAATCCTTAGTTGATGGGCCTGACTCTCGGTGCAATTATCAGGGGAATGCATGGTATTGATCACGGGGTTTCTCCCGATCCAGAAGCATTTAGGGAAATGGAGTCAAGCATGACATGGCATAGGGACAGGTGATCGCCACGGCATGTGACACCTCCCCTTGGAGTCACTATTGACGACTTTTGACGATGGGACGAGATGGGACCTTTCTGTTGGCGTTTTCGACCAATACGATTAGCATTGTTATAATTCATCTATCTTTGAACGTCTCCCACCATCATCCGTGCGAAAGTCCTGTGATCTGAAATCATGAAACTCTTCTTTCCACCCCTTGCCGACTCACTGTGAGATACTTGACTCCTTTGTACGGTCTCACTCCGTCACCTAGACCCTTGGATTTCTTAACATCCACTATTAGACTATCCACCTTTATTCCGCTAGGAAGCCATCCCTTAACGTTGAAGGATACCGACACCGAACGGGGCATCAGTGCCTTACTGACGTGTGCTCTTTTCGCGCTCCCAATGTTGCCATTCAAGTTTGTCTCTGTGCTTTCGCTCCGATTCGTAACTGCCTCATCCTCGTAATATCCAGCCATTGTGTTTAACTTGCTCGCTTCAACAGCCTGGAATTGGTCACCATCCTCATTTTCGGTTTTTAATGGTCCAGCCACCGTGCCTGTCAAGGTAGCAACCCCATTGATTGATGCACCGTCTTTGGTCGGCACGTTCCATTCGATGATTTTCTCAGAAGCGTTGTAATTGGCTTCGCCTCGAGACGGCTTCAGCTCCGTCACACTTCGAACGTCAGCAGGAAATGGGATCGTAACCATGACCGCCTCCAAAGAAGGGGCGTGGGAATGTCCGCTGTTTCCACCGCCGAATGATAGCGAGGGTATTGTACCTGGGCCTGACCGGGAGTTACTTGACTTGCCTGTGCTTGCAATGCCAGGGAAGTTGCTGTTTAATGTGAGACGGGCCTCAAACTCGGTGGCCGCAGGACCTAGTCCAGATCGTAGGTCCACTGTAGCTGGTAAGAAAATCCGGTCACTCTTGCCTGCGGGTTGGTCGGTATTAAGACTCGCAGGCATCAGATCCGTCTCATAGCCGGCAAGCATGAAACGACCGTCTGGCGGAATAAAAGATAGCTCTCCAGGACTGTCCTTCCATCGCGCCAATCGAACACAAGGATGAAATACGGGTAGCTGCATAGTGCGCGAGATTCCCGAGGACTTGTCGCTGCTGGTACCTCCAGGTGCCGCCAACGTCAACGTCAGATCGGGGACTCCTGATATTCTGGCAGTAAACGCAATAGATCCGTTTGATCTCGCGGAGATGGGACGACCAGACGGTGCGAAGACTACTGATAAGCTCTCGACTATATCCACATACAGCTCGTTCGATGTATGTCGAACGTTGGATTTGCGCCAGGGGAATAGCCGGGCCTAGTGATGGAGTAATAGTCGGCCGTAGCGTCGATGCCAAACTGTTTGAGGGGCCGAGTGCAGGAGAAGATCTGGACCGTCAGTATTGCCGATAGTCCTTGCAACGGATGGTGTACTATACCCAGGCAGCCCGACTTGTGTAAACAGTTTCCCCAACACTGATGACACCTCCACCGCCTCGCGCAGTGCATTGGGTTCGGTATTGCAGATTACGCCACCGTCGCACATCTCAACGAGTAACTGCGCCACAATTTCATAGTTGTCCTCGAGCTTGTTGGCTAGGAGGGGGGCTCCCAAGAAAGTCCTCAAACACATCCACCAGCCGATAAAGAAAGTCAAGAGTTGCGAGGGACTGAACATCTTTGCTCGAGACAGCGACCAGCAGGAGCGCCGCATGCGATATCGAGTAAGCTGTCACGGGAGGCGCGATATCGGACAGCTGCAGGATAGACGGGCGAGGGGATGGCCGGCTTGTAAAGCTGGATATGAGGGTCTGCGCCGACGGGGGGCGTCCATTGTAAATGTGCTCTACCACACAGCTACTGTCCAGACATTAGTGCAAGGCCACGAAGATGATAATTGTTTGGCCCAACTTACTGCTGATCATCGAAAATGTACAGCGCGTCAAGAGAGACGCTCATGGTGAGGATGGTCGGCTCATTCTCGACAATGCAAACGACAGCCTCAAGGAGTGAGTGACACCGCCTTTATCTTATCTACACGTGACTCGCCTGGGTCTCAATTTGGCGGTCAGTGCCGCCGCTTTTACACATTCACCATCAGATGCAATGACGTCGCCCGCTATCGAATAAGCCTCTCCTGAGAATACAGCCTTGTCAATGGCCTTTGCTTACAACTATACCGGTGCTAGGTGAGTGTGAGTCGGTGCTTTTTCTCATGGGTCACGGCTGTGGAGGAGTGATAAGCGAGGGCAGTCTCGGAGGCGGTGAAGCGACAAGCCAGCGGAATGAGAACCTGCATATGCACCTGGTGCAGAATGGCCAACAACTTGAAGGCAGACACGAAACACAGCCTCAGGCAACCTTCGGAAAAGCTCGAAGACCCCCGGCCATCTCTCATCCCCTGTCTTCTACAGCAACTCTCAAAAAATTGCTTTTGGTGATATCCGGCAATCATGAGCAAGGCAAACACGAAACACAGCCTCAGGCAACCCTGGAGAAAGCTTAAAGACCCCCCGCCATCCATTATTCCCTCTGTCCTCTGCAAGCAACACTCAAAAAATTGCCCTTGCTGACATCTGCAATCATGGACAACGCGGCAATCTACAATAGCTACGCCTTCACTCTGCCAGTCTCTTTCAAATTTCCTTCCGGGTACGACTTTCAGAAGGGTGATGCTCCTCTACCGAGAAGTCCCAAAGACTGCACAAAACGCTTCACACCATCCGGTACCTTCCACACTTACCTAGAACCCTGCCTCCGCACTTGGCTGACCTGTTTTAAGGCAAGGTTTACTACCACTACTCTGAGACTGGCCGCGTATCGACCGATCCTCCCAAAGAGGACGAGCGTGTCGAGCCGGCAGTCGAACCAAGCACTCTGCCTCTTACCCGCACAGATTCTCGGCAGCAGGCAGAAGAATTCCCTGTGCCACCCGCAGACTCGGAGTCCCTTCCTGCCGCTCAAGGCCTCACTCCTGTAATTGACCTTCATCAGGTGCAGGGCCAGGAACCTAATGGACTTGGTGTTGCAGAGGCACACGAGCCTTTACTCGCTCCCGAAAACGCGGCCTTAGCGCCACCAATTTCGCGTTCTTCTACTATAGCTGCCCTAGATGACGAGGGGCTTGACGACACACCTGTTGACGATTTTGCAAGCCCCTTCTGTGTTGAAATCTACCAGAAAGTGGTAAGCCTTTCCAACTTGAAGTCAAAGTAGCACACAGCTGACCATACAAGGGAGACAAGCCCAAAGTCACTGGGGGCGTAGTTCTTCATAAGGACATCAGGGAGAACTTAGACAGATTCAACAATGAGGACGCGCAGTCTTCTGATGACATTGCTTGGAGATTGAGATTATTGTATGTTTGCTTGGAAACGACCCATACCTTTTCTAATCGACAATAGTTGCTTCCAGGCTGGTTATCATTCAGATGACATCCACACGAAGAAAGAGACTTTCGAAGCCATCACTCGGTCTTTCGACCTTCCCCAAGAGAAACATTGGTACAGTCGGACGCCTCAAATGGCGACTTACTTCTTCAAAGTGCCGCTAGAGAAGGGCGACATGCGTACGTTTCATGAGCTTCGTCAATGAATGTCCTGCTGATTCGACACAGTCTGCCATATCCGTGGTGCCGTCCAAGTGTCTAACTCCAGCCTCCTTTCCTACAAGACTTCACAGGGCGGTAGAGTGGTCAACGGCATTCTCATTGACGCCAGAGAGGCGACAGATGTGTTTATAAACCGTCTTGAAATGCTGTGCAATTCAGTCCCGGTTCACTGCTTGCTAGCCATGGCGCTTGCTCAGCACAGTCATTTGAAAACCAAAGCCTCTGCCATCGATTACGAACATCTTTACTACCTCCTCAAGGAAGTTACCTCTCTACCAATCCCGCCAGATATGAAAGAAAGGATCATCCAATCCAAGCAGCTCGCACTTGATACTCAAAATAGCTGTCTTGACCTTCAACTGTCTTCGGGTCATGATCTGCTCAACAACATCCGCGACCAATTCAGCGACTGTCTAGATGCGTCGTCAACTGCCATGCTGGCAGGTATGCAGAGCGAGATCACAGGATTGGGCCGTTCCATTCAACGAAGCAACCGCAGGACTAAGAAAGATGACCAAAGATACATGCAAAGGATGCAGACCGAGATCAGCCACAACACCATGAACTTTGCCAAAGAGCGCAACATGACTTTGGATAAAACTGTCAAGCTAGCGGAGAATTCGGAGAAGACTCTGGGAGTGGTTTCGAAGACCCTCGAGATGATGAAAGACAATGGAAATCTATTACGAGACCTTCAAGAATACGAGGGAAAACTTCTCCAAGGAGGAAGAGAAACTGCAAGGTGGATGATAGGACTGACCTTGGTGCAGGTCATATTCCAGCCTCTGGGCACAATGGCGGTAAGTTGACCGAGGAAGTCAGGTTTATCTGAGGGAGCTAACCCTCTGATCAGCAAATCTTTACATTGCCTGGAATGCCGCCGCTCATGTGGTTTGTGATTGCCACTGTGATCGTTTTGGCCGTCATATTCGGGGGCTTTGGGGCCTTCTATGTGTACCGCCGTCATAAAGATGCGAAAGACGATCGCAAATATGCTGGAGGGCACAACCGAAGCCAAGACGAGAATGTCGAAACCCGCAGTTCCGACAACACCCATCGAAACAGCAATGCAGGACAACAGACTGCTGACCGCACTGAACCAGCTTGGGTCCAAAATGCTGAGACTGAGGGCACTAGTCTAGCCACACTGCAAAGCCTAGCGGAGGGTTCAAACGGGCAACCTCAGACATCCGAACGACATGCAGACGAAGCTCCATCTGTGGAGAGGTAGATGGTTATAGAGAGAAATGACTGATCCACTCACATTTGGGCTGCTGCGTTCGGAACTTCTGGTATACAGTCAGGATCTTCGTCTCGCCATCAGCGTTCGGAGTGTTTGCGATCTATAATATCGGTTATATCGCGGGGATTATCGTTCACCTCTCCAGCGAACGATTTTCTGGGGAGAAGATAGGGCATGTTCATCGGATCGCTAATCACTGGTACTTGGGTCCAGGCGCCATCGAGTAGTCTATAGGAACTTTTGTCTGGCTTCTTCCTGAATCTCCCCGATGGCTTATGGCACACAAAACGGACCAGGCAAGGGCAATTCTCGCAAGGTTTCATGGCACAGCAATGCTTTAAGTTCTTAGTTGCGCCATACCCCGTGTGAAGCAGGTGAAAAGGGGAAATAGGTCAATAGGGAGGGGGGTTAGGAAGGGGATAGGGGTTCTTATAGAGATTAAAAGCAGCGGCGCGCCCCACCCTAACCATGCCGGAAACGGCCGGACCGCCTAAAACGGAAGGCGGATTTCCCGGCAACGACTTTACAGGAACAGGAGCAAATATACATGTACAGTACATGTATTTAGTAAGGTTCAATTCATGGCGTCGTATACAAAGTGAACGCTCTCCGTAATAGTGTATTGCTACAGGTTCATAGCCCTAGTTGATGCCTCCCAGCTCGTAGTCCCCGAGCTCATACCATGTCTAAGCCGCCATAACTGCAAAGAGGCCGCATAAGGATGTAGCATACATAGCCTTCCACGTCGTCCGCAATGTATCGGCCTGCAACATCAAGCAAAGGTCCCATGGCAATGCTAGTTTTTCAAAACAAGCCAAACTCCACCCACGCCGTAACAGGTCACGCACAACTGTCGGGATGTATTCCGCCACTACAGGATCGGAACCCCGGGGTGAACTTCTCATCGCTTTCTGCCCTTGGACCGTGGCGCTGTCGTGGATGAGACACTCTGAGCTCGAGAAGTGGCCGGGGAAGTCGCTTTGCTGCCTCGACCAGATTTGACAGCTTTGACCTGTTTGTTCTACTCACAAGTCAGATTATGCCGTGCATCGTGAGGTGGACAAACTTACCACAACGCCATTTTTGGCTTTCTTCTTCGCTGGTGCGGCCTCACTGTCATTCTCCTCCTCATCATCTTCGTCTCGATCACGTCCACGACCCTTGCCTGGTCCATGGCCGTTGGTGAGCTTTTCATCCGAGTCACCAAACTCTCGCAGGACTGTGTTCAGCAAAGTAGTGCATCGTCTTCCAATCTCAACGGGAGTTCTGCTTAAAAAGAACCAGTCGAATCGGAATAGAGGACTCTCCCGAATCTCGTCGCGGATCTTTTCGTACAAGCCTTCCCCGTCAACGCCATGCTTGTCAAGCATGACCAACAAGAATCGGTCTTCTTCCTCGGTGTAGACCTTCTTGTTCGTCGTGGATACGGTGTAGTTGATCTTCAACTGCTGAAGGGGCACACGGTACATCTCCATCTTCTTCCGAAGCATCTTTCGTTGAAGGTTGGTCTTGCGAAGCTTCTCTTCACCTGCCTCTATTGTCTTGATATGTTTGTCATAGTCTGCGATTTCCGTGTATCTCTTCCAGAAGACCTTGGCATATTCTTCGACTTCATGCGGTTCCTTGCTATCCACTTCGGTTGCAATACCTTCGTAGTTGGTGCGTCCAAACTTGGCGGATCCGTTGATAAATTGTTGGAAGTCCCGTCGATTCCAGTTTCCAAACCCGTGTTGTTGCATTTCGGCCTTGCGTTGCTTCTCCTCCTCGGTGAGCGGTTCAGCATTGTCGATCTCGTCCTGGTTTAAGCGTTGATCGGCCTCACGGTCACTCAAGTCTTCTTCTGTGCCTTCCGCAAGAGGGACTTTGTAGCCGATTTCCTTGTGGTAATAAGCTGTTTCCTTCTCCTGCAACTCCTGAAGACCAGGAGGATAGAACTGCCAGTCATGAATGTTGACTTGCTTCGGCGCCCGTGGAACCTTGGGCTTCGTCTCTGCAGGTCGTCCCCCAGTAGACAATGCTTGCTTGTAATACTTATCCATCGAATAGGATTGCTCCTTTCGTTCACGCTTGGATGGATTGATCCAGGTCAGGCCGACGTCCTTCTTACGCTGCGCAAAGTCTTCGCCATTCCACTCGTAGGCATTCTCGGATGTAAATTTCTGAAGGTCGTCAATGCCCAATTTCTCGTATTTGGCACTGAGCTCGGCAGTCCGTGCCTCGCCTCGTCGCAAAATCTCATCAATGTCGTCTAGCTCGCCGACCGCCCCTTTCGTCTCGAATACCTTTTCGGCACCATGTTGGATCATGTTCAGCAACTCGTCTTTCGAGGCTGCCTGTTTCGCTTGTTGCTGAGCTCGGCCTTGCTGAATAACGAGCTGATCCAGGCGCAACTTTTGCGCGGCTCTTTCCAGGACTTTCTCTTCAATGGCATTCTCCGTGACAAAACGGAACACTTTGACTTGCTTGGTCTGACCAATACGATGGGCTCGATCCATGGCTTGTAAATCTGCTTGTGGATTCCAATCGCTATCATAGAGGATGACAATGTTGGCGGAGGTCAAGTTGATGCCTAGCCCGCCCGCGCGGGTGGTGAGAAGGAACACGAATTTTTCGGAATCGGGAGCGTTGTACTCGTCAATTGCAGCAATGCGGTCTTCGTGGGCAGTACCGCCATCAATGCGACAATACTGGTGGCCGCGAAAAACGCAGTAATCCTCCAGAATGTCCAATACTCTGCTCATCTGTGAGAAGATGAGCACCCGACTGCCTTCCTCCTTCATCCGGTTGAGAATCTTGTCAAGAATGATCATTTTGCCGGAGTTGTAGATCAAGTGTTCATCGGTGGTGTAAGGAGGGCCAGGCTCAGCGCCTTCGAACAGGTATGGATGATTACAGCACTTGCGAAGCTGCATCACGATATTAAGTAGTCTCGTCTTGGACTCTCGCTTCCCTCCAGCACCGTTGACAGCGTCGATATCTTTCTCGAGGATCTTTTTGTACCAACGAACTTGCATCTCCGACATTCCAACGTACAGGTTGACTTCCTTCTTTGGTAACAGACTCTTTTCGACATCGCTCTTCACTCTTCGAAGCAAAAAGGGTTGCAGAACGCGGTGGAGTTGTTGAACGACCGTATCTTGATCTTCACTCTGACTGGAAAACCAGGAGTCGAAAGCCTCGGCATCTCCAAAGACGTCCGGCAGGAGAAAATTGAGGAGTGCCCACAATTCATGAAGGTTGTTTTGCAACGGCGTACCCGTAATTAGAAGACGATTTCGGGAGCTGAACACGCGGATGATTTGAGCAAGAGAGGATTCTTCATTCTTGATGCGATGCGCTTCGTCGATGATGATGTATTCCCAGGCAAATTTCTTCAGGTGGGCCTTCTCTCTCAGAATCATTTCGTAACTCGTGATGCAGACGTCGAATTTCTCATCAATAAGCCGTTCGTTGATCAGGGCATGACGGTCATCCTTGGCTCCTTGAAGCACAAGAACATCAACGTCCGGTGTCCATTTCTTGAACTCCCGAGCCCAGTTGTCCAAAGTGGATTTCGGAACAGCAATCAGGTGTGGACCTTTGATACCACAAATGTGTCTCAAATATCCCAAGAAGGAAATGGTCTGCAGAGTCTTGCCGAGACCCATCTCATCCGCCAGAATGCCAGAGATACCGTTTTCGTGCAGCGATATCAGCCAATTCAAACCGGCGACTTGATAGTCACGCATCTCGCCACCCTTAACAAATGCCGGTGACTCGCGGAAGACAGTCTGCGACGCTCCTCCACGCTTCTCATCCCGAAGCAGCTCTGCGTCTTCCTCTTGCTCGGTCTTCCTCTTACCAATCGCGGCTGCCCCTCCCTTCCGGGACACGGCCTTCTTGGCTTTGTCTTCCTCCTCAATATTCTGGCGATCGATCTCGTCCATGACCTCCCTGATCTTGGGATTGGGGTTCGTCTGGATGAAATGGCGGAACAAGTCTGTCAATCCCAGCAAATACTTGAATCTTCGTATGGTGTCATCTTCTTTGGACTCGTCCAATTGCCCATGCTTCTTTCCGAGGATGCTCTTGCGTAGCTGCAATGCCTCTGATCTCTTTTTCCGACCGTCATTGTAGGGAAGGTCTCCGGCCACACTATTAGCGGTCGTGTTTGGGTTTGTATCCGAATCCGTGTAATCGGGCGTGTCGTCTACATAGCGGTTGAGATGGCCAAAAGACGGTCTTCGAGGTTGGACATAGTCATTGCCATCCGTCATGGGTGTGTCGACGATGGAAGACGTCTCTGAGTCGGGCAGTGGTAACTTTGAGGGCGTCATGGTTGGTTGTGTTGGCCAACACGGCCTGGTCGTGGGATGGTTTGCTCAATGGCACAGACGCGACCCTTCAACCCTGGCCAACAAATGATGACGGGTACGGGGATGCGAAGAGGAGCGCGCGACTTAAAAGACGCGTGAAGAAGAGGAAGAGGATAAAGTACAGTTTTAGGGAAAGAGAGCAACCGTGATGGCGAGTGAAAGAAGAGGGAGAGGATAATGGGCGCGCAGGCGTAGGCTCCGCCAATTCGAGGCTGTGATTGGTCAAACCGAAGTTATTTCACCAGGGCACTTTACTTTGAGCCCTTCGGTAGACCTTCCTCTCAAAGACACCGGCTAATCTGTGAATGTCATGTGACTTTGGTGTCGCTCAGCTGGTAAGTGGTGGCGCCCACAATTACCCAATCAAAACATAGCCGCCGTCACCTATTTTCATGGCTGCAAACCTGGGTTTCGATGATTCTGTGTAGACGGACAAGGTGATTCATCCTTGCAGCACCTTCACTCATAATCGGTTCTCTTCACTTGCCCTCGGTCGCAGGAAACGCTTTCGGGCTCGGGCTAAACTTCTTTCACAGCCCAAGCATCGTTTCCTTTGAGGTTTCCAAAGTCATTCTTTATCTTCTCCCGTACGCAATCCATCTGCCAGTCGGCGAGCTGCCTCGGCGCAGCCAAACAAACCCCTCCATAGTCCTGCGAAGCAATCAACACCACTACCACAGCCAGCAAACGCTATCGAGAAAATCGACAACAAGGATCAGCTTGGGTCGGGGCTACAATCATGGACTCGATGAGGTCTCTCAACACCTCGCTACCATCCGCCCGGCCTGCCCCACCTGAAGAACTTCTCCAAGCTTTCCGAAACGCCGCTCTCTCCGTCACAAACCTGTATAAGTCTGCCGTCACAGATCAACACACCAGTCGACAAGCGGGCTATCAGGAAGCTCTTGAAGACCTCCTCGGGTTTCTGGACCGTGAGAACCTCGGGCTGCAGGATGGCGAGGGATGGAGAGTGCGGCAATGGGCCACCGAAAGATATGATGGATCTGCCCATCAACATCAAACGGACAGCGATGACGATAAAAGCGAAATAGTCCCTCGACCTCTGAGCATATCACCCTCTAGAGAGCAGCGGCCGGAACCTGTGACAGCGCAGTCCGAACCTGCCAAAGCGGAATCTGCAACACAGCCAAAGGATGCTCTGAATCCTGCTACGCAAGACCAGACCACTTCGACACCAATCTTTCAGTTTTCGGGAGTACCTACACCACACATTTCGGATAGTATGCAGACCGACGAAGACGCCGCCGGGTCTGAAGAGGGCGAAGCTCCTTCCTCATCCTCAACAAGCGCACCCATTCGACTCGAGGTTGTGAACGGCCGAGGGCTTCGAAATTCCCATCGACATGGCAGCCAACGTCATAGTGCAAGACCAGCTAACCGAGATTTCACATTTACCGCGGGCACGAAGCGAAAGTTGCAATTCCCGGACTTCTTCGACATTTCCAACATCGGGCCAAGAGATGGGTTCGGGAACAGTAAGCGAGGACGGCTTTCATGAATTGCGCATTGATATGGGTTTGCAAGGGCTTCCGGGAGGTGGCCCTTTGGTTTCAAGGTGCACGTACAGATTCTTATGAGGACATGACCATCAGCATAGCAAAGTTTGTTCATTCCCTCCCAAGCACGCATCGGTACGTGGTTATTAGCATGACTGAGAACCAGAGCAATGTCCGGAAGATTTAGACCTGGGGATCGCTTGTCCCTTTCAATAAAGGCGAAATCTAGCACATATCCTGTTTGTAGACCCCTGCACTCAACCGTTCTTTTGTAATTGCTCCTTGATACCACCCCACCGTCATCGGCAAGCTTTGGTAGGATCAAGAAGTGGCCCATCAGTTCAACATTCTGTATATTCCCAATCCAAACAAGGTGGCTGACAAAGATACGATTCCTAGCTGTCGGGATCCGTATTTGTACTTTGACTTGCTGAGCTCGATGGCTCTTCGTTGTTGCCTGAGTTGCTGCATCCCAGAGTAATATGTGTAACCGCCCAGCGACACGAGAGCAGTAGAGCCTGGAGAAGTGAGCGATCGCCCGTCATGATCAAAGTCGGATTGACATCGTACCAACCACTCTGCATGACAAACAGTCTTCCATTTCCAGTGCCTTCGGATCTTCAAACTCATGGAAAGAAGCGTCCCGCTTCGGGGAGAAAAGCTCGCGGAGCACCATGTCTTGAGTGTGAAACTGAGTAGAACTTGTTCACGTCTGCATGCCCATGGTCATTGTTTTATAAAGCGTGATGAACAGCGATGAGAAAGAGAGTTGATGTCCACTGTGTTTCGTCCGTAGACCTCAGAAGCCCCTGATCATAAATCCCCAAATAAGGTACCTGTACCTTCGGGATTACTACCTAGTACCTAAGGTGCCAGCAAGATAGACCTCAACTTGAAGCCGAGACAAACGTGCCAAGATGGACGTGTTCAAGAAAGCAGTCCGGTCTCTATGGTCCGCCGTATTGCCACGAGTATCACCTTGTAGACGACGGCCTCAACCGTGATCGCCTATATACTTGCTCAGATATAATACCTTCTCAGCCTGGAAGCTCCATAAGACAGCACCAAACACTCCCTTATTGCCGTTCGACCGCTCTGGGCATTAATTCTCGCCTGATCTGTGCCGTCCTGCTCTGGCCTTTCTTTATGTACCAGAGGCAGGGCACCGGAGCGAAGGGGCTAGATCCAGCAATGAACAGTAACTCACCAATATCATCATCGACGCTGCTCACCGACCGTTTCAATGAGCTTCTTTGCCGCCGTGCCTATCCCAAAACTCTGTGCCCCTCGGAAGTCGCCCGGTCCCTATCGTCCTCGGACCTACGCGAGCTCGAAGTGGCAGAATGGCGTGATCTTATGCCTCGACTGCGCCAAATGGCGTTCGAGGCGAGAGACAGAGGCGAAATAGACGTCTTACAGAAGGGAGATGTCCTCCCGCGTGATAGAGGGCTTGACGAAGTCAAGGGCCCGATCAGGCTCAGGAAGGCCGGAAGGTGCGAGGCCAACCCTTGACCGTGAGATCTGCTGGTTGCTACAATACAGCAAACATGTAGAAGGGTATTATGATAGAAAGGCTAACAGGCCGAGCTTCCTTCTGGTTTGTCTGATGTTCATGAGAGTCTTCATTGTTCTCTTTGCCCACTGTAGCGAGCACATGTACATGCTAATGAAATGCCTGAACTGTGCAAGTGGCATCTCGCTGTTTATTTTTACATTCATCTTCGGCTCCAGGAATCCGGCCTGGATTTTATCCATACCAACGCCTGTCCTTCCTGTCCGTCCAGGTGACCTTCCTCGGTCTAATATCCCCCATACCCCCGAACAGGCCTCAATGCTGTTCGGCCCGTTCTTGACGGGCCTATGTCAATTGTGCTCAACTCCATAGCGAGTGAGTCACCTGTAGCATAACCGCCATGATCCATCGAATGCCTCGGCCCAGCCAGAGGCGCTTGATTCAGGGCTTGTTTTGAACGATAACCCCTGTACTCCATTGGATTCTCAGCCCCAGGGAATTGACCTCTGTTAGAACTCTGCAGATCATGTCCCACACGATCCGCGGAATTTCTGGGGGGAGGTACCGGCGCTTTTGAGGGCGTCGAGTAGGAATCCGCGAACGCCGAGGGGTCCTGTGGACTATAGTTATTAGTCACCGGGATCTGGTACTCCGACAGAGCAGGCCGCTGAGGCACTGGAACAGATGGAGAAGAAGAGATAGTGTAGCGTTGGCTGGAAGGACTGGATCGATCTCCGTACGAAGATGCAGGCATAACGGCAGGACTGCTTTGCGTATGCGGGGATGGTTGCGAGGGCAACGGGCGTACTGGCATCTGCTTCCTGAGCCTGTTCCTTCTTCCGCTGGATTCTTCCGTGAAAGACGTGGTAGAAGGTGCTGCAAGGGTGGGGGGTGACTGGTACGAATTCGACACGGCTGTAGGCGGGGATGGCTGGTAGGGCGAGGTTGCAATAGCATGAGATCCGATAGAAGCGGGCGATGAGCCTGCACGATTCTGCAACCTTGCCTCTTCTTTGGTCCGTATTCGAACCACATGTTCCGGCATTCGGTTTTTTCGCTCTGGTTCTGGTGCCCATGTATCGGCAGGGAGATGATCGGAAGGGTCAATCACACGTCCATCATTGCCGATGATTGGACCTTGGTCTCTCAGTTTCTCAACCTCCCTCTGTCGGGCGGCTTCCTTCAGTTGCTCCGGGCCGACATAATGACTCCCGTCCACCGTGGGACTTGTTCCAGGATTCAGCACATCGTATGAATCAGGACCATAAGGCACAGCTGAAATGGGGTTGCGATTTTCCGGTATGGCAGGAGTGGGAGTTATTGATTTGCGCGGTATGCTTTGTGGAAAGCCAGGGCTAACAGCTCGCGGTCGCCTAATGGCAGGCTCCGAATTTTGCATTTGGTGGTCATCGTAGGCTTGAAAGCTTGTGTCGAATGTATGTGCCCTACGCGGCGGGCCATAGCCCTCTGATTGCCTGATGTCTTGTTGGGGGCTGCCCTTGTATTGTTGCTGGAGCACGCCACGATCCGAGGCATACCCAGGCAGAGGCGTCTCGTTGGCGGCGGAATTTGGCCGAAGCTGCGTCAAGCCATCATTATGGGAAGCGCCTCTGTCATCTATTAGAAGCCCGGGGTCGTCACATTCAGCTGCTGGCCTTTGGTCGTACGGCTGTGCTGGTGCAGCTGGTTTGGGATATCTTTGGTCAGGTGGTGAGGAGCCTTGGTAAGGGCTATACTCCCGCTCCAACCTCTGAAGTGGGCTCCTGTCTTCCACCGAGCTGTATCTGAGTGGCGTCTGTGGAGATGGGAGTCCATGGGAAACCGGGTAGGATGCACGCGCAGCCGGGGCCCTTGAGATGTGATCACGATGAGCCGGAGGCGGCGGAGGACGTTCGTCTTCATCAAATCGCGGGTCGTGGGACATGACATCGGCTTGAGGGACATCAACATGGCTGATGGATTGGCGGAGAGGACTGTCTTGGTACACTGTGTGCTTGGTCGGTGAAGTGCTTGACCTGCTTTGCCACTGCTGGATTTGTGTTGGGTTTGAGGAACTTCCGTGAGGGGACGTGCGTGCTGGTGGAGATGAGTGGTATTCCGACTTGTAGGGTACATTCCGCTGGGAGTCTGGAATCGATATATCTGGGAGACTCCTGCTATGCGAATGGTCCGGCTGTCGAGACAGGGATTTTCGAATAGAACGCTTGTCATCAGGTGCATAGGGGTTCGTTGGACAGGGGTTGAGATCGTGGTACTGTTGGTCCATTCGTTCGGTGTCGTTGTGATAGTCGTGGGAAGAAAGCTTTTCTCGGCGCGTTGCTTGTGGGAGTGGCAGGCTGTATGCATCCGGTTCATACTCGGCGGCAGAGCCATAGCCGACATCATCTGGTGTTTCTGGCATTCGTTGTTTCGGTGGGCGAGGGGATGGATGTGAGTTCGTGTATTCGGGGTTCGTCCACATACCAGCTGGCGGGTCCTCCGTAGGCCATGGCTCAGGAGACTGTGTCGCCGAGGTTGCGGAAGTGTATCCACCAGGACCGGGTGGGAGTGGCCGTCGTTTGATTTCGCGAGGACCTAGCTGGCGGGAGGTTGAAGCTGTACTTGGAGCATCACTGGCTGTAGAATGAGTTTTGCTTCTTTGCCTTTTCTTTTCTGATGATAGGTCGGGTAGCGGTCTCGTGTCATAATACGTCAGCTCAACCCGTACATCCCCTGCGTATTTTCCCTTGAAGTTCAACTGGTGCCATAGATCATTCTGCCCGCCGCCTGGAACGATAACCTCCCTAAGGTCAATCCACGCCTCCCCAATGAGATCTGTCTTCTTGTCATCATTGAACACTGAGCACTTCAGTCTGTAGTAGTCGGGAGAGTCGTGGACAGTGAAGCGGAGTTCTTGGTCCCTGTTGTTCCGTCAGCAGTTTCTCCCTCACATATCGAGCCAAGCACATACCATTTCGGTGTCTGCCCTCCTCTTTTGTCGGTGTTCGTCTTTTTCGCTTCCTTGCCCAGCCTCATTGCACAGTAAGGATCTTGTTTGCCCATGGTTTTCCTGTTCGGAAGGTTTCTTGCCCGGTCCACAACTGCAACGAGGGTGCCGATTTCTGGGCCATCAAGGGTCATGTCGGCAAAGATTCCAGCCGTATGGGCGGCATTCACAGCTCTGGGCCTGGCAGCCATCACGGAATATGTATAGCTGCACCCTGGGTGTGCTTATTCTGCGCTGCCTGAATGCAGGTGAGCCAGGCGGGAAGGGTGCGGCATTCGAGGCTGATGTCAGATCCTTGCTAGAGGTGTCGAAGCGAGTATGAGAATGCTGTGGTTCTGGTCCAAATTTGCAACAGAACCTTTAAGAAATTAAAACAATGTCGTCGAGGCGATTGTCGTGTAAAAGAGTTGAAGACAGACCGAAAGGGTGGAGTGTTGACGGGATGGAAAGTGGACGAGGCGCCAGCCACAGGAATTTACGTGCCAGCTCGACAGATGGCTGGAAACAAGCGGGCGCCGAATGAGGGTCGTTATTGTACGTCAAGCGAGGAAAGTGTCTCATTTTTGGTATTTGCAGTGTTCAATGAGGCGAAGTCCCTGTTCTCGACTGCATTGTCTTCCGCAGGTTGTCGTTCAAGTTCTGCTGCAGTCTGAAGCGCGATGCAGTGCCAGTGTATTGGACAGGCACCTAGTTGCAGGCTGGGAGCCTCACATCCAATCGTTGAGCTTCCAATGTTTTGGGTGACGTCGATCCTCCGCGGCCGCCAAGATGTGGCTTTAAGGTTGAATACTAAACCAGTTTTGGAAAGGGCTGCGAGGCTCAGGACCTTGGCGGTGGCGGTGCAGTGCCGCCCTGGCAAGGCTGGCTGGGCCCGTTCTACACTCGAAGTTATCACCTCGATGTACGTACTGCTCTCCACTTGATACTGACACCAAGAGTAAGTTACTCCAGCATATTCTACTGGGCATGAGACACATTGTTTCACCAGAAGCGTTGGGCGACGCCAGTTGCATCGTTGTATTCGGTTACCTCGCGAGTGTCCTTTGGGTGACTTCATTTGCCACGGAATAATCAAATGATTCTGAAGTCATGGGGTCCAAAGCGCGTAAGAAATGATGGAGTACATGACCATGACCATGATCGTTCCCCAGAGTATGGTTGTTTGTGTAGGTAGTAGACAGTAAGTACCTACCTAAGGACGAGAGGTGTGAGCTTAAAGGTTTTTGCGCGACGCCACCTTACAGCTAGAGTACTACCTACAAGTAATCTATCTATGCATACCTACCTAGGAGTGACAATCATGATCGGTTTTGTATATAATATGCCCGCAGCACAATCACCTAGGTAGGTAGCTGGATCATGCCGGCGCTGTACTCTTTGATAATGGAGGCAGGGAAACAACCTCATGCCAAGCCCGGTTTATATTGAGGCAGTACTGTGTACGTATATACCAGGAACGCTGAGGAACGTTCATCCGCCGATTCACGCCAGTTTGTACGACGTCTCTTATACCCCAGCTACCTCGGTCTGGTGACACCTCTTCTTCGGCTCCTCGCCTGATCCTCCTTCGTCTTCGTCCTCGCCCGCCGATGAAAAAGGCGATCAACAGGTTGATAATATCGAGTTGCTCATGGATCCATCCCGACTTCGCCAGTTGATGGCTCACAACGTCGCCGTCTTCCGGCAGCAGCCATTGACCGAGATATCAGGCTCGCTCGGTGACCTGGGGACATTCTTACCCATAGTCATCGCCCTGACCGAAGGACACCAAATATCCTTGACGACAACATTAATCTTCACTGGCTTCTACAATATTCTAACCGGAGCATTCTTCGGTATTCCTCTGCCGGTTCAGCCGATGAAAGCGATAGCCGCCGTGGCTCTTCTGAAATCCCTCAGTGCAGGGCAGACTGCAGCCGCAGGGATTTTCGTATCCAGTTGCATCTTACTCTTCAGCATCACCGGCATACTCTCTTGGTTCACACGAGTCATTCCCATTCCAGTCGTCAAAGGAATTCAAGTCGGAGCAGGCTTGAGTTTGATCATTGCGGCGGGAACCAAGGCGCTTACGGCTCTATCATGGACAGCACCTTCATGGGCAGATAACTATCTATGGATGATAGCCGCTTTCATCGCCCTCCTTGTTCTGAACCTTCGACCCCGAACCCCCTATGCCCTCGTTCTCCTGGTGATTGGCATCATCTTCGCCATCATCCGCACTGACGCTAAACACATGCCTGGCTTTGAGATCTGGCGTCCCTACACCTATGTCCCCTCAGCCAGAGAATGGAAAACAGGTATTCTAGATGCCGGCATCGGTCAACTACCTCTGACAACGCTCAACTCCATCATCGCCGTGACTCATCTGGCCGCTGATATCCTGCCCGAGGTCGACCCGCCATCGGTGACCGCCATCGGTATCAGTGTCGCTGGGATGAATATCTTCGGATGCTGGTTTGGAGCAATGCCAGTCTGCCATGGATCAGGCGGACTCGCAGCACAATACCGATTCGGAGCTAGATCTGGAGCCAGCATCATTTTTCTCGGGCTTCTCAAACTCGCCTTGGGCATCTTCTTCGGTGAGAGTCTGACCGACCTGCTGCACAGGTTCCCGCTGGGCCTGCTGTCGGTGATGATTATTGCGGCAGGGCTGGAGCTGGCCAGTGTTGGAGAGAGCCTCAACACCGAACGAGCCAGAGACTTGGGCAAAGAGAACAGCCGCCCAAGTCAAACTGTTGAGATCACAGACGAAGAAAGGAAGAAACGCTGGACAGTAATGCTAGTCACTGCCGGTCTGTTGATCGCATTCAAAAACGACGCTATTGGCTTCGTGGCCGGCCTGGGTTGCCATTGGAGCTACCAACTACCTCGATACATTGCTGCGCTGAAGCACAAAGAAAACCCTGCGGGACAGCAGGGAGAGCGTGAAGTTTTGCTACCACGGTAACGGCCCCTCCGTATTCGAAAAGGTACCCGTTACACCATCCGGACCATCAGCCACCAGTTGCGCCACTTTCACGGCGCCATGCCTAGGGTGTCGTTCCTCCGTTAACTCCTCGTTGTTCAGCGCTGTCGCCCGGTATCCTGGACAGACGGCGTTCACTTTCCAATCCGGGTGCGTCTTGGCATAGAAGGCCATGATGGCATTGACGGCGGTTTTGCTCGAGCTATACCATATACCGGGATATGCTGGGCCTTTTTCTATTGTGAGCCCGATGCTTCCAAGGGTTGACGACACGAAGATGATTTTGGGCAATTTCGACTTCTCTAGCAAAGGAATCATTCTCTCGGTCAGGACGGCGGTCGAGATGACATTGACGTTGTATGTGCTGTCGTACTTCTCGCGTAGAGTGGCAGTGGATGGCAGGTGCTGGGCTGCGGTGCCTGCATTGTTAATAAGCACATCCAGCTTGCCAAAGTGCTGCTTAATGGCGAGGTAGCATTGCTCAATTGACTTGTCGTCGGTGATGTCCAGCTGGATTGGATTGACGTTGTTTGGAGCGCCCATGCTCGCACCCGCCTCTTCGCCCTTGCGAGTATCCCGGCAGCCCATGAGGACTTGGAAGTTCGGGTTTTCGGAAGCCAGTTTCTTGACTATCTCGTAGCCAATGCCAGTGTTTCCTCCTGTTACTAGGATGATTGTCTTGTTCGCGGCGGCTATGCTGGACGGGCGATGCTGGAGGCCAGGTCGAGACATGGCGATGTATATTTGCGACTACCTTTACGCTAGCGATGAAATTCTCAGATCATTCTAGGGGGTCGCCAGGAGATGCGTCAAGTAAGGTAGGTAGGTATCTTTTCAGTGGAATACGTTCAATACTAACGAAGCTCTCATCAAAGCGTCACCGTTCAAGTTCCAAGGTTGTCAATGAGCAGGTACCAAGACGAATAACGCACGCTACGTCATCACGCTCCCGTCGACTCCAACCATATTTTGCCATCCACTGGGAAATTCTATGGTGTGTTTCCGATTGGTTCTCTAGACTCCGTTCCAACACAATCTGCAGTCTCAGATTAGAGGTTGGTCGACGACCTGTGATTGAGTGAGTGATGACCAGGGATGGCTGGCGAGGCACACGCTTCGCATCGTCTTCTCACAGGGAAATGCTGGTGTTCGGGTCAGGACATTCGATACTATTATGTCTCAAGCATAGCAAGCATATCGACAGTCGTGGTTCTGCGATCGAACGATGCACCAGCCATGGTCACTTAGAACGGGTCGATGTTGTCGAAATGGCAGTCTCCATCGCTCTTCAATCACTATCTTTTCGTGCCATGATATGCAAACTTCCCTTAGGCGTTTCCATCAAGCTTGGTAAATTCCCCAGGCCCGCCAGGTATCTGCAACCAGTTCTTCTCATCGTAATCCTCCTCACCCTCGATGAGATGGAATGTGTAGATGATTCGAGTCTTTTGGCTTGTATTCCGCTCGCTCTTGTGTAAGATGTTGCCATGGATCAGAACTAAACTGCCTGCCTTCACTTCGCCTAGAACGTATTCTTCCTTGTGCGGCGTTTCCGAGTCAACATCCTCGTGCGCAAAGTCTCGCGGCCATCGTCCCGCCTCATCGGGCACGCTCTCAAACGTAGTGCCTTGTCCGTCTGCCCTCCGCACGAACCGTTCTTTGATCGGCGCCCTCCGATGGCTGCCCGGCGCGAAACTCAGGCAGCCATTCTCAACCGTGGCATCTTCCAAGGCGATCCAGAACCCTACTGCCGACGGCGGCTTCGTGTACAGGAATGTGCTGTCCTGGTGCGGCGGTACCGCGCCCCCGATTTCTGGCTGCTTACAGATCACCATGCTCTGCAACAGCCGCGGATCTTTGTACCCAAGATCTCGCGCGATCGCGGCGTTCCGCCTTCCGATCTGTCCGGTGTGAGAGATACTCCCGAATTCCGGCACCAGCCCGTGTAGATTATGTCCGATCTTGTTAATCGCCCGCTCTTTCGGCTTGTTCAGTTCCCCGGTGCGAGGGTCGAATGCGTCTTCCTCGAAGAAGAACCGCACCTTGTCGCCTGAAGTCAGGAAGTACTCGTCACCAACGTGTTTCGCCGAGGTCGAATCGCCGTTCTCATCAGTACCCGTCGTAAATCGTGTCATCGGGTGATCGGCCAGCGGGAAGTCTTGGAGAAGCTCATGTGTCTTGGATAGGAGTTTCTGACATGTTTCGGGGGAGAAATATGAAGGAATGATCAGGTAGCCGTCTTGTTTGAAGGATGCAATCTGTTTTGGCGTAAGGCCAACGGGCGGCTCTGAGTGACTGGGATCGGGGGACACGCGCGACGGTGCCATGTCTACAGAATTCCAAAATGTACAAGAGCGTCCTAGAAGATGTAGGAGATCGATGGCGTCGGAGCTGCTGATAATATCAGAATGCTGGACTGCAATCTGATATCTGATTATGCACCGTAAACGGACAAGTGATGATGAGGGGCATGGCAAATACTAGTGGTTGGGGGGCCTTTTCAGCCCGATCAAAAGGTGGGACTCGAGACCGTATACTAAACTCAGTAGAGGCTGGGCGAACCTCCATCCTGACACGTGACCTCGAGATCGTACATCTACTTCGCTAGCGTTCGAGGTCAGGATGAACAGTATTCCCAAGCTTAGGTGCTGGCATAGGAGGAGTTCCAGGCATCTCGACTGACAGATCAGCGGAGCCTATGCTGCTGGAGAGCACTGAGCTGGAAAATGACTCGGTCTTATCACCACGGCTCCTTTTTCGGCCTCGACGTTCGACCTCGTCTCCATCTTCTTCGCTATCAGCAGCAGATTCAGTGTCTGGATGTGGGCGCTTCGTCGGGCTGACACTGCGAGAATTGCCCTGATATGCTGTGTATTGAGCGAACCGCCAGCAACGTTCCGGGCTACATATCTCCACTTCCGTTTCGTTGTCCACGCGAATACGGAGCTTCCTTGAAGCGTTTGCTTCTAGAAAGCCCCGGAGACACTCAAAAACCGTGTACGCGAAGCGTGCAAATAGAAATCGGCTGAGGAAGCCCAAATCTCGGACTCTGTGCAACTCGACACCGTGGTAAAGACGATGAACTTGCGAACCAATTCTAGTGTTCATGCAATAGACCACCAAGCGGCCCTCGAGAGGGACGATGGCAAAACGCTTCGCATCGAAGACGGTATGTATGTCACTCCGCAAACGGATGCTGTTGTCTGGGTCTTTGAGTTTGTCCGCCCTCGTGGAACCAGTATACTTAGCCATGTTCATGTTAAACCACTGCCTTTCGCCACTTGGCACCAAGTGTGCATCTTCGACACCGTCCTCAAACTGCGTGACTCGGCAATAACTGTCACTATCGGGCCGTGATGTTTGCTGAAAGGATGGGATTTCGCGCCAGGAAGATGGGAGATTGCCATGTGGAAAGCACCAGTGCTTGAATGTGGGAGTCACTGCATAGTCTAGCCCTAATATATGTTAGAAAAAACATAATAGTTCAAAAGATGGTGGAATATTTACTGTTTAGTGGATGCGACGTCTGAAAATAGTAGACTTTTGCTCTCAATATCGTTTCTGAGGCCGGGACAGGGTGTTCACCATATTTGTCTAGAGTGAGGAAACCATCCCATCTGTTGTCATCCACAATAGCACAGGCGACTCGCACTGTCTCATGATGGACACCGCCAGCATCAAGAGGTGGGAAAGTGAAGAGGGGGGTGTCGTAGCTGGGGTGTTTGATATCAATGTTTTCGTACGCAAGGCGCGTCTGGAGCTTCTCGGGGTGCGATGGTGGTGGATATGGAGACCATACAATCCTCTCATCAATGCTCTCGATGTTAGTCATAGTACATCTTGGATAACAAGTGTGTCCTAAGATTCTCGAGACCGTTTATTGTTGTTCAGATAGTCAACACGACTCCCGCAGATAGCCTTGGCAAGAAGCGAACATGACGAGCTAGAAAGCGGAGTCAACGGAAAGGTGGAAACTCTATGTAGCCTAAGTGGAGGTATTATTAGGCTCAAGGTATTAGGCTTAAGCTTTGCCAAGCCCGATGCTAAGTTATTCTCCGAGTCATCTATGTATCACGTGTTACCACGTGATATCAATCTAGGTAGTTGTTATTGGCCCTCTTACTTAGGCTAGCCGAGAGATCCGGTCGGCTATATGGCTAACAAGAGCACTTTGCACAAGAACGCCTAGGCTGAAATATTCGATGGCGCCAGGATAAAATGATATCTATAATATCGAAATGAGACGGAAGGCAAGAGGGACTGTAATCAATCTCTCCGTTTTCTGCATCGCGCTCTTCTTCATCCTATACGTGAATCGACCGCAATCGGCCAAAAGGACCTTCGAATGGACGACGATTCGCTATAAGACGACGTCCGCCGCGCTGCCTAAGGCTCGTGGCATCTGTCCCGGGTTAAGAGGGAGCCCGAAACCGGCCCTGGTCGTGGCGCGAGTAGCCGCTGAGGATTCAAAATGGCTCGATGCCTTGGGAGACCGATATCACCTATGCGTCTACACCGCTGACGCGCCGACGGATACGGCTTCGCCATATCTCCAGGTCCCTTCCAACCGTGGACATGAGGCCATGGCATACCTGACATTCCTGATCGACAACCACGCAGACATCCCCGCGGCGGGCGCGGTGTTCGTGCATGGCTCACGCTGGGCCTGGCACAACGACGCGCCCGACTACGACAACGCGGCGCTGCTAGCCGCGCTTAACGTGTCCGCCGCCCTCGAGCCGTCGGGATACCATAATCTGCGCTGCGACTGGAGCGCCAGTACGTGCTCACCCTCGGAGGCGCCGCCGCAGGGCAGCATGGAAACCCTGTCCCGCGCCCTGCTGGAGCCGTGGAACTCGCGCGTGGCTTCTGATGCGGCGCTGCCACGCGCTCTGGCTGCCTTGTTTGGCGGCGACGAGAGAACAGTCCTCCTCGGCCGGACCGATGCCGTGCGCGCCCAGTGTTGCGCACAATTCGCCGTTTCCCGCGACCGTATCTGGCAGCATTCTCGCGACGAGTATGTCGCTTTGCGACAGTGGTTGCTCGATGGAAGCAGCAGCAGCAGCAGCGGCGGCGGCGGCGGTGATAGCGATAGTAGTGGTCCCACCAACCAGCTTTCGCAGCAGGGACAATACAGTGGCCGCCATGGCGAAGCGGCACCACCCGACGACCGCGTCGCAGGCCGCATCTTGTCGTATGTCTGGCATATCCTGTTCGCACCGCCACAGCAAGGTGAATCATCTGGTGCAGATGGGGTGGTCGACCTGGCGCAGCTCAATGCTCTGGCCTGTCCAAGCGCCGAAGAGTGCTATTGCCGCCTGTACGGGCGGTGTAATCTCAGTGGCTGTACTGAGCCCGGTCGCTGTATGGGACAATATGAAGTGCCGCCGAATTTCAGACTCCCTGAGGACTGGGCGGCTAGGAATTCATTGTGACTCAACGCTGTGGATTCTTATGCTTGCTCGATCTGGGATACTGCTACTCAAGACATTGATCCACGGGTGTGCCTTTGGGACCACAAAGTGTCATACTTGCCTCCAAGCAGCCGGCAAGTCCTGCAACTGAAGTCATGTCATTTTTGTCGTTGGGATTGCTATCCCAGGATTGAATAATCCCAGAAGAGGGGGTTGGACACCAGGCCAAGACACCGTCACAGAGGCCAAGATATCACGCCAGTCAAGACTTCGCATGTTTGCTCCAATTCCAAAGGGACCGGTATCGTTCGGAGGAAGACACTTACGGGAAGATATCAGAAAACATAAGAATAAGAGGTCTCCCAGATAGGATGGAAGCATCTGCACTGAATGAGCAATTGGAATAAGCACTCTATAACGCGGATCATAGGGGATAACTTAAGGTGACAAAAGACAATTCAATTTTGATAGGGCTGTTGAGTTTTGTGTTTATTTAGGTAGTATATGGCCAACGATATAGTGCTGGTCCTTTTGCTCTGTTCAAGACTACAATGGCGTAGCGGTATAGAATCGTGACAGCAATAAGACGGTGCTATCCATCTTGAGGCAGTTCCTGGTAGGGTAGAGGCCTGACTAGGATACACAAAGATAGAGCTACTCTGGTATCTATCAGGGCATTCAAAACATATAGGCATAACTTGCCCTGCCGAGGGTGTTTTGCACAAGTGCCGTACATTAGCAGAAATCTTAACTCGTCCCCCTTTTACTGTGTACTTCCTGGCACAAAGGCAGCGTAAGCTGTTCAAGCTAGGTATGACTGATGGAGGTGTCCAATATTGTAATGCTATCAAATATCTCTCTCATTGAAACGTAAAAGTCTAAATCCCTCGGTCAAAAAGTGTCCTTGAAGAAGTGAAATTCAGGGAATATCATCCCAGGCAAGTTGCTCAGTACCGACGAGGTCGGGCATTGGCGGATCGTCTGAAAAGGTTGCTAGGACATCCAGGGTCACTCAATGTCAACGTCTGCCCTCCAGGCTGACAGTTGGGAATGGCACCAACAGCTGCTTGGATAGCCTGAATATCAGTCACGCCAACCAAACCCTCGAGATCAACACCAAGAACACCAGTTCGGCCAACCACAGCACAGTTGCCAACACACGCATTGAGAACAGTCTCAAGAGTTTGGGTGAGATCGCAAAGAACTCCCAGGACACCACTGTTGCAAGTAACCTCGGAGAGACCAACGTCTGCAAGGGTTTGGCCGGCACAAAGGGTAACGGCAACACCGCACTGAAGAGTGGAGGCTGTGGTGGTGGTTGCAGCAGCACTTGTGGTTGTGGTGACAACGGAAACAGTAGTCGTAGCTACGGATGTCGTGGTCACCAGGGCGGATGTGGTAGTTAATGAGGCAGATGAGGTCGTTGAAGATGTTGTCGGGGTGTTAGGACATGTAGGATCATAGATCGTCACAGTCGTCGTACCGAGCGCTGAACAGACTGTGTTCAATTCCCCTAGGTTGATTGCTGCCTGCAATGCCTCGGGAGTGATACTTAAGCCCAGGATCTGGTTGTTTTCAATCAGTACCGAGGCCACATTCGGGTTGCCGCCAAGGATAGTAGGAACAAGGCTCAATAGGTCGTTGACAGTACAAAGAATGCCGCCTAGTAGCGGACAGCCCTCCGTAACAACGGTATTGGCGGTGATTAGTTGAGAATCCAGGCAGATGTTGGCGTTCAGATCACAAATGGGTGCACTTGACGTTGTGGTGGTTGCAGATGCGGATGTAGATGAGGTGGTCGACATGACGATCGACGTGGTAATCGCAGGTGTTGAACTGGACAGGGTGGTCACTGAGGTGAGTGGGGTGGTGGTCACTGAGGTGAGAGGAGTGGTGGTCACTGAGGTGAGAGGAGTGGTGGTCACTGAAGTGGTTGATGTAGTGGTGGGACTCTGAGGGCAGGTAGGGTCATAAATCGTCACAGTGGTCGTTCCGAGGATCGAGCAGACGGAATTCAGCTCTCCAGCATTAATAGCAGCTTGCAACTGTTCAGGAGTAATGCTTAGACCGATTACCTGGTTATCCGCTACCAGTACCGAGAGAACATTCGGATTTCCACCCAGAAGGGCTGGGACAAGACTCAGTAGGTCGTTGACTGTACAGAGAAGACCCCCCAGGAGAGGGCAATTTTCGGTCACCACAGTGTTGGCGGTAATAAGCTGCGAGTCCAAGCAGATATTGGCGTTGAGCTCACACTGAGTTGCAGCCGAAGTACTTGTGGTTGCAGGGGCGGATGTCGTGCTGGATGTCATAGTCAAGGAGGATGACGTGACGGCGGGCGTAATGCTGCCTGATGAACCGGTGGTCACAATGGTCGTTGAAGAGCCCGAGGTCGATGAAGAGCCCAAGGTCGAATAAGAGCTTAAGGTAAATGAACCCGATCCCGACGAAGTGGTGGTGCTGGTTATGGGATTGGTTGGGCATGTAGGATCATTGATGATCACACTAACTTCGGGCAAAAGACCACAAACACCATTCAGCTCTCCGGCATTGATGGCAGCGGCGACCTGTTCTGGAGTGATAGACAAACCGAGAACCTCGTTGTTGCCGATGAGAACAGACAGGATGTTGGGGCTACCACCGAGCAGGGCGGGTACCAAACTCAATAGGTCATTGACAGTACAAGGGATACCACCAAGCAAAGGACATGTGGCTGTAGAAACCACATTAGCCGTGATTAGCTGAGAATCCAGGCACACATTGGCATTGAGATTGCAGACAGGGGCAGTTGAGGTCGTGGTGGCCGGGCCCGATGTGGTGCTGGAGGCTGAGGTCAACGAGGTTGTGAGGGAGCCACCAATTGGTCCGACTTCGGATCCCGAGGAGGTTGACGAAGTGGTGCTCTGCGATAGGGAAGATCCTGCTGTTGTGCTTCCACCAATTGGTCCAACTTCGGATCCCGAGGAGGTTGACGAAGTAGTGCTTTGCGATAGGGAGGACCCCGCCGTTGTGCTTCCACCAATTGGTCCAACTTCGGATCCCGAGGACGTTGATGAGGCGGAGGTGGTTGAGGTAACCCCGCCAATAGGACCGGTGTCACCACCCGACACGGAACTGCTTGTCACAGCTGAGAAAGAGCTCGTTGTGGTAGACGAGCTGCTGGAGGACGCGGAAGCTGAAGAGGCGAACCCAGTTGAAGAAAAGCTTGATGTGGAACCTCCAATGTCATCGACGCCTCCATTGCTGGATGTTGTGGACGTCGCGGATGTAGTAAACATGACTGGACTGTCGACAGCGGTAGAAGTGGTTGTGAACGACGAAGTGCTCAAGCCGATTGGACCAGTCTCTCCAGATGATGAACTGCTGGAAGTTGTTCCAGCGACAGGGCTCCAATCGACCCATCCTTGCCCACCTCCATAGTAAGCGTTACCATTGCTGTCATTGTCAGGCAACGGCCACCAGCCTTCGGTAGATGTGACCTGAGGTCCATTGGGGATCGGAACGACACGAGAGCTATACACAAAATTAGTCGCCAGCGACGTTGGACGATTGTTCCTTCTTACCTCTTCGCTGCTTGAGTGGAGTGCGGAATATTGAAGATGATCACCTTGGTGATCTCAATATTGAAGCTGAAAGTGCCAGGACCAGAGTATGATTTGGTCACATAGGCATCCCATGTCTTCCCCGGGATGGTGTAAACCTGCATGGGCTCAATAGAAATGGTCTCTTCACCTTGGACGGTAACAGTCACAGTCCTGGGCGGAGCTGTGATTGTGACTGTGGGTGCAACTTGAGGGAATGTCCAAGTATAGGTACCGGCCTCGGGGATTTTTCCTTGGCTCGAGCAAAGAGCGAGGGCAGTGACGGTTGATGTTGGTGCAGGTCGCTCGATGACGGTCTCAAACCATTCGGAGCATTTCTTCCACTGCTTGCCAGAACCGCTGGTGCCAGACCGACACTCGACAACATCCAAGAGCTGGTAGCGGCTGCCATCGGGCTGTTTCCGGCACTTTTTGCAAAGACCACTGCCCTCCCAGCCGGGAATGCAGAGTGGTCCGGCTTCGTCAAAGGGTGCGACAGCTCTCCTGGTGACAGTTTCGTAAACGGTGACGTCCTTCTCCTCTGGCTCTTTCTGCAACCAATCAACCCAGCTCCGCTTGTTAGCAGTAGGGGCGGGTGTGATAGTGGTCAGAGTTTCAAGATACTCGGAAACTCTCAAAGGTTGGTTGGTAGCAGTGACGGTGGTGCTCTGAGAAGTAGTTCCATTCCAGGCACAAGGGACAACCGTAGAGACCCAAGGGTAGGTGGTGAAAGGGTAAGTGGTGGAACACTTGCCCTTGATGCAAGCTGTTGTAGGCTGGCATGTTGAGACAGGTTGGTACTGGGAGGTGACCGTGATGGGGGTGAGAGACAACTTGTCGGCGCCTGGACAAGGGTCGATCGTAGTCAATGGATCACCAAGGACAGCATCAGCCATAAGCAAAGCCAAGGCCGCCTTCTTCGTCACCGAGCTCGGTAACAACATGCTGGATAAAGAGTGACTTGAGGTTAGATACAAACCCAAAAGAAAAAGAAGGGGTCAAAAGAGTGACTATGCTGGGTGAGCAAAGAAGTTGGTTGGAGGATGAATAGAAACTGGTCGTGTCCAGGGATACTTTATACAACACATTGAGGAGAAGGCGCCGACCTCACTTGGTCCAAGCAGATCGAAGGCAAGCAGGGCTTGTAGCAACAAGATTGGGTAGCCTGCATGACATTCAGCCGGTCTGCAAGCATTTAGTCAAAGTGTGGTGTTCTTCCCCTTGTGCATCTCTCTATCGAGCCGAAGTTAATTTCATTGTGCCAGGCTAAGACCCTGGCGACTGGAGCCAGGATTGCCACAATGGACCAAGAATAGCGAACAGAACCTCCCAACACCTCAGTGTTGTGACCTTAGCAGATTAAGGAAGGGGTGTGGTGCTGTGCATGTTATTGATAACCGGTCCTGGCAATTGTTCATGCGAAGTAGTAGCGGGAGAGACGCTGGGGCACAGTCATAGTGGACACGGCCGAATCAGAGTTCAAGGAAATATGTCGGTCAGGATCACCGTGGTTCTTTGAGGTATCCAGTGGCTGTTTTTTGGTCAAACAATGCTGTCAATGACCAAGGATCTCCACTGTCATTCGTCGGCGCTGTCAATAAAAGCAAACACGAGGTTGACGGTTGATAGGTGTGGGGTGTGTCTTGGGCAAGGCCATTTCTTGAGAAGCATGTTTTTTGTTTGTTTCTTCGCCATCCCAGACTTTGGCAGTAACAGCAGCGACGGTCAGGACTCGCCGTGCAACATTCTATCCTGGCCTCTTAGCGTTGTTGTTGCTTCTCCTCCTTCCATCGGGGTTTGGCAGAGAGCTTCCTCACCGAGGCCTTGATTGTCTGGAATGGACTTGCCCATGGCTGCGAGATAGGCCTGATGGCCAACCTTCAGCAGGTGTGGTCCGTACCGGTGGTCTTGCCCAAGCGATCCGGGACTTTTGCGTACCTGGGGTGCAGGCAGCTGACAACCCCATACTGGACGTCTGGTCGTCAAGTAAAGGGACGGGCCAGCGTCACAATGATGGAATGTCAAACTTGTCGATTGAACGTCAAAATAGGCGTGAGCCGGGGTGATTCTCGGAGTCTGGTTGGTGGAGAAAGTGGGGGAGTCTAATTCGACGTCACCCAAGGCTCCAAGCGTTCTGTCTCTAAGCACACTATTACCACCTTATTGCCACACTCCATATCAAATATCCCGATCGAGCTTCGGATACAAAAGACCTCAGAGATGTCAAATCTATTGGCACCTCGCCTATCGAGTAGTTAAGCGACTGATGCTAGGATGGATCTCAGCAATCCCCCAATCATGTACAGCCATTCATTGCCATGGGACAAGATATTCTATCCACCTAGCCCAAACCTGCCTGACTTCCCTTCTATGCATATGTCCAGGGATCCCAATGATTCCTGATCCCGACCATCCTTTTAGGATGTCCTTCGTCCCAATCAACGACTTCGCTACCACAACAATCTCCACTCAATCTCATTTGATCTACAGAACAAATCTTCCTTGATGCGAAATTCTTGCCGGATTCACGTTTACCTGGGGTCGGGTGAGACTAGAGGCAGATCCCCACTGACTGGTGCCTACGGAGCTTTGCCTTTGTGTTGTACTTGTGTCAAACATGCCCTCCGCGGGAGTAACCCTATCCTCATGTCAAATTGGGTTTTGTTGACACCCGAGGTCACTGACAGGCATAGCCGTCCCTCAAACGTTGACAACATGTCAGTCCATCCAATTTCAAAACTCTATCAACCTGTCTGCTTGTTGCCCTTCACATCGAGAAAGGGCCAAGAAACAAACATCAACATCAACATCTGCAACTGCAAAGTCATAACAACAATCAACACATCAGGGAACAACGCCAGTGATCACGACGACTGGTGCTGCGAGTGCCCAAGGTCTCTGCCGCCTTTACACTTGCAGTCAGCATGGGCCTAGCAACTTCATCCGGGGTTACTTGGACAGTATCTCAGGGTCTCCGGCGGCTGCTCACGGTATAGCTCGGCTTCCTGGCCTCGATGAAGTGGGTTCTCCAGGGTCTGTGAAGTAGAATGTACAAACCTTTTTCGAAGGTAGTGATGGCCATCCAATGCCAATAGGGCTTTTTGTGGCTAAAGTAATATGGTGCAGCCGAGGTCACGACAAAATCCCTCAATGTAGCGACCCGTTCAGGTTCAAGGTTTTACCAGATATCCCACCATCCCAATATGCCGGCGAAGCTGCTCATATCAGTTTCGACAAAAGGCTATACAGAATCATATAATGTGACGAATATAAACAGGTACTTCAAGAGCTTACTGATATTATGTTGTCTGTTCTTGCGTGCTATTATAGAGAACTATTATTCTTGAAAAGCCATTGCAGTTCTCAACGTAAAAATATTCCATATTGATGATTTAAGTATATATTTACCGACTGATCCCACCGTATTGGACAATATGATATCTCGCCAACTCGAGTAGCATTCCTCGTTCGCTAACAAGCACCCGACTGTTGCCCTTGTGTTTCTGTTGTCTCTTGTGCTTCTAGTGGCATGGAGAATGGAGGAGGCGGCAAGAGCTCGCAGTTACAGGCTGCTACCCAGGATACCGGGAATCCCAATCTTTGGCAACACATTCCAGCTTCCGCCACTGAAGCAGGGTGCATGGGGTATTGAAATGGGAAGGAAGTATGGAGAGATATATGTCTAGACCACTGATCTACATCATCGGTTTAGCTCTGACCAGCTGTAGGTTCACTTGCTGCATCGGCGGCAAGACAAGGGTCCTCTTGAACTCGTCGCGAACAGTGAATGATTTGATGGAGAAACGATCAGCCATCTACTCATCTCGCCAGTACATGCCCAAGGCGTCCGGGTTTCTCTCTGGCGACAATCGAGTTCTTCTGATGCCTTATGGCGAAAGATGGCGTGTGATCCGCAAAATCATAAAATGCCCCTGCGTTTGCGCCTTTCCAGGACCTCGAATCCAAGCACCTGTCGTATGACCTTCCTGCACCATCCGGAACTGTGGTACTCGGCAACATAACGTTTCGCAAATTCCGTCATCATGAGCGTGGTGTTTGGTAAGCGGATGGAGCTTGGAGATCCGAAGATTCGGGAACTTTTCGAAGCCCCCAACGCTGTCATTGAAGCCATCCAGCCATCAGCGAATTTGGTTGACTCTTTGCATTCCTGGAGAAGTTGCCAAAGCCATTGCAGTGGTGGAGAAAGCAGGGCGAAGTCATGTACCAAAAGACCATCAGGTAAGCCAAACCTCGTAAGCACGACAATACTGACCCTCTAAGCATTTATAAGCGTGAAGGGGATGAACTGAAACACCGACACACTGACACTCGCTGGGAAAACCATTCGATACCTTTCAAGTCAGCTGGGGAGAGCATCGCTTTGCCCAGCTCGAAGTCTCAATCAAAGTGCGAAGCCCACATGCAGCCTTGGTTGAAAGAGAAGCAGGTTGGCTATGGACACCGAGTATTGAGTCCAGGGTAACATCAACCACTCAGAAATCTAGCTAAATCCAGCTAGGAAGGATCATCTGAAGCTGCATGTTTGGCACTGTCTCCGTATCCGAGTTGTAGCCGGCCCAAAATGTGATGATGGCTCGTGCAGGCTGGCCAATTTTGGATGACAGCAGATTCCGTTGATTGCCGTACTCCTCTTACTCCACCGATTTTCCTCTGTGATCTCCCGCTTGCGGAGAGAAAGTATAACCCCACAAACCCAAAACCCAGATTTGCCGTACTTTGGAGTCGCTTCAATATAATCTAGCACATATGGCTCGTCCTCAGGCACCAGTCCAGCCCATCTTTGCTGCGGAGCTACTGGCGAATGTGAGATCCCACAGTTCCATACCGGGGAGATGTCCACACATCTAATAGTCAACATGGAAGATCAACGCGGTGTTGAGAATTTGTGCTCATAGCTTGGAGGCAGTGCTCCACGATTCTGTTGCATCACTGCTGTCTCGCGTGTCTTGCAATAGAGTATATCGCACAGCGCCTGTCAGCGTTAGTCCACATTACCCCGTAGACCTTTGGCACTATATGGACTTGGATCATTGCAGTTCATGAACTGTCGCGAAGCTCGTGTGCTAGCGGATCTGTAAGCGCGAGGCATCGATCCTGAAGGCACTTCATGGCGGGTCTCGAAGCGGTGTGGATATCGATTGTCTGTCTATGGATCAGTTCCGGGATCGGTCACTCAAGCTCGGTGACAATCATCTACCCCTGCATAGTCTCCCTTAGACAATTCCCATCTCCGAATGGCGTCCGTATGGTCATGCTCTTGAATTGTCTCAACCAACACCATATCCGCTGCGAAATTGAGCTCCTTTTGCGAGTCTCAGGTTTCACTCTGGCTTCAAACTGTTCCTTTTCTTTGATACGGTTTTGTGCTGCCACAGAACCTCCGATGTCCCGACTGGTTGAGAAAGCATCGGGGGAGAATGGCATCTCAAAGTATGGTGTTGACGCCCGGTTGCAGATGTGCCAAGACTTCGACACATCCAGGACTGAGACTCTGGCTTCGTCATTGATGAGAACAACTGGCAGATAGGGGCCATGATTACCAACATTGGATTATGAAGACTTGCGGCTGGCCACCAGTAAAGAGTTCTGGGTGTCTGTGTCTCACACTCACCGGGATCCTCCCAGAAAGGGTCAAGCCAACAGGTCCCAAACTTGCAAGTCCCAGTCCATATGAGTTGTGCCAACCCTCCATCGAATCTGTCCAGGTTGGTTGCTGTTTCCTTGCTGCTGACGCCATACATTTGTGCATTCCCTTGTAAGCTCTGTCTATGAACGGAGCTTCAAGACGCAAACATCGATATTGGAGGCGAACTGGAGAGATATCGCCGCTCGGAAGAAAGTATATACAATGCTCTCATTCCTCTAAAGGAAGGAAATGCAGACCACCAGATTTTTTCGCAGCAGCAGCAAAGACTCGGCGTAGGAAGTTGTTGACCGCCTTTCAACTGCACCCTAGCAGTAAAGTCGATAAGGTTCCTCAACAACCGAACCCCCGTGCCGTCTCGATAGGAAAAGCACCACGGCTTTGTTCGTTGGAGGTGGAAGTCGAATGATCCTGCTCATGTCTGGACCTGCCTGCGAGCTGCAACAAGTCACAGGTGTACAAGTAGAGGGGGAATGGGCTTCTTTCGGCGAAATGGGAGTTACATCGTGGACTGTCAGCACCTTAGAAACTCACGTCGTGAGCCGGTGAGTAATTACTTGCCGAGACAGCTTTTCATGCTTGAGTGGATGTCACTGTTATAGCGACGCTCCCACCACAGGATGAATGAAGTCCTCTTGCGTTCTCTTTCCCAAGGCCGGACATCTGCTTGGCTACCTTATAGCTGTTGTATGCATTGCTAGAAGCACGCAAGTCTCCTTCAAGTGCGAGATTTGACTGTTTTGAATAGCCGGAGACCAACACGCGTTCACGACAATTGAATGGCCACAAGGCGATTCGGGTAGCATGGTCTATACGACGGAATAGATACAGGCTGAAATGTTAAGGGTGTCGGCTTGATGTATCTGCGCGATTGCAGTGCTACACTGGCAGGTTGGATGTTGTGCCAAACTTGAAGTCTAAGGTAGTAGTGGAAAGGACATCGTCATCGCTGCTTGGCATCATGACGGGCTCCGGCAGTGAGGCTCCAAGCTGCGGCAGCCGATTTACTGCAAGGATGTTGCTTGTCGTTGCAACCTCTCATTTTGCACTGCGACGAATCCAATCGAAACCGCTTCCAAAGCTAAAGCTGGGTTTCTCTTCGCTTTGAATCGTAAAGACTCTCTCCCTTGCTTCCGGCGGTTGTTTACGGACTCTGCCGTCTGATATCTGGCCCCCCGCAACGCGGCATCTCCAAACGAGCTTGACGCTATCTTCCCCCAATTGAGACCAACTGGCCCATACTCCGACAATCAATCACTCTCTGCAGTCCAGCCCTCATCTGGAAGCACGTAGAGATATCCTGCTACAGCGTTCGAGGACTTGGAGCATATCTCTATCCAGGTAGCGTCCTACACAAGACCAGGAACACCACGCCCGCTGTGGGTTGTAGGGGAAGATGGCGGACTTTTCTCTTGTCCCCGGCGGGCATGGCAACAATTACACTGGGATGCTTACTAGGAGTATTGTCTTCTCCGGTGCACTTTTTGTATTTCTTGCCGGTACGTCTTTGGTCGATCTTTTATAGTGCTTGCACATGCATCTGACCATGTTTTGCTAGCATCCGGAATGACAATTGCTTCCATTGCCATCCCCGAGTGGATCGCGTACGACGGCAGCAAGGTGCGTGGTGTTCACCCAGGGGGACGATTGGCCACTGACAAGAGCCAGAACATCCATTATACTTACGGCCTTCATCGAAAATGTTCCAATACCAATATCCTCCCTCCCTCCGATTCCTATATGAGTCCAACCTCCCTTCACTGCGTCCAATTTCCCCGGTACAATGATTGTCGGGGTGAGGACAGATATTTCTGTAGCATGTGGCGATCGGTTGGCTTTCTGATGTCCTTCGCCGTGGTCTTGGAAGGTATGACAATTGTAGCATTTGCAGTTTTATTGATCGGAGGGAAGCAAAAACGAGAACAAGGATGGGGTGTGCTCACCATTTTGGTGGCACTGGCGGCATTTGTGCAGGCTCTTGGAATGGCATTGATGGTAGGAATTGCCCACATCCACATATTACAAACCTACCGTTAACAGCATTGACAGGCATACCTATACGAGAACGACGAACGATTCTTTACAGGATGGTATCTGGACAAGAGTTGGACCATGTGTACAGTTTCATGGAGCTTTCAGGCCTTATGCGCCATTGCGATCACGTTGGCTGCTGTGGTGCTTCCAAGTGAGGGAGGCTACGAGCTGATTCCTGAACATGCCTAATAACCGAGTGCCGGTTGTGGTGGGCATAGATTACAGAAAGCGTGCAATGGTTGAAGGTGTATTCCTTGGATGTATCGAAGAATAGTCTGCATGGTAATGGAGATTCGGCGTGAATTTACACTTTGGGGACTCTGTTCGAGTGTATATGCGGAGTTCCTGATGACATTGAGGTCTTCTACACATCTTCCGAGATCTATGTAAAGGAGGCGGCCTAGAGTGCTTGTGGAATGAAGTAATGAACGCTATCAGATTCATGACATTATGCGAACAGTCTGACCAAGGTAGCATAGACCATTAGGTATACTACTAGGTAGAAGTTCGAGGAGTGGCATCCTAGTAGTGCTGAGTTTCCAGAGATAATCAATTATTTAATTAGCGCAAGGCTGAGGACGTGTGTTACCAGTATCATCCCATGCCAGATCATCGGGATTTATACCAGACCCTTTTCTTTCCCGCGACACGTCTTTGGGGCCTGGCTAGCCTTGCTACGTATCAAAGTATTCGGGCAGCAAACATCTCTCACACCCTATCCGAGCCCGAGACTTATGTGTAGGTCTTCCGCTTCCCACACTCACCGATATCAGGGAAACGGCGATCCCATATATGTCATGGACCATTATAAGTAGTTATAGGTCTTCCATCGTCAATATGCCACACCAGCAAAACTCTAGTTAGCCGGAGCGTTTGAGTCCAAAGACAGGAAAGTGTGTGTTACCCCGTCGTTCTATGCCACCCAGTACGCCAGCTGTCTAGACGGCTGCACATATCCTCAAGCACTTCAGTACCTCGGTCCCCCAGATTTTGCAGGTCTTCTTTTGCAGTCTATTAGGGAAAGCCTCGGATATCATAGATTGATTGATCAGGGAGACTCCTCACACAAGGTAGATGGACATTGAATGAATCGTAGGTAGCTTTCAACACCAATGATCTCAGTTCCGACAATAACTAACGACTCCGCAAATCTCCAGATCACGGTGATGATAGAACATATTATCCCAACCTCCTTAAGCACACGGTTCTTTTGTACAATGCTTTACCACAAGACATGTTGACGCTGAGTCGTAATCTTGCGGTCAGGCAGATGCACCCACATTTTCTTTCCCATTCGCTTTCTGATCGCTTTGGCTTCTTTTTCTGCAGCCACTCTCGTCCTGGTCTTCTCTTCCTTCAACAACACGCTGATGCCTGTATGTGGTGGGCGTTTCTCATTCATTCGTCCTCGAGCTCGGAAATCAGGCTCCGATCCATAGGGACCGCGATTGGTCCAAGCCTCCGCGACATATATGTCTGTCTCGCTGGGAGCGAGGCCCTTTTTATATGTCTTCAGAGGGGTCTGGTGAGGTAGAGGCCGCGACTCGCTCGGATCTTGATTGAGGGAGGCATCTTGTCTCGTTGACCCCGGTTGCAGGCCCATTCCTTTCATGACAATCGCTTCATTGCGTGCCTGGATAAGGTGTTGCCGAACTTCCTGCGCCACTTTCTTTTTGGAGAATCTCATCTGCAGAATCGCCTCGTCAATTGACTTGCCAGCAATCTGTCGAGCCAAAGGGGCCAGCTTTTTCATGGATGTCTTGAAAAAATGTGACCGAAGAAGATGATTTCTCTCTGTCCGAGCAATCGTCATCTCCTTATTAAGCCGGCCCCCGTGCCTGATATGCCTGATGACCATGCGGCGCTGCCATCGGGCGCGGGCTCCAGGGCGAGGATTAAGAGCCTGTGCCATATGTTCTGGGTTGCGTTCGGAGAACGAGCTCGGCACGTCTTCATCGTCAGGAGACTTGCGCAGCTCGCCTGCAAACGCGCTGGAAGAGGACAGGCCTCCACGAACTAAGTTTCGTTCTTGTTCCTTTCTCTCTTCCTCCAGTCTCTGCTGCGCACGCTGCGATGCGGCAGCAATTCTTTCCTTGGTAGTCATTGGCGTCGACCCAGGTACATCTGTCATTGTACCCTGTCTAAGTTTTGGTCTGGAGTCGGCGCTCGCTTTCGCATCGAGGAGTTTTGGTGCAGAGCGGTCGCCACTCGAATGGAAGCATTTTCTGGCTTGAAGGCGTAAGGGAGATAAGTTGGCATATAGGTTAAGAAAGGGTGAGGCGGAGGGCGGACATTGTCGGGCTTGAATATGGTCAGTTGATGGACAGAGTTGGGCTCAGCAGAATTTCCACTTGCCTGCGCAAGCTCTCCGCAGAGCAGCTTGTGGCGGACTCATCCTATCTGTGTTCGCACCTTGTCGGTGGTTCAGCAGAGAGCAAGGTCGGACCACTGGTCTGGGTTGGGAGGTTGTATTGCCAGGACTATTGCAATGTCGACGATCGTCAACGAGGTTCATTGGAAGTTCAATGCATCGCTGAAGATGGCGATGCTTGGCAGCAGAGACGGGCCCATCGCCGCTTTAATGATGAATCATTTGAGCCAATCACTACTGCACCATAGGTGTCTACGAATTAAGGTCGCGTACTTATTACCAGGTAGTAGGGTCTACTCGTGTTGAAGGGTCCTAGCAACGGAGATTCGACGGGCATCTTTACCGTCCTTCAAGTTCGTGAATATAGAGGCCCTTTGCAACATGATACTAGTCGACGCTATGGATCTGTGTCACCAAGAGGTTCTTGGTAGACTGCGTCGTTGTGAATAGCTGAATCGGAGTTGTTAAACTGAAGTCAGGTCCTGCTCCGTCAGCGAATGAAGATTGTAAACGGGGGCGTCAGCTCCGATTGGCAGGCCAGGGCCACGGCTGCCCGTTGGTGCGAGTTGGTAAAGACCGCCCACCCGGGCTCGGGCTCTCTCTACAAAGTAAAATAATAATAAGGGTCTCGACTGATATGGCCCGCTACCAACTGGGAGCACCCCTGCCTGCGACTCCGTTATTCCATCAAACCCTCCAATTTGCATCGATGCGAGCGCAAACGCACACCACGCAACCATCTCTGTTCTTTTCCGCCATTTTACTCTAGGCCGTCTGCGCTCAGCCAAGCTGAATCCGAGACTGCTTATCCTCCGCTGTTGCGCTGGCCTCTCGACTGGACTGTGCCGCGCCTCGTGATATTTCCCTTGCAGAGAGCAACCGATGCGAGCTAAGCGGCACAATTAATTGCGGCTTCCTTTTTCCAGTTTCTAAACTGCTCCCGCCGTTGCTGAAGACATTCCCACGCATCTTCGAGGAAGAGCATGGCCCGTAGGGCGATTGGCGAGAAGCAGACGTTTGAAGAAGTTGGGGCAGGCACATCCACCAAAAACATCTGAAGGGATACCCAACCATGGATATCAATTCTTTGCTCTCTCCTTCCTCAGAAACACCACGGGCGAACTCGTCCACGCCAGGCTCGGGCACCTCCCCAAAGTCTCTGTTCAAACATATGGCACGTACGCATTCTGGAAATGCATCGCAAACTGCGGGCAATTCCCCTCTCTCGCGCTCTATACAGCCTCCTTCCAGCATACCGGCTCATGTGAGAAGTCCTTCTCAACAACCCGCGCATTCATCGCCCCTGATCAGCCCAGTTCCTACCGCAAGCATGTCAACGCAGTTTCCACGATCTTCGTCGACTCCGAGTCTAGACGCCTCGGTCGACGGGGGAGGAGTTCAGGCGCACCCTAGCAAGAAAGCCACCACCCCGATCCTGCCCACTCGCGACTCCTTCGATAGTCAGAGATCCTCCTCGAGTATTTTCCCTCATCTCACCTCCGCTGGAGCCGCGTCTAATCCTCGGGCGTCATTCGATATCGCCATGGTTGACACTCCTAAACAAGTCCTACGGGCTGATTACACAGACACTTCGCTTCCGGAGGAGGCCCAAAAAAGGTTAGCCACGCTCGTTACATACGTCCACGAGATGCCTTCGTCGTACGAGACACACACCGAGATCATCAAAATCCTACATCAAGGCCTAGTGGATCATATTTATCCTTCCACCAATCCGAACGAACGTCGGGATCCTAGAAGTTATGACCTCGTCGGCGAACTGCGACAGGCTCGTGAGAATCTGGACAAGCTCTTTGCTGTTGGCGAGGACCAGTGGCTAGACTGGCTTCAGGATGAGAGTCTCCTGGCTCAGACTGTGGAGGAAAGGGTCGCTGTAGTTGACAAGTGCCGCCGTGCGGTCGTTGAAGAGTATGGCAGCACAAGGCTATGGGTGACTTACGGTGAATGGGTTCTGCACTGCTACAAGTGGGCTCTTGACGGCCCCACTGAAGCAGAAGGGGAAGCCGCCGATACCGAGCGCCTTGTCGGTCGCGAAGTCTTCGATTGGGACCTGGTTCTTGACACGTGGACTGAAGGCATTGAACAAACCAGGCACGATATCAGCCGCAGTCACGAAGTGTGGGATAAATACATGACCCTACGGTTTGGTGATACGGGCGAGAAATTGTCATCGGCAGATGCTGCCACCGTTCTTGAACTTTACCAGAATCGCCTCCGAGTTCCCCATACCGAATGGCAGCAGACATTTCAGGCCTTCTCGACCTTTGTATCCGCTAACCTCCCAGCCGATCAATATGAAAGCACCATGGCCTCAACGCTAAAAGAGTCTGCTAGTACCAAAAAAATCTGGGAAGAGAGGGATGCTTTCGAGACCGAGTTGCAGAAGACACGGAACGCCGGAGATCGGAGCGCGGAGTACCAGGCGTTCTCAAAGTATATCGAGTGGGAACAAGCGAAGAGGGAAAAGCCTCGCGGGGAAAAACTGAAGGGAAAACGCGGGACACAAATGGTTCAGGACCCCCCTTTCGACATGGTCGAAGCCCTGTACCAACGGGCTGAGCTCCGCTTCCCTTCCGTGTTGGCAATCTGGGAAGAGCATATTGACTATATGCTGGATCGGTCAAAGACGAACTTGCTGGAAGTCCTCGCCCGAGCGACCAAACATTGCCCTTGGTCAGGTTCTCTATGGAAACAATATTTGTTGACATCCGAATTAGCAGAAGAGCCATTCGACGAGACGGAGAAGATCAAACATAAAGCTACGAGCACTGGACTCCTGGACGCCGCAGGCATCGAGGAGGCTTTGGTCGTGTACGACGCATGGTGTGGTTATCTCTTGCGCCGAACCAAGCGTGCTGATGCAGTCGAGGAAGACGCTGATGTGGCGGAGATGGGCATACGATCATCAATTGAAGCGGTCCACAGCCTGGCTTCGAAGTTGGGACTCGGCGCAGATTTTGATCCTTCTTTCAGGTTGCAACGCAAGTATGTGGAATATCTCAAGTCTCAACAACGGCTGGACAACGCTCGAGCACAGTTCGATGATGCGGTGCCTGACAATGGCAAACATTACAAATTCTGGCTACGGTTCTATGAGTTCGAGCTTCAGAAATCGGTGCAAATGGCTTTCGTCCAACATACTAGTCCCGACAGACTGGCTTCAATTGCTTCCGCCCCGTTTGCTGCTGCGATATTGAAGCAAGGTCTTCAACACCCTGATCTCGACTATCCGGAACCACTCATGGAGGCCCTTCTCAACCACTGTGAAGACTACGAGGATGCCGAGGAGTTGCAGAGTGCGATTGCTCTCGTTCGCAAAGTCCAGAAGAATCTCGCCGCAAAGAGACATAAAGAGGCCGTCGAAGCAAACGAAATTGCCCTGCAAACCCAGAAAGCAGAAGAGGAACTGAAGCAGCGGACACAAGAAGTCGCCAATGCTCTCCATATTGGAAAGCGCAAGCGAGACCAGGATTCCGAAAAGGAGGACACGAAGAAGCGATACAAGGCTGACAATGCAACCGAAGAGTCTATCGAGCCGCATGAGACACCGGAGGAACAACTGAAGCGCGATCGCGAGCACGCGAGCATCCTCGTACAGAATCTCCCGCCTAACGTGACTGAGACCAAAATCAGACAATATTTCAGCAGCTGCGGGACAGTGAAAAGTCTGAAGCTTCTTCCAGAAGAGAACAGTGCTGTTGTGGAATTTGAGGATACCGACGCCGCTACGTACGCGCTTTCTAGGGATGAGAGAGAGTTCGAGGGCTCCGTCCTATCTGTCGACCTGAATACTGGTTCGACCTTGTATGTCACCAACTACCCTGCTGCTGCGGATGAGACTTGGATTCGCAACCTGCTACGTCCGTACGGCGAAATCATCAGCATCCGCTTCCCTTCCCTCCAGCGCAACAAGAGACGTAGATTCTGCTATGTTGAGTTCAAATTACCGAGGGAGGCCGAGGCTGCAACGGAACTGGATGGCAAGGAAGTCGATGGATTAAATATCGTCGTGAAAGTCTCAAACCCAGCTGCGCGACAGCCGAGAGCAGACAAGAAGAATGATGGACGGTCAGTCTTCGTCGGTCAGCTACCGTTCAAGGCCACTACTGAGGATATTGAGAGAGTCTTCTCCAAGTACGGAACGCTGGAAAATATTCGGCTTCCTCGTGATCCGAAGAACAGCTCTCGGAATCGCGGAATCGCGTTCTTGACCTTTGCTAGCAAGGAGGAAGCAGAGGCTGCCCTGGCCATGGATGGGCAAGATTTTCTGCAAAGAAAGATCACGGTGCATCTCAGCTCTGATAGCAACCCTCAAGCCAATAAAGACAGCAACAAACGCTCCAAGTCGCCTTCTACACAACCTGATGGTGATTCCGGTGCAGGCACTCTCCTGAAACCAGAGCGCGACCCCACATTCATCGAGGAACGGCGACAGCGGACCATCGCTATCTGCAATGTGCCTGACACGGTGAACGATAGCAGAATCAAAGCTGTTGCTGAGAAGATAGGTCCTGTTCACAAAGTGCTGCTCAGAACAAACCATCAAGGCGCTCTGATCGAATTCACGACTGTTCCGGATGCAGGGCGGGCTATGATTGAACTTGACGGCTATGAGATCTCTCCTGGTCGCCATATTCGTGTCACGACTGAAGCAGAATTGGCACAGCAGAAACCGGAACGGAAGCAAGAAGCATTCGGAAAGCGTTCTGCTCCGAACGCTCCCTCAGCCAGTGGTCCGATCAAACGCCCATTGCAGCCAGGTGTGAGAAAAGGAGGTCATCTCGGGCAGAGATCATCTATATTACATTCGGATGGAAAGAGAGAAATCGCCGCCCAGGAGGAGCAGGCAAGCGGAGGAAAGAAGACGAATGAAGACTTCCGGAATTTGGTGAACAAGGGGTGATGCATGGCTGATACCGGGCGGCCAGACGGGGGAGGGATCTACAACTGTTTCGACGCGTGGCGCTCGTATCATGTAAAAATCGTAGGTAGGTAGCCTTCCCGACTGGGTCAGCGCCTGTGATAGTGTAAAAATACGTTCAAACATGTGCCTTTCATCTCGGGCGGGCGGTGGACTTGACCTTCTGCCGAAGCCAATCATGTACGGTGCAGTGCAACCAGGTTTCGAGAACACAAATCTCGTCTATGTTCGAGCTTCCATTTTCCCCGTTTGAGGCACTCGCAAACGAGGGCGGAGCTCTCACGGTCTTCATAACTGAACCCTATCTGTCGTCTCGATCTTTTCGGGGTACACCAATCCATTCTGCTTTCGGACTTCATCCATAAGCTCCATAATGACCAGAGACTCATCCAGGCTTTCGAACCTGCCTTCTTTTCTGCCCTCCACCAGGGCCATGGCGGTTTCATCCGCTTCCCAGAACATGCCGTGCCCTTCGCCCTCTCCGTTGACGTCGCCGCCAAACCCATTGTACCAGCCGCTACCCTTGCCTGGGCCAGGTTGAGGCCACTCTTTATCCTCGATGGTCCCGTCTTTGAGAATAAGTCTGGTGCGGGTAGGTCGGTAGATTGGAGGCCAGACCTGAACTTCACCGTTTGTGCCTTGGATCCGGACTGCGGGCCCTGCGACGCCGGTGCCATCGACGTCGTTGCCGACGCGGAAGCTCGCTGTCGCAGTAGCATGCATATCACCACCGGAGTTGGCATCACGGGGAAAGGTCAAAAGCATGGTCGTCATTTCGTCAACGCCAGTGTGGGGATACTTCTGCATACTGGAAACGACACGAGGTGCTTTGCGACTTTGAGGAGACTGGGTCGTATAGAGGGTCTGGAAGACCCATGTTAAGCTGTAAATGCCCATGTCGAGGAGAGCGCCGCCAGCGAGATCCGGATTGACCATCCTGTGTTTACCATCGGGCCACGCCTTCTCGGGGTCCGCAGCCTTCGAGTTGTCGGAATAAACTCTGGTTACGCTCCCCAGCTTCCCAGACGTGATAACGTCCCGCACGTAGATGGACAGAGGGAAATACCGCGTCCAGACGGCTTCCATAAGGAAGAGGTTCTTCTCACGGGCGGTATCGATAAGCTTCTTTGCTTGGGCTGCATTCACTGTGAATGCCTTCTCGCACAGGACGTGCTTGCCAGCGTCAAGGCAGAGCATCACATTTTGGTAGTGGTGGGAATGCGGGGTAGCAACATAGACAATGTCGATGTCGTCGTTTTTCACCAGTTCCTCGTAGGAGCCGTAAGCTGCGGCCGATGAAGGAGCTTTGACTTTTTCCAAAAACTCCTTCGCACGAGAGACACTGGAAGAACTAGCTGCTGCAACAACGGTGTGCTTGACTTCATGAACGTTCCGGGTAGCCGGGTCCACTAAAAGGTCTCTGGTAAATGTTTCTGCGATGCCGCCGGTGGCTGCGAGGTGTTAATGTCTGCTTGCACCGGTATGTTGCAAGGACAACATACCCAAGATGCCCCATCGAATGACTTTTGGTGCCATACTGAACAGGGTTGAGGATGGAAAGGGCAGAGACGGAGATGGTGGGCGCTGACGCTTCAGAGATGAAGAGTGGAAAGCATGTTGGGAGAGATTGTGCGAATTTGCCTGTCAAATGCCTTTCTTTGTGAGGAGGAACTAATAGGAGGGCGGTGATGATGTAATCAATCCCCTATCTGCTCGGTGCAATATGGAGCGACATATTTGCCGGCGAAAGTCCTGGCCGACAGACCATCCTTGTCACTTCATCCATAAACTGAAGATCCGATATCTCCCGTCATCTTCGCTTTTCGCTTGACGAAGCATTTCAGCGTCATGCGCCGAATCTGTTGCCTTGTCAGAACGGGATGGCAGCTTTGTGTACGGGCAATTGCCGCCGTAATCGAGTATCACTAACGGCGCAGACCGCTCCTGGGAGTGCGCAATGGCAATATCCGCCTGTGACTACCCCAGTATCGAGGATCCATGGTCGCTCGTCTTTGCCATTGGCCGTTCTCCAAAAGTCGACGAAGAAAAATGCCGTGTGAACCGATCGCAGAGAGGTCAAGCTTGGTGCTAGCTCGAGTGGAAGATCCAGAAACAATCTCCCTGGTCAGAAGACAGCTCGATCTCCGCGATGGAGATGAGTCAATCACAGGCGGACGCAACTTCGCTAGAATACAGAGGCGAATAAGCTTTTCGAGAACCCTCCGTATCAGAGCGAGGAGTATATTGGTCTTGGGTTGTTTCCGCTCTTTAGGCAGCAACCTCGGGGTTCAAGAGTTCCAGCATCCCCCTAGTCATTCCTGCTTGATGTGCCCGGCCTACCTCCTCTTGAACTCGTTCACGAAGCCGCTGGACTTGTCGGGCCAGGCTTTCGCTCTCTGCTAGGTGCTTCGAATAGAGGTCCATGATATTCATTGAAAGTTCCACGCATAATGGAACAAAAGTCGAATTGGTAATATTCCTCCATATCCAGGTCATGATTGGTTGCAGCTCCTTCTCAGTCCGGTCTTCGAGTGCAGCTCGTAGGGCAGATCGATATCGGAGAGTGTTGAGAAGGGTTATCATTGTCAGCTTGTCCACGTTTTTGATGGCATCGTCCAGTGCTTCACGATATCTGCCTTTGTGCAGTTCCTTTTCCCAAGCCGCCATCCTTTTCGGTTTTCCCCTTTCATTGCCCTCCACCACGATGTCGGCGTCTTCCCCAGCGTAGTCCCTTCCCCTCAATCGTTTCTCGAGGCCTCTGGGACGTTTCTTTGCTTGCTTCTTGTCGTATTCCTCGATCTTGCCTGCGATCAAAGCCTCCATCTGCTTTTGTCTCTCCCGTTCTTTGACCTTTTGCTCCCCTGACAGACGTGTTTTGATGCTGAGTTGCCCTGTTGACATACCCACAACGACATGTTTATCTTCTCTTGGATTCCCTGCTGCGATGATGGACAGGGCAAGAATTGGTGCAGGATACTTGGAGCCTGCCACCACGTTCCAGCCAGACGTCTCAAAGACTTTCATATGCCCATCCAGGGCACCGCTGACCACTCTTGCCCCATTGGAAGCCAAACTCAGTGACGTGACGGTTTTCTGATGATTCTTGATCATGTGGAGCGGTTTCCCGGCAATGATGTCCAGTACGGCAATCTGATTTTCGGCAGAAGCGAGGATAGTGGTCCCTGATGGCATACACAGCACATCTTCGACCGCTGCAATATGTTTGAACGTCATGACCGCACCTGTGGGCAACCGTGGATCCCACAATCTGATGGTTTGATCGTAACTACCGGACACCAGTAGATGGCTCGATTGGTTGGGAATAAAAGAGCCTGTGCGCACATAATCAAGATGGCCACGGAATGTTTCGACACTGGTTTCGCTTGGTAGATCCCAGAGTCTTACGGTTCTGTCGTCTCCGCAGCTGAGGAGGGCCGTACTCTCCTTCGGGCTCCATTTCACACAGCGCACTGCCTGCTTTTGCTCCTTCCACGTTTTCAATATGGCCCTCGAGTTGACATCAAATACTTGGATGGACCCTGTCTCGTCTCCCGCTGCGAGGACCCGTCCATCGTATCGTGTTTCCGCGCCATATGCTGTGTCGTCAAATCGGGTGATAGTTTTCTGCAGTTTCCGGGTCTTCACAGAGTACAATTGTACACGTGCACCGGTTGTTACCGCGAAGAATTCTGGTGAACGGGAGGTCGAAAATGTTGAGTCTGGGTAAGAAATATGGGTTATGGCATTGTTCGTCGGAGAGGGAATGTTTAAGGGCGATTTGAACGTTCTCCAGTAGGTTTGTTCGGGCGTCAGGGAGGAAGGCTGAGCGGGCAGCTTCGTCTGTGCTATGGGCTGAACTTCAGCCGCCATAATGAAGGAATTGATTACCTCGAATCCTCAACACCGGGTGGTATGAGACAGGAAGTTGTTGTTGTCGCTAAATCGACGAGTTGATGTCCGCAGGCGCAGTTAATTTTTCCTTCCATCTTATCTTATCAAAAGGCTAAATCTCCACAACGTCCTATTGCGCCACAGTGTCCACAGCTTCCGCCTCTTCACGGTTTCGTCTACAGACTACCTGACGTATAACTTCAAACCTGTCACCTGGGGACAGTGCAGTTTGAGACCCACTGGTCGTTGCTGGTCGCTGTAACGTCTCTAAGGCCATTCACGACAAGCACTGGTCTCTGACAAGGGCCCTGGACGCTACATCCAATGCCGGAACCATCCGGAGCTGTGGGCAATGGAGGACTGCTACAATCCCAAATGCGTCCCTTTGACATACTTGCAGTAGGTTAACAAGGGCGGTGGGGGACGGCCCGACCGCAGAGATAAGGTAGACAAGGGCTTCTCAAGAGATCTGGCAGAGTTGCAGACTTCAGCAACACACTGTTGATAAGGATTGTCTTTGGATAGGTAGGCCATTTCTTACTCTGTCATGATGTGAAGTGTTGGCCATTTGAACCTCGAATGTCGAGGGCCTCCTTTTTCCCCAGAGGCGTCGCAGTCATGCTTTGGCAAACCAAAATGATTGAGCGCACAACAAACAACAGAGCTTGCGAGCGGATATTGCATTCGCGTTTCCCAAAACAACGGTGCAAACACGGTGAGGTGAAGTCGGTTTTCGGTGAGTGACATACAACTCTGGTACAAACAAAAGTAAACCCTTGCTTGACCTTCAACCACATAAATCTACTGTGCTTGCATCAAAGCCTCGAGAGAGTCGTAAGCGCCCGATCGACCTTGGAAGAGAGACCCAGAAGCCTGCTTCTTGCGCCTCGAGTGACGAGTCCTCAGACAGATCGGCAGTTTCAGCATGCAAGCGCCCTCGCAACTTCTTATCAGGTGAGTTCCTTCCTCAGAACCTCATTACCTCATTGTCTGTGCTGCCTGCTGTGCAATTGCCGCCTACATTTCTGCACCGACCTATATGTCTCTCTCCTCTCCGCTCTTCTGCTTCTCAACTCTTCAAGCTCTTCATCTCTCTCTGATCAACACTGTCAGCATCGTGGCAGAGCACCTCTAACTGTTTCATTCTTTTCTAGAAGTCTATTGCTGTTACATTTTCTTCTTCTCACTGCCGCCATGGGGCTCTCCCACATCACTCGGGTGCCGGTTCACCGCAATGCCACCTACAAGGCCGACGGCACCAAGTCTCTTGTTTACTTGTTCCACAAGTATGGCATCGCTCCTACCAAGACCGGTCGCTTCCACCGCAATGACCAGCACGTTTTGATGAAACGCCAGACTGATGGTTCCTCTGCCCAAGTGTACGTTGAAACGTCCATGTTCTCGGATTTCACTAAGTTCCGGGATATAGGACGGCGGACGACCAGCAAAACGATTCCTTCTACACCTGCCCTGTCCAGATCGGTACCCCAGCGCAAACCCTTGACTTGGTGGGTGAAGCCGACCATTGCTTGACTGACGGAGCTGACCAACAATGCAGGATTTTGACTCTGGCTCGGCCGACTTCTGGGTATACCAGTTCCTAGCTTCCATTGATAGACAAACGGCTTACTCTGCATAGGTCTGGTCCACCCACCTTCCTTCTCACATTGTCAACACCGCCAAAGCTTCCGGAGCTGCCATCTTTGACCCTACCAAGTCCTCCACCTTCAAGACCATGACTGGAAGCACTTGGCAAATCCGTTACGGAGACAACTCCGGCGCCTCGGGAACCGTGGGCACGGACAATGTCAAGATTGGAAACATCATGGTAGAGGGTCAGGCTATTGAACTGGCCAGCAAGATCTCCAGTCAACTCCAGAACCAGACTGCTTCCCGCGGCCTCCTCGGACTCGCATTCGGCAGCATCAACACCGTCAAACCAAACCCCGTCCGTACCCCTCTCGACAACATGATAGCTCAGCAAGACATTCCCAGCAACCAAGAGCTTTTCACCTGTTACCTGGGCTCCTACAAGGACCAGAATGACCCTGACAAGGGCCAGTCGTTCTATACCTTTGGCGGCATTGATCAGTCCGTCGTCCAGTCAACCGGTCAAGAGATTTCCTACACCCCCATTGACAACAGCGCCGGGTTCTGGATGTTCAGCTCTCCATCTGTGATCATCAATGGTCAGACCATCGATCTGTCTGGCAATCAAGCCATTGCCGATACTGGTACCACTTTGATGCTCGTCAGTGACCAAGTCTGTGACCAAATCTACGGTGCCATCAACGGAGCTGAATACAACGAAGATGCAATGGGCTGGATCTTCCCTACCAACACAGCTCCCGAGGACCTCCCCAATGTCTCATTTGCTGTCGGTAACAAACAGATTGTCATCGGAAAGGAGCATTTTGCCTTTGCGGACTACAACAGCACCATGGTCTTTGGAGGAATCCAATCCCAAGGCAGTATGAACTTCAATATCTTTGGTGACGTCTTTCTCCAAAATGTCTACGCTGTGAGTTGCAACCATTCCCCATGATACAAGCGGACCTCTAACCTTTGGTAGGTCTTCGATGCCGGCAACAAGCAGTTTGGTGTTGTTCAACGTGCTGACCCTACCCCCGACGGCCCTCAAGCATAAGGTCCCGAAGTGGGGAGCGGGATGGAGTGGTCGCGAAAGGCGCTCCGACAATGGTCGTTCTCATGAAGAAGCTCAGAGCAGCAGCATCCATATCACGAGCATCCTTCGCCCGCAGCACATCCTACCAACACAATAGCTAGTATTAGCCCAAAAGTTCATAGGGTATGCCTTATGCCTACTTCTCCATGTTGAAACTCAGCTCTCTCTTTCTCTTCGCAGAACATGAGAGCATTGGCAGGTCATAAGCCATGCTTGTTCTGATTGTACGTGCCTGTGACAGAGGTCTAGCTCGTGCTGTAAATATCCAGGTAAGGCGTTAACCGTCCGCGGTCACTCCATGTCAAGTCAGCCTCCACCGGCAATGCCCTCTTCTTCTCCGCTGCGAAGACTCCAGTCCTGCTCCTAACAAAAGAAAGCGGCAAGTACCATCATGGTCGAATAAATTGCCAGTCGAACAACAAAGCGAATATACAATTTGAAGTATTTTCCGCTGCACGTGACCGACTAGCTAGCAACCGAAAAAAACCCATTCAAAAAGAACAAAAAGTCTTATGTGGCACGTCCCGTTTGCGAACCCATGACTTCTCCCGTTGCATCCTGGTCCTAAGCAAAAAGAAAACTCCTCCTGGGAAGAATCCATAATATGTCCAAAGATTGATAAATGGAGTGTATTGGGGGTAGCCACGGCCATCTCTGGTAAAAGGCAAGAAATGGATTCTGCAATAGCTCCACCCACTCCAACTCAGAATTGTGCAACAATAAACCTATATACCTTTATTTTCGCATGCATCACGTGACTACGATTCCCCTCAAAGTGTGTCAAACGTCTCCCCGCATCTGAGATGCGGTCACAAAGGACATCAGTCAACAACCACTCCTCTGATCCGTACGCGGTAACCAGTGCAAGAAGGCCAAATACAATGGCAGCCTGTATCTTCTGTAAGATTGTAAAGGGTATGGTCCCACTGCTGCCAAGTGCATCTTTGCTGCAACTGTTTCGGGAACTAACAGCTCACGACTGTAGGAGACATACCCTGTTTCAAACTGTTCGAATCCGAAAAGGTCCTGGCCTTCCTCGACATCCAGCCCTTGAGCAAAGGCCATGCAGTAAGTCTCAAAGCCCGGATTACCATCTTTGTTTTCTCTGATATCAATGCTTGTCTTCTAGCTTGTGATTCCGAAACAGCATGGCGAAAAGCTCGTTGATATACCCGACGATGCCTTGTCCGAGATCCTGCCTGTTGTCAAGAAACTGGCGGCCGCCAGCGGGGCCGAGAACTACAATGTGCTCCAGAACAATGGACGACTTGCGCATCAAGAGGTCGGCCACGTCCACTTCCACATGATCCCTAAACCGAACGAGACCGAAGGCCTCGGAATCGGGTGGCCGGCGACCCCAACGGACATGGAAGTGTTGAAAAAGCTGCATGCTGAGTTGAAGGCGAAGATGTAGGGTGGTTGGTTGTATCCTGAGGATAATCCTACGTTACAGACAATAGAAGATCAAGATTCTCGCGCATTCCAAGCTCCCGGGGGTTCAGTGGCCATGCTGCACGTCTTCCGAAACTACGAGGCTTTCCGAATGGTATGCATCACTTGTTGCCCGAGGACCACGCAATGGAGTTGCGGAATGCGATGAAGCGCTGTAAGCAGCCCAGGGGCAAGGTATGGATTGCTCCTGAAGATCCCAACCCTTCCGCGAATCAATACAACTAGTGGTACATCTCGTCATCGTTTGATTGTATACATGGTTCGCCAAAGCGAGCAGCCATACCCGCTGCTGTGCAAACGATATCGGACTCTCTGAATCTGCTAGTGAGAAGCTATCATAGCAGCAGGTGGTCACCAGCCGCAAAACCAAAAGGGGCAAGTGGATATGGTGTAGGAAGATACTGTTTTCTACATCGTTGAGTGACGGGTCAGACATACTCCCGTGATGGAGTGGTAGAAGTGGTACGAGACTTCATGGCCGCCGTGCCTTCTCATCCCTTCCTACGTAAGTTCTGGACAAAGCTCAGAGTGCTGCGCCGCGTAAACTCTGACGCATAAATTGTAGGTCATGCAAGTCGTGCATGCATAGCATATAATAGGATATCCATCCCCCAGGGAAGTCCTCTTTGGCCATACACCAGACGGAACGTACTGAATATCCGTCGTCCAAAACTGCCTTTTTATTGTCCAGCTTTATACACAGCTATCCACAAGCACCTTGACTGTCCGATCATCAGTCCACATCATCCGCGCTCGTGTCGGCTTCAGGTATGTTGGAGGACGGTGGAAGATCAGCATTTTGTCCCTTCCCTGGCGGCGGAGGATAGAAATTGACCTTCCCGTCTGGCAATATCATGCCTGTTCGGTCGTAATATGTCCGGGCCCGGATGTGCTTATCCAGCCTCCAGTAATTGTCGTAAAGTTTTGCTGCAATGCCATTCCGTGTCTGCTTGATCTGGTCGGCTTCGGGCCGAGCTCCTTTGGCGATCCATTCGAACGTCTTCTTCTGGTATTCGCGAACGTCGGCGTTCCTGTCTGCCTCCAGTGCATTCCTCGCCGCCGTGTCCTTCATTGCGTCGTTCTCGCCAGGAATCGGCTCCACAAAATGATATTCCCAATCCTCTTCGCCGTCTAATTCTTTGATGATGCGTGACCTGTCAATAAATTTCTCGAGGTCGTCCACATTGGATGTAAAGTGGACTTTCCCAGCTACCACAGGGTCAAGCCAGCCGCGTATGATCTTCCATATCCCTTGAAATATCCACGGCGCCTTGTGAACAAGGACGGCTCCAAGCGATTCTGGGTAGTTGGCCTCGAATACCTTGATCATGAACTTGACCGGGGTGTAATCCATGTTAGCCATGGTGAAATTGGTCATGTCGAATATAATACACTAAGTCGCACATTAGCAGGATCCTTTTGAGTCCTACTTGTCACACTCACCGCTGTCTCCACCGGAGGTCTCAAAGTCAATCTTGCCGTTTCAATCACATAAACAGTGTATCGTTCTAAACTTCGTTCACTCTGCTCTCCACCCTTGTGTAATCTGACGCGAACATGGCAGAGTGGGCGCCCTTCTTTGTCGACGCCGTGGAGGAAGCTCTTCCCTAATCGTAATTGCGTGAGGAAGTCCTCTCCCTCTTTTCTGACTGCTGGGTCAGTGGATTTGCTGTCTTCTAGAGCGCCTCCTTCACCCTTATAAACAATATCATCATCAACATGTTGCTCATGGCTTCGCCATTTCATCGTGGAAATCAACATCACGAGTGCTTTGTCAACGTCCCATTTGCGCGCTCTCAGGAACCGTAAGAGCAGGCTATCCGGATGATCGGCTTTTACCATGCTCCAGAAAGTAGCACGCAGTGACTCCGGGCTCTGTGTGGCAAGAATTTGGTGGAAGTCTTTGACTTGGCCATATTTGTCGTCGGAATCGGCATGCTGGCTGGGATCTTTGGTAGGCGTCGCAGTTCCACTACTAGATTCCTTGTCGTGTCTCTTGAAGATGCCTAGGCGCTTCTTGCTCTTCTTCTTGTCCTTCACGTCCACCTCGGAAACCGATTGCGCGTCTTCGGTCTGCGGTGTGTCCGCGCCACTAGTTTCATGGGGATCTTTCACGCCAAAGACATTTAATGTGGCCGCCCAGAATTCCCGCAGCTTTCCCTCTTGTTCAGGCGTCAGGTTGCCCAGATGGCCTGGCGGGATGGGCATATCGGTGGAGAAAGGGTCGCGATTGTGGTCAAGAGGTCGATCAAGGCTCCGGTCGCCTGAAACAAGACCGAGCACGTCTCGCTCGTGCGAGGCTCGAGACTGGTTACGCAAAGAATATCCAAGGAGGATTCCCCCACTAGACACAGCTGCGAACAACAGGATATATGATGAGGTTGACGCTTCGAGAGATCGCAGTCGCGCCTGGGGACCGCGTCGAGGATTCCCCGACGAGGACGATTGTGGGCGAAACTGGGAGGACAGAGGATTGGGGACAGAGCTCGGGGCCGGGCGTCGTGCTCTGGAGAGAAGATTCGGACGGGCAAACTGACGCTGGCAAGTGCAGCGTCGCATGTATATGGTGGGCCCGAGGATGTCGTCGTTCTGATCGAAGTTGAAGTAAATGTCTTATTTATTTTAGTCTGAGGTTGGAGAGCTGGCACGTAGTAGTACTTGGTATGGGGAACTCTGTGGAGCCGAAGCAGCCGTGAATTGACTCAGCAGATCATCACGACCGGCCGAAAGACACATATTCAGGTTGGGAGCTGATGATGCAGTCGTCATGGTTTCTTTGATTCCAGTATATTATTATTAGGTCAAGTGTATCTAGGTAGAGTATGTCGTCCGAGTGTCATCCCCCTATCGGAAGATAAATACTACCCGTGCCAGACATACCTATACCCTTCATATTTCCCACTGATGTATACCATATACTTACCTACCACACACTTCTTTGCCAAACGTGTTTGTGTATACGCGGTCCGCTTACTGTGTCTTCGAGAATTGTGTATCGCGTCTAACACAGGCACCCTTGGTATATAAGGTAAGGCTGATGTTTGCAATGCATGGTAGGTGCATGGAATCACTTGAACTAGCAATATGACTACCAGGCCATGTAAACTGGGGACTCATGCTCGGCCCTGTCACGCTGAGCCTAAAGTTTGGTAATACATCGGGAATATCGCTCTCGATAAATACCAGTGGCCTCCTGGCGCAACTGCGCTGATAGCTTCCTCCGAGTCGAAGTTGGGGATTGTACTTGGATGTCTTGAGACTGTGGTAGGGTTCCTTTCTCATATCAATCACCAATCCAGGGGTATCGCATGCTACAAATCTTTCAGGGAATCAACCGGTAGTAGTCCAATATGCCAGAACACCTGCCCTATCACCAAGTCCATCCCTCGCAATGCATCGTTTCATTCGTAACTGATCAGGATCGCAGATATCAGACACCGCGGAACTAAGTATGGGTCAGCATTTCCTGTCATAGACAACTGAGAATTGTCGATAAACTTACCAGCCTCACGACCAAAAACCAACACGCGCCAACAAACCTAAACAGAGACAATCCTGCAACTGACCATAGGATCACAGCCAGATAAATCGTCGAATTCTGTTGTTCCGTGTCGTGGACGTTGATTCTATCAAAGCCTGCAATGTTCAAGACTGCAGCAACCAAGATGAAGTTGGTAATCATCCACGCTGTGACAACATTGCTTCGGAAGGACTTATAGTAGTCTTCCTGCTTCTCCGCTGGATTGACAGCCCGGACTTCTTTGGGGGGTTTTGTGGCAAACTTGGTCAACTCCGCTTCGTATTGGGCATTTAGATCGCCGTCATCCTGGGGTATCAACACATCCACCTTGCCGCCAGGCTTGACATTTGCACTGGGGAGCTTTTCAGCCTTGTCATCTCCTTTGGTTCCCCACGTGATATCATGCGTATTGCAGAATGCATAGATGTTCAACACGTTGATGTACGTTGGGGTGAGGACCACGTATTGGATGAAGCAGGTGAACATATGCCATGGGTCGAAGAAAAGAAAGCTTGCCACGAACCAGAGAACATAGGTGCTTGCAAGGGAGACGATGAGGCCGAAAAAAGTGCTGTTGTTGAAAATGGTTGAGAAACTGAAGTCCTTTTGGCTGATCTCGGTTTCGATCGACTTGACTGTCAAGAAAATGGAGGCGAAGGTCAACCAGACCATGAGTATCGACCAGAAGATCACCATCATCAAATATGATTTGGGGTTTCCTTGAGGTCGGTTTCCCATGGACAAGATGAAGCAATAGAGGAGAGTCCCTAAGTAAACGAACTCGAAGACAACTCCAAGAATAGTGCCTGCCGTTCCCAGGGTCTCCTTTGTTCCCAACGAGGCTGTCAATAGTCTGAATACCAGAAAGAAGTTGCCGATTGCAAACCAGGCGAAGAGCATGTTGATCGTTTGGTAAGTAAACTCGACCAGAAACATGAGCTTGCGAATGAAACTATGGTCGCTGCGTCCGAGTTGGTATACGTGCGCCACAGCGTATACCGCCGCAAAGAATGAACCGTTCAACCAGCGTCGTCTTTGCAGCACAAACTCTGGGATTCGGTCAGGAACATCGGTCTCGCCCGTCGCCGATTTGACGTATTGCAGAATCCATCGACAATTGCGTTTGCTAACCAGCTCGAAACAGAGGATTCGATCTTCCGCGAGATACATGTTGGCAGTAAACACACCGGCATCGGCATGCATCGTTTCGCCTTTGAAGTACTTCTCGAGTGGTCCCTCGCCGTTCTTGTCATTCTGCAACGCGACATATCGATATGCAGAGAACGCACCAGGTAACACGGAAATGAAGCCAAAGGCCGACTCGAGAGGTTTGTCCAAGATGTTGGACATTTTGTACTCGAAGTTTTGAGTCGCAACCAGTGGGTTGTACAGTTTCTTACCACGATCCAACATGACCTTAATTTCACCACATGCTCCACCACACATGGGCTCCAAGTCAAAGGCTTTCCAGAGCTGATAGATGGAGTCTTTTCCAGGTTTCGTACCGGCATCGATGAGTACGCAAATATTCGGGTCCAAGATTCGGCCAAAGGCTTGAAAGAACCAACGATGTGAATTGATTTTCTTCTGATTCTTTTCTTTGAGACAAAATAGCAACTGAACAGGCGTGGCAGACCTGGGTTTCACAGATACCTGAGTACCTTTGAGTTCCAAACCAACCTGAGTCGTGTATTCGTAAATATGTGCAGTGACATCCTTGCCGTTGACTTGTTGTTTGGCAATTCCGTCCTGATAGACTCCCAACCCGGCTAAAACGGCTCTTGTTCTTGGATTAATTTTGGCACGACCGTCGCTGACGATGCAGACCACAATCTTCTTCCATGCCTCTTTTCCCCAAGTTTTGCTCGAAGTGCGGTTACACATGAATTCGATGTTCTTGAAAACACCGATCATTGTCCGGGCAAACAAGAACTCGTCCTCATTGTACATCGTAACGACAATGAACAACTCCGTCTGTCTGGGCTTTGCGAAAAGTCGCTGGCGTAGTGTAAATCTCTCATTGTAAAACTCCGAGGGATCACAGGTTGCCGCTGAATATCTCATATGCGTGAACTCATCTCTTTCCGGGGGTTTTGCGTGTGGAACGTTGGCAAGAAGCTTTGGTGGAACAGGGCAATCCAGGACTAAATTTCCATTGAACAATTGAACCTCCTTGACAGTCTTCCATCTTCTGATCGGCGCTGGTGATGGTGTATGCTGAGGGGCCTCATTCACGTACTCGTCGTATTCCATCCCCAACTGTGCCTGTGGGTCTGGACCATAGGCCGAATCTGGCTGAAGAATTGGCACGTTGTCACTGTCAGGCCGATATGGTTCGGTATTGGTAGGATAGGGATCTAGGGCATAGTCCTCTTGCGGATGTGGAGTGTATGGTTGGGTGTAATACGCATCGTGATGCTCCTCTGGGGAAACAATATAATCGTTTCTCCCATATCCCACATCCCCATCCGCGGACAGTTGCTGCTCGTACTGTCGATTGTACGCTTGGGCGTTGTTCACGTTCTCCACTGAGTATGTAGGCTGCATTGCAAGGCGGTCATCTGATGCCATGGGCATTTGCAGTTGGAGAGGTTGTCGCGAGTAGGCTTCGTCAAGGTGCATATAAGGTTGTAGTGGCCGACCTGGCGAGGGGGTTCTGGAATCGTACTGGGGGTGAGCGCTGGGAGAATAGGGCCCGTCCCGCTGAGGGCTGCCTGAAACAATGGTTAGCAAGCAATTGACACGGTCTTCTAGACCGAGAGAAGTATGTACCCAGTCGGTTGTAGGCCATGGTGGGCCAGGTAGAAGGCTCTCAGGGATTCCGGCAATCACAAAGGAGTGGCCTGTGTTCAGGACAGTGGAATGTTGTGGCAGGGTATGTTTGAGAAGAAGGGAACCTGGCGACGGACTTTCGACCACGGGTGACTGCGCAATGATGAATGTGTCGTTGGAAGGGAATCCTGGTGGGTGTGTATGAGATCTGAACCGGCTGAGTAAATTGTTTACTCACTGCCGAGTCGGGCGCAATGTGGCCTCAGTCAATCCTGGATAGAGACCGCCCGTACGAGCATCCTGTGACTGTGGTAGAGAGTGACGGGTTTTTGAGCCCTTGCCTGCGCAATATCGTCGTTGACTCAAAAAGCGTCTAGACAGTTGGGAGCCCCTTGTTGCGACAGGAGACTTCGCAGTTTGAAAGGTTCCAGCTTACTACCGTATAACAGGGTGCGCCCTGAGTCTGCTGGAGCCCTCCAAATGCATCGCCACAGTAACGCGTTGAACTCGCCTACCACCCGAGGCACATCCCTGCGCCTCGCCGTTGCCTCTAAACATTGCTATTTATGCCACTCATGAACTCTCGTCTTCGGTAAGAGCATGCTTAACCCATATAATTCGTCCTCGTAAGCTGAGAGCAAGCCTCGTCCGCTCGCTGACTAAGGTAGAGGGGAGAATGAGCCTTGGTGACTTTTCTTCATGGTCAGACGTTGCCAGCGGAAGCCATGTTGTTGCATCTTGACCTCCAGGTTGTCAGGACAAATCTACTGTGGCGGTGCACAGGGCTCTTATTAGGTCGTTATGGGCCCCGGACTCCACTGGCCTTCAGCATCCATGCCTATTTCACCCCGACGAGTGCCGTACGGAGTGCACGGTGATCCCTAAGCACCTGCTAGGTACCTGCTGATCCAGGGTACTTGGGGTCCCTCTAAACTGCGCCCTACCTACAAGTAGTATGTTTTATCGAAATCCTGCGAGACCGCCAACCGCAGGAAATGACTAAACTTCAGTTGCAAGCCAGCATCTAACCTCAGCTCTAGTAGTGGACGTCAGCAGCGAGGTCGCCTACACAGTTTGAGCGCGGCTGCGCCCAATATTCCCGCCATGGCCAATCCACCGGACAGGGTCTCTATCCTCTTCGTCTGCCTGGGCAATATCTGTAGGTAACTTACCCTCCAACTATACACATGCAGACCGGACCTGACAAAGCCAAGGCCGTTCTACAATGGCAGAAGGCGTCTTTCGATCTCTCGCCAAAGACCATCCTCATATCAATGAAATCGACTCTGCTGGCACCGGCGCCTACCATGTCCTTGACCCTCCTGACTATCGGACAATCGCCACACTACGCCGCCACGGCATTACAGACTATGATCATGGGGCCCGTCAGGTCGATGCTCAAGACTTTCATACTTTCGACTACATCCTTGCCATGGATGGATATAACCTGAGAGACCTGCAACGGCTACGGCGGCGGGTAGAAAGCAAAGGACAACAACCGAAAGCGAAGGTGATGCTCTTTGGCGAGTTTAGTGGAAAGGGGAAAGCCGAGGAAGTAGTTGATCCCTACTATGGCGCTGATAATGGATTCGAGGTCGTCTACGAGCAGGTGACCCGGTTCTCGAAGAACCTCCTCGACCACATCGTTGCGCAAAAGTCGTCATGAATGCAGGTCACTGCGACCTCGTCCCGGGCACAGGTGTGTGACTTGTTGTGTATGGTTAGGCATTGGCCAGAACCGCCATGACGATATATCTGCGTTCTGGATGCTGCCGCCGTGCGGATTCCTAATACCACGGCCATCATGATCCGGAAGACCTCCATGGGATGTGCCGGGACCCCTGAGCCAGGACTGATACTGGGCAATGCCGAGCCATGAGACGACCTTAGGACACGGCGGATGCAATAGATTGCATCAGGTACCTGGCCTAATTGCGACAAAAGCCCAGTAGACGATTTTGTCCTTCCTGTTCTGCGGCCTGTTATCTTAACCAGGTCCAGAGGATGGCTTTGAGGGGATACATGTCGATTGTGCCGATGAGCAGTAGTCGCTGGGTCGAAGAATCCCGGCCCAGTTAATGGCGTTCCAAGACCCGTCGAAAGCAGTGTCATGTCTTAGACCACACGCAGAGTCCTATTCCAACGCAAACCAGAGTCATCCCTATCCACGTATCTCTTGAGATGAGTTTTCCCTCGGCATACCACTCGCCGAGCACAGTGAAGAGGAACGCCAGCGAATTCGTGATTGGAACTGTCAGCGACAATTCTGGAAAATGATGTCAGCATGGGCAATTAGAAAAGCTCCCCTACGACGACGTATGAACGAGAGCCAGTCACGTACCAGCTTGTCCAACCAGGAGAAAGAACCATATACTTCCGGTAAGGTTCATGATAAGGGGAATTGCATAGCCTGGCCGTCTCAAAAGACCCACGACTGTGTAAAAGGCTTTCGCGATCTGCCTCGAGAACCATGATCTCGTAGGATCCGTGATTGAAGGGTGGGAGGGCGCTGTGTAGTTGACGGCAGCTTTGCGTATAAAAGGGGTCGTGAACCCCCAACAGATGCCCACTAAGAGAAAGGATAGAATATAGTTGAATGGTGAGGGGGGATGGGAATTGACGGGCGTATCGGGCTCCGAGGAAGAAGACATATTGAATAACAAGGACGACAGTCGGCCGACAACCAACGAGCGGATTGTTTTTGTGTAGATTCTCAGAGTGGTAGCTCGAGGGAGAGTGAGAAAGATGCATCTACAGATCTTTGATGTTTCGCCGTACAAGATCACGGAAAAGCCGATGTGGAGATATGCGCTTCAACATTAAATGATCCACGGTAATGGCTCCGTGCGCAAGGCTGGCAAAAGGCACAGACTCCCGTTGCGGCATCTCAGATCACTCACTCAAGTCAATCTTGACCTCACCTGTCCGGAGTTTCTGAGGATTTCGACGACAGCAATCCGCATATACCGGGCAATGAAGCGCAACTCCAACGGTAGGCAACCCTTCTCTGGCCCGGCTGCAGATCTTCCGAGTCAAATACCAGCCTCGTCATTAAACACTTACACAGCCGGCGTGGCTGGGGATCTCTTTCAAACATGCTGCTCACTCATGGCAACCCGCCCAGAGAAAGTGGTCTTTAAACTTTCTGTTCTACTTGGCCGTTCCATTTGAGCGAGATACTCTTATAATCTCGCGTGCTATCAGTTGCATCAGTTTCAAATCACCGAAGCTCTGTATTCTTGCGCTCAATTCTGTTCTAATCGATATCTCCATGCCCACAATTCTCACTCCCCAAGGTTGGGTAAAGGTCGCCCCGGCTCCGCGAAAGAAGAAGCCAGTGAATCATAATCCTGCTCAAGCACTCAAAGGACCACTGGCCTACTTCAGCTGTCAACCGATCCCTTCGGCCAAGAAGGAACTGGGTAACGAACTCGAATACCCCTACGACTTGACCGCGTCACCCAAGAAACTGCAGCAACAGGCTCAAGGCCAAAGCCCTGCAAAGATTGGCAGCAAGAATAGAACCATCTCTGCGCCGCAGCCGGCGCTCTGTGGCAGTCCAGACATCGACTCCGATGACGAGGTGGATCGCAAGTCAAATTCGACTCTTTCCTCGGCCAGAAGCGTCTCTCCTCCACCAAAGTCGTCCCGCTCCCACCGATCATATAAGCGACAGCGACCCGTGGAGGCTATTGCGCCTTCAGTGACTGTTTACCACACACCTCCCGCTCCACAGCTGCCAGAGCCACGCCATCCATATGGCATGAGACACGACAACTACTACTATCCAACAGGAGGATCCGCGCTCCCAATTCCCCCAACGAGTGCGAGGAGCATGTCTTACAGTTGGTATAATGCCACCACACCGTTAAACTTGTGACTGGGTGGAGTGTCAGGAAGGGGGTTTATGAGTCTGCTGCGAGCATCTGCCGGGACTTTGCGTATAGGCGATGGATGGACTTGCTCTTTGTTCGGCGGGTGCATTTACATGATTGGATAGGGTATCGAGGTCTTAGGTCTTTTTAAATATAATACATCCGTTCTGCCTACCCGCGCCAAAGGACGCTCTGGAATGTAGCTCAAAATGTACAATCATATGTCGTCTAAATATTCGAGTGTACATGCGCGGCCCGAATGATTTTAATAATCGTCATAGAACCCATCACCTGACCCAGCTGTTGCATCCGAAGTCCTGTGGTCCGTCCGCTTCCATCTTCTCATTTTCATAGAGCATTGCAGGAGTTGAGGCCCGTCAATGGCTCAATCCTCTTCCACTACCACCACCCGGTCCTTAGTCCTGGTTGTCGTTCGAACAGTTCTGGGCGGCGGCCTGATGAACACCTTTTCCCTCCTTGTAACAACGACCCTTGTTTCCGGCTGGTTGCCTCCGCCGACGAAGGTCAGGTTGGCATTTGGGCGTGTCGGATACGGATCGATAATGATGGGCCGGCCGGGGCGCGACGAGGTGGACGAGATATCCGACTCGTAGTAGTATGGACGTCGCGACGTGCGGAAGCACCAGATACAGAGGAGGAGAAGCAAAAGGACGCCGAAGAAGGCGCCGATGACAATTCCGCCTACTGCACCAGGCGACAAGCCGCTGTGGTGGTGTTGGTAAACAATGACCGTCGCGGAACTGCTCGTGGTTGTGGTGTGAATGGGGACAACACTCGTCGTCGTCTCTTCGCAAGGGCAAGGGGCCTCAGTGATGGTTGAGACTGCTGTTGTTGTGACCCAACCTGATGTCGACGAGGGCCAGGTCGAGGTTGTCCAGCTTCGCGTTGACCAGCTGGAAGTGGTCCAGCCCTGCGTCGTCGGTGGTGCAGCGGGAGCAGGCGAATACCCTAAGCCCTGGCCGGGAGACCTGGGTTGCAAGCCGGCGATCGACATAAGGAACGAAGGAGGTCAGTAAGCTGCCAGTTCAACCACACAAGTTCGCCGGTGTTTGGGCCCTAGGATACAGGATTTATTAATGGGCAGGTGTAAGGTAAAGAGAGCCTTGTGAGGCAAAGGGGACACTTCGTCGCCATCCCGACATTGCGACAGAAGCCATAGCATGATACCAGATTTCTTCCGGTATGCCGATGCCAGCCACTGTATTTTTCGAGTCTGGCCGCGCTGCGTATATCCTCAGTTCCATGCCAGGTGCATGCGGCTGGGTGCTGACTGAAGAGGAGGGGCGGTGATGAGATGGTGGGAATTCCTTCATCTAGCCGCTCGGCCCGTGGGGCTGTCGATTGAGTCTCACCAATAGGAGCTGTCCGGGCTCGTGATGTGTCCGGACCATGTGTTCGCGGCTCGTGGCCGTCATGGTTCCGGTGAAGCAGCGACAGCGACGTTGAGGTCTGGTCTATTCTGCTTTGACACTCAGTGGCAGCAAGGAATCACGCGCTGTCCCATTTCGCAGTGAAGCATCCGTAATGGCGACGGACGAGGCCTTTGAGCGGCGAGGTGGGAGATTCGATACCTGCCTACCTACCTAACATATGGAGGCTGCATTCATTCGTCACTCCATGCTGCATGCTGCACATCCACGCCCAGTGACTTGTCTTCGCTACTGCATACGTCCGCGGAACAATCAACCTCATTCTATGGCTTGCGATTGCCGCTCTTCCCACGTCGCCGAACAGGCAACGTTGTCGCCGTCCATCGGTGAGTCAGTGAGTGTGAACCTTCTGTTGCGTTGAGTACAAGATCATGATCATGGAGATCCCTTATCAAAGGTAGGGGCTACAGAGCAACTCACCCAGGGATAGTGCTCACATTTCACAGCTTTGTCCACTCTCAACCGTTCCAATTCCTCATCGGTCCCGAGAAACGCTCGGTCTACATTCATTCCGGATTGGTGGAAGAGCATTCTGAGACCCTGGCTACTCTTGTGGGCGGTCGGATGACCGAAGCAAAGAATCAATGTGGACACCTTGAAGACATTGACGTGGATACGTTCATTCGTTTCGTCGAATTCGCATATACAGGCGAATATTCCGTGCCAAAACCAGAGCTGGACTCTGTTCCCGCGGACAAGCTCAACGGCCCGCAGTCTCAAAGCCTTAACGATCCTGAGTCAGGACGCCTCGTCGAGAGTGTGCTGATGACACCACCTAGTGAAGGCGCGCCACAAATTATGGACTACGACATCTGGGGCTTCTCAAAAAAGCCTAAGACAGTCGGCACGAAGAAGACGAAACGCAGCAACCGATGGGTTGAGAGCAGAAACGACGAAATTGAATTTCCTCCAGAACCCGAGCAAGAGCCAGGGTTTGGGATTGAACGACCACGCGAATCCAAATGGTGGAGGGAGTTCAAGAGCAAAGCGTGTCCACGGGAGCTACCAGCATGGGAGCCACGAGAGAACAAGCGAACCGATGAAGACTACGGGCCAATCTTCATCTGTCACGCCAGCCTCTATGTGTTCTCTGATCGATACAGCATAGAGCCTCTGCAGGAACTCGTGCTGCAGAAGCTGCGACTGACGCTTTCGAGGTTCATATTGTTTCGAGAACGGATCGCGGATGTGGTCAAGTTGCTCAAGTACACCTATGCAAACACCATGGATCATGATGAGGGCATTGACAAGCTTCGAAATCTGGTGACAGATTATGTTGTTTGCAAGATCCAGGTGATTGCCACAAACCCCGACTTCTTACAATTCATGAAGGAGGATGGTTCGGTGGCCAAAGACATCATGGTCAAATTGGTGGAACGATTGGCGCCAGAGTCATCGGAGTGAAACAGGTGATCGGGTGATGAGCGAAGTCACCGGTCAATACCCTATACTAAATAGTGATAAGGACGTAATAACAGCTGCCCGGCCACTCCGCCTCTGATGCCGGCCGGACCTCTTGATAACTACGCTACCCATGCGCTGTGATCTGATACCTCTGACTTGTGACCGCATCGAAATGGGCGAATATGCTTCTGGATGGCTCTAACGCTCCGGCTACCAATTCAGCAGAAACCAGGATTAGCTGGTCGTCGGGTGAGTTTGGCCTGCTTGTGTCTTTCCTAACAGGACGTTGCGCAAGGCTGAGTCCACGGACCGTAGACACTGGCATGGCCGAGGTGCGTCCAGACTTCCGACGCGTTGGTAGGTCCACCGTCCTTCCGGCGAAAGTTTCGCACGTCTTGTACTCGGAGTGCATGCCACGATGCCATGATAGAGGGCGGTCAAGCTATGCCTCCCCTGCTGCACTTTCGCCTGCGACCGGAACCGACGGCGTCCTTTCCACGGCGTTCCTCTACATACACATCACCTCTTGTCGATCGAGCCATATGAAGATGTGTCCTTCGTGCTCTCGGTCTCCATATACAAGCGCAGCGAGCTGCTGCCGTGTCATGCTTTGAGAGACCTATCCAGTGTCTCAACAGCGTCCATCAACGAAGCGCGATGAAGGAGTCTACGGTCAACCAAAGGCCTCCGGGGGGGCCGGCATCCGTCGGCACCGAATGAAGAGATGACCACGACAAAGCAGGCGGCGGCGACGGCGGCGGAAAAAGCAGCTGAAGATGAAACAAGCTTCAATTCCATCGACTGGAATGGGCCGGATGACCCAGAAAGCCCATTGAAATGGCGTCGCTCAGGAAACTGGGGCCGTCACCATGACATCCTCGCTATCAACCCTCTGCGTCACCTTCAGCAGCAGCATCTTCTCCGCTACCACGGGCGTTGACACATGGGCCCAAGTGGCACATAAGACAAGAACTTAGCTCGGCGCTCTCCGGTTGTATCGTCTACAACGGAAACTTGTTTGAACCTGATTGCCGGGTCAGTAAAGAGTGCCACGGCACCGAGTGTGGATGAAGAGAGTTTCGGTCCGCCCGCGGCAGAAAACGTATTCCGATGCCCGTTTCCGAACTGCACTGCTGGAATTTACCTGTTCTGTGCCCTTCGGGGATGATGGGGTCTACTGGCGCTTCGATGTGTTGCGCGAACCTAACAGGTCTGTATTGGATGTCAAGAAGGCAACTCCGAGACAAAGTAGCATTGAACTCCTACTACTATGGATTCTTTCTCTTTCTTCCTTCTCCATGCTCCTGTTATGCTTCCTTCCACTTGCCCAACATTTCCTACCCCTGATTCCTACCTGGCCAGACTGACCTCGTCCAGCTGAGCACCGACAGAAACACCAAATGCTCTCCTGGGTTTGCCGCATAGATCACTTGTAATATCTCTCGTCGATAAACTTCTTGTTGAGGTAAGGACTTCGGTCCGCCGTCTCTGAAAAGTCCAAATCAGCGGGCACGAAACCGAGACCGAGATATGCGAAGCGGTTTCTCTGGCGGAAGAGCAAGCGAAGCGTTAGCCAACCATACTCATATTGGTGACAGAGAAGACCAGTCGAACCTTGTTATGATATTCGATATCGAAGTCCTCGTATCTCGGATTCTCAATCGCGGCCATGTAATGCAATGCGCTCCCCGGCCAGACAGCATTGACCCGGCCAGTCTCACGGTCCTTATCTGCGGCGCGTTGTCAGTATACATATTTCGCTGGAGTGTTATAGAACCAGTGGATTCATCAGAGATGTATGGCCATTCTTCTGCCATTTGGCCACCAGGCGAAGAAGGGGTAGAATGATTCCGGTAGTACTCACACCAGGCGTTACAGTCCTCCTCCCATACGGTTCCTTTGATCCACGTCTGAACATGTTCGTTGAACTCATCCGTTATGTCTTGCTTGGGAACCCAGTACTTGATGTTTTCGGCTTGCATCTTCTTGATGATCTTGATCGTGTAATTGACCACGGCGTTGAGGGGCCCTAGTGAAGGTGTCAATAAAACCACCAGGAAGGAGGCAACGGACTGCTGTCGGGCTATGATTATCCACATGAAGGCTAGCTTCGATGATGGGGGACAAGGAGCAGAAGCAGAACCTGATGAGAGAGGGGAGTGAACATAGGCAAACCCGGTATGGACGACGTACCCATGACGCTTCCGTTCTCAACAGGCCACGCGGGACCCATGAAGACTGCTTTTCGTTAGCGAGGGAGAATGCAAAGCCAAACAGGGCTCTCAACATACGTATGTAGTTCGGGATATCAGGGACAGCGAGCTGGCATGGAAGGTCAGTTTCAACATGACTGAGATTGATGCACCAGAGGAGCTCACGCCAAAGTATCCTTCTGGGACTTTCTCCCATTTATCGCGCAGATTGACACCGTTCAGGCCAACAAGATCGTACGGCGGGCGGTATGTCACATCTGGGTTTCGACATGCGTTAGACACAGTTGTGTGTGCCGTCTGTACCGCGATGTAGCGGTAGAGCAAAACTTACCAAAGCCTGTTGCGCAGACGATTGTATCGCAGGGTCGATGGACTCCATCGTCCCCGATGAGACCTGTTTCGTCAACGGCCGCCACGCCGGTGAAGTGGACATCGACGTTGGGCTTTTGGAGGCTAGGCACAACGGTTAGCGAGAGGCATCCTCCTTCGCCCACAGGGGGCCAGCCTTGTTGCTTACGCTTCCATGCAAGGATCTCCAGGTGCGATCCGTCGGCATCCAACACCCCATTTGGGTAGCAGGTTCTCAAACAACCGGTCGTCCTTGATGATCCTTCTCATGCGCTGAGTCAACGTCTGGAAAACAGTCAGTGGTCGCAACAAGGCATGGAACATGACCTGCACCCACTTCGCGAACCCTCTTTTGCGCCGGGCTGTAGCTGAGCATGAGATGGAACAACTGCATGTATGTCAGTTCTGTGTCGTATCAAGGCCTGACGATTCGAGGAAAGATGTCATGTCATGTACCTTCATGGTCTGGTCTTCGATCTGCTTCGCATGTGCAAGCATAGCGTCATGATCATTGCGGAAGGTTTCCTTTTCTTCTTCCGTATCTATGGATGTCTGTCAACTTCTTCCGTCTGCTTCGATTCCGATGGGAAGAAACAAACATTGGTAGTTTTGTGGCCTCTCCGAGCCATCGGGATTGACATGAGCGAAAAACCAGATGGGAGTCCGGATGTATACGTCCATGTCCTTGACGTGGGGCTGCATGCCGGGAATGACTTGGACGGCACTGGCTCCAGAACCGATGACAGCAACGTGCTCGTTTTTCCACTGTTCTTGCTGGTAGTCATCGGGCCAACCGGCAGTGTGGACTACCCTCCCTTTGAACTTGTCAAGGCCTGGGATCTTGGGATACTCCCATCGGTCCAAAAGCCCGATGGCTCCCAGCAGGAGGTCACAGTCGTCCTTGATCTCGACTTTGCTGCCGTCTGGGCGGGTCTGGATGATCCGGAGATTCCATATTCCCCGCTCCTGGTCGAAATGGGCATCCACGACTTTGGAGTTGAAAGTGATGTATTTGCGCAGATCGAGCTTGTCAACCACATCGATGAGATATTGGTTGATAGGCTCGGCCTTGGAGTAGAAGCTGGGCCAATCTGTGGGTGACAGGCGTCAATAACGACATTCGAGACCACAAAACCCCCGTCGTCGGCCTACCTGGATTGAGTGCAAAGTTGGTCTGATAGGCGGCACTCGGAGCGTCACAGCCGGCGTTGGGATAGCGGTTTTGAACCTGTGGAGGCCGTTGGTGTCAGCAGATCAGATCTGTTCAAGATGAACATCCATGTCCAGGGGGGACGGCAAAGACTTACCCAAGTCCCTCCCACTTCCGACCTCTTCTCATAAATCACATGCTCTACGTTCTGGCAGTCTCGCTCGATGTCGTGGGCGAGCATGATACCCGAGAAGCCGGCACCGATCGTGATCACCTTCAGCCTTCGATTTTCGGGCTGATTCAAAGTGACGGTGGGAATGTAGTAGCCTGTCTTGGGATTGTTGTGGTACTCTGCTGAGATCCGCTCAGTGAACAAATTGCCCGGGCGAGTCGTGGGCACCTCTTTGGTCAGCTCGTTGACTCCCCCGTTGGCGGCTTTGCCTGTGCCATTGACGGTTGAGGGGCCCGGTACTGCGCTGTCAGGGATCTCTTTCTCGAGCAACACATCCTCTGGTGGGTTGGGAGCTCCCACAGCAACTCTGTCAATGCCGTCCCCCATGATGTCTTGGGCAGTATTTCTCTGGTATGACTCGAACGCTGTACCAGCAAAGTCGTAGAAGCCTGGACATGATGTGTGCTTGGTCTTAAGTATCTCACCGTTCACCTACATCAATCTCCAAGGTGGGGGTCTGATTTACCTCGGTCATCATGGACTCAGAACTTGGCCCATAACTTGCCAGTTCCGCGTGTTCTCTCTTTCGTAAGAACTGGGAGTCTCAAGAGGTGCGTTTCGGTGCCCGGGGGCAATATTTACCTATGTATTCCGAGTCCGGACCGGACCGGTCCGACCCACCCAGTATCAGCCGCGAGACAAAGTGGATGAGACAAGATCCATATTTGTTTCTGTAGGCCCAAGGCAAGTGAGCACGGCTGATCATGAGCATGCAACCTCAGTTCAATCATAGTTCTGTCTCCTTTTGCTCCCCGCTGGAGAACTGCCTCACCTGACACGCCCTCGGTTCTTGGCCATGGGTCTGTGGGTCAAGGATGGTCCCCAAGACTCTCTACGTTCGGTGAAGATAAGTTACAACTTCCGCTCCATGGAGTCTTCATTCCGTCGTCTGGTGATGCCGGTCCGCGGTTCCCGAATATCCTCGCCCCCGGGCGGCCTCGATCTGAAGAAGGGTTGGAAGGGTATACAAAGGAGAAGAGATGAGAACCAACCACTTGTAGAGAAAAGAGATGGAAAGGATTCCCTTCACTTGCCACACCTTTGGGGCCCTCTCTCATGCTGTGCTCGCCTGTGTTCGATAAGTGGGCAATATCTACACGTCCGGCATCGTCGTATCAATGCAGATCAGAGTCCAGTCCGGTTCATGTTTCTGCTTCCCCCCGGTGCAGGCTGGCTATGCTCTAAACTTTGCTTTATCAAGAACTGCGACAGAGGCGACAGGTGCTCATGCTGCTGGTCACCGTTCATGTTGACGTTGACGCCACCGGAATCACCTGAAGGCCCTGTCACATCTAACGTATTGATTGATTGTGATGCCGCCGCCACAACGCAATTGTTGTGTTGCCGATTCAGAGAGAGCCCCGCGCAATGATACATCCGGTGGCTGTTCTTGTTGTTGTTTTCGCTGTTTCTGGGGTTGTGGTGCTGGTTCGAACCGCTGCCGGAGAACTGAAGAAGGTCCTCGGACCACAGATGACGCCGGTCGTACTCAGCAGATGGGGAGTCATTAGTATTCCATGCTGCCGGTATCAGCGGCTCCGCAGACACCCTTCCCATGCTTTCACTTGTTCCATCTGCACGGTCCAGATATTGCCGGTTGGGCAAGAGGATGCAGGTGCTGATTAGGCTGTAGTCAACAAGCTCCGCCAGTCTTTCGAGGTCCGAGTTGTGGTTTCTCTCCTTCACACGAAACGGAGGTCGCAAAATATCATGGTACCGAACACTGACGGCTTGGAAGTTGCGAAGGGAAGCTGCCTGTGGCGGTGGAGCGGTTAGCACTTGAGTCATGTGTGCAGTTCGGTCGGCCGAAGGACTATACCATAAGCTCGGCTTCAGGCCAGTAGATTGACAACTTCCGTAGGAAGATAAACGTGCTATTGACGAGTTCTGCAGACTCTTTTGCCACAAGCTCGTTGTCCGAATGCACATGCAGCATGTGGACAGTTCCCGCGGCGACGGCGAGGTATCCATATACGGATGTCCAGGCAATGCAACCAATGTTCTGAATGTCTCGCAACAGCGTCGACAGCGAAAGTGCGTGTGTGCGACAGACACTAAAGGAACGTGTGAGGAAGTTGAGAGGAGTTTTGGCATGAACAATCCGTGCGTCTTTCAGGAGCAGGAAAGGGTGGGTCACAAGGCAATGACAAAGATGGTATAAGGCATGCGACAAGACGAAATGACCCGCTCGCTGCTGGTCCACCATATCATCCGCCATATAGTCCCTGGCAATTGTCCGTTCCCACGTATCTTCCAGTTCGAAATTCAGGGCAAAAAAGGTCAGTGCCGAGTCCACAGCGGCCAAAGGGGATGTTGAGATCAGAGGGGGGGATGATGCTTGCTCCGTAGGTTGGTCAAAGAGGTATTTCGAGCAGCGCCCTAGTGTCGACGCCATCAGGATTACGAGGCTGAAAGGACTCAGGCTCATGCCGTGGCTTATAGCGGTCAGGGTTGCCGTCTCCGTCTCCATCCCTTGTCTGAAGGAATATTCGTCACACGGCAAGTGGACATGACAGTCGTGGTCTGAGATACCAGCAGGTCTCATTCGGCCGCATGACATGAATTTGTCGAGGAGATATACTGACCAGAATACTCGTCGTCGCTCTTCCTTTTCGATAGAGCTAAGATGACGATCCGGTTCGACCATCAATTTTAGATCCTGGCACATGCGCATGGTGATGCCAGCTTTGATCCATGACCGCTGTCTTTGCTTCTCTATGTCCGCGGGGTGATAATCAGCATTGCAACCCAACTCACTCAAAGTAGCAGTAGCCCCGCGGTGCGTGAGGTACCTGAGAAATCAAAAAGCGTGTGAAGTAGCAACGCTTGAACCATATGAAGATCCGTCTCCTCATCAGTCTCTTGCCACCGCCGCCCAATCAAACGCCAGGATTCGGCGGCATAAAAGCGGGCGATATCAACCTGGCGACCCTGGAAGAATGGATCGTTGGAAAAGCGCAGGGCCCAAGCGAGGAAGCTAGAGGTCAAGTAGTGAGGCACCAAACCGGCCTCTATGCGTTGGCGGAAGGTGGTCTCATGGAACAGCGAGTATGGCTGGTTGTGGAAATGGAGGAAGAAGGTATCGATCAAGCTGCCTATCACTGTCTGTGGAAGGTCGAGATAGTGACTGACACAATGACGTTAGAGGTACAGCCTGTGTTGGGAATGTGAGCTGGTCACGCATACATGAAGCTGGTTGACGTTTGTACAGGGTCAGGCCTTTGGTTTGGTGTTCGGGCCCCGAAAGCTGGCCGGTCTTGCGACTGTGGAGCTCCGTCCCCATCGTTGGACCTGGGCGGGTTCCAAAGTCAGCGATGTGAAGAGTCGGTTTGGCCATTAAGCAAACGCCAACCTGTCAGCGGCTTCTGTGAGCTGTTTGAGCTGTTGTAACTGTGACTCGAGGGACGCGACTCGTATAGCCAGCTGGTCCTGTCCCGCGCAGTAAGTAGAGGCTCCATCTGGGCCCCGTTCACAAGACACGGTGAGACTTACTGGAGGTGGATCCAGGTTACCGGCTGCCTGAGGAGGTCTGACCGGGCTTTCATCAGAGTAGGAACACTCCTGGTTCAGACGACGGCAGAATGCGCACGTCGGTCTCTCGCCGGAACATCGCACCTTCTTCCTCCTGCATGCACCGGTGCTGTCAGCAGTATCCTTCCTACGAGATGCGGCGGCCCAAGGCCCGGACAAGCACCTGGAGCGTGGATCTGGATCCGTGGCACTCACCGGCAGCTTCTGCACGCCTGCCGGATGCGCTTAATGCTGCCGTAATCGCCATCGGGCTTCTCTGCCGGCATTCTAGCGATGAAGGAAGACGGCTTTCGGATTGAGCAGTTGGCGTGGCAGTTGCCCGCGATCCAGGACCGTGAGAGTGATGGAAGTAGGAGGCGAAAACGGACAGAGAGTTGGTGCAGGGGCTGAGCGGGGCGGGGAAAGGGGGAAAGGGACACGGAAGATCGGGGGCGGACTTGACGGCCCTAGGCGGGGGCGGTCGGCCCGGCGGCAAAGGCAAGCTCAATTCAACCGAGATTAGATTAGATTTTATCCGAATCCCACTCATCTTCCATCTCCCTGACATTACTATGAGGTACTAGTACTGGGAGGTAGGCTAAGGTATGTAGGGACGTGCCGACATAAGACAAGGGCCACCAACTCAGTATCTCAGAAAGCGCTTTACAAAGTCGGTCGTCGCCTTGACACCCTCCTCTGCTACGTCCCCGGGGAACAGGGTAAAACCGTGGCAACCCTCTTTGACCAGCTGCAATTCCGTAAAGTTGTCGGCCAGATGATACTTGGCCGCCATGAAGACACTATCGTCTAGCAGCGGGTCCGCCGTTCCACAAACAAACAAGGCCGGGGGAAGGTCGTTGAGGTCGGCATAGAGCGGTGAAAACTGTGGCTGTTTTCGGATCTCCATGGGGAATCTGTCCAGAGGCAAGGCAGTCTCGATGAACTTCCTTGCATCCTCGAAGCCCATGATGATACGCCGTTTGTGTGCCCACATGGATGGTGTGTACGTGTAGTCAAAGATTCCATAACCCGGCACGATGGCATCGATCTTGTCACGTACGTCGATGCCACGGTCCCGAAGATTTAGGGTCGTTGCGACGGTGAGATAACCTCCAGCAGACTCACCCGCGATCACCCGAAGCCGGCCTCCAAGCTTGGTCTCTCCTTCAGCCGAGAGTGCGAACACGGCTGCATCCAGACAGTCTTCCACAGCAGCGGGAAAGATGTGCTCCGGCGCCAAGCGATAGTCGACCGACACAACCGTCAGACTGGTCTCGGTAGCGATTTTGGCGAGGAGAGCGTCATGTGATGAAGCAGAACCGATGACCATGCCACCTAAGATGCTGTTAGGCAGGGTTTTCTGCATGAAAAGGGTCGGACTCGCTGACCAGCATGAAAGTGAAGGTACACTCCCTTCGTTTGGCCTTGAGGTGGAATAACACGCAACGGTATCGAGTGTTGTCCGTGGTGGGACGGAATCTCCATCATCTTTGCATCTGGATGATGGAATGGTTTGGGATATCCGTTTAGTCCTTCACGCCGCCATCGGCGGTATTCTTCTGGGCTGGGAGCCTCATACCATTGTGTCTGTGTTCTAGTGATTCTCTCCAACTCATCGTTAACAGCTTGTCTTGCCACCAGAGTCTTCCCATCACACTCGTTGACAGCGATAGTGAGAGGCATCTTTGCCTGACTGGCAGACAGATTCTCAAAGAAAATGGAGGGAGCGACCGTGGTGGACCAGTAGCTGAAGCCAGCACCTCACTGAGATACATATACCCGCCCGAGGGTATCAACAGGGGCCGATGTTCATGGATAGCTCTCAGGTAACCTTGGGAAGCTTCGGTAGCTTTCAAATCTGGATGGCCTTGGCTAGCGGCGCGGCCGGAGCCCCGTTGGCAAAGGAGACATGACAGCTGTGTTCCGAAATTCACGGACCGAACTCCGGGCGACCCCAGGCGGTCATTGATTACGGGAGCAATAAGCATGCAGGGCCGAGGCGCCTTTCTCAATGAACGACTTCCATTCCACAGTCTATTTTGCATAGGTGCCCTGAGCGCGTTGCAAGGGATGCGAATCTCGCAGCGACTGGTTGGCGTGGAAGATGTCACCTTCACAGGCCACTCAATCGGGCCCGGCGGCAGCTCCAATGTACGGGCGGAAGATACATGCTGAAGTATCTAAGCATATATGGCGAGGCTCCTTGCGGATTCGTCCCTTCTCATAAGTAATTCTATGATTCTGATTCGAGGGCATCGTAGTCTTGTTCCATATACCCTAAAGTGTCAATCCATCTGGCGTCGATCGTGTGATTACATCCACCATCGATGTTGACAACCTGTGTCGCGAGAAAAACCCCTGTCAGCAAGCGTCGACACCAAAGATCAACAGTGGAAACCACTAACGGCTCCTGTACAGTATGCAGCAGCGTCACTCAACAGGAATTGACGAACATCTCTTTGGTCTTTTCGTCAACCATTTCCGATATGAGAGGAGTATCAACCACGCCCCTGTAGATTTTGTGAGCAAAACATTCAGCCATATCATAGCAGGTCCGAATACTCACGGCGAGACGGCCTTCACCCTTATCTTGTCCTGGCCTACTTCTTTAGCCACGGACTTGGTCAGGGAGATTTCCCCTGCTTTACTGGCGGCGTAGGCAGAGTTGAAAGGCGTTCCCTGTTGTTTCACAATACAGCCTGCGCAGGGAGTAAAAGTCTTGTAATTCGGCGCGCAGATAAGTACCCCGCATTTCGGATGCAGCAAGCGCATCGCAGGCGCCAGTTCTTCAGTTGGCGGGCTTCAACTGCAACCTCCACCCCAGCTCTCCACATCCTACCCCGGCCACGGCAGACGACCACATACCACAACGCAGCAGTGAACATCTTCCCGGGAGCTCAATTCCCAGTCAATTCCCCCTTATCGCACTCTTGATCGTTGGAAGTGCCGCTTGCAACAACCATCTCAGATGGCGTTGGCAGCCGCATCGTCCTGGCCGCCGGCTTCCAAGCCAGATTTGGACACGGGGTCGGCGACTTGCACGGTCCAGGTCCAACCCGCCAAGCGACTCAACCAGGTGCCGGGACAGGAAGAATCCTCCCAGAGACCGGGCGAACTGAAGAAGTCAAGAGCCAAGTACACTCAACAAGCCTGGTAAGTCCACCGCTGCAGTCAGCTCGACACCTCTACAGACTGACAGCGGCCACAGTGACAGTTGTCGACAGCGCAAAGTCAAGGTATGGTGTGGCAACATCCCGCCTGTCGAGTTTTCAGGGCATCAGAGGCTCATTCGTGCATTCTCCTCAGTGCTGCGGCAAGTCTCCTTGCTGGCGGTGCGCCGTCAAGGATGCAACGTGTACGTACGGTTGCGATCGTCCTTCCCCGTCCATTCCGGCCGCGTAAGTCTCCTGCCTCCTGTTCCCACATCTAAATATCGGCGCTGACCTGTCTGCGATGCATGCAGGCGTCCCCAGCGCAATTCATCGATGACTCAGCACCTTCGTGAAACGGCATTAGCCTTCGAATTCGAGCAGGACGCGCACGCAACTCTTGTTCAGTCACTGGACAAGGAGCCCCGAGTATCCGAACAGCCGCCGCGCCGGTAGGAATGAAGTTTGCCTCCTCTGACTAGTTCAGTAGCTGATTGTCCGCAGCCCGTCGGAAGGACTCCAAGCCCCCTCAGAAGGCGGCCAGACAGACAGCTTGCCGAGGACTCAGATTCCCTACCGCCATCTATACCAAAGTCCATCAGATCCAGACGAGGAAACGGACACGTTTGAGATCAACAACTGTGGCGAGAGTAACATGTCTTTGCGTTCCAAACTTTCAGTCCTGCATGACACGCTTGCGATCGATTTTCCCACCCCGGTCCCGACTCCGCAACCCAGCGAGACTTATCCTGGACAGTCACCTATTCACGAGGTGGCCACTCAGTCCCTAGTGCTCCCCCAGCCACACACAATGCTCTATCTCCTCCAAGTTTACTTCGAGGAGCACAATCCATTCTTCCCTTGTCTCGACCGGAGCAGGTTCGAAAGCCGCGTGCTGCAATGGGTTTCAAGCGAAGGATACGGGGCACGTTCGCGGAAGATAGCAATACCTGCCTCTCAAACATCCCTTGCTGCCTTGCTATGTATGGTGTTTGCGCTTGCCGACTTTATTGACCCACAAAGAGCGTGGGTGGAGGGAGACATCAACTCCACGACTCAGACACCAGGCAACGCCTGGTACCAAAAAGGAGTCGCCCTCCTGAGAGAAGTTCGTCACATCCGCCGGCACTACCTCGACGTCATCGCGTTTCATACAATCGAAGCCATGTACTTGATCGATGTTGAACAGTTGGGAGTGGCCGAGAAAGCAGTGGCAATGGCAATGTCCCTCACAATCCGTGGAGGTCTGAACAATGAAAGTTCATGGACTGGATGCACAGAGCGGGAGCGCTTGAGCCGAAGAATGTTGTGGTGGTCACTGTACTATATTGACCGACGTGTAGCAGAGAAGAGTGGCCGGCCTTACTGCATGCGGGATATTGAGGTCAACGTCGACGACTTCAGTACGCTCAGCGCTACAGATGAACGCTCCCCACTCTCGCCGGATGCCCGAAGCCAGCTTCACTTGCAGGCAGTCATCAGTTGGGCGCGCCTGTGGGGCCAAGCTTGGGACACTTTCTTCGCCTTGAAGGCACCACACTTGGGAGATCAGAGCGAAGTCGAAGCCATGGACGCTCGGATTGAGGCCATGAGACGGGATCTACCGGCTGTCCTCAAATGGGACACAGCTTCGTTTGACAGCTACATCAATGCGGGCCAAGACCAACGTATGATTCGGTACAGACTGCTCACGATGACAGTAAGCAACTCCTGCTACGGTACACACTGACCATGGCTAACCGGGGGAAACCTCTCATTCCAGCGCATCAACCTCCTTCGTATGATCCTACGCCACAACCCACTCACGAACCGCTCCTCCGACCCAAGGACAACCCGTCTTTGCGGGTCTATCGCCATCGAAACCATCGATGCCATAGTCCTCTACATGGATCGCTACCACTGCATCGGGCAACTGGGACATTTTGCCGCAGCCACCCTTGTCGAATGCATCTGCCATTTGATCCCCTCCCTTGCGACCAGAGTTCCCCAATCCCACCGGGAAGCCGCCACAGCCGCCTTCAATCGTGCTCGGCAATTACTTTTGCGCCTCTCGACCCATCGCGGTGCCGCAAAACGAGCTCAGAAGGTTATGGAGCACATCTTCGATGCCGTGAGTCGTCTACCTATGGGCCAAGGATCGGAGGTTTTCCACAGTGACGCTGTTGCCGGTACGGTGGCGTATCGTGTCAGCACACCGCCAGCACCAGAAACAACAGCACCACCACCCGCATACATGACAACCATGGCAACGGCAACGACAACAATACTGCCGTCTGAACTAGTTGGAAATAGGAACCAGACGGAGTTGGCCTTTACCGATCCTGGGGGTAGTAGGAAGCGCAAGGCAGAGGACAACCTGGAACAGCTGGACCCACCTTACTCCTCAACCACCATGGCGACGCCATCACTGGACTGGGACGACGCCGGATTTCCAAATGACTGGCTGCTCAATTCCTGCTGGATGGATCTATCCTCTCTGGCTGATTACAATATGAATGTAGATTTGAGCTAAGCAAGATCTCCCATGTCTCAAATCATCGGCGCCACCTCACCTCAGATCTGATAGATTTGTTGGTCAGAGGAGCATTTTCCAAAGTCGTTCACGAGCGCGGCCAAAATGTTCTTTGTTGGTCGATCATCTCTCTTTGTGCCACGTCCCGCCCTTTCGGTGTTGGGAGTTCGTTGGCCCAGGTAGGTACTGATGCGGAGAGCTTTGCCGTTCTAGGTTTGGAGCCGTTGCAGCTGGTGAGCGGGCGTGTTGTGGGTTAACGGCAAACCAATAGATAGATCATGATTGTGTTCATGGACGAATATCTCAACCGGTATACCAGCTGTGGCCATGAGAACCGATCCAATGTCCGTGTGATGTGCACGCATCTGCCGGACTGAAGCAACCAGGTTGTGATGAGACAATATCACCGCTTTTGGGCTCCCAGTACCCACTCGACATGACGATGGCGGCACAGAATTTGTGCGCATCTTGCCCTGTGAGCTCGAAACATTCTCCATCGCCTGCTCCTCGTTCGGTGGCGCTGGACAAGAAATCATCAGGGACCAAAGTGGTCGGATTGGTCAATAAGTTATATTATCAGAAGCCGAGGACCGTGCGGCAAAGAGAAAAGAGAATGCGCTGTCTGTGGCAAAAGAGATTGAACGTAAGTGCTCTTCTTACAAGAGATAGGCCGCCGCTTGCTTGCCCTAAACACAGCAGCTTGAAATGATTTTCAGAGTTGGTCCGCTAGTGGTAGATTAATATAATCTATCCATCCTCCGCTCTTAGGGCTCCTTCCGTTCCGAGCTGGCGGTCCGGGTTGACCGGGCTGGGGCCTATCCAACAGGTCTCTATCCCTATGATAAGACTGACGATGCCACGGGGTAACTGCAAGGGCACGGTAGATGTTAGTATAGTCGCACCAGCTATAGCTTATTTGGTTTTGCTATTCAAATATATTGTCCTATATAATAAAGAAACCAGTTTCAGATGTGATCAATAGGGGCCGAGGTCCTGCTGTAACGTGACCTAGACTACTCTAGTTTATGATTTTATAGAGGACTTGTCCTCTTCTAACGAGGTCTAGGACCTTGTCTAACTATATAGTTTAGAGCGTTATATAAAGAAGTACGATATTATAGCACACCAAGCCCTTTCACGGGTTTCCGTTACTAAGTATATCTAGCGATACTATACTTATTCTCTATAACTCGACTATAAGGAGTTTTTCTTCTTCTTAATAATTTAAGTAATCTCTATTATAATAAACTATCTTATTATTATCTATCTTTAAGCTATATAGCTAGAGAATAGACTACTAAATTACTATACTTAATTAACTAATCTAAGGCGCTCTAATAATATTACTCAAATTATTCTAATTATTCTAATAATATAGTAATTTAATTATAACTAATATATAAATACTATAAGTAGTACTATACGTTATAGAGGCTAGAAGATATAACTTTAATTAGCTATTTAGGCCCTAAAGAAGAATAAAAGTCTATATAATTTAGCGAAGCCGTCTATAGCTCTCTTCCTTAATATAATACTAGAGAATAAACCTCTAATAAGAGATTAAGAATCTTAAGCGGCCTCTATATAACTTATAAATACTATATAGAAGATAAGTAGATCTCTAGTTAAATTGCCTAAAAGGCCGGCCGATATAAATAGAATCTCTAGCTCGCGGGCTAATATTCTAGCGTTATTAGTAGTAAGTTTTTATATCTCTTTTCTCCTCTTCTCCACGAACGAATAGTATATATAGTTAAAGTATATAATAGCTATAAAGCGGTATATCACGAATCGCTCCGCGAGGTTACGAGTTCGATTAGGTTTCCTAATAAGTAGAAGAAGAGATAAAGTATTCTATCTAGTAGTAGAAAACCTCTTAAGGTTAGAGTATTATCTTACGAATAATTATATAAAAATTATACTATTCGATAGTACTTCTCTTTATAAATTAAATAGTATATATCTTATCTCTCTAGCTTATTACTAGTATTTATAAATTACTCTTAAAAATAGTATCTTTTAGCGATTAAATTCTTAAATAGATAGATTTCTTAAATCTATATTTATTACTTTACTATAACGTTATAATTTATCTATAATAAATATAGTCTAGATTATTTTATACTCTCTACTCTTTTATAGCGTTATAATTTATTTATAATCGATATAACGCTATTAATTTATATAATTCTTAAATTTATTATCTTATAGTTATTTCTATTTATTAACTACTTTATCGAAGTACTTTAAGATAATAATTAATAGTGTAGTAAATATTAGTACTTTAAAGTTTAGTATTAAGAAGAATATAGATATAGAAATATTCTTATTAATACTAAACTTCAAGTTCTAATATTTTATTATATTAGTCTTTAAGCGTAGACGATTAATTTCTCTTATCGAAAATCTAACTATTACTTAATATTATAAATAAGATCGTTAATATTAAGCTATATTTTATTTACGAAAATATATTTAACTATTTATCTAGAATCTTTCTATCTAGATATAGCTATAGTAAAATAAAGTAATTATTTAGTTTAGACTAGGCGAGAAAGAAGAGATTATACTAATATAGTCCGCTATTAGACTATAAATATAAGATATAACTATTAAATAAGATATAGCTAATATATAGACTTAACTTAAATAAATTATAATTAAAGCTCTATATAAGTATAAGAATAAAATTAACTTAAATAAAACGACTTACTAGGATATTAAATCTCTTATTTCTCTAGAGCCTAAACTCTAGATTAATAACTCTTCTCTAATACTCTTCTCTTCTAGTATTTTAAGATCGTTAATATTAAGGTTTAGTATATATATATTATTATAGACGTTATTTAGTAGCGATATTACAAGATTTATTATAGTACGCCAAGCCCTTTTATAGGTTTCTATTACTAAGTATATCTAGTAATATCGTACTTATTCTCTATAACTCGACTACGAGGAGTTTTTCTTCTTCTTAATAATTTAAGTAATCTTTATTATAATAAACCGCCTTATTATTATCTATCTTTAAGCTATATAGCTAGAGAATAGACTACTAAATTATTATACTTAATTAATTAACCTAAGGCGCTTTAATAATATTACTTAAATTATTCTAACTACTCTAATAATATAGTAATTTAATTATAATTAATATATAAATATTATAAGTAGTATTATATATTATAAAGGCTAGAAGATACGACTTTAGTTAGCTACTTAAGCCCTAAAGAAGAACGAAAGTCTATATAGTTTAATAAAGCTATTTATAGCTCTCTTTCTTAATATAATACTAGAGAATAAGTCTTAAATAAGAGATCTAGAATTCTAAATAGTCTTTATATAACTTATAGGCGTCGCGTAGAAGATAAATATATTTTCGATTAAATTATCTAAAAGGTCGACTAATATAAATAGAATCTCTAGCTTATAGACTAATACTTCGACGCTATTAATAGTAAGTTTCTATATCTCTTTTCTTCTCTTCTTCGTAAACGAATAATATATATAACTAAAGTATATAATAGTTATAAAGTAATAGTAGAAAGAAATTAAGACTATAGAAGCTAAATTATAAAGCGAAATATCTCTTAATTCAATAAAGATTAAAGATATAATATTATTATTATATAAATATCTAGTAAGTCTTAAATAACTAAATAACTTAACTAAGTTAATTAAGTTTAGCTCTTCTAAGAAATTTAAAGAAGACTCTTTTAAAGAGCTCTAAGAATATAAAAATAGCTAGAAGATCTAGTTTAATATAATATATCTTATATCGAATATAAATTATATTATAATTATAGCTATAATACTAGAAGATATTATTATATTAACTTAGACTAGATAGTCTAATAATTTAAGACTAAAGACTTAGAAAGATTTTCTCGCTTTTTTAAGAAATATTATCTAAGATTCTATAAATTATATATTAATAGTACTATAAAAGCTATAGTAATATAAATAGAAGATTAAATAATCTATCTAAAATATATAAAAGGATTTTACTTATCTTAGATAGAATATTCTACTATTAATAGAAGAGAAGAGATATACTTAGAAGCTACTTCTTATATTAAAAAAGAATATTTATCTTAAAGTAATAAGATAATTATCTAAGATTCTTAATAAAAAATAAGTTCTTTATACTATATAGTAATATAAGAAACTTAGAAAAGTCGAGAATAAATCTTATAAGAGCTTCGCTAATAAGTAGTATACTAGTAGTAAATTAATAACTAGCTTATTATAGACGAAGCTAAGTAGTTATAATTAGACTAATAAGTCTAATAAAGAAAATAAGAAAACTCTAAAGACTTTAGCTAGACCGAACGAGTATTATTTTTATTATAAAAAGAAGTACTTTATAAAGAACTATTCTAAAAAGTAGACTAGTATAGATATTAACTCTATTATATAGAGTAAAAGTAAGAAGTATAGAAAGAGAATAAAAAATAAACTCTAGTATATTAAGCGCCGCTAGTATACTAGATCTATCCTCTTCTAATACGCTAAATATCTCTTATAATATATTAACTTAAATAATAGAGTTTAAGTTAGTAAATAAGAAGTATATATTATATATATTAATTAACTTTAATACTAAACTAAACTTTATTTTATAAAAGATAATAGTAGAAGTAGATTTACTCTAGATAGAGTCGTCTATATATATATATACTATAGATAATTATTTAATCTATATTTATAGAGACTATTATCTTATTATATATATAAATAATATATAAGATACTAGCTATCTATAGAAGTATAAATTCTTAGTAATAAATATTAAGAATTTTAATATTATCTTAGATTATCTCTAGCTTTAAACGATTAATCTAGAGATATACTAAAAGAAGAGTATATAGTTCTATTAATCTCTTAATAATATATAGATATATATAGTATCGCTTAAGAAGATCTTATATCTTAAAAAGATATATAATCTTAGAATAATTAGGCTTATCTCTATTAAAGTCTATAGATTAATATTAATTAATAAGAAGTATACGAAAAGTAGCTTCTTAGGCGTAGAATAACTACTAGTATAAATAAAGAGTTATAAAGATATCTTCTTAGAGAAGAAGACTAAACTCTTATTTATAGATATAAAGATATACTATACTATTCTTATTAAGAAAGATAAGAATATATTATATAGACTAATTTACTCTTTAAGTACTAAGAAACTATATATTCTATATAAATATCTTAATAAGTATTTAGTCTAGAAATAGATTAGAGAAAGTAAATCTCTAACTAGCGCTTCTATTTTATTTATATCGAAGAAAGATAATATATTATAATTCTATATTAATTATTATACTTTAAATAAGATAATAATTAAAAACTATTATTTACTTCTACTAATTAGTAAAATATTAGACTATTTAAATAGAGTTATAATATACTCTAAATTAGATTTATATAATATTTATTATTAGATCTTTATTATTAAGAAAGATATCTAGAAAACTACTTTTTATATATAATATAGATACTTTAAGTATATAATAATACTATTTAGACTTACTAATACTTTAGCTATATTTTAGGTCTATATTAATAGAGTACTAGATAACTTACTTAATATTATTTATATAGTATATTTAGATAATATCCTTATCTTTAGTAAGATCTAAGAAGAATATATAAATTATATATATTTAGTACTTAATTAGCTTCGAAAGTATAAGCTTTATACTAAACTTTCGAAGTATAAATTTATAGTAATTAAAGTAGAGTTTCTAGAATTTATTATAGATATTAATAATATAAAGATAGACTCTTATAGAGTATAAGCTATTTAGAAGTAGCTAAGATCTACTTTCTACTATAATATCTAAGTCTTTCTAGACTTTATTAACTTTTATAGAGACTTTATTCTACTTTACTTAAAAATAATAGCGCTAATAAATAATCTTCTAAAAGAGATAATAAAGAATAAGAAAATAGAATCTTTCGAGTAGATTAAAAGCGCCGAATATATATTTTAGAAGCTAAAGAAGTATTTCTTAACTAGTAGAATTCTAGTCTACTATAATTTCTAATAATAATATAAAGTTAAGCTTAATATCTTAGATAAGACTTTAAATAATATTCTATTATAAATATATAAATTATATATTAATAGCGACTAAATAATCTAGAAATCTATTATTTTCTTCTTAAGAAAAATATAAGGCTTTAAGCTAAATTATAAAGTTCTAGATTAGAAGATACTAGCTATAGTAGAGTACTTTCGAGAATAATAATATTATCTCGAGATATCTATTATAAGTATACTAGTTCTTATAGACTACTAGAATCTTAGATATTTTATAATATTAAAGAAGCTTAGTAGAAGATAAGTATACTAGACTAAGACTCTAAGTATCTTTAACTTTATAATTAAATATCGAAAGGGAAAAGATAATTCTACTAATAGTCTATTCCGTTATCTAGATTTTATAGTATAAGGCGAGAAGATAGAGAATCTACTATAGAATCTTCTTTATACGCGTATATTAGGAGTATAGAGATTACTAAGCGACTCTATATTAGATAGAAACTCTATAATATTTAGAGTTCTTATAAGAGAGATATAGAAGTAATTTACTAACTTCTTAAAAAGTATATTCTAGATTCTATCCTAAGGAAATATATATAAGAATAAAGCTTATTAATAATAGAATACTCTTAAGAAAGGCCTAAGACCCTAGTATAGTTAGAAGTCTTCGACTTATAGAAGTAGATATCTAGTATCCTCTAAGTATATAAATCGCGAGTAAGGATCTAATAAATCTATTATTATAAACGTCTTAGATTTAGATAGTAATAGTAGCGAAAGTTCTATAGATATCTTATATATATCTAGTATTATTCTAAATATAGTAGTAGTAGAAATACTCGCTCTCTAAAGTATAGATAAGTAGTATAAGTTATAAGACTAGAAAGTCTATCTAGCGGGCTAGATTTCTAAAGACTATTAGAAGAAAATATAGAGTATTAACTATATTAGTCTTATATAAAGAGCTAGCGCTATATATATATTATATAATCTAGTATTAAGATTAGAGATTCTTAGAGTTAATTATAATAATTTATAATAAAAAGGCTATTTCGAATAGAAGAGGACTTAAAAGATTATCTAGCGGTTCTAATAATATAATATGGTAACTCTAGTTAGGATTCTATATTATTATAAGATTTACGCTAGTAGCTTGGCGCTATTTAAAGTAAGATATCTCGAAGTAAGATTCTATATTAGCGCTAAGAATATTAATAATAATTATCTATACTATTATAGTAACTTAAGATTCCTTAGCGGTACTAAGATACTTAATATTCCTATTCTCTATAACTATGTTTACTCTAGATTCTATACTTAAGATACCGCTATACTTAAGATACTACTATACTTAAGATACTACTATACTTAAGATACTATACTTAAGATACTACTATACTTAAGCTTTTATACTTAAGATTCTAACGCTACTATACTTAAGATTCTACTATACTTAAGATACTACTATACTTAAGATTCTAGTACTATACTTAAGATTCTAGTACTGTACTTAAGATTCTAGTGCTATACTTAAGATTCTATACTTAAGATTCTAACGCTGCTATACTTAAGATTCTACTATACTTAAGATACTACTATACTTAAGATACTACTATACTTAAGATTCTACTATAGTACTTAAGATTCTAGTACTATACTTAAGATTCTACTATACTTAAGCTTTTATACTTAAGACTCTAGTACTATACTTAAGATTCTAATACTATACTTAAGTATCTAGTTAATTTAAGCTTCTAGCTATTCTACGCTAGATTCTAACAATATAACATGGCAACTCTAGTCAGGATTCCATATTATTATAAGGTTTACGCTAGCAGCTTGGCGCCATTTGAAGCAAGATACCTCGAAGCAAGATTCCATATTGGCGCCAAGAATGTCAATAATAATTATCTGCACTACCGTAGTAACTTAAGATTCCTTAGCGGCGCCAAGATACTTAATATTCCTGTTCTCTACTATGTATAACCACGTTCACCCTAGATTCCATACTTAAGATACCACCACCCAAGATGCCACACTTAAGATACCGCTGCACTCAAGATTCCACTGCACTTAAGATTCCACTGTACTTAAGCTTTTATACTCAAGATTCCAGTGCTGCACTCAAGATGCTATACTCAAGATACCACTGCACTTAAGATTCCACTGCACTCAAGATTCCACTGTACTCAAGATTCCACTACACTCTAGATTCCACTGCACTTAAGCTTTTATACTCAAGATTCCACTACACTCAAGATTCCACTGCACTTAAGCTTTCATACTCAAGATTCCAGTGCTGCACTCAAGATTCCACACTCAAGATTCCAACGCTGCTGCACTCAAGATTCCACTGCACTTAAGCTTTCATACTCAAGACTCCAGTGCTGCACTCAAGATTCCACACTCAAGATTCCAACGCTGCTGCACTCAAGATTCCACTGCACTCAAGATGCTACTGCACTTAAGCTTTTATACTCAAGACTCCAGTGCTACACTCAAGATTCCACACTCAAGATTCCAACGCTGCTGCACTTAAGCTTATAGTTAACTTAAGCTTCCAGCTGTTCTACGCAAGATTCCAGCGCTGCACTCAATCTTCCAGCTATTATACGTAAGATTCCAACGCTGCACTCAAGCACCCAGTTAACTCAAGCTTTTAGCTATTATACGTAAGATTCCAGCGCTACACTCAAGCACCTAGTTAACTTAAGCTTTCAGCTATTACACGCAAGATTCCAGCGCTATACTCAAGATACTACTGTACCTAAGATACCACTGCACTTAAGATCCTACACTTAAGATTATATACGCTGCACTCAAGATTCTAGGCGCTGTACTTACGATTTTCTAGGCGCTGTATTTAAGATTCTAACGCTGCACTTAGGCTCCTAGTTAACTTAAGCTTCCAGCTATTCCACGCAAGATTCTAGCGCTGCACTTAAGCTCCTATGTACGTATATGCTCCTTTCGCCTGGTTCTCCGTCTTTTCTAATAATTCTAGTATTAACGCCTTAAAAGACGTACTTGGCGTCGAGAGTAATACCTCCTCTTCTCCCTAGTCGGCTAATTCTATATCTAGCTACGAATCTGGTACTCGCTCCTCCTCCTATACTATCGGCGGTAGTTTATCCTTATCGACGTCGCGTAATCTATCTTCCGCCTCTTCGATTATGGTCTCGTCTCTCCGACCTATCTCGTCTCTATCCTCTATTGCCGCCCGGGTCCCTCGCTCTCTACTCGCTATCGGGCTGGACGATATCTAAATAGTTATCGGTTCGACCGATTTTCGTGCTTAATATCTACGATTAATTGCTAGCCTCGGCTTATTATCTATTCGGTCCTCTCTTTATTCGATAATTTGGGATAGTAACGGGAAAGAATAGGACGATAGCGGCGTTGGTCCCTATTATTCCACTTCGTCCTAGTTAAGACCTTCCCCTCCCGTCGAAGGCGTGATCGCCCGTATTATCCCCTTCTCGTCGTTACTATCGATAATACTATCTTCTCCTAGGGATATTACCGAAATCCCCGTTCTTTTAAACCTTAGCCTATATCTACTCGAAGGTTCCGTTTTAGCCGTCGAGGGTATAAATCGGTGTAACCGCGGTTAGCTCGCCGATACGGCCCTCTAGGTCTCTTCGACGTTTATTTTCCCCTCCCTTACGAGTTATTATTGTCTCTCCCGCTCTTATCGACGCCTTTCCTCCTTCTACTTCTGTCTTTTTTTATTCCGCTTCTCTTTTTCCCGCCTGCGTTTATTTTCCTCTCGTACTTTATCTCTTCGTTCTATTACCCTTATCTAGGAGGCGGTAAAAGGTAGGTAGGCCGGTTCTGTTCGAGCGCGACGTTTCGCTTCCTTAAGGGTTATCGGAGGTAGTTACGGTCGCGGTCGGGGAGGCATATATAGATATACTAGATATCGGTCTATAGTGTATAATCACGATCGAACGTGTTATCGCGACGATTAGGGAAGTTAAGCTATAGTCAGTATATTAATCTGCGCCCACTGAAGCAAATCCTAGCACGATAGGATAATAGTTAGAAGAGGGGACCTTAGTATGGTTAGAAGAGAGGCCTAGAAGATATTTTCACGATGGAGAAAGCCCGAGGAGTCGGTAGAGGTGGCGGATTAGAGGTTCTTTATTTAACTCCTAGTTGTGTCTTATACCGCGTCCTTCCTATTGTTATTATTATCCTTTCTATTTGTCCTGCCGCCCCCTGTCCCCGTCTTCTCTCTGCGCTACCTCGGCCTCCTGCCCTTGAACTAGAGTTAATGCTAGCTCACGCCCTGGCACGCGTCTACCCACGTACGCGGTCCTGTCCTTCATCCCCCCCTCCTCTCCCCTACTCGTAATACTCTAATATGTTCGCTATTATGTCCTCCTCCGTGGCCGCCTAGAGGACGTTCTAGAAGTCTAGACTTCCTAACTAGATATTATTATGCCTGCCGAATTCGGGTTATAGCTGGAGATACTCCCTAAAGTGGCGGCGATCTATGCCTATCACCTCATTGTCGCTACCGCGATAGACCGACTAAAGTTTAGTAATGCACATACCCCGACCGATAACTCGGGGATAATAGACCCGGGTCCGTAAAGGTCCGGATATCTTATATCTATCTATAGAGCAATATCTTGCCGAAATCGGTATTATTGAAGGCCGCGAACGCCTCGCGTAGAAAGAATCGTACCTGGATCAGGTCGGCTACGGGTAGTCTTACTAGCGTTACCTAGAGGCGTAATTCCGGGATCCGCCGTATACTCGCCTACGGTATCGTTAATAGCGCTATAATATACTCGTACGAGGGTATATAGGTGTTTACTAACTCGCCGAATAAGCCGGGGACCTCTTCTATAGGGAGCTGGATTAGTCTGTCCTAGGTAGTTCTCCCGACTTAATTAGGTTGGTCGTCTATCCTTCGAGCCGGGGTAGCTATGGCTCGTTTGCGTTTTTGCTGCTCTCTCCTTGCGGCTTTCTTCTAGGCTCGACGTATTCTCTTTCGGGGTAATAGCGTCGGGGTCTATACGTGTTCGTCTTCGCTAGCGGGACCGACCTTTTCCCCGGTTAGAATTACCACCTCTACGGATAGAATCGCCACCTCTACGGATAGAATCGCCACCTCTATAGATAGAATTACCACCTCCTCGGTCGGCTTAGGATCGACTACGTCCTTGATAGGAAGGGGATCCACTACTATAGTCTAGGGGTCCGTCTCGGCTATTTGGGGTGTCTCGGCTATTTAGGGTGTCTTAGGGATTGTATTAGCGCGCGTCGTTCGCGTTAGTATAGGGGTGGTGGGTACCCTTCTCGTTTCGGGCGGTAGTTGGGTTTAAAACTCCTAAGGGCTTAAGCTTCCGGTATTTACGTTTATTCTTTCTGAGAAGATTGAATAAACTGAAATTGATCGTGTTGAAGGATACGAGGTTAGGTATATATACCTTGGTCGGCTTCCTTACCCTTTCTCGTTCTTCTGCGCCCTCGCTACTTACTGGTATATCTATCTTATGTCCTCTTACCGTCTAATCCCGGTTCTGTATATTCGCGGCTAGCTACCTCTATTATCCTAACCTATTTCGACTCCCCGTCCTTCCTCTGTCGGGTTGATCTTCGTCTCTATCCTAGTTTCCCGCCTTCTATCTCCCTCGCCGTCGGTCCTATAATTAGGAGGCCGATTAGTCCTTAGCCTCGCTAGATCTACGATCGCCTACTAATCTCGGATTTTAGCCCTACCTCCGTATTAATCCCGACCGCTAGCTAATTATAGTAGTCGGGATTATTCTTCTATCGCCAAGCTATTCTAGTCGTAACTCTAATCCGGCGACCTCGCCTAGCGTGTACTATATTATATTATATTGTTTATCCTGGTATTACGACCTCCTCTTCCTGTTAGCCACTCTATCTACTAGGTATGTTTCGTTGAGCTGCTTGATCCCTAGTTATTCTATTTATCTATCCTACCTCTTCTTCTCCTAATTGAGTGATCGGACGGCTATATCTGAGGCCGATAATATTTGGTGAGGGCTTACCCTTTGATATTTTCTGGTTTATTCTCGCCTTACGACCTCCTCTTCTAGCCCGCCACTTTTATAACCCGGTAGGTTGTATCGAGCTGCTTGGTTTTTTCTATCTGGCCTATATCCTCTCCCCTTTCTCGACGGATTCGCCCGCGCTATAGGAGGTTGGCGAAAGTTATTGAGTAGCTTGTTCTTACTAATCTGGTCCGGTTCTCCTCGGACTCGGTTAGTCTACGTATCGTTCGACGGCTTTCCGATCTCTGAATCTACGTCTCTCCCTCCCGGCTAGCTATCTCTCCTTCTCTCCGACCGGGCGTGTTGTTCGCCGTCGATCACGAATACTGTTTCCTCTATCGTCGGCCCTATTACCTAGCCCGGACTACCTACGTTGACTAAACCACGGTCGTAACCCTAGCGGTATTAGAATATATTATTTTCCGGTGTGAGCGCGTCTCCCGCTCTCCTGCCTCCTCTACGCTCGCGTTACGCTAGTTGTTTCTTTTCTAGTATTAGGTTCTAAGAGGCTAGGTCTTTTTGTTGGGGCGGAGGTTGTCTCTTCTTGTCTGTCCGAGTTTAGGATCCTCGGTCTTCGACGAGCGTGCGCCCGATTATAGCTACCGTTGATAAAGGTCTATGGGTATATAGTCTAATCTATACCTCGTTTTATCTTTATCGTTTCCTGTCTTTACTGCTCTTCGTATTCTCGCCTTATTTGTGTCTTCGTTGACCCTCGTCCGCTTCTTCGGACCTACTTTTCTCTCCGTTATTCTATCTTCTCCCTTTGACTTTTATCTTTCTTTGACTTCTCCCTTCGGCTTTTATCTTTCTTTGACTTCTCCCTTCGGCTTTTATCTTTTATTGACTGCTCCCTTTCCTTCCCCCCTCGTTATGGCCGCCCTATCCGATAATATGGCTCGTCTTAGCTCTAGCGTCGTGGACCCCTTTTACCTAGACCGTTTACGCCAGATGGTTATGTGTAAGACGTGCCGGCGTGGCGTATCTGCCGACAATATATACGTCGATAATCATCTCTCTAAGTATTATACTAACTAATTCGATAGTGTATAACGCTAGGAGATTCGACTTCGGTACGTCGGCAAGAACTTCCTCGTTAAGACCGATATCCTCGCTATCAAAGGGGCTATAGCCTACGGCGGCTACCCCTACCTCCCCTTCGAGGACGGCTTTACCTGTCTACTTAACGGCTGTTACTCGGGCTAGAGCTTTAAGACGGTCGCCGCCTATATAACTAAGTACTATCCTTAGACCTCCGAGAGACCTCGATAGTATAAGGTCTTCTAGCTCTTCGGGGAGGCTAAAGGTCTCTTCGAAGTCTAGTCCGAGTCCGCCCCGGCCCTCCCTATAACTTACGTGGCCGATAATACCGTCTTGTAGTAGGCTCGTTAGACCTTGGTCTCTACTATCTAGGCCCGTCGTACCTAGTAATCTGTCGTGCGTCCCTCGGTTACGGGCCGGGAGACCCTCTGGGCCGAGCGTACTGGCTGGCCCACCACCTTCGTCGACCTTAATATGGCCCGTCTCTCTATCCTTGTGGACCTGACCGCGGGCCCGGGCGAGGATGCCGCCGCCGTGACCTGGTTACGCGAGTAGGTTCGCGCTCTTATGCGGCGCTGCGACGCGTACCTAGGCGACACCTTCGACCACGCCGGCGAAGGGACCTTTGTTCGTCGTCTACTCTGGTTAGCCGACGACGAGGTGGCCGGCCGACCTATATACCGGCTGCGAGAGAGCTAGGTTAAATACGGCCTAATCTTCGAAAGGTTCGTGCTGTTCTTGGTGCGGATGGTACGGTGGTCCTCCCCCGAGCAAGCCGCCGTCCGCTTTACTATGCCCTCCTCCCTCGCCGACGCCGTAGTCGCGCTCGAGGCCGCCACCTAGACCCGCGACGCCGCCGAGGCCGGCCAGCTTGTCCACCTGGCCTGTCGTCTCGTGATCTAGTAGGAGCGCTCCTACGGCGGGCCTACTAACTCTATGCTCTACTTTCTCGGTGTGGCCGCCTTCCGAGTTTCGACGGCTACCTGGATGACCCCCTAGGACTGGAGCCCCGTCCTTAGCGCCGTGGTGTACGGTATCCGTATCCTGGCCCTCGGGTATATATTTGACGAGGCTGGCGAGGACGTGGCTAGCGTAATTCCCCGGCTCTAAACCTACCGGTAACGCTACCTCCGTAACGGTAGCCCTACCTTGTTCGACGAGGTCTTTAGCTAGCGTAACTACGCCGGTGCGGTGGCTAGTGAGTTTTATAGCCGGCCCACTATCTACTGGGAAGAGGATCGGTCGGCCTTGCTATACTAGGGGACGCGGATCCAGATTAACGCGGTGTAGACCTGGCTTCGTAGCCTCCTGGCCGAGGCCGAGGACCTGCTGGCCGCGCAGCTGTTGGGCATGGGGGTGAGCGACCTGCGCGTCTACGATCCGGCCCGGTTGATAGATAACCTTATCTGGGAGTAGTGTGGGGCCTCCCTGATTACTATGAACCACGAAACGCTCGAAAACCGACTGGATATAGCCGTGTAGCGGGCCGAGGCGGACCTATCCCTCTATTGGCATCGGGTTTAGGCCTAGCCGCTGGCTATACGGTATAAGATCTACTCGCGCTACTACCGCACCGTCTACGAGTTCTTGTAGAAACTGGGGCCCCTGATGATGGTCGTAGGCGGTGGCGAGCCCTAGGCTACCGAGGTCGGCGCCGCCCTGTAGTGTAATACCCAGACCGGTATGCGCTTCTACTACGTCGCCCTAGGGCACCTAATATGGGTGGCCGACTATAGGAAGTCCGAGGTCCTCTCGCACGCTCCCCGCGTTATTGCCCGCTTCTACCCTCGTCGTGTAGGCCAGCTGGTGGTCGGCTTCCTAGCCGAGGTGCGCCCTTTCCTGGAGTTGCTGGCCATTCTAAGCGAGTAGTATTCGCCCGACGTCTATAGCGACCTGGTTTTCCATACCTACGGGCGTCCTTAGACGGCTGAGTAGTTAACCCCCGCCCTCGAGTAGACTACCGAACTGTACCTGGGGGTTAAAGTGGGCGTTCGTGCGTGGAGGTATATCTACGTCGCCTTGTACTAGGAGGCCCTCTAAGACGAGGTCTCCGCCTCCGGTCGGCTCTCTATCGCCTACGAGGATGTCGATGCCGGCAATAGCGCCCTGTATAGCGGCTATACCGCCGAGGTCAGGGGGTTAGGGTTAGGGTTAGGGTTAGGGTTAGGGTTAGGGTTAGGGTTAGGGTTAGGGTTAGGGTTAGGGTTAGGGTTAGGGTTAGGGTTAGGGTTAG